>JARHVA010004994.1:407500-1052500 GCA_037957365.1 Torreya grandis | reverse complement strand
TACAAGTTTTGAAAAGAGATAATTGTAACATATATAAACATCAAAATTATGTCATGCTAGGCATGATATGTTTATCAGTATTTAGGAAATAATAGGTTCCAACATATATGAATGAAAAAATATATTCATCAAAGTATTCAATTTTCAAATATTAGCTAAATAATAAAAAAAATGAAACTAAACCTAGATACACCTAGAATAAATGAGATAGAGTTACATTGTCAGATTGAGTGAGTGTCGATCTTCTATAAACAATGATCATCTTAGAGACTTGTTCTTAGAAAAGAAGTGAAAATTAAAGTGAGAGTTTTCACATTTACCTATAATATTTCATCTTTTTTGATAATGAGGCTTCTTGCCTTTATAACCTTTGCCAAGCAGTTAATTGGTTCAACAACTAAATTTTATATAAACTTATAAATTAAATTTAGACAAGTAACTTTATAAAATAAAGTTAAGTCAAATTTATAAAATAAATTTATAAGTTCTAGGCAAATTTTAAAGTTCATAATGAACTTAAATAACCTCATTAAACATTTATTTTTAAAAGATCAAACAAACATTTAGATGGGGGCCTGCAAAGAAATGACTCAAGTAAACTAGTCTTAAAACACCAATTCATAAAGTTAAAATTAAAATAAATACAACTAGACCATATAATATTTCATTACTTAATCAAAAATTGAAAATTTTCAACTGAAAACATACAATACACTAGGTTGTATATCATGCCTCATCAAAACTGAGAAAACTCAACAGTAATTTCATTTACATGTCTAAATATCAAATTCTATCAAAATAATTAATTTAAAATTGATCAAAACCAGAAATAATCAATCCATGTGTCATCTATGTATGCCTAATTTCATTGTTAGTCATTTGATTAGAATTATGCCAATCAATATCAAGCAATTGGATCCAGCAAATGGGGGCTCACAAAATTAAATAATACTAAAAACATTCTTCAAACGTCAAAAAATCATTTTTTAACCTTATAATCATCCCATGATTAGTCATACTAAATATTTACTTTGAGTTATGTCATGAAATTTATTAAGAAAATAATCAATTAATAATTAAGTCAAAACTATAGTAACCACTTTAATATCATATCAAAGATAAATTGTCATCTCAGAAGTTAGGAATTTTGCCATAAAGTTTTATGAAAACCTCATGTTTATATAAATATTTTGGGTAAAATACCAACATTTATTTAGAACCAAAAATAATAAAAATAAGTTCCAACATCCAAATAAATAAATCCAAGTTTTATTCAATGAAGGCACTACAAAATTTTGCTTTAAAATTAATTTGTCACATACCCAAATCAGATTTTGGAAAAAACCAACAAATGCACTATCATAATTTCAACATTAATATCAAATGTCTCAAAATGGACTTTAAATAAGGGAAACAAAATGAATGGATCAAAACCCCCAAAAAAATTGAATAAATAAATGGTGCCAACTAAAAACTCATTAATTTTTGCATGGGTATTTTACCAAATCCAACATATCTTCTTTGGATAGAAGGAAAAAGAAAAATTAAACCATTTGAATGAGTTTTCTATTAATAAAAATCACTTGTCAACACTAAAAATGTGCCCAATAAATATCCACATAAATGCATCTTGTCTACACTACAAATTTACCTCAAAACCTAATCAAAATTTTAGGAAGGCATGGTTCTAAGCTCCATTACCATCTACACTAAACCCTGAAGGAGATTTCATTTTCACTTAATTTTTAAAGGAAAGAGTACCAACATGAATGTAGGTAGTGAACATTAAAGACAAATTCACTCAAAATGTCACCTAAATAGCTCGACCAAGTTTAGCAATCTCTAAATTTAACTAAAGCATAATACATAAGCTTATTTTAGTTTGTTGCTCAATTTAGGGGTATAAAATATAGGATAAAAACAAAATACATCAACCTCTAATAACGCATTAATTACTATTAAATTTTGATGTCCTTGTGAATGCCTTTCTTTATGCCATTTCCTCAATGCAAATGTCCAGGTGTCCCTTTACCATGATGTGCTTTATCTTTTTCATGTTATTTCACTTTGGCGTAATGCTTAGATGTCATCTTAGTCATGTAAAAAATGAATATGGGGTGGGGGGGAATGGAATTTATGTCTTATATTATTTTAATTTACCCATTATGCCACGTCCCTTGAGAATGGTTTGGCATTAGGATTTTAGAATTGATTACAATTAATGCTTTGACTTAGTAATCAAAATATACATTACTCAAGAAATTACATGTATTTGGGTGCTTACCATATAGGCTATAAATATTATTTTGAAAACAACATTATAAAATAGACATATAAACTTGATGCCTTCAATCATTAAGACTTAATTAATCAAATAAGACCATGCATTTTGAAAGTTTATCCCTATAAGTTATATTTAATTTTGAAACTTATAAACTTATGTTGATGCTTTCTCTTATTAATTGAGGCATTATCTCATTGCCAAACAAAACAGGATCCATGGATTGTATAAAATGAAATTATTATAATCCTATTATACTAAATTTATAATGATGCCACTACTTTGTGCAAAGAAAATTGTGACAAATGTTTGATTCCAAAAATGGGGGAGATTACAATGTTGGCCAAGCTCATGATGGAAAATCAAATAATAAACTACCAACCTGAATCACCTTATTATTCAATATGCCAAATAGAGACAACTATGATAATGGTCTTTTTCTTGACGTGGATAACCAAAATTTCTTGAAACAACTTATTGAAAAATGAAAAAGTAATGAAAACAACAAACACTTCAATAGCCATATTTACTCTAATCACACAAAATGAAAAGCTACAATAAGACCATAATATATGAATCATTGGCCCCCACTAAGAATTTTAGCAAAACAACATAATTTTCAAAGTTTTAAAATAGGGTGAAAATTTTTTAGTTAACACTGGCAACCTTGTTGTCTAGTTTTGCTTGCAAGATTGGGCTGTAACATAAAATTAAAAAAAAATGAGTAGTTTGGGAGTGAAACCTAGGTAAGTTATTTACCAAATCATTATGCATAGACTCCTTGAAATATGTATTCATTGAAAGGAATGATTTTTTTGGATTAACGTGCTATGAAGAAGAGGAATCATTAAAGTGGGAAATGAGGGCTAGACGAATCATGTTACAATAGTCTAAATCACAAAATATGAAAGTAAACACCTTTCACCTAAATAGTTATTTGATTTGATTAATTTATCAAATGATTCTTTATTTAAATCAATAAAATAACTCTTTTATGAATAAAACTTACATTCATATATGCAAGAATCTATGTTTAGCTCGAATACTAATAAAGGCTCCAAAAGTGAGTAGAATATAACAGTTGTAATCACTAAAATGAAAACCACACAAAGCAATAAACAAGCCAAAACGAGCATAAGAGCACTTATGCTACAAAAACTAAATTATGTATAGTTGTGAGAACAAAGAGAGTTAGCCATTATCAAAAATATTTTAATGTAAAATATTATGAAGGATAATAGAAATCTGATGCAAAACCCATAGAATGCAAGATATATGAGAAGTCATAACAAAAAAAGGGATCCAAGATGGTTTATCATGTTCCATAGGATTTTGGATAACATCACATGACATAAGACACCTGTACGACAACAAAGAAATAAAAGCATGCTAAAATAAAATAAAAGAATCTCTCACTTGCTTCCTTTTTCTTGACTATTGAAAAAGAAAAACATAACGTATGTGATCAACAGGCTTTGAAAAGATATATAGATTGTTATTAAAAGGATGATAAGTAAAAATTTCAACATCAAAATCAGATTCAAAACCTAAATACTCAAATTAAACTTTAGATTCTACCCTGCCAAGAAAATTAAATCTTTCCTCTGAGATTGAAACTAAACTTTCATCCTAATTTAGCGTATTAAGAAACTCATTAATAATCATTTCACCATCCATCTCAAATACTCTGATGAAGCTTTCATTTTCTACCCCTCAAATAGCTTGGTTATAATTTTCAATTGTTGTGTTAGAGTTTTGACACATAAGAGAATCATCAATATGACAAACATGATTATAAGTTATATAAAAAATTTCAAACTAGAAAGATTCAAATGCATGATTCTAAATGTTTAGATCTTGTTTGTAGGCTATTATTTCTAATTTAGACATATTTTTAATATCAAAATTTTGTTCAAACTTTACTAGATACTTATCAAATTCAAATTCAAGTAGAGTAAACTAAAACTTGTCATATTCAAAATTCATCATGCTATGGTCGATCTGAATTTATAGACAAGTAAAAGTCTCAAAATCACTACATTTCATGAAATCAAGTATATTCATTTTATAAAAATAGAGAAGATTATAAACAACATAGCCTTGAATTTTTGCATCTTTATTGAAATGATAAATATGTACTTCAAAACTAGTAGCACTTCCTACTGTTGTACAATTAAATCATCAAAAAGAGGACAACCACTTATGTAGGGATCAAATAATGAAGATTTCTAAGGATTATTATTAAACAAGTCTAATTTTGAGCATCCAAGAATAATGATAGATTCAACTGAGAAAACACCATGATTAGAAAAAAATTTGATGCTTTATTCGATTGTAGGTGAATATAACATCCATCATGAGAACTGTTAATCATGTTATAAACTAAGAAAATAGAAAAAATAGCAAAAATTTTGTTTTCAAATTCAACCATCAACCTAGAAAATGTTTTGCATTTGAATAGATCATGATTTAAGGAAAAAATCTAACATAAATTTTTACTTTGCTTTCAAATATGGGAAAATCATAAAACCATTTTAAAGTCTACAAATCTAATATTTTTATTAATATTTTTGTGATTATTAGGTAGATGACTCATCGAAAGACTATAAAAAAGTTCTTTGATAGGTCTGAAAGAAGGTGGAATACCCTGATATTTAGACAAGAAGTATAATAGATATTCACCATTGTCTTCAGCTTTGTAGTAGGGCAATGTATACCAAGTTACTAGAATTGAAATAACTTGTTTTTTGATCAAGCGATCAATGATAACACATTTTTGAGTGAGATTATTCAGCTCAAGAGGATAAGAGACATTCTCATTTGTTGGATGAGGATCTAAACTAGATTTATGAGATTTTAAAAAGTCCATCATCTTTGTTTTTTATTGTAGAGTATTATGTCTATATATTTTAGGTAACAATTTCATCCATAAAATGAGATCAACATTTATTCTAGGCCTAGATGAAAGAGGGATTTCAATATAATCTAGAGAATAACATTGAGAAAATATTTCAAAGGGCTCACCTTCAAACTAGACTAAATTGAACTAGGCTTCTAGATTAGGGTGGATGTTATCTTGAACAATGCCAGTGAGAAGACACCATTCTTAGAAAAAGTCATCAGAATCAAAGCTGAGCAAAGAAGCTACATGAATAAGGTCATTCAAATAAGAATCAAGACCTAAATAGCCAATAGATACTGAAGGAGACATTAGTATAAACTAGCAACCATCTATTGTTAGAAAACTAACATGAAATTATTCAATAAATAATTAAATGTGTTACCATGTGGAGTCACCAAATTTGTTTATTCTAAAAATTATTACATCAATGAATCATCTCTTTCACCTATCATGAAGGTCAAATTAGAATCATACTAGTCTAATAATGGGAGTCCTATGATTGAAAAATTAGTGCAAGGTGCATAATGGGTTTTTAAAAATCAAGTTGTATTGAGTTACACACTTGACTGAGTTCTAGAAAAATAATATATTTTCAAAAAGGGATTGTTTCAGTTGATGTGAGTAATAACATGATGCAGTATTTTTACAAAGAGCGTAGTCTTGGATAATGATTTCATGAATAAACATGTATTCACATATCCCTAAATTATAACTCATAAATATTAAAGATGCACTTGGATTCAATATACTTTATGAAGATAAATTGAATGTTACTATTAATTCATCCAATGTAATAGGTTTCATTACATCAATAAGAAATCAACTTTACCAGATTATGAATCAATTTAGATAAGAAACTATAATCTATTCTACCCAATAGAGAATATCTATTAATTAGATAATCTATTGAAGAATAGAATCCTAATTCAATAAATATGTATTTTAAGTAATTTTCTATATTCTAACTTTGATATTCTACAAATAACTTCATAGATAAACCAAAAGTATAATGAAACAGATCGAAGATATGTGATGAACATCAAAGTGTGAATCAAATTAAACTATATTTAGAAACATATGTATACTTTAAATATGATAATGATTGTCTTAGTTTCAAATGTCATAAATGAATTTTCAAATGAAAATTAAACTAGTGTAAATAGAGAGAGAGAAAGAAGGCAATGTGAAGAGATAAAAGAAAACAAACAAAAGAGAACAACTAACTAAAGAAAAATAACTAACTAAACAATAGAAATAAATACTACATTGAATATATAATACATAAATGAAGCATTAAGCAAAATCAAATAATTAAAAATGATTGAAAAACCACAAACAAAAAAATATTTCATTAATATACAAGTTTTGAAAAGAGATAATTGTAGCATATATAAACATCAAACTTCTATCATGCTAGGCATGACAGGTTCATCAATATTAAAAAATAACAAGTTCCAACATATATGAATGAAAATTTGTATTCATCAAGGCATTAAATTTCTCAAATATTAAATAAATAAAAAATAATAATTGAAAGTAAACTTAGATATGCCTAGAATAAATGAGATAGAGTTATGCCATCAGATTGAGTGAGTGGCGATCTTCTACAAAAAATGATCATCTCAGAGACTTGTTCTCAAAAAATAAGTGTAAATGAAAGTGAGAGTTATTTCATTTACCTATAAAAGTTCCTCCTTTTTGATAATGAGTCTACTTGCCTTTATAACCTTTGTGAAGCAGTTAGTTGGTTCAAAAATTAACTTTTATTTAAACTTATAAATTAATTATAGACAAGTAACTTTATAAAATAAAGTTACAAGTTCTAGGCAAATTTTAAAGTTCATAATGAACTTAAATAACCTCTTTAAAACATTTATTTTTAAAATACCGAAGAAATACTCAAGTGCGGGTATGCAAAGAAATGACTCAAGCAAGCTAGTCTTAGAAGACCAATTCATAAAGTTATGATTAAAATAAATACAACTAGACCATACAAGATTTTATTACTTAATAAAAATTGAAATTGTTTAACTGAAAATAAACCATACACCAGGATATATATCATGCCTCATCAAAAATAAGAAAATCCAATAGTAATTTCATCTGCATGTTTGAATATCAAATTTTGTCAAAATAATTGATTTAAAATTGATCAAAACCAGAAATAATCAATTTATGTGTCATTTATGTATACCCAATTTCACTATTATTCATTTGATTTGAATTATGCCAATCAATATAAAGCAACTAGATCCATTAAATGGGGACTCACAAAATTAAATAATATTGAAAACATTCTTCAAACATCAAAACATTATTTTTTGACCTTGTAATCATCTTTTGATCGGTCATAGTAAATATTTGCTTTGATTTATGTCATGAAATTGATTTAGCAAATAAACAATTAATAATGAATTCAAAACTATAGTAAACCACTCCAATATCATTTCAATATCTAGGAATTTCATCATAAAGTTTTATGAAAACCTCATGTTTATATAAATATTTTGGGTAAAATACCAACATTGATTTAGAGCTAGAAAGAAGAAAAATATGTTCCAGCATGAAAATAAATAAATATAAGATTTATTCAACTAGGGAACCATAAAATTTTGTTCAAAAATTAATTTATCAATTACCTAAATTGGAATTTGGTAAAACCCAACAAATGCACTGTCACAATTTCAGCATTACTATCAAATGTCTCAAAATGGACTTCAAAGAAGGGAAAAGAAATAAATGGATTAAAAACCCAAAAAAAATCCCAAAAAAAACTGAACAAATAAATGGTGCCAACTAAAAACTCACCCATTTTTTCATGGCCATTTTACCAAATCCAACATATCTTCATTTCATGGCAAGAAAAAGAAAAATTAAACCATCAGATTGAATTTTTTGTTAAGAAAACTCACCTGTCAACGCTAAAAATGTGCTTAGAAAATCGCCACACAAATGCATCTTATCTAGAATGCAATGTTACCTCAAAACCTAATCTAAATTTTAGGAAGGTGTGGTTCTAAATTCCATTACTATCAGCACTAAATCCTAAAGGAAATTTCATTTTTGCTTAATTTTTGAAGGAAAGAGTACCAAAATGAATAAAGAACAACGAATGTTAAAGACAAATGCACTCAAAATGTTGCCCAAATAGCTTGACCACGTTTAGCAGTCTCTAAATTTAACTAAAGCACAATCCATAACCCTATTTTAATTTGATATTCAATTTAGGGGTCCAAAATATAAGATAACTATAATTACATCAACCTCCAAAAATGCATTAAGTACTATTAAATGATGATATCCTTGTGAATACCATTATTTATGCCATTTCCTTAGTGCACATATCTAGGTGTCCCTTTATCATGGCATGTTTTACCTTTTTAACATTATTTCACTTTGGCATAATACTTAGATGTCATCTTAGTCATGTAAAAAATGAATAAGGGTGGGGGGAACTTTGTCTTATATTATTTTCATCTACACATTATGTCATGTCCCTTGAGAATGGGTTGGCATTAGGATTTTAGAATTGATTACAACTAATGATTTGCCTTTGTAATCAAAAAACCCATTATTCAAGCAATTGCATGTATTTTTATGCTTACCATATAGGCTATGAATATTATTTTGAAACATACATTATAAATTAGACATATAAACTTGATGCCTTCAATCATTACAACTTGATTAATCAAATAACACCATGCATTTTGAAAGTTTATCCACATAAGTTATATTTGATTTTGAAAATTATATTGTAAACTTATGTTGATGGTGTCCCTTATTTTGTTGAGGCATTATATCATTGCCAAGTAGAACTAGATCCATGGATTATATAAAATGAAGATATTATAATACCATTATACCAAATTTATAACAATACCACTACTTTGTGCAAATAAATTTGTGACAAATGTTTGATTTTGAAAACTGAGGAGATTATGATGTTGGCCAAGCTCATGATGGAAAATTGAAAAATAAAATACCAACCTAATTCACCCTATTATTTAATATGCCAACTAGTGATAACTATGACAATGGTCCTATCTTGAAGCAGATAACTAGAATTACCTGAAAAAACTTATTAAAGAATGAAAAAATAATGAAAGCAACAAACACTTCAATATCCATATTTAATCTAATCATAAAAAATGAAAATCTATAATAAGACTATAATATATGAGTCACTAGATGTCACTAGGTATTTTAGCAAAATAACATAATTTTTGAAGTTCAATTTTTTTTTAAAATAGGGTGTGAGAATTTTAGTTAACACATATTTCCCAAGTCATCTAAACATAATTTTCATTGACCATTTTCTAGTTTTCAATGTAATATCATGCATGTTTAATTAAGTTTAAGTTTAGATTGTCTTAACTCAAGGTTAGTATTTTAGAATAGTTGAACTCTTTCAAAGTAATTAAAATAAAGGTAGTTATTTATTTAACTAATGGATAGATAGGTTTATAAATGTTTCAAAAAATAAGATAACTGTATAAATTATTAATATTCATATATAACAATTAAATATCTATTTTCTTGATTTATTCTAAAAAAACTAGACAATTATAAGTAATAAATCTTATGTTGTCTTACACATGTCAAGAACTAAATCTACATATAAAATACAATCACAAATAAGATTTACATAATATGTACTAACATTTAAACATGCTACACATATAACATTTTAAATCTATTGTGTGTAGGGTCTTAGCGATTCCTCTATCATCCACCAATCATCCCATCTACTCCATCCTCTTTGATAATGCTCTCCCTCATCAAGATCTGAGAGTAGGATCAATCCTACATCTACCCCACAATAACTAGGTAGTTAGTCTAAATCATCATATCTATCAACCAATTATGCAAAAGTAACAAATACTCATCTACAATGTGGAAAATAAGAAAATATAGCTATCACATTATGTATACTAATCAACAATATCAATGTTCTATAATAATATTTGTCATTAATCTCAAATAAAAGAAATAATAATCAAATAATAACTATACTAATCCATAGATTCAAAGTTTATAAATCATAGGGTGAAATAATAATGTAGCATCCTTCCCCCTTAAAATTGGTCATCATCCCAATGATAGTTATGTAAACAATAATTTAGAATACTAAAAGAATTTAACATAATTTAAAAACATAGTATCAAGTATCAAATCATGTGAATAAATGCAAAAACATCCTGTAAAACTCATCATATTATTTCTAGGTAGCACAATATTTAGAGTATTGGTCTGACAAGACTTTATACTATGACACCTCTCTATTTCACAAATGAAGTTTTATAGTGTCAATTAATGTGATTGGTTCTACTAAGGCACCCTAGGATCTAGAACCTACAAAACATTTCAATCTAAAATATGTGAAGGATTAGATATATACTTATTAACATAGAATACATGGAAAATATTATGTAATAGAGTTATGGCTCGTGGCAATGCAAGCCTATATGCTATAGGGCTGACCACTTATAACACTTCAAAGGATCACACATATCTTGGTGATAGTTTCACTGACTTCTCGAATTTAATCAAGCTCTTATGTGGCTTAACCCACAAGAACACTTTATCAACAATAGACATTCACCTATCTTTCCTATTTAGATCAACTTAACTCTTCTATCATTGGCCTTGGCCAATCTCTACCTAATTAATTTAACTTGATATTCCAGTTCTAAAATAATATTATACCCAAAGGCTACCCTGTCCTCTAACCTATCCCAATTGATTGGTTTCCTACACTTTCTTTCATATAATGCCTCAAATGTTGCCATATTCAAAGCTAACTAATATGAGTTATTGTATGCAAACTCAACCAATGGAAGATAATATTTCTATTTGTACTATTGATCCATATAATACATACATCGAATATCCTCTAAAACCTAATTTACTCACTTAGTTTGACCATTAGTCTTTGGGAGATAAGTGGTGCTGGAATTTAGATGTGTACCCAAAGCTAAGCTTAGACTTACCCAAAACCTGTAAGTCATAATTGGATCATGATCTAAAATGATCTTCTCTAAGAATCCATATAACCTATACACTTCCTTTATGAACCTCTTTTCAAGGGTAGGTACATCATCTATCAGATTACCTAGAATGAAATGAGCCACCTTGGTTAGTTTGTCAACAACTACCAATATCATATCATTCCTACTCTACGACATTGATAAAACTTAGATGAAGTCCATATTGATCACTTGCCACTTCTACTCTGGTATATCATGTGGATATAACAATCTAGCTAGGTTCACATGTTAAACTTTTAGTCATTGACATTCTAAACAATGTGACACAAAATTTGCCAAACTTTCTTAATTACCTTCCAAAAATATAGAGGTTTAAGATATGCCATGATCTTGGTTATTCTTGGATGTCCCAAATATGGGACATTGTATAACTCCTTCAACACTATGTTCCACAAATTCTTTCAATCTAGTACATACATCCTCTTATTGAGACATAGAAGTCCATCAATTTCAAAACTAAATCCTTTATACTAAGGATTTTGAGCATTATCAAATAATGATTTTCTAACCTGATCATAGTATTTATTTCCTAGTGATAACTTAACCAAATGATCCTTGAAATTACTTTTGATAGTAGCTACAGATGCTATGCAAATTCTAGGACTTAAAGCATCAACTACACTATTATCTTTACCTTTGATGTAATTGATATCAAAGTCATAGTCAAAAAGAAACTCTAACCAACATCTCTAATGAGTATTCAAATTTGGTTGGGTTAATATGTATCTGAGTCCCAAGTTATCTATCTTGAGCTCAATTGGGTTTCTAACAAATACAGTCACCAAACTTGTATAGCATGAATAATTGCTATAAGTTCAAGATCAAGAAGGGCATAATTCACCTCATTATTTTTCAGTGTTCTTGATTCAAAATACACTACCACACTATCTTGCATAATAATTCCTCATAGAAAATCTTCTCATGCATTTGTGATCACTAAAAATTGACCATTAGGACTAGGAACTCTCAAAACTGAGGCTGAAATAAGTCTTGTTTTGAAATCTTGAAAAGCTAATTCACACTTCTCTGACTAGATAAACTTATGGTTCTTCCATTTCAAGGAGTTAATTAGATTAGCTATCTTAATAAAGTTTAAAATTAAGTTCCTATAATAGCCTATTAATCCCATAAAACTTCTTACCTCATGCATATTTCTAGGTGTTGACCACTCCACAATAGCTCTTATCTTGGTCAGATCTATAGAAATATTATCTACATAAATAATATGCCCTAGATATTTCTCTCTCTTGGAAAAATGCACACTTATACAACTTTTCATATAACTTATGCTTCTACAACCATGGCAAAACTAGTTCCAGATGTTGTAGAAGCTCCTCTTCATTCTTAAAATATATAACAATGCCATCTAGAAAGACCAAAATAAAATGATCTAAACAATGTTTGAACACATTGTTCAAGAGATTCATGAGATTTAATGGTGCATTATTCAACCCAAAGTGTAACACCATGAAATCATAATGCATATAACAAGTTTTTAAATTTGTATTCAAACTATACTCAACTGATGATATCCTGATATAAGATCATGTTGGAACATAACTAGATACTGATAGTGGGGGTGAATCAATATATCAATTAAAACTAGTCTTTCAATCTTTTTAAAGAAAATTAAAAAGCATATGTAGATTAAATGATAACTCCAGATATCAAATAGAAACGCAAATGCACATGACTCAATATTTATAAATGGAAAACCCAAAGGGAAAAAACATGGTGAGACTAGCTTCTAGAATCTACTATTCTATTCCAACTTCATAGTCAAAGCCTCACTAGTTACATTTAAGGACACCCATCCTAAGGAGACACCAATCCCCTAGTTTAAGAGCACCAAATCTAAGGAAACACCCACTCCCCAACCTAAGCACCCACTCAACTTATTTGATGGCACCAACTTATGAAAAATTTATATGGAGCTACAACTCTAACTTACAATTTAGATTCATACATGAATCAAGATCTATGTTCTTTGTTACAAGTCTAATATACAACTAAACATTCTCTACACATTCTCTTTGTGCCTTTATTCTTCTTTTATCTTCTCTATTACACTCTGGTCCTATGTATGGATATTTCTTTATTCAACACACTTCATTGCCTTCACTAACCAATATGCTCTATACTCAATTCGACTCAATAGCAAATGCAATTATTTAGTAGAAGAACTTTCTTTATTCTAGATATCACTTATATAAACAAATTATCTAAGGCTTACTTATTATTTGTGTTCACACTAGGAATACAAACACATCACACCAATTTTTGACTCTAGTGCATTATGACTTAAACTAAAAGTTCCCACATCTCAATTCTATTGGTCCACCAGTTACCATTACAATAGATTCCATCCATCACACTATAACTACATGTCTCTATATCATATGCTAGACTCAAGTTTTAATGCATAGGATCTTTAACGGAGTTTTGATTGGTTGGATCAATCAATATCATTATTTGTGTCAAGATAAATATTTTACATGCAACTTCCTGCATGTTCTTGTAACTAACAATTTTTATAGACATGAATTTAAATATTGATCATTGATCTCACCTTTGGTACCACTATTCAAAGGTCTATATTTAAATAGATAAATTTTAAAATTCATCCATTTGATCTTTCTCTGACAGGTTCTCTTGCACTATTAGATCTCAAAAGATGCCTGAACTTTACCTTGACTTGGTCACTGAAATTTGAGCACTTTAAAAAATTTGAGTCCATTCACTACATTAGATATATTTTTCATGATCATCTATGTACCATCAAATCTTCTAACAAGCTTGATATTTATCTCAGGCAAGCTTACACTCATTGCATCTCTATCTGATAGACTCATATGTTTGTGACTCTTGGCATTAGCACATTCACTTGGAGGGGCCTTTAACACTTTGAATTCATCATGCTCCATTGGATCTCCAATGTTCGATTAAGCATGAACCATTCAATCTGCCAACTAACTCATACTTTAATCTGACAAGCTTTCCCTCATTACGTCTCTATCTAACAAGCCTCATGAATGTGACACTTGTCATTTACACATTCATTTAGAGAATATTTTGACAATTTGGCATTACTTTGCTTCATTAGATCATCTATGTATGATGAAGTGTGGGTCATTGATCAAACTCAAACATAGTATAAAGTCTTAGACATATAAAATATTAATTAATTTAAACCTTACTCGAGTTGGTAATTACTAGGTTGAGGGGATGATTTTGAAATGATGATATGGACTTAGGTTGTAACTTAAGTTACTGGTTCTCAGCTATACCAAGGCAACATTAAATTAAAACTTTGTTTGTTGATGACAAACTAGTTTGAGATATAAATAAATTAATTATTAGCTCATTTATTTTCCTCTAAACTTGTGGACCATATATTCATTATGCTCATGAAAAACACATAGTATATCTACCATCTATTTATTTTACAAATGTATATAGATGAGCTTTGTAAAATCATGACAACTTTACATGACCTTGTGCAAATTTTGTCTAAGTATGGAAACCATCTCAATTATTCCTAGAAATCTATCTTTTCACTAGTATAACTCTTGTCATGCTTAGTCACATGACCTACAAATTAGTGCATATGATCCTCTCACATAGGGGATTCAATCCATATAACCATCTGATCCTAAATCTTCCATAGGTACAAGATATGTCTTCATAAAAATACCTTTGAGCTTTTTCTTAAAAACTACAAATTTGACTGTGTTGGAAAACACTGTCAAAATGAGTTGGATCCCTACTTTTCTCAAGCATATATTTTGTTGAACTACAATGCATGACTTGATATTTAGCACAAATAAACTACACACAAAAATGAATAGACCCATGTGATCATTTTATCCTAACACTTCCATGTTTTCAAGCATTGACCTCATAAATATGCTTACTTGGCTATGTTTAGCCCTTTTGTAAATTTAGATAAGTATATAAACTTAGTTAATTATGTCTTAGTAGACAACTTTGCATCACCATAACTTCAACTGTACTTTATTGGATGTCTTCAAATCTATCAAAAAATAACTAGGGACTAACAACCATGTGACCAACTACCCCATACTCATTCACACATGGCAATAGTGATGTCAGCAGAATGCCTTCTCATTTTGTCTATCATAGACCCAAAATGTCTAGACGTACAATATGAAGAACCGAATATATTTCATTCATGAACATAAGCATTCCAATCATCCTAAACCTTTGATAGGATCACCATGATCACCATATTAATTTTTAAGAATTAATGACATGATCATAATTTCCATTTTGACATCAATGACAATAATATTTCCAACAATCTCCCCCTTTGTCATTGATGGCAAACTAAATGCTTTGATCTTCTACTATTCAACTCCTTCTTTGGCATTGCTTGTATTAGATTTTGATAAGTATGAACTAAAGTTTTTCATACCAAAATTACCCCCCCTTTGAAAATAACACAATTTCTAAATACTCAACTTGGACACTTGATCTACTTATTCTTTGATATTTGCACTTTTTACTCTAAACTTTTATAAAGAACATTTTGCTATTTCTCCTACAAAGAGCATTTACACCTTTTTACCCAAACTTTTGTAAAGATCATTTACCCTTTTTCTCCTCCTTTGACATCAATGGAAAAGTGACTCTAGATAACTTTTTATCCAAATATTTCTCCCCATTTATTAGATAAAGAAGTTTATCAAAGACTCTACAACTTTCAACTCATTAGTAATTTTCATAAGTATACATACTTGAGTTGACTTGGTGATGTGGTGTAGGATCCACCACTCCCAACTTTTATCTGGTCTTAATGTAGTTAGGTATAGTAAGCTACCTATCATTGATCTATATGTAGTCTCTTTTACATCAAGTGACTCATCTTCTTTGCTCAACTTGCATCCAATTATCATGGGACTACTAACGGGTTTGCTATTTTCCATTCCAAACTTCTTGAGCATCTCCTTTGCATACTTGGTTTGGGATATGAATATCACTTCATAATATTATGCTATTTGTAGAAAAAATAAGAAATAAAGTTCTCCTAACATAGACATTTCAAATTCACCTGGCATTTGTGTAGTAAATTCTTTGCATATTTTGTTATTACTACCACAAAAAATGATGTCATCTACATATACAACAATAATCAACATATTCTTAGCTTCTAAATTGAATTATAGATTACTATCTACATATCCTTTTTTGAAACCTTGTTTTTGTAGGTATTGGTCCAATCTTGAATACCATGCTCTAGGTGCTTGTTTTAGACTATAATATTTGAACTTCTTGTAAATAAACAATGCTATAAACATTATTATAGCTTCTAATGTAGAAATTGAAGCAAATGTCTCATCAAAGTCTATACATTCTACTTATGCATATCCCTTACACACCAATCTCACATTATTTTTTATAATAGTGCCATCCTCAATGAGCTTTTTTCTATATACCCATTTTGTTCCTATCAAATTCTTGTTTGAGGGTCTTAGAACTAATTGACAAGTTTTGTTTTTTTCTATTTGGATGAATTCTTCTTCCATGTCATTTATCCAATTCTCATCCTTGATAGCTTCAACATATATATTAGGCTCAATTTTAGACATTAGAGAAAAACTTACTTGTTCCTTGTTCATTACAACCTTTTTCCTTATTTGAACTCCTTCATTCTTATTGCTAATTATCTGCGCTTCAGGATGATCCTTTTAAACAAATCTTAGAGGTTATTTTTCATTTTTTTTTCCTTAGTCTCTTCACTATATAATTCTTATTCAAGATCTTACTCTTCATTATTGGTTTCCTTATTAGGTTCAACATGTTTTATGCCTTCTTCAACCTTGACATTTATGATCTCCACCATCTTGTGTAGCCTCTTATTATAACATATATAGGTTTTGATTTGAGTGGAATAAACAATAAACATTCCTTCATCACATCTTGATTTAAATCTTCCAAATTTGTCTTCCTTTCTTCTGATGTAGCATTTACTTCCAAACACTTTGAATTACTTAACAGAGGTAGGATTTTGATAGCATAGCTTATAGGGAGTTTTGTCACTTTTTACCCTCAACTGAACTCTATCCAAGATGTATATTTTTATTTGGACTACTTCTCTCCAATATCTATTAGGTAAATTAGACTCCTTTAGCATTATTTTGCCCATTTTCTTGACTATTCTATTCTTTCTCTCAACAAATCCATTTTGCTTTGGATTAATTGTTACATAGTCATGCCTTTTGATCCCATACTTCTCAAAATACTATATGAATTCATTTGAAGTGAATTATCCACCTTTATTAGATCATAAGAATTTGATTTTTCTTCTAATATCATTTTCAACCATGGCTCTAAAGATATTGAATCTCTCGAAGGATTGCCATTTTTCCTTAAAAAAGGTTATCCATGTCATTCTTGAGTAGTGATAAATAGATAACATGAAGGACCACTCTCTTTTAGATCCTTTTGTCTTGGTAGGACCACAAAGATCAATATGAACTAATTGTAGAAGCTTTGTAGTTGCATACTCCTTTGTTTGAAATCTGATCCTTGTCTACTTGCCTAGTTGACATTCATTTCAATTAGTATCTGTAGATTTGGTTATCTTTGGCATGTGTCTTACACACTTATTTGGGCTCACTTTGACTAGATTCTCAAAGTTGACATGACCCATTCTCCTATGCCACAACCAACTCTCATCAATATTTCCCTTCAAGAAACTATTACCATTCACTTCAACAAGATTGTAGATATTGTTCTCAGTCCTTTTCCCTTGTACAAATTTTATTTAAGATAACTTTAACTTGTAGCCTTCTACATCAAATGTGACCTTGTATCCATTGTCACACATTTGGCTGACACTTAGCAGATTGTGCATCAATCCTTCAATAGAAAGGATATCATGTGTAGGAAGTTTACCATCTATGTTCAAGGTTCATTTAGCTTTGATCTTTACTATTGTGTTGTCTCCCAAGCTAACAAATCCTTCCTCACATTTGCTCAATTTGGTGATCTTTCTCTTATCACCAATCATATGTTTTGATCATCCACTGTCTATAACCCATAAATTTTGCTCTTTGGTATGATGTGTAGTTTGAGCTATCATAGATTGATTTTTCACTTTCAATACTTTATTGGGTTTCTTATATGGCCTCTTCTCTTTATCAGATACTTGTGAACCTTAGTTCACACTAGGAGGCATGCACTTCTTTACATTGTGTACTTTTTATCTCACAAAGCTAATTATACAGTGTTTAGCTATGTGACCAAAATTATTACAATTATAGAACATTACATTTGTATCTAACAAAGGTGAAAATGAGTTGTTACTTACAAAATTTGCTCTGATTGTAGATATAACTCTATAATCAATATGCCTATGACCAAAGTGATTATAGTTATAACAATACCTATAGAAAGATGAGGAATACTTGGTCATAGCATTTACTGGTGTAGCATTGGTAATTCTTCTAAGCTATGGCTTCTTCAGGTTTCTCACTTTGGTGTATCCATCAACATCAACTACCTTTTTTTTTCTTTTTCTCTTCATGCTTCTTTTTAGGTCTATCTTTCTTCACATCAGATATGTTTGAGTTTCTCTTTGTATCCTTTCAATCTTTCTATTTCTTTTCCCCTGATTCTTCTTATACTTTAAATTTTTCATATAGGTTAGCAAATGTACTAGTTGAGGAACTTTTTCCGTTATCATAACCAAGCCTTAATCTCTTTTTTGAGGGATTTTGAGAGTTGATCAGTTCATTAAGAATTTTTTATCCCCCTATTAACTTCAAACATTCATTTACTTGACATTTGGATTTTTCAAGTTCTTTTCTCAAAGCCATTCCATGACCTTGTCATCTCCTTCATATATTATCTTTAGTTCATTTTAGATCTCTTCAACATTTTGACATTGCATCAATTTGACAAACTCTGAGCTTGATAGTTCACAAAGAATAACATTATTTACCTTAGTATTTTTCTCATATTCATTCTTGGTAGTCTCATCCATAAGATTTTTAGTAGGGGATGTATATCCGTTTACCACATACATCCATACATCAAACCCTTATGAATATAGATATGCTTCCATTCTTATGCTCCATAATGCATAGTTAGATCCATGAAGGAGAGGTGCCTTGTTTGATGAAGATCCTTATTAAACATACATTGTGTTCACTATTCCAAGATCTACCTAAGCTGATTAATCATCTTTTAAGGAACCCTATGCTCTGATACCAATTAATAAAACATAACTAGATACTGAGAGGGGGGTGAATCAGTATATCAATTAAAACTAGTATTTCAATATATTTAAAGCATATTCAAAAGCATATATAGATTAAAAGATAAATGCAAAGATCACATACAAACACAAATGCACATGACTTAAGATTTATACGTGGAAAATCCAAATGAAAAACCATAGTGAGAATAGATTGTAGAATATACTATTCTAATCCCGTCTCATAGTCAAAGACTCACTAATAAAACCTTACTAGTTACATTTAAGGACACCCATCCTAAGGAGACATCAATACCATAGTTTAAGAGCACCAACTCCCTAATCTGAGCACCCACTCAGATTATCTAGTGTCACCAGCCTACCAAACTTTTCTATGGAGATAAAACTCCAATTTATAAATTAAATTCATACATGAATCCAGATCTTTGTTCTTTGTTATAGGTCTAATCTACAATTGATCATTCTCTCCACATTATATTTATTCCTTTCTTCCTCTCTACTCTTCTCTACTACACTCTTGTCTTGTGTCTAGATATTTATTTATTTGACACACTTCATTGCCTTCACCAACCATTCTTCTTTATATTTGATTTGGCTCAATAACAAATGCAATTATTCAATAGTAACACTTTCTCTGTCCAAGATATCATTTATATAAACAATGATATAGGGTTTTCTTCTTCTTTACATTCACACTCAGAATAAAAACACATCACACAAATTTTAGACTCTAGTTTCTTATGACTTGAATTATAAGTTCCCACATCTTAATTTTGTTAGTCCATCGATTGCCATTGCAATAGATTCCATGTATCATACCATAATTATAGGTATCTATAACATTTTTTAGACTCAAGTTTTGATGCATAGGCTCTTTAATGGAGATTTTATTAATTAGATCTATTAATGTTGTTGTTTGTGTCAAGATATGGAGCTTATATGTAACTTCTTACATATTATTAGAGCTAACCATTTTTTTGGATGTGACATTAAATGTTGATCATTGATCTTACCTTTGGCACCACTATTTGATGGTCCATCTTTAAATATCTCAACTTTAAAATGTGTCCATTTGATCTTTCTCTAATAGGTTCATGCACGTTATTTGATCTCTAAATATGCAAAAACTTTACCTTGACTTGGTTGTTAAAATTTGATAACTTTAAAACATTTGAGTCCATTTGCTTTGTTGGATATTGTTTGCATGATCATTCACGTACCATCAGATCTTTTGACAAGCTTGATATTTATCTCTAGTAAGCTTACACTTATTGGTCCTCTATCTGACAAACTCATGTCCTTGTGACACTTAACATTATTGCATTCACTTGTAGGGGCATTTGACACTTTAACTTCACCATGATCCATTATATCTCTAATTTCTATCTAAGTATGAATCATTCGATCTACCAAATAGCTCATACTTTACCTCTGACAAGCTTTCCCTCTTTGGGTCTCTATCTAATAAGCTATATGAATCTAACACTTGTCACTTGCACATTCACTCAAAGAACCTTTTGATAATTTGACTTTGCTTTGCTTCATTGGATCATGTACATATGATGACGTGTGGTACGTTGATCAAACTCAAACATAATATGAAGTCTTAGACTTAGGAAATATTAATTCCTTTGAACCTTACTCAAGATGGTAATTGCTAGGTTGAGGGGGCAATTTTGAAATGACTAGATGGACTTAAGTTATAACTTAAGTTATTGGTTCCTAGCTATACCAATTTGACGTTAAATTATAACTTTGATTGTTGATGTCATGGCATAAACCCTTAGGGTTTTACTAAGAAACCCTAACCAATCTAAGATCTAAATAAATAAATTATTAGCTCATTTCTTCTCCTCTAAACCTATTGACCATATATTCACGATGCTCATGAAAAGCCCATAAAAAATCTACCATCTATTTCTTTTATAAATGTTTATAAATAAGATTTGTAAAATAATGAAAACATTGCATGACCTTGTGAAACATTTGTCTAAGTATAGAGACCATATTAATTATGTTTGGAAGTCTATGTTTGCACTTGCATAACTCTTATCTCACTTACTTTCATGACCTAAAAATTAGCTCATATGATCTTCTCACATAGGGGATTCCATCCATATAACCATTTTATCTTGAATCCTCCATAGGTGCAAGATATGTATTCATAAAAATAATTTTTAGCTTTTCTTTGCCAACTAAAAATTTGACTATGTTAAAAAATAATGTAAAAATGACTTGGAGCCCTACTTTGCTTAAGCATATATTTTGTTGTGCTACATTGACTTGAGATTTAGTACAAATAAATTAGGCACAAAAACAAACAAACCCATGTGATCATTTTATCCTAACACATTTATGTGTGCAAGTGTTGACTTCATCAATATGCATATTTGGCTCTATTTATCCCTTTTTCAAATTTGCCTATGTATAGAAATTTAGTGAATTCTATCTTAGTAGCCAACACTGCATCCCCATAAATTTAACTATGCTTCATCACATGTCTACAAATATGGTGGATACTAACTAGGGAATAATTTGATTACAACCACATGAGCAGTTCACCTATACTCATTCACACATGGCAATGGTTATTTTAGAAAAATGACTTCTCATCTTTTCTATCATAGACCCAAAATGTCTAGATGTACAACATGAAGAATTGGATGAATTCCATTCAAGCACGTAAACATTCCAATCATCCTTGACCTTTGATAGGATCACCATGATCACCATATTCATCCTTGATTATTAATGACATGCTCATAATGTCCCTTTTGACATCAATGGCAATCATATTTCCAATAATCTCCCCCTTTGTCATTACTAGTAAACTAAATGCTCTGATATTCTACTATTTAACTCCTTTGGTATTTCTTTCATTGGCTTTTGATAAGTATGAACTAAATATATTTATACCAAACTTATTACAAATTAGTTAATGACACATTTTCCCAATACCCAACTTGGACACTTGATCTACTTCTTTAACATTTATAATTTTAGCTCCAAACATTTGTAGAGAGCATTTGCATCTTTTTCTCCAAAATTTTACAAAGAGCATTTGCCCTTTTTCTCCCCCTTTAACATCAATGGTAAGGGACTATATCTGACTATTTGTCCAAATATCTCTCCCCTTTATCAAATAAAGGAGTTTGTCTAAAAATATATAACTTTTAACTCATTAGTAATTTTTAGAAGTATACATACCTGAGTTGAATTTTCTCTTTTCTTCTTCTAGGGATTAATAAAGCTTCCATGAGACTACCCTTGGACTCATTCCCTATCACTATTTATTTAGTGATGTGGTGTAGGAGCCACCACTCCCAAAATTTGTCTTAGATATTCAAATTATTCCTTGGGGAGAGGTTTGGTGAATATGTTTGCAATCTGGTCCATAATTGGCATATATTCCATTGTGACCTCTTGATATGCAACCCTCTCTCTTAAGAAGTGATAGTTGAATGATATGTGCTTGGTTATTAAATTCATCACTAGATTATTTGATATATTTATGAACTTGAATTATCATAAAGAATATAAATAGGTAATTTGTACTCAACCTTGATGTCCTTGAGTGTTTGCTTCATCCACACGACTTCAGAGCAACATTCCACTATTGATACATACTCTAATTCCACTATAGAAAGAGTAATTAACTCTTGATTTTTACTCATCCATGAAACAATTATATTTCCAAGGAAAAATTCACCACCACTAGTGCTTCTTCTATCATCTACACTTCCTACCCAATCAGCATATGTATATGTTTTAAAATTAGAATATTCACTTTTAGGATACCATAGGCTATAATTAATTTTGCTCTTGATGTTTCTAAAATTTATTTTCGATACATTAACATGTGAATCTTTAAGTGCATCCTAAAATCTTGCAACCATGCATACTACTTGCATGATATCTAGTCTTGATGTAGTTAGTTATGGAAAGGTACCCGTCATTGATCTATACATAATATGATTTATATCAAGTGACTCATTATCTTTGCTCAACTTTCATCTAGTTATCATGGGAGTACTAATTGGTTTGCTATATTCCATTCCAAATTTATTGAGCATCTCTTTTACATACTTAGTTTGGGATATGAATATCACTTCATCAAATTATGTTATTTGTAGACTAAGGAAGAAAGAAAGTTCTCCTAGCATAGACATTTCAAATTCACTTTTCATTTATGTAGAAAATTCTTTGCATATTTTGTTATTGCTACCACCAAACATGATGTCATCTACATATACAATAGAAATCAACATATACTCACCTTCTGATTTGAAGTACATATTACTTTTTAAACATGCATTGTTGAAACTTTGTTGTTGTAGGTATTAGTCTAATCATGAATACCATGTTATAGTTTCTTATTTTAGACCATATATTTCTTTCTTCAATCTACGCACATAATCTTATTTGTTTGACAACTGAAAACCTTCAAGTTGTTCTATGTAGACTTCTTCTTCTAGGTTTCCCTTGAGGAAAGTATATGTCCATTTGATATAATTTGAGCTTATTGTAAAAAAAGAATTATAAAAACTTTTTTATAGCTTCCAATCTATAAATTGGAGTGAATTTTTCCTCAAAGTCTATACCTTCTGCTTGTGAATATCCATTACACACCAAACTCACTTTATTTCTTATAATAGCTCCATCCTAATTGAGATGGTTTCTATAGACCCAATTTATTCCTATCACATTCTTGTTTGAGGGTCTTGGAACTAATTTTAAAGTTTTGCTTTTTTTCTAATTGGCTCAATTATTCTTCCATGGCTTTTAGCCAATTCTCATCCTTGTTGGCTTCAACATAGCTCTTAGGCTCAATTTCAGACATTAGAGTAAAACTTACTTGCTCTTTTCTCATTGTAGCTCTTCTCTTTGTCTAAACTCCTTCATTCTTATTGACAATTATCTGCTCTTTGGGATTATCCTTTTGAAAAAATCTTGGAGGTGATTTTTCATTCTTTTCCTCAGCCTCTTCATTATATGATTCTTCTTCAAGATTTCACTCTTCAATACTGGTTTAGTTTTTACGTTCAAAAGGTTTTATGCCTTATTAAAACTTGAAATTTATGCTCTCTACCATCTTGTGTGGATTTTTATTATAACATACATAGGATTTGATATGATTGGAATAACCAAGAAATATTACTTCACATCTTGATTCAAAGCTTCCTAGTTTGTCCTCCTTTCTTTTGATGTAGCATTTACTTCCAAACACTTTGAAATAATTAATAGAGGTAAGATTTCCATACCATAGATCATAAGGATCTTTGTCATTATTTACCCTCAATTAAACTCTATCCAAGATGTATAATTTTGTTTGGACTACTTCTCTTCAATGTCCATTAGGTAACTTGACCTCCTTTGGCATTGTTTTGGCCATTCTCTTGATTGTTTTATTCATTCTCTAAACAACTCCATTTTGTTGTGGATTCCTTGCTACAAAGTAGTGCATTTTGGATTCTCAAAATACTTTATGAATTCATTTGAGGTGAATTTTCCACCTTTATTATATCTTAAGCTTTTGATTTTTCTTCCAATCTCATTTTCAACCATGGCTTTAAAGATATTGAATATCTCAAAGGCTTGAGATTTATCCTTCAAAAAGGTTACCCATGTCATTATTGAGTAGTAATCTATAAATAACATGAATTAACACTCTCCTTTAGATCTTCATGTCTTTTTAGGACCATAAATATTAGTATGAACTAATTCTAGAGGCTTTGTAGTTGCATACTCTTTTGTTTGAAATCTAACCCTTATTTGCTTGCCTAGTTGACATTCCTTGTAAGTAGTATCTACATGTTTGGTTATCTAGGGCATGTATCTTACACACTTATTTGAGCTTACTTTGACTAGATCATGAAAGTGGACATGACCCATTCTTCTATGCCACAACCAACTCTCATCAATCTTTCCCATCAAGCAACTATTACCATTCACTTCAAGAAGATTGTAGATATTACTCTTAGTCCTTTTCCATTTTGTAACTATTATTATATATCTCTTTAACTTGAATTCCTCAACATCAAATATGACCTTGTATCCATTATCACACATTTGGTTGACACTTAGCAAATTATGCTTCAATCCTTCAATATAAATGACATCATGTGTAGGTAGTTTACCATCTATGTTCAAGTTTCCTTTACCTTTGATCTTTACTATATTTTTGTCTTCCAAGATGATATATCATTCCTTACATTTTCTCAATTTGGTGAAATTGATCTTGTCACTAGTCATATGCTTGGAGCAGCCACTATCTATCACCCATAAATTCTACTCTTTGGCATGAAGTACAGTTTGAGCTATCATGGATTGATTTTTCACTTTCCATACTTCATTAGGTTTCTATATGTCCTCTTATTATCTTTATCAAGGACTTGTGAGACTTTTTTCACACTATGAGGCATGTCTTTCTTTATATTATGTACTTTTGATCTTACAAATCTAGTCCTATAATGTTTAGTTATGTGACCAAAATTATAATAATTATAACACATTACATTTGTATCTAATAAAGGAGTAGATAAGTTTCTACTTAAAAAATTTATTATCCTTATAGATAAAACTCAAATCAATAGCCCTATGACCAAATTGATTATAGTTATAACAATAACCATAAAAAGATGAGGAATACTTGGTCATAACATTTCTTGGTGCAGCACGAGGAATTATTCTAAGTTGTGTCTTCTTCAGGTTTCTTACCTTGGTTTATCCATTAACATCAGCTACCTTTGTTTTCTTTTCTCTTTGAACTTATTTTCAAGTCTATAATTCTTCACATTATTTGAGTTTGAGTTTCTTTTTATACCTTGCAAGCTTTCTCTTTCTTTGCTCTTGATTCTTCTTCTGCTTTCAGTTTTTCATATAGGTTAGCTAATGTACTAGTTGAGGAAATTTTTCCCTTCTCATAACCAAAACTTTATCTCTCTTTTGAGAGCCTTTGAGAGTTGATAAATTCATCAAAAATGTCTAATCCTCTTGTCAACATCAAACTTTTATTTAGTTAACATTTGAACTTTTCAAGTTCTTTTCTCAAAGCCACTATTTCTACCTCAAGCTTTACACATTCATCAAATTTAGATTGTAGTTCCATTTTAACTACATCTTATATTATTTTAAAATTTTCAAATTGTGTATTTAAGCTAATTACCATCTGATCAGATTTCTCAAGACTTTTAGACATTTCCTCAATTTCTTTTTGTGTAAGATTCTTTTGTTTTGAGTTTTCTTTTCTCATCTTGTCAATTTCATCTAGAGTACATATGAGCTCACATTTTTGATCCACTTCTCCCTCTTCTTCTTCTTCTTCAACTTTCATCTTGATCTATATTTATAGAAGTTGATCCTACTATCATGAACAAGGATTCATTTCCATTAGCCACAAAATAATACTAATGATCATCATTTGAACTATCACTGTCTTCCATTGAGTCACTATCTTCTTTTATGTATAGACCTTATTGTTCTTGAAGAAGTTATTCCTCTTGGGATAGTAGGGTTTTACCTTTTTACTACTCTCTACTTGCTCTAAGATATCCTTTTTATTATGGGGTCATTTATTAGCCAAATGTCCTACTTTACCATAGTTAAAGCAAATGAAGGGTAACTTACCTCTATACTTTTTAGATCCTCTCTTTAGTCTTCTAAAAAAGTTACCTTCTTCTTCATCAGTCTCCTCAAATTCAGATGTTGATGTTTATTCTTTTGCTTACTTAGCTACTTTAAATGTAGCTTCTCTCTTTAAGGTGTCTATCTATCCCATTCTCATCTCATAGGTTGTGGAGGTCCCATGTAACTCATCAGTAGTGAATTTATCTATATTTCTTGCTTCCTCTATTGCAATATTTTAGAATCATATCTTCATGGAAAAGATCTTAAAACCTTTTTGACAATGATTGACTCTTTCATTTCTTCTCTGAGACTTCTGATTGCATTGACTATTTCATCTACCTTGAGGAGATAGTCTTCAACATTTTCCTCTTCACTCATCTTATGACTCTCAAAATTGACTTTGTAAGTTTGTAGCTTGGCTTGATTTACATTTTCATCTCTTTCATATATATTATTTAGTTTGTTCTAGATATCTTGATCATTTTAACACTACATCACTTTGAGTTTGATATTCCATAAAGAATAACATTCTTAGCCTTAGTATTGCTCTCATATGCCTCCTTGGTAGCCTAATACATAAGAGTTGTAGAGGGGGTTATATATCCATTTACCATAGACATACAGACATCAAACCCTAATGAAAATAGATATGTTTCCATTCTCATGTTCTAGAATGCATAGTTAAATCCATCTAAGAGAGGTGCCTTATTTAATGAAGATCCTTCTTGAATAGCCATTATGTTCATTATTCCAAGATGTACCTGAGCTAATTAATCTTCATTAAAAGAACCATAGGATTTGATACCTATTATTGGAACACAACTAGATACTGAGAGGGGGGTGAATCAGTATATCAATTAAAATTGATCTTTCAATACTTTTAAAGCAAAATTAGAAACATATGTAGATTAAAATATAAATGTAGAGATCACGTACAAAAACAAATGCACATGACTAAATATTTATACATGATAAACCCAAAGGTAAAAACTATGGTGAGAATAGATGCTAGAATCTACTATTCTAATCCAACTTCATAGTCAAAGCTTCACTGGCAAAACCTCACTAGTTACATTTAAGGAAACCTATCCTAAGGAGATACCAATCCCCTAGTTTAAGAGCACCAACTCTAAGGAAGCACCCACTCCCTAATTTGATCAAACTTTAAGCTTATCTAATGGCACCAACCTACTATACTTTTTTATGGATATATAACCCCAATTTACAAATTAGATTTTTACATGAATCTAGATCTCTATTCCTTGTTACAGGTCTAATATACAACTAATCATTCTCTATATATTATCTTTGTGCCTTTCTTCCTCTCTACTCTTATCTATTACACTCTGGTCCTATGTCTATATATTTATTTATTCGACACACTTCATTGCCTTCACCAACCACTCTATTCTATATTCAATTTGGCTCAATAGCAAATGCAATTATTTAGTAGTAGTACTTTATTTGTCCTAGATATTATTGATATAAACAAATGATCTAAGGTTTTCTTCTACTTTGTCTTCAAACTTAGAATACAAACACATCACACCAATTTTTTACTCTAGTTCATTATGAATTGAATTTTAATTTCCCATGTCTTAATTATGTTGGTCCACCAATTGCCATTACAATAGATTCCATACATCATGCTATAACTATAGGTCTCTATAACATATATTAGATGTAAGTTTTGATGTAAAAGATATTTAATAGAGATTTGATTAGTTGGATTGATTAATCTCATTGTTTGTGTTGATATATGGAGCTTATACACAACTTCCTTCATGTTCTTATAACTAACCATTTGTCTAGACATGACTTTAAATATTGATTATTTATATTTCCTTTGGCACCACTATCTGATGGTCTATATTTAAATAAATCAACTTTAAAATGAATCCATTTGCTCTTTCTCTAACAAGTTCATGCACACCATTTGATCTCTAAAGATGCACAAAATTTACCTTGACTTGGTCATTAAACTTTGAGAAATTTAAAACATTTGATTCCATTCACTCTATTGGATCTCTTTTACATGATCATCCATGCACCATCAGATCTTATAATAAGGTCAATATTTTTATCTAGAAATATTACACTCATCAGTCCTCTATTTGATAGACTCACGTGCTTGTGACACTTGGCATTAACACATTCACTTGGAGGGGAGGGCCCTTTGACAATTTGACTTCTCTACATTCTATTTAGATCTCCAATGTTCTATTAAGCATGAACTATTTGATCTATTAACTAGATCATACTTTACCTCTAAAATGTTTTCACTCATTAGGTCTCTTTCTAATAAGATCTATGAATTTGACACTTTTCACTTACACTTTAACTTAGAGAACCTTTTGAAAATTTGAATTCGCTTTGCTTCATTAGATCATCTATGTATGATGAAGTGTATGCCATTGATCAAACTTATACAAAATATAAATTCTTAGACTTAGGAAATATTAATTGCTTTGAACCCTTCTTGAGCTGGTAATTACTAGGTCAAGGGGTTGGTTTTGTAATGATGAGATGGACTTAAGTTGTAACATAAGTTATCGGTTCTTGACTATACCAAGTCAACAATAAATTAGAACTTTTATTATTGATAACATGGCATAAACCCTTAGGTTTTTACTAAGAAACCCTAACCATTTCAAGAGCTAAATAAATCAATCAATTATTATCACATTTATTCTCTGAACTTGTAGACCATATATTCATGATGCTCATGAAAAACCCATAATATATCTACCATATGTTTCTTTTGTAAATGTATATAGATGAGCTTTTTAAAATCATGACATCTTTGAATGACTTTGTGTAGATTTTGTCTAAGTATGGAGACTATCTCAATTATGCTTAGAAGGCTATATTTGCACCTGCATAACTCTTGTCATGCTTAGTCGTATGACCTAGAAATTAGTGAATATGATCCTCTCACATAGGGGATTCCATCCATATAACCATCTAATCCTAAAGCCTCTTTAGTTTCAAGATATGTCGTCATAAAAATGCATTGGAGCTTTTTCTTGCAAACTATAAATTTGACAAAGTATTGGAAAACATTGTCAAAATGACTTGGAATCATACTTTGCTCAAGCATATCTTTTGTCATGCTACACTGCATGACCTAAGATTTAGCATAAATAAATTAACCACAAAAATGAATACACCCATGTGATTATTTTGTCTTATCACTTATATGTGTGTAAGTGTTGACCTCATCAATATGCTTACTTATCTCTATTTAGCCCTTTTACAAATTTGGCTAACTCTAGAAACTTAGTGAATTCTATCTTAATAGCTAACTTTGTATCTCCATAACTTCAACTACACTTCATTATATGTCTTCTAATATGGTGCATAATAAATAGGTACTGATGTGATTATAACCATGTGACCAGCTCCCCCATACTCATTTACATGTGGTAATGGTGATATCAACAAAATTCTTTCTCATATTTTCTATCATAGACCCAAAATGTATAGATGTACAATATGAAGAATTGGATGAATTTCATTCATGCACACATGCATTCCAATCATCCTTGACCTATAATAGGATCACCATGATAACCATATTCATCCTTGAGCATTAATGACATGCTCATAATGTCCCTTTTGACATCAATGACAATCATATTTCTAATAGATCTATCTTAGAAAAGACCATTACTCCCAGAATTTGATCAAAAAGGTCATCTCTACGAGGTGGTGGATACTTGTTTTTGATAGTGGCCTTGTATAACATTCTTTAATCAAATCAAAGTCAAAGATTACCATCCTTATTCTTTACAAAAACAATTGGTGTACCCCATGGTGACACACTAGGCTTAATCAACCCCTTTGACAATAGTTCCTAGAGTTGTGTCTTTAATTCAACTAACTCAATGGTTTTCATCCTATATGGTATGTTAGACTATGGTTTTGATCTAGGTATGATATCGATAAAGAAATCAAACTCACATTTATGACACAAACCTAGTAATTATTCTCAAAACACATCATGAAAATCTCTAAAAAATGGGTAATCCTTGAGAGATGGTTCCTTAGATTACTCCATTTCATTTATCTTGATAATAAATTTTTGGCACCCTTTTACTTGAGCCCTCCTGAGTTGCATTACATAAATCTTCCTAAGCCATAACTCTCTCTTATCACCTTGAATTTGTGTCTAATTTCAAAAATCATTAAGACACTCATGCTTGTTTAAATAGAAATCAACCTTGGGCTTATGTTTAAGAAGCCAATTGACTCCTAGGATCACATCATATGACCCTAGTGGCATTACATATAGATATACTACAATTGAAAATTTAGGTAACCCAATCACTAATTTGAGTAGACACTTGTTATCCATGACTTTTGATTCATTAGCATATTGTAGTGACCGTGCATTTTCTATTTATCTAAGTTTTTTATGAAACTTGATAAGAATTTTAGGAGCTATAAAACATTTAGTATCCCCTATATATATCAAAATAGAAGTTAGATGTTCAAATAAAATACCTAACAACTCTATGGGTGATGCTTGAAATTTGGCTTGTTAATTATCAATTATTGCATGAATATGTTGCTAAAAATTGGCCTAATAAGAACTTGGACCTTTTTTCTTTGATTTATCTTGAATGCATTCATGAGAATAATGGTATCCTCCACAATTGAAAAAACCACTAGGTGGGCCTTTCTTGTCAATCTATGGGTTTCCCTTGAAACCACCTTTGAATCCATTACTTGGTTTTTTGATGCTAGATCCACTATTGGATTTTGCATTATAGTTATTGAACTACCCCTTAGAGTCTCCACTCCTCTATTTCTATTTCTTCTTCTTGAAACTTGGCTTATAAATTCCAAAAATTTTATTGAGCTTTTCCCTGACCTGAGCTAGAGAATTTAATTTTTTCTCCAACTTCACTACCTTTTTAAAGACTTGGTTCATGGTAAAAGGTCCTTGGCCATCTACCTCATCACCAATCTAAGGTTTTAATCCCATGATAAAAAATTTTATTTTAAACCTCTCATAAGCTTGGTACTAAGGTACATACTTTAGAAGTTTGGTGAACTTCTTCTAGTATCCAATCACTGACAAATCTCCCTATTTTAGATTTTGTAAGTCTGTGAGCTTATGATCAAAATATAGTTTTGGTATACACCATGACCTAAACAATGCCATAAATTGCTCCCAAGTTATGGTGGTCGAGTTATGGTTCATTTCCAACTTCTTGTTATCCCACCAAGTAGCTACCTCACTAGCCAATTAGTAAGCTCCCCAAACTACTTTGGTGACTTTAGAGTAGTTTCAAATTTCAAAATACTTCTCCATCTTAGTTAGCCATGATTTAGCTCCATCACCTATAATAATTCCATAAAACTTAGGTAGACTCACCTTTTTAATGTCCTTAGATAACTCTACAGCTACCTAAGCTCTCACATCTTGCTAATTTTCTTATTTATTGGGGTGCCTAATAGGTAATTATTGATGTTTTTATTCACCTTGGCCATGAACTTCTTATTCTATGGCTATGATTCGATCCCTGGTATCATTCATGGTTGTGAGGATCTGATCCAACTTTTTTGAATCCTTAATGACAATCAAGTTGGGATCATTTGGAGGGTTATTGTCATTAACATTTGAAGGACCCTCACTTGATGCTCTAATTTGCACCATTCTTCTTTCTCAATGAATAAAAGAACATGAAAATGTTAGTAAACTCATTAAATCTTAGAGTTTGAGCCTAAACTATGATACCACATATTAAAACCCTTTAAATTGTACTTAGAATAATACTTGTAAATTTATAAAAAAATAAAAATAAACGTTAAACATTCATTTCACAAAAAAAATATTAACAACATATCAAATCAATAACTTAGAATAGTAACATTTCCAAATTCAAATACTAAATGATATATAACTTATTAAAACTATAAGCAAAGTTAATACATTAGGACTCAGCCATGGTTGGTCTAATAATATAACTAGTTTTTAAGTATATATAAATATATTACAATTACATTTCCTTCAAGCATTCAGTTTTAATATCATAAATAGATACCAAGCTCTCTAGAGTACAAGTCAAACTAACTCATGTATCTCTGATAATCTCAAGTGTAGTCTCCAAGTAAGTAATGTAGTGTGGAGGTAAAGTATCATCTGAGTACTTTTCCATGCCAACCATGGACAATCAAACCCTTGCATAATCCCCTATCAGGGAATGGTTGTCCCTTCACGGGTAGGTAGACAGAATAGTATGACAATCCAGAGAGACATGCTAGTACTCCATGTGCTGTAATATTTCTACTACATTACATGTATCATAAATAAAATACATTTCTAACGTGATATCAAACAACATGCAAATAAAACATATGAAATTCTAATGTCTATCTAACATTACTTTGGATAAAGTTTTCAAATAATATATGATCACCCAGATTGATCAATTTCATAACACACCACTTAATTAGATTATCTATATCTAACATTGGTGGTGCTACCTAGGCTAGTGAAATCCATCTCATTACCTACTTAGCATCATCAATGTAAAATATAATATAAACATAAATAACATAGTATATAACTTAAAGATTCATTCATATTTTCCCTATACTAGGAATGGAACAATCATAACCATATATTTTATACATCAAATGTATAGAATGATTCTAAAATGTGCTAATATTAAATATATAAAAATATACAACAAAACACAGTCCATTCAATATTCATACCATCTAGTTATATTTCATACAAGGATCATAATTCCTTTTTGAATACAGGTAACATACTTGTTTAATCAAACTACAGTTTTGGTTCTAATCACAATCAGATTTATAATTTATATTCTTCTAATTTGAAAAACATATTATGCCCAATAATAATATATTAAAAGACCCAAACATTTAATTTTTAATTTAATTTTCAAGTTTTCATAAACATATACAGTCATATTGCAAAGTTGAGTTTTTCCACAAAGTTTCTTGAAGTATTTTCATACATACTTCTTGTGATAAATACTCTATGCATGAGTATACATATGTTTTTACATTTTAGAACACTTTAATTTCGTCATTACTTTCAAATTTTCTCAACTAAGCCAATAGGAAAAATACAAACAATCCTTCAAATTTATTTTTTTATTGTTATACAAACTATTCTAATAATTAACAATGAACCTATTAATAACCTTTAATATATCTCAAGGTTATATTCATGGGTTCAATGAACTTGTTCATAAATTATTTAAAAAACTATCTTTAAGACTCAATGTAAATTTAAGTCATTTATATAACCACGTGCATAATCTTTATATACAAGAAATACACAGTCCTAAAGTTATATGAATATACAACTTTATTTTATTATTCTATTTAGACCAAAAAAAAATTCTACTAGGTGTAATCCCTATTAATGATAGATGAATAACACATCAATATATACTTTTCACATATATACATCAATTTTGGCACCATCCATGTAAATATAATTAGTAGTTATCAATATTTATTTCAAAAAGACACTACCCAAATTTTTTTCTTAAAGGACTCGGCCATTATAATTCTCAGCCGCTATATATCCTAACAAGTCATTATGTTCTTTTTTACAACTATTTAAATTGAGATATAGTCCAAAAAACCATCCATATATAATTATATAAGATGATGTTTAATAAGTTTTAGATATACATTTTAAAATGCAGCCATTATATTCAAAGTGCTGCTCAAAAATTATCTATGTAGTCCATACTCAAGTTAAATGATATATGTGTGTGTGTGTGTGTGTACATATATATATATATATATATATATATATATATATATATATACACACACACACATAAATATGTATATATATATACATACATATATATGTATATATATATATATATATATATATACATATATATATGTATATATATTAATATATGTATATATATTAATATATATATATATATGTATATATATATATATATGTATGTATATATATGTATATATATATGTATATATATATGTATATGTATATATATATGTATATGTATGTATATATATATATATATGTATATATGTGTATATATATATATATATATGTATATATATATATATGTATATATATATATATGTATATGTATATATATGTATATATATGTATATATATATATATATATATATATATATATGTATATATATATATATATATGTATATATATATATATAATGCTGATTTACATTATTCCAATATGCATATAATGAAAACTAAGCCATTTAAGAAATACATAGTCAAATATGAGGTTTATGGTTTTCCTTCCTCGGTTTAAGATATACTAAAATGTGTCTGGATGATTTAAATTCTCAGCCAATACACATCTTGCTTTTATAAATGACTAAATTCATTCTTAATTAAGTGTAACCCATTAGAAGTATGATGTAATCATTATATTCTCCTGATAAGTAAAATAAAAGGACACTACCATGCCAAGATAAAAAGATGCCACCCAAAAATATACTACACATTCCAAATTTATAAGACACTTTCTAGGTATAAAATGCATTTAAATTGGTAAATCATTGTTATAATATGTATAACATATCCAATTAATATTTTAATAGTTTTATAGGTTGTTGGAAGGGATTTCTATTTTATCAAATGATCATTATTTTATGATCTAGAATTTTATCTATGATTTCTACTACCCAAACCACAAATTTAAATCTCTTTCATCATTAATGTTATACACATAAATTCAAATTAAAGAACCAACCTTGTAAGATAATTGCCTAAATGAAGAATACACCTGGATGAAGAATACACCTTTTCTTGCTTTCCCAAACTCTCTCTCAAAATTCTACCACCTACTTCTTATCCATATCCTTTTTATTTATTTTTTTCTTATTTTCATAAGATTTAATTTATGAAACTCCTCTCCCCTTATTCTGTCATACCCCTTCTTTGCATTCTCTTTTTCTCCTAGATTATTGTCCGTGCATGACATTTTTTTCTCCTACAAACTGTAGTTATATCTTTAACAAAGATGTAGTATGTCTTCAACTTTATTTATTAATATAAAGAATTAGATTTTTTTATATAGATCATTATGACATATTTCACATGTTATCTCAACATAAGTTTAGCAGACCAATTAAAATAATAATATCTAATTTCTATTTTTCAATGTAATTTCATGCATGTTTTATAAAGACTAAGTTTAGATTGTCTTAACTTGAGGTTAGTATTTTAGGATAGTTCAACTCTTTCAAAGTAATTAAAATAAAGTTATTTATTTATTTAACTAATGGATAGATTGGTTTATAATTGTTTCCAATAAGAAGATAATTGTATAACTAATTATTATAAGTAAATAAATCTATTTTCTTGATCTATTTTCAAAACATGGACAATTATAAGTAAATAAATATTATGTAGTTTTATGCATGTCAAGAACTAAATATACATACAAAATACAATCACAAACAATATATACATAATATGTACTAACATTTAAAACATGTTACACATATAACATTATAAATATATTATGTGTGTAGGGTCTTAGCAATTGCTCTGTCATCCCCCAATCATCCCATCTAGTCCATCCTCTCTGATGATGTTCTCCCTCATTAAGCTCTGAGGGTAGGATCAATCCTGCATCCACCTCATAACAAGTAGGTAGTTATCCTGAGTCATCATATATATTGATCAATGATGCAAAACTAACAAATACACATCTAGAATGTATAAAATAAGGAAATGCAACTATCACATCATGTATACTAATCAACAATATCACTACCCCATAATAGTATATGTCATTAAGCTCAAATTAAATCAATAATATTCAAATAATAACCATACTAATCCACAAATTCAAAGGTTATAAATCATAAGATGAAATCCAAATGTAACATTAACATGCCACACCAATATCTTTGACATAAAACATATGGGTGATAATGTCAACTTGTTCCTCCATGTTTATTTTTCACTTCATCACACATGTCTAAGGCATTTACTATCTTTGATACCATATTATATAAGGTATAAGCTCTGATGATTAGTCACTGATAGAGCATATGCATTTATAAAATATCTATATTTTTTTATATTATTTTGTTTTTCTTAAAACTATTGGTACGATGGTGTATATTTAATTTTTTAATTTCATTTTATATGATGTCATCATTATAAGTTATGTACGTTCTATAAAATTAATATTTTTTTAATATTGGTTCTTTCTATATAGTGGTACATCTTTGGTCCATACTAGCCAATGATAATGAGCATATCATCTCCATTCAATTTTTTATAAAAAAAGAATTTGTGATTTTACTTATAAATAATTCATTATTTCATAACATTTAATTTAATTAATTGGCATTATGTCTATAATAATGTGTATAATTCATATAAGAAAAGAAATGGCAGATGATTTATTCAATTAATTCAATTATGAGTTTGACTTTTTGTAATATTTCTAATTGAATCATTTCATTGCATTTATTAATGGTTTCTAAGAATGTTCAGCACTTGTGAAAGTTAATAATGTTTTTGGAGGTCTTAATTGATGTATCATGGCAAACACCTTTTTTTAGATCTTACATGTAATCAGGTGAAATACGTATTTTTTTAAAATCCACATATCCAATTTTTGATTTGTATCTTTTATAAGTTTTCTTTGTATTTGACATCCTTGGCCTAAATATTTCTTCCCTTTAGTCTACACTTTCTAATTTAGATCCAAATAGTATTTCCAACTTGATCTATGATTATTTTTATCACTTTGAAAAATAAATTGGTAAGATGTCATGCAAAATGATGATTAAAATTCAACATCTCCCATTGTGATATTTTTTGATATGAGTATGTTGACATAATGTCATCATCATTATATTTCAAAATAAAAATGTCAAAAATTTCATTTATTCTGAGTGTTTGTCTTTTAAAATACCAAGATAATGATTTCCTTCAACTAATGTTATTGTAATTAACATGTCTTCCAATGTACCAATACATGTTGAGTTTACAAAACCATATACCAATTTGTGTTATAAGATAGATTATGTTCACTATCACTATCTATTTTAGATTCATTAGACACACTATCACTCTTTGCATTATCTATAACATTACTAGATATGAATAGTTTCCAATCACAGTTAATTTTCACATTATGAGTAATGTAATTTTTTTTTTTTACATAGTTGTTTTAATTCCTCCATAATAGGCTTTAAACAAACTCTTCCTTCTTGAAATGATTTTTTTATTCTAGTTGTCTTTTTTAAGGTATTTTAATTATGGATATAAAAAATCAAATTTTTGCAATAATTACTGCATTTTTTTAGAATTTTTTTCCCAATAAGGGGAAAGTACACATCAAGTTCTTGATAGAGGTGTTTGTGTTGAGTGGATATGATAATTTTTTAATTTCATATAATAATTTGGTTTGTAATGGCCATAAAAAAGTTTTTGTTCAAATAGTATGAAATATAGAGGCGTAATGGTATCTTCATTAAAATTAAAATATTTTTATTTTATTGTTAAATTTCAAACACAAATATAAATGTTTATCCATTTAGAAAGCCAATTTATACAATATTTGTCACCCCATCAGCCATGTAAATTGTTTATTGTGCATGAAGTTACAAAAATTGAATTAAAAAAAAAATTAGTGTCTTGTACTTGGTGTAATCTATATAGCTTTTTCAAGATCTAATTATAGTTCAAAATACCTTAGTGCATGAGGATCATTTTTAAAACATAGATTAGAAAATGTTCTAGATTCCAACACTAGTTCTGTAGATGTGTATCAAAAGTGCAATAGCACTTGAAATAAAACAAATAATCAATCACATATATTTTAATTAAAAATGACTTCTATTTTTTTAATTTTTTTCTAAAGCATCATATGTGTTATTGCATTGAGTTTTGAATGATGGCTTGTATTCTTCAACAGAAATGACTTGTCAATCACAATGCATATGCATTGTTTTTTTGTTTTCTATTTTTTCAATTTCATTATACAATTCTAATTAAAATGAATTCAATAAAAATCATAATAATTGGAAATCTTGAAAAATAATTATTGAAACTATTACAACCTTGCTACTAATTTACTAAATAATCACTAGTTTTAGTAACTAAAATAGTCTTATTTGATATCTTTCTATTTTTTAATAAAACTAGATATCTCACCAAATTATATTCACTAAAATACCATGCACATAATTATGTATCTAAATTAATAATATAATACCAGGATTTTATATATTTTATTTTCTATGAGATGAAAGTGAGGTTGTATCAATTTTTGAAATAAGTTAAAAAAATAGCATAGACATACAAGATAATAGAGAAATACTATTCAAATTTTACTCTATAAGATGTTAAAGGAGACTTATTCATCTTTAACATGTGTATACATTTAAGGTATTATGTACTTAATTTTTACTCAAAAGTTCTAGAGACATTTGGTTATGACTTATGTGTGTTGATAGAATTAGGATTTGGACACAAGCTCAATCTCCTCATAGTAGTGTATTATATTTTTTAAAATAAAAAAGAATGACATTAATGAAATTATTATGAAACATCAAGTAGATCCATAAATTAATGAAAAATACATTGTTATTTACTCTAAAGCCTATATTATGGATAAAATCATAGGCATACTCACTTGTAGCACAAATTATGATTCATTTTCAAGAAAAAATAATGCAATATTTTTCAATAATATGACATTAAAATATAATGTGTTATATGATACTATAAGATCCACAACATGGAGGGGACTTAAAAACTTAAGGAAAGGTCTAGAGAAAACATAAATAACATTGAAGTCTAAAGTATCATGTATGGATACTAAATTTGGTGAAATAAATATTAATGATGATGAAATACATAATCAAGAAGTGAAAAAAAAGTGGGAATGTTTTATTATGGTAGTGCCATGAAAATATTATATAAATCATCAATTAGATAAGGTATAATACTCTATATTTGGTAATAATAGACATACTATAAAAGAGAAAAAATATGAATTGGAAAGAGGTGATGTGCAAGGTCCATATTATACATGATACTTTAGACTTCAATGTTGTAAATAACATTGAACTCTAAAGTATCATGTATGGATACTAAATTTGGTGAAATAAAAACTGATGATGAAGAAATACATAATCAAAAAGTGAAAAAAAAAGTGGGAATGTTGTAATATGGTAGTGCCATGAAAATATTATATAAATCATCAATTATATAAGATAAAATACTCTATATTTTGTAATAATAGACATACTATAAAAGAGAAAAAATATGAATTGGAAAGAGGTGATATGCAAGGTCCATAGATTGTAATAGAAATAAGAGAATCAGAAGAGGCCAAAATAAATTTTTAGGGCTCTAAGTTTTTATGCTTTAATAAATAAATTAATTCTCAAGGTGAACTCATACTACAAAATATCAGATAAGAGAAGCATAAGTGTCTAGGAATACAATTACATCAATTTTTTATTAATAAATCAAAATACCATTTACGAAAAGGAGAGCACAATGGAATATTCATGATAGTGGGAACAAAATGCTCACTAAGAAACATAAAAAATTAAGAATGAGAAGTAGGGAAATGTTTTCCACTTGAATTTATAAACTCAACAAAAATTAAATGAAAATTTAAATCCAATCTATATTTAAGTGAATTATATAAAATAATTCAATTTTTTCAATCCACTCATTATAACCAAATTTACATACTAATAGTATCTAGTGGAAAAAATGACACATGACCAACTATGATTCCATTCTCACAGTGTATATTTTCATGGTTGGTAACTAGAAATAGCTAAACAAAGGTGGTTGTGATATCATCTTGTCTTCCAAAAACCTATAGAACTCTACTAGTAATGCATATGAAAAATAAGAGAGAAATTCATAGATTCACAATATTCCTACATCTAATTACAATCATAATTGTATGATTAAAAATAGTACTTGATATATCAAGAAGTATGATATGCATATTCTTAGTTGGGTAAAATATATCTAGTAACCTTTCTCAAAAATTTATTTGCAAGTTAGGATAAGTGTGATTATCAAAATTCCCTTCCTCACCTCATTGCACATTGATTAGAAAAGTACAAAGAATCTAATGTAAGGATAATTAAAATTCCATAATGAAATAGACCAAATTTGAATTAAATGAACAATCATGAGATTTAAAAATTATAATGGTATTATTTGATAGGTTTATATTTCCTTAACAATAGTGTATATCTCATTGAATTATATCCAATAAAAGGCCCTTGCACATAATTATGTATATAAAGTTAGAATAAAATATAAATATTATTTAACAACAAACATAGACTTTATGTGAATACATAACTTGATTATTTATAGAACCACAATTCATATAGAAGATTGTAAACCATAGTGGATTAGCTTGTAATATTACAAACAAATGATAATTCTATTTTAGGGATGAATTTGTTTTTAACTAACATTTTTAATATGTAGCAATAAAGACATGAAGGAGTAGGAAATATTTATTAAAATGCCTTTAAGTTGTATTCATTTTAAAAACCCTTTGATGAAAAACCTTTAATATGATTACTATGAAAAATCATAAACTAAATTACAAACAATAGAGCACATAATTACAAATTGAAAGCAAGATTCAATCTTAATATAACCATTCAACTCAAAGTTAACACACATCCTCTTGAGTTTTACTCTAGATTTTATGTTGCTTTTGGCTCATCAACCCATGATAGTTTTGACACTAATAGGAATTTTCACATTATCTTATCAATAGTTTAAGGACCTTGATATTATAATTTGAATATGAAATGATGAATTTGTTAATATTTTACTTCATGGAAAATAAAATAAAAATGAAAGTATATTGAAGATAATATCTATTAGTTAGTCTGTCTTCTCATTTCAAAATAATGTTCTAGGTATGAGTATATATGAATTAGATTGTCTAATAGATATAGTTGTTGAATGTAGTAATGAAATAAAGTTTAGTTGTGTAGTTGACTTATGGCATAAAGAGTTTCATACTCTTAACTTCAATGGTGAAAGATTAATATTAGAATATGCAATTGAAGTCCCATTTAATATAGATAATGAGTTAGTTCCTATGAATCTTATACATAATGAATGACAAATTTTTAAATCTTGATAGGAGTTGATATCATAATACCTAACAACCCACATGCTAGTCAACATATTTCTAATAATTATGTCCAATCTAAAAATCAATATGCATTCTATATTTGGATACTACTCATATTTAACTAAATATAAAAATTACTCTAGATAATCTTCAAGGCCAATGTTTTCATAGGGGTTCTCATCATCATTTTATTCAAATAAAATAGTTATCATATTAGGTTCTGGAGGTGGAAAACCATATTCGATTGAGATAGTATATTGATTCCATAAATTCATTGTAGGAAATAGAATGAAAGCAAAAATAGGTATCATTCTATGGTTATATACAAAAGCAAATTATACTTGAATTTCCATACAACCTTTTTGGCAATGAATAAATTGGCTACCTCACCGACAAGCCAAATATTATTTGGAATATTCTATATATTTCTAGGAAGTATTTCTCTAAGCAAGTGTTTTAGGTGTACTGGAATTTCATGAGTATTAAACAAATCGTAATTGGTCAAAAAAGAACTCAAATTAAAAATTAAATTTTTCTCACCAAATTAATTCAATCCAACTATGATCAAAAGATATGTTAGTAAAATGAAAATTGATGTCTAGATAAATTCTTAAGAATAATAAATATTTACCATCTCTATTCTTATGGAATTCCATAATTAAAATTATAGAAAATGATACTCGTTACATCATGATTGGTAATATCCTAAGAAGCATTATAAGATTTTCTTGTAAATCTTCTTTGTTCTACTAATTTTTATCTTATGACCATTGAAGTTAGCTAATCAATGTGCATATATTCATAATTGATAAATATACAATAGTGTGGATATCATTTATTTCCTTAATCATGATCATATTGAATTTATAGTTAGCATCATGTTATTTGATTAATAATTTAACAATGTTATTCTTACTTCTTTTAATATGTTCAACCTCAGAAGATAAAATATCTAACAACCTTATTTAGTGATGATCATGTTAACTTTATAGTGTTTCACCTAATCTACACCTACAATTTTCCCCTTTGATAGACTTGGAGGAAATTAGATGTTTAATTCTTAATTAATAAAGGTCTAGAATATGGGAAGAATTTTGATTAAATACAACAAAATATAAGTTTATATCAATTTGATCAAATTAAATTGCATAAGGGAGAAGAACACTTATCTAGAAAAGTAGGATGATTTGGATGAGTTAGGGTCCGAGAACTTGCACATAGGACTAAGACATTATCTGGAACCTAAATATGTCTTTCATTTTTTGATTAGATAGGAGTGCTAGAAATAGGACACCCTAGTGTCTGACATTACAGTCCTTTCCTATTGCTATTATCCTAAGGCTAAAATCTTTCTAGGTTTTATTTGCCTACTTAGTATGACCCTACATACCAAATTTTAGGTTTTGGGAGTCACCAGATCATTTTTTAGGTCTATTTCAATCTTCAATACTTGTATTTATCTACACAAATGGAAACAAAAAATAGATCAAAAGAAAAAGGGGGAAAACTAGGTTAGTGGAAGAATGATCACATAATCAAGAATACTTGTTCTAATTACTACCTACATTAACCCTCAATCTAGGGTCTCAAATTTGATGTAGTTGTCCCTTAGGGAATGTGCATAATCAACATGCATGATTGATGCAATAATGAATTTTGCCTAGGCCCTTCTTTGATCAAGCATGCAAATCTATGTCTGATGTAGAGAAGTTGAGCTATACTATTGATTGATTTTATTATGTCTAATGTGCCAAAATAGTAAGTGCTATATATAAAATGCCTTGTGTAGTCCTTTATATATAATACTAATTATTTTAAATTTGGGAGCTTTATTCACATTTGGTTGTCATTATAAAACATAATAATGAAGCAAATAAGAGGGGTAAGACTCATCTTATGGAAGAAATTAACCATTGGGACCAAATTTGCACTTGGATAATAGCATAAAAATTGGACACCTTGGGTTTCAGTGTTGTATACCTATTTGGGAATTATTGTCTAAGGGGTATGGGACTTGGAGGATGGGTTTGGGCCTATTTGGGCTACCTAGGTCTGAAAGGGTTAAGTTTGAAAAGCTACAGATGACTAGGGATAAGAAAAGAGATGTCTAGGGAATGTAGTAAGACTAAGACTAGTTAAACAAAGGGACATGGCTAGATGTGAATAAAAGTTCATATTCTCCAGTTAGAGTCTCCTATGAAAGGACTATGAAAAAAAATGATATGTGTGTTTTCTTAACTAATTTAAGTTGTATACATTTGTCCCCTTTTAATCTAGTGATGCCATGAAATGAAGTACTAGAGAAGAAGAAAGAATATGTGTACCTGAACTTACTTGTGTGAAGGTAAGTGTGTTGAAAAAGGGGTCCAACTTCCTAGCCAGGGAAGTGGATGAGGAAATGATATAGTGCTTTGATAAATAAGAAATACTTGTAATAGATGCCCCCTATACTGAATATGAATAATGCCTAGAGAAAGAAGGAATCCCTATAATAGATGCCTTATGTACTGAATCTAAATAATGCCTAAAGAAATAAAGAATCCATGTAATATATGCCCCCTATATTGAATCTAAATAATCTAAACTAGATTTGAAAAGTGCTCAGACGTTAAAAATTAATGTCTACCTTCTATCCCACACAAAATCTTGGGTCTGAGTCTAAGTAATACAATGGACCAATAACTGTAGACAACTATATGATCCAGCTTGGTGATAACCTAAGTAATGGTAAATATGTAAGAGGAAAATGGCATGTCTTACCATCTTAATTTGTATAATCCTAGAAGATGAAGGACATGGGCATCTATGCCATGCCCCCAAATTTGGTATGTGATTGATGCATCTAGATAGTCTATAAATATGTATGACCACATGTGATATGATCTATCATTTCATGTCCCATGTGCAAACTAGATATCAAAAAAATGTGCTCTACACTATGCCTATAATCTACTATCTGGTTTGTAACTATGTCATGTTGTATGAAGCTATATGTATGAGACATGTAGTAATGTATGTGCCCCCAAATCTAGTATCTAGATAGTCTATATATCTATAAACTAAAGGTGTATCCCTCTGAATGTATTGAGTAATGTTGAGTGACCCAATGTAATATAAATCACTATATAATCTTGACCAATTTGAGATGAGTAATGATAAGTGACCCATATAGTCTGAACCACTGTATAATTTTGACCAATCTGAGCCAAGTGATGCTAATAATCTAAATACCAAAGGTGTAAAAACCATGCTGAGTGACCCATGTAGTCTAAATCACTATTTGTTTTGACTTATCTAAGTTGAATCTGATAATGTGACTACTAGAGGTGTAAGAACCATGGTGTATCTATCTATGTGAGTGGATAGGTGTGTTAGATAATTGTAGGAATAGGAATAGTAGGATTTATGCCCCCTTTTGGGTGGAGGGATTAAATATATGATAGAGGAGATTGAATCAAAAGTGATGACTAGTGGTAGAATGTATAAGAATTTGGTTAGTATGTATTAAATAGATCAAAAGTCTATTATTTAATGGGTGAGATTGAATTATAGGGAGTGAAATATATCTTTTATTGATTAGGATTGAAGCTTGTATCTAGGTATAGTATATATATAAAAACATTCATGTCATGGTAGGCAAATGAGGTATTAAGAGATTGAATGAAGTGAATAGTTGATTTCTTGAATAGGCTAGGTTGCTTGAATGTTTTGAATGAATGTTTTAATGAGTAGGTACAAATTTATATTGTCAGAGTAAAAAAGAGGTATAGGTATGTGTGAATTCCATAGTAGGAAAATTACATAGTGAAAGAGTAAAGGTTGTGTGATATTTAAGGTATCATTGTCATGATTCTATTGAATCAAATGGTTTTTAAAACAAAGCTACGGGGCTCTAGTTATGAGCAAAATAGTGTTTTTCCTATGAATAGAAGAGTTGGTTGATATAGGAATTTTGATTGATATTGGGCTTATTTCTATAGTGACTAGTTTGAGATATTGGTGCTCTAGAGTTTAAAATGCCTAGGAGATGAGCACCTTCCATGACCCATTTTGAGTAGTTGATAGCCCAAATTGAGGTCAATAGGGAGATTAGCTTGGTGAGTATACTTAAGACTTGATTTGTACCTATTTAGAAGCCTATTTTGGGTATTTTGGAGTTATTTTAAGCAGTCTAGAAAACATTTGACTAGTTCCAATGATCCTATCCTAGAGTTAGTGTTGTTGTCCAAGATATAGCACTGTTATCCAAGTTTAAGTGCTATATTCCAATATTAGTGTCCTTTGGTAGTGTTATTATCCACTATGGATGGTTTTTTTAGATTCTAATTTGTTGTCTATTATTATATATTTTGTCTATTTATTTTTTATGGTTTTCTAATATATAGTCTATTATCTACTATTTGTAGGGTGAGGTATAGATGCAAGAGTTTCATATAGGTCAGCTGATGAAGACACTAAAGATGCTACCATTATCTATTGATGAACATGTTATTATAGATAGGGATGGATTAGGTCTTGTATATGACCTAGGTATGGTACAATGGGATTGGTACATGATTACCACCTTATGTGAGATGTGGAATGTTGATACTTGTACATTTTTGGCTTCCTATTGGAGAGATCACTATTAATCTAGAGGATGTATATCATATTTTGCATTTGTCAATTAGTCATTGGAGTGACATTATAGGATGACATGGGTATAGCTACCATTGATTGTTCATACTTATAATTTGTTGGGGTACCCTCAAGAGTACATCATTGAGGTAGTGATAATGATGTGCTATTGTCTGTGATTACACAATTGAGTGTTGTATGCCTATGGAAGTGGTTAGTTATATTATTGATTTCTTTTGTTATAGTGGATGGAAGTGGAGTGTTTATTTCTTATAGGATGCATAGGGTGGTTCGTAACATTGAGATATATGGTACTATGTTCTCATGGGGTAAGACTATGCTTGTCCACTTATATAAAGATTTATATAGATTTACAGAGGAGGCATTCAATGGTGATGTGGGTGTGGCCGCTTTTTTATATAGTTGGGCATATGAGCACATAACATTTGTGTGATCTATTGGATTACCAAGGGTGAGTTGGGCATATCCACATCTATTTGGTGAGTGATGGATGAGTGTGTTGGATATTTGATCTCTTAGGATATATCACTATAGGAGGATGCTAGACAAATTGGTGGTCCATGATATCATATGGAGGCCCTATAGACGATTTCCTGGATGGCTTGAGGATGTAGAGTAACTATAGTATATGCAGGTCAGTTATTGGTTGCATGATCATTAGGTTCGATTATATGAGCACTTTTAGTGTGAGCACATGGCTAGGTAGTTTGGGGTTTAACAAGATGTTCCTCCTATTGCATGGGTATGGTTGAGAAGTGCATGGGCACTAGTGAGAGTAGGGGCTTGTCCCAGACTGACTAAGGTTGAGTAGGCACTACTACCTTTGGATTCATGAGATGTAGTTATAGATTTTACTAATGTAAATGATGTGGGATGAACTAAGGCATATATTACATGGTTGAATAGGTAGTGATGGGCTCCTTTATAGCCTATGGAATAGAGTGGATGTTCCTACCTATGAGGATCTTGAACCAATATAGATGATGGGAGGTAATCAATGATTGTATTTGAATTGTACTTATGTTTGTGCTTTACTTTTGATTTGAAAGTATATATATAATGTAGTGTTATATGTTTTATGTGGGTAGGTGGGATGGGAGGTGCACATGATGAGGCATCTTCTAGGGTGGCCAGGGGAGATGATGAGCTATGGGAGACCAGCATTGAGTTGAAACTTTGATAGCTTACATGACATGTTCCTAATGATGTTGTGGAGGAAGGTTTGATAAAGAGAGTGATAGTTATGGATGGCATTTATGCTCACTTGTTTGATAAAGATGATATAGCTATAACTACATATGTTAGGATAATAAGAGAGAGGAGTGAGCTTAGAGCTGAGTTGGATATGCATAGGATGCCTAGACCTAATTGTGGCATGATGATTATAGAGATTTTAGGTGACTATATGTATCTTCAATGATGAAATTCATAATTGCATGAGGAGTATGGTCAGTTGTTGGATTGGGATAGTTAGTGTAAGAGGCATTTAAGAGCTCAAGGAGGTGTGGGGTCATCGAGTGCTAGATAGGATTATGGGACTAGCACTAGAGGAGAGACTGAGACTGAGAGTAGGACATAATGCCCATTCATGATTGATTGTGCTTTGACATGATGTATATGTTTTGAAAACTTCATGGTATATATATATATATAGATGTTGGTTTGATCTTCAAATCATGTGTATTAATGTTATGGATTCTAGAATATGTTGGTATATTGATTATAAGTGGTTGATTTTAGAAATGGTTGATCTAGTATTGATTTTGAATTTGTATGTGCTTGGTAAATGGTACTTTGGATATGGGTTTTGATGTTTTGATAATTTTGATGCTAGATTTATTGATTTTGAATTGTAATTATATGTAATCAAACATTTGTTTGTTGTAGTAATTGGTAAACCATTTGGATAAATTTGAGTTGGTTTGTGGGATTGGTAAAGTAGGATTTGGATATGTTTGATTTTATTTGTGTGGGAAAGTGTTTGGATAAGTTTCATTTGTTAATATCTAGACTTTAATAGTTTGGTTTTGGCTAGGGATGGATATCTAGAATCTATTATGGTAGTTATTAGTAGGAGGGGAAAATAAGATATCATTGTGTGTGTATTACCTTCCTGAGAGTGGCTCAAGAATACAAAGGGTAGCTATAACTTTGGCTCCATCATTGTTGTACTAAGTGAAGTTATGAATTGAAACTAAAATGAATATATGTTGTATCACACTATGTTATATCACTATCTATACCCTATCAACCACATAAACAAGTGCCCATATTTCTCATGCTATGTAGGAATGTGATATGTAGTTGATATTGTCTACTTTGAATAATGTTCATCTATTTGTAACTGAATATCCCGTGGGCTCTACTATGATGTATATGACTATAAAATATATGGAGATGGAGCTAAAACCTATGTTGAGGGTTCATTTAATATTAATCATAACATGTTATATGAGATAGGGCCCTAAAAACTTGGCTACAATGAATATTTATTTGAGATAATATTAATCTATACTTTAGGTTCAACATGTCTTAATTTTATTAGATTTCTACATCAGATAGGACCCTAAAAAATCAATTGTAATGAGTCTTTCTAGAACAATCCTCTATTATCGTGCCTATGACTCTATTGGATATGTACATGGAATTTCACTATGTATTTCATGGACTATGTTGTTTCATGTATTTTGATCTAGATTTTGACTATAATTTTTATTTTAATCATCTAATAGTGCCTCAAAAAAAAAAATTAGTATGGGGTGTGGATTTTAGATTCAGATTGTAGGATTCATTTTTATTGAGGTACACTTATTATTATCTAGAATATGCAGATGTTTCTTGATGTTATTTTATCAGGAGACCGTCTAGGAAGTCTACAATTATTTTATTATCATGGATGGAAGATAATTGTGAGGAAGATCATTAGACCCAATCAAAAGGTGCATGATAATAGCTTTCAAGATAGAAGGTAGGATTAGTGAGGTTGATGAAAGAAATGATGGTAGCATAGTCCTCATAGAGATTATGAATGAATCTTATTTTGATTATGGATGAAGCTCCCTTAAAAACCACAAAATTATCACTAGTATCTTTAAGTTAACTTTAAAATGGTTTATAGATAATGTTATAGAGTCTAGTGTTTACTTCAAAATGGATAGGCTCATTAATTCCTTACTCATGGATTTTTTATCTATAATTACCTATATTACTTGGTGTGAATGCTTTGGGATGATGGGAGATTCAATAGGTGATAAGCATTCATGTGTTTGTCCAATTGGTTATAGGCTATGTTGGTTGAAGGAGGTTTTGTCCAAGATAAGATCTTGGTCAAAAATGGGATCTTGATAAAAAAAATCATGATTTTGATCAAAGATAGGCTCTTCAATAAAGATAGGATATTTATCAAAAATGGATGGTAAACCATGGTTGTCAAAGGTAGGTTCGTCAACTATGGATTGGTTTAAAATGGATGTGTCAAAAATGGGATCTTGATAAATGGATGGAATGTTATGACCTTGACTTAGAAGTGGTATGTCTTGATTAGGCTTAAGAAAGACATCTTGTCATATCCATAAGTTATTATTTTTAGACATGGATACACTTGTCTCTACTTTGATGTACCATTCAAGATCCAAAGCTTCAAGTAGAGGAAACCTTCTGAACTACCAAGTAAGTCTCATTGTTTTAAATTCACATGTTTTAGAAGTCCCCATCCTTTGAAAGAGTCTATTCCTTTGCAAACTCAACCTATTATCCCTCATGAACATCCATCTTAAAATCCCATTCTTCCTCATCCTTTTGGAAGACCCTCAATCTTCTCAACCATGGTAGCCTTCTTAGACCAAGCATATTGATTTTGATATGCCCAAAATTTTTAAGGACAATCCTACTTCATCTATTAAAACCTCTTTTCCTATCACCAAATCCCTTTACAGTGGAGGATCTATTATATGGAGAGAAAATGAGAACCATGTAGATGAAGATGAGGAGATTTCAAGTGAATTTGATGAGTAAATAATCATGGGGATCCCTATTTGTGATAATAAACTATAAAAATCAAACCTAATACTAAGGAAGATGAACATGATCGTCTAGAGCAAGATAACAATAAGCAAATGGGAAAGGATGGAGAGTGAGAAGATAGTCTTGATGAGGAGAAATCAAATTTTTCTTGTCAATATTGAATTCAAGTGGGAGATGATGAGGTGATCTCTTGGATAAATGAGATTTAATTTATAATATAATAAGAATAATATTAGTCTAGTTGGCATGAGTTTGATCAAGAAAAATAAGAAATAGAGCTTGAAATTGAGGACATCACTCCTCATGGCCAAGAAGAGTTGGAGAAATGTATTGAGTGAGTTTAAGAGGTTAGAATTCAAGTTGAAGTAGATGTTTTATAATCCTAAAGAATATCCACTACAAAACCACTTCCAATACAACTAAATCCATCCTCCAGAGGGATAATTTCTCTCTAATTTTGATTAAAGGCAAGAAACTAGATTTGAAAGGAGTAGAGAAGATCAAGAAGAATATCTTTTTAGGAATGAGATAGAGGAATTATATTCAATCATGGACACCAAAATAACATCCCCTCAAAATAAGACCCATGATAAACATGAAAATTAAGTGTAAATGGATGTGTTTCTAGGAATATCATTAGGAAAAGTGTATACTAATCAACAAAATTATAGGGAAACAGAATGCAAGTGTGAGGGTAAATCTGATTGCTAAAATTTTATCTTATTAAGAGGATTTCATATCAAGTACCTGGCTTGGTTGGAGGCTGATATGTAAAATCCATCTTAGGTTGTGATTAATCTAGAGTACAACACTAAGCATTAAGAAGGCCAAAATCAACGTTCCTATCCATTCTAAGATGACTATTTTTTTAGTCAACTTATGTGGGCTAGTAAGTTTTTTTTGTTTGCATCCTTGGATAAGTGTTCCATCAGTTCATTGAGCACCCAATCCTTATCCACCTCTATTTGGATAACCTCAAACATGAAAATCATTCTATATTAGTAAGAAAAGGTAGTTATTTTATAGAACTAGTCAATGGCTCCATTTAGGTGGCCTTATGTTTAGTTAGTTTAGGGTAGGTTAATTGTATTTATTTCCTCCAAGTGATGTGACACATTAGTTTATAAATTTTATTTTACCTACGTGATTTCATGCACATTGAAAATATTTTTAATTATTTTTATATTCATCTAAGTAACTTTGGCATAGTTTGTGTGTCTCCTCCTCTCTTTTGTTGGAGACATTTTTAGTTCAAAAATTGGCTCAAGAAGCAAGTCTGAAAGCAAGTCATAATTAGAGATTCAATGCAGATGAAATGGTGTCTAAAGGAGATCATAAATCTTTGATAAATTTAAGGTTTATAATAGAGACAAATCTTGAGAATCTTTTCAAATTCTTAGTCTAGTTATTTAGTGGTCGACCAAGTAGGTTGTAGATGTGCTACAATTTTAGAATCAGTTATTTTTGGTGATCTTACAATTCCATGCCAAATAAGTTACTTAAAAGGATAATAGGTTCCTAATTTTTAGGAAAGAAACTCATAGAGGTCACCATAATGTTGAACATTTCTAGTCACCATGGGGAAGCTACATCCAATTTAGTTTAAGGCTTTAGATCACCTGTAGGTTTTTGAATTTTAGTCAATTTGGGGGAAGTAAAATGAGTATGATTTTGGGCCTAGATGATGAGTTTCAAAAATTGGACATTTTGAGGAGGTTATCAAGCATGCAATATTCTTCCTGACATACCATTCATCCTCCTTGGTGAACATAGAGCACTCTTGGAGCCCATAGGGGTTGAGTAGTAAAATGACTTAGCCATTTCAAGGTTTTTTCTCAATGACAATTTTAGGAGGTGAAGAGATTAAATTTTATGGGCCTTAGGTGATGTCTTGGCAACTTATTTTTTTAGTTATAATGATATTTATCAATTTCTTTTGAAGGTTAACTAGTTCCATGTGTTAATCTCACGATGGTTTTTAGCTCGTTAAAATGTTTTTCAACACTTAGTTGATTCTTTATGTTTTCCCAAAGCCATATGTCAATTTCCCAAGAGTCTTAGGACTACTCAAACATCTTATAAAGACTTAGTTGATTTTTAAGAAGTTGCCCAGTGAGGTAATGACATCAACAAAGAGGAATGCAAATGGATAATCAAGATGATTCCACATGTCACAAACCTAGTGACCTAATGACCTAAAAATATATGTATTGTTCAAAATTCCCTATGCTAGCTGTGTAGTAAGATGATGCCATGTGGCATAATCCCACTATCACATTCTCTTAGAGAATTTTGTATAGCCCAAAGAGATGTTAGATCCTCTGAGATAATAAGTGAGCAAGATGGCACTTCATGGTGTAATCCCACTACTATATATCCTTAGGTCCATCTATGAAAATAGTTTAAATTATAAGAGCAAGTTGGATAGAGGTAAGTAGTGTCAGCTCCAAGTACTAATTTGAGTACAACATGTAGACACTAGTTAGCTGAGACTCACCCTAAATTGAATGCACAAATTAACACCATATGTGCTTAATTAATGAAATTCCCTTTAGGATATAACCTCTTTTCAGACCTCATGGCACTTTACTATAAATGATGGACCACCACATGGAAGTGGTAGGCCTTCAATACATAGTAGCAGGTTAGTACCAGTCGATAGAACTTGGGGAAAGGATAGGTAAGTAATAGGTTGTCATGTGGCCCAAATGATAGATATAAAACTTAGCCCAAAGTAACTGGGGATATGACACATGGAGTTTATAGACTGTGATTATGGATCAATGGGTTGAAAGACTGATGTAGCCAAGTAAACAATAAAATAGTAAATGAAATATCACACATCATCAGTTTACAAGCTTAAATTTGACATCTCGTTTATCCATCAAATTTTTTAAGATCCATGATTCAACTATGTGCTCAATTTGATTGGTAAAAATCAAGTTGTAGATTGATTCTTCACTAATAAATGATTAAGTGGGAAGTAAAATTCAATGAAAAAATAAGTATTAGCACCCACTAGAATATGGCATGAACATTAGAATTAAATATAGAACAAAAAATTCAACCTTAAAGTGTTATCAAAGGTTCCTAGAATTATAGTAGAACATGCTAATTACAAGGATATCTTCCATAGTCAAAACTACAAAAATTCATAGAAGAGATAAAAATAGTATAAACCATCTATGATGTCTTTAAATAGACCAAAGAGAAAGACAAAATAGATATAGATAGAAAATAACCATAACTAGTATCTCATTATATTATATAATAAATCCAAATCAAGTACTAACTATGCATACACCATATATAAAAGAAGATAAAGAAAACCATAACATAACAATTCTATTAATCTTTATCAACACATCAAATAATATTTTATTTCATCAAAGTGCTACTTATAACCTTTTATAATCCTATTGGATTTTCAAATTCTAGCCTTATGAGACACAAAATGAAAGACTCGTCACATTATCCAAATACTTGATTAGGCTTACAAGGTCAAATACTACAAAATTATATAAGAGACAAAATCAAACACTTCACACATGTGTTTATCTTATATACTCTATGGTTTTATCAAGCTACAATATTAGTCCAACACTTTCCTAACTTAATTATTTGTCTCATCCTAAGATAAAGTTGAAAGTTGATCTAAACTGAGTTAGAAAGATAAGTCATAAAAAAAATTGCATTCATCACCTAAGGTGTTATTTATCCATTTTCACCCTTTTCACACTAATTAGCTTCCCTTTCATGTTTTCAAATAACACATTAGCCTACTTCCCTTTCATGTTTTAAATAGACTACCATAACTAGGCGGCCTCCCTTTATGGGTTTGCAACAATTCTATCCCCACTCTTGATGTTTAGAATATATTAAAAAAATTGAGATATACTTGAAGTCATAAAAATGAAGTGTGCAAACCTTACTATAATGGCTGGAAGGTTGTTTTTCTAAGGGAATATGAAAGCTATTGTGGTTGAATAGATACTAGCCCATGGGATCTTGATGTATCCATTGCCAAATGTATCTATGAAGACTATGCCTTTGTGTTTATCTTCCTCTCTTACATGATTTATTGAATTTGTTGTGTAGGAATGAACTAGGGCTCATCTATTATCTACACAATGGTTAGATCAACTTGAGAAAGATACTTCTTGAGCATTTTCTAGTTGACTAGTATTTCATATACTATTTCAAGTAGAATGTGTAGTGGTACCTAGATCATCATCATGTTTTTCATATCTTTATATATTGTGATTGTAATTAATTCCTTGGTATTAAACTATTCCAAATAAATGTCCAAGATGAGCTCATCCAATCTGTCTTCTCTCTTCTAGGCTTGGATGGCTACAAAAGTGTTGTGTATTATTTCATGATGTCATATTTGTAGCTTTTATATGACATCATCCCTAGAATCTATCAATTGTTTGAGTGTGGCATTCATTTTCTCTATATTTATTGTATAATCCTCCAAAATGTATTTATCTTTGTCATCATTTTAAAATTTGAGCTTCTCAAGGACCATGGATTGATTTTAAAAAAATCTCTAATTTAGCATGTCATGGGCTATGTTCTTTGCCTATGTTATAGTGGTGTATAAGATCTAGTCATACTCATCTATAAGTTGACACATGACCTTTGTTTCTGACCTAGGAGCTTATCCTTGTGTGCACAATGCCAAACATTTTTGTGTAGTTCCCCAAGTCTTTATAAGTTCTATCAAGAGTGTCATGAATTATTTATCATCAAACATAACCTGATCACCTATTACTTGTGTAAATAAGGTGAGACATGAGATACTAATCAATTACCTTGCATTCATCAACCTCTCATCTATTTTAACCTTTTCATATTGTACTCTTAGGACTTCTTACTCAAAATATGAAAACATTTTCACAATGGATTCCAAGAAAATGGTTATTCCTTCAATTTATTTAGAGATTGATAGTTGGGTTACATATAACAATGTTTCCATGAAAGTGGTCAAAATTGCCATGTATATATTGATTCATGTTGTAGGATGAGGTGTAAATTGAGTAAGTAGAAGTAACAAATTATTCCACCATGTTGATGTAGCAAGGTCATCCCATAGCCATTTACTAGGGATATGCACTACTATTATGACCTTAGCATGACTGGTGGTTGCTACCTCTACTTGTGCTTATGCATCCTTGATATCCTTAGCCTTGGTTGCTACTTCCACCTTGAACATAATCTTAGCTTCATCTTGCACTTTAGATTCCTCTTCAACTTTATCTAAAGCCCTATCTTGGGTTTTGGATTTAGCCTTTACCTTAGCCTTGGCTTTGGTTTTAGGTTTGGCCTTAGCTTCAACCTTAGCTTTGGCTTCATCTTTAGCCTTAACTTTGGTTGCTTGTTCCTTCTATTTATGTTGTGCAACCTGCACCTCTTTTTGTAATCTTTTCTCTTTCTTTTCATATTTCTTCTTGGCCTCTACTTATTTAGCCTACTTGTGCATAGCTTCAGCTTCCTTAGCTTTCCTCTTTATGGATTCAGCTTCGTTGGCTTGCTTCCATGCAACCTTGGCTTCCTCAACTTTCAATTGTTATTCCATGGCTGTCATAATAATTTTATTATGGAGTTTTCATAGCTTCTTATTATGCTATTTTTGTCACTACTATTTTTTATTATTTTTTCTCAGTCCTTTGTTCTTCTTGCCTCTTCTATAGTTCAAGTATACCCTATGTAGTTTTTTATTCCTCAACTTCCATAGGAATGGTTGTATCTATGGGTTCCTCATCTCCTTCATTGTCATTATTAGATTTAGTCCACTCTAATGATTGTGCTTTGCCTAGATGATCTTTTGGTACTAACTTATTTCTCTTCTATTTGGTCGGGGGTATGAGGGTCTACTTTTTTTCTTCATAATTTGAGGTTGAGGTTATTATTGATATGGTGGATATTATTTCACACTAATTTATTCTATAGGTGTATTAAAATAGACCATCTTTTCCCACACTATTTTTGATGGCTTAGTAGTCAAATGTGTGAATGGTTGTTTTACCAAGTTTTAGGTGGGACTAACTTCTATATAAAACTCCATTGAGTTCATAGTGGATGATCTCGCAACTAGTTCTCTTGAAAATATTTTTGACTCCAACTTTTATTGATTTTCTTCCTATCCTACATTATCAATAATGATAGAAGGAGGTGGTTGAGCTATATCAATGCAAAGGTCTTTCCTCAAGTGTGTACTAGTTTCCAAAATAAAAATTCCTTATCCTCCTTTGTATCATACACCTTGGTTTTGATGTATTTCAACATCGATTAGAGAATTTCTCGTTCATTCACCCCCATCTTAGGTAGGTCACATTTAGTAGATATTAATGGAACCATGGGATAATTAATTAATGACTTTTTTTGTGAGATTATTTTATTTGGTGGAGGTGGTGAGGATGTACATGTAGGTACTTTCCTCTTTCCTTTTTCTTATTGTGTTGGAGCTTGTGGATATGAAGATTGTGTGGGTTGTTTTGTAGGCATTTAATTTTCTTATTTTTTTTGTGCTTGTAAAGTGATGAATTGCAATTGAGGTATGGAACTTGCATCTAAGGATTTTGTCTAGTATATTTCATCCTTCACTTTGACCACCAAAATGAATATTGGCATTGGGGTGATAGTTGGGGTAGCTAACTCATGAACCTTGGTCTATATGTCAGTGTGCAGTGTGGTAATTGACATGTATTGACTTAGGTACTACATTACATTCTAAGGAATCTTAGGGTGTGATCAAATTATTGTTAGGGATTCTAGTCACCATGTGTCGAACCACCCCATTTATTTGTAATACTAACTTATTTTGGTCCATGTAATGCTTATGAAGGTATTACCAAGGAAAAAATTAGTAGTTACATCTGTCTATAGTGGAGACTTACACTATGTAAAAAATAATAATAGAACTAAAAATTGGTATTTAAAGGTGTGCGAGGTTCTTTTAAGTACCTCCTATATATTTTTAGTAATCTCAACTATTAAAAATTTAGGGTAGTTTAAATCCTCTTGTAGCTTTGTCATTATATAGGTGATGTCATTAACACCTCTTATTTTTTTGCATGCTTTGTGGTTTTCCATAATATTTTAGTAATACATTAGATCATGATGTAAAGTGAATCATCCTAAATTGAATCAATATGAGTTCCTCATCCTACCCTATTACTGTATTATTCTTTGATATCTAGGTGGAGTGGTGGCATTGTAGACTTATATGGCATGAGAGATTCATCATGATTTGGTATACCAATTTTTATTGACATTGAGTGAACATTGATAAAAGAATGTAAGATCTTGAGATAAATGGATAACTCCCTAATTATATTGACTGAGGAATGTCATCATAAATTCATTTAGCTACCCAAATGTAACTATATTTAGTAATCACTTGGTGTCAGAGCCTCACAGTGGATGTTGTAGTGTTAGGGTTCCTGGTTGTGCTACTCCTTGTTCATCTTGAACAAACATAGTAGCTTATATCCCATCTATGAAATTGAATAGTTTTAGATCATTGGATTTAGTCTATCAAATCCCTATCCCTATCCCATTTCCTCCTTTTAGGATTCAAATAGTGGAATCAATAGTTGACCTATGTTCATGGCTTGATGAATGAGTTGAGTTGAATGATTAGTCTAAGAAATTACACCCTAGATTGAAATCTATTCTTAAAGAGATAGTTGAGAGGCTAATTATAGAAGTCCCTTATTATCTTGAGTATATAGTTTTTTATCATTGTCCATATCCTTCTCTTTTATAGTTGTTTGGAACTAAATTTCATATACATATTCCTTTAAATGCATTGACTAAATTAACATGAATGTTCTCTTTCCAATTAATATTAGATACTAGAAATCACCTTGATAGGGATGTTAGGTGCTTAGGATATTTGATTTATTTATAGGTAGTTATTATTGGTGAGTAGTTGTCCCTTTAGTTAATGAATTTATTTTATGCATTCAATTGTCATTTTATTGCCAATCTAGTTTGAAACTAATGCAATATTTTGAGATGTCACATAATTAATGGTATGACCTAACCATTGGCCTTTTATCTTCCATACCTATATTTTTCCTTCTTTCTCTAACTTATTTGCAAATCATGGTGTAGTTATATCTAATTGTCTTTGATGAGCTATCTTAAGAAGGTGGTCTCATCTTGTAATGATAATTAGTTCTAGTGGTTGTGATGTGTTGTGTAGCAAAAGTAACACTATACAAACATTATAACCTAATAACACAAAACAAAAAGAATACAACATGAAATGAAATCCTAACTACATGGTGTTACTTATCACCCACTCAATTTTTAGCATAATGATAGAGATTAAAGATGGTATGGCTTATGCCTACAACCATTTATTTTTCCTGGTAATATGGTTCCCTACAAATCTTTCAAAACTATGGTACCCTATGGTTATACTTCATGAATAATTTAGGGTCTTTTCCATCATGTGTGCAACTTTTTAGGGAATACTTTAAATATGCTCTTATAGAGCAATACTATATGGTCTGGATAAAATTTCTTATATCATAGATTATGATCATGCCATGTTTTTTGAATTTGTTGATTGATATATTGCATCCACTAATCTCATAATTTATTTTATTCTATCTTAGTGAAATCCATCAACCGTTCCCTGAATGAGTCCTAGTCTTCTAATCTCATGATAATCACAATGAGCAGATTAGGTATAATATATTCTTTAGGCATGACTACCTCAAGGCCATATACCAATTAGAAAGGAGTGAACCCAATGGATCTCTTATAATGTGTGCAATAGGCCCATATAATTTTAATAATTTTATCCTCTCAATCATCTCCCTAAACATTTCAAATTTTTGTTAACAGCTTTCCCAAAACCTTATTGGATGCTTCTGCTTGTCCATTGGCTTATGGGTGGTAAGCCATGATTTTATGGTGTGATATCATGAACTCTTATATGAGAGTCTTAATATTATTATTGATAAAGTGTGTGCCTATATCACTAATCATCTTAACAAGACATTCAAACCTTGAGATAATATTTTCATCTAAAAACTTGGTAGCATCCTTTGCATTGTAGCTTAGAGTGGTAGTAGCTTCCACCCATTCTATGAAATGGTCAGTCATAGTGATAACATATATGGCATGATTTAACTTACTTGGGGGAGATATAGGTCCAAAAAAATAAATCCCCCATTATTAAAAAGGTTATTCTACAAGCATAAGTACCAAAGGCATTTTGTCTTACTGGTTGGGCTTGCCCATTCTTTGAAAAATGTCATAATGTTTAGTAACTTTGTGCACATCCTAAAATAGTGTAGACCACCACAAAACACTCTAAATTATTTTCTTGGTAGTGGATTCTATTACAAGGTGACCTCTTGCAATCCCTTGGTGAGCTTATTAAAGTTTTTGTCATCACTCATGTTCTAGAGTTACCCTGCATAATACATCATCTTTACCAAGTTTAAATAGGAATCCATTAATAAGACTATATTGTATAAATCTAGTAACAATTTATTTCTTGTCTCTATCTATATAATGTGCAAGAAAAGTTCCTTATTCCAAAAGTTTTGTAATATCCTCCATGTTATTAGGAACTATAATAGTCCTAAATAAATGTGCATTAGGGGATTCTTCTTCAAGTTCCTTTAGTTCTTCCCCATGATGAAGTTAGCTGAGATGATCAGGTCCAACATTCTTCCATCCTAGCTTAACATTAATGCAGAACCAAAATTCATAAAACATCATCATCCACCTTTAAATCCATCCTCCTAGCATTTATTTATTGACCAAGTATCACAATGCCTGGTTGTCAATAAAGAATTCAAAAGGGGTATCCAATAAGCAATACCTAAACTTTTGCAATGCAAACACCATGGATAGTGTTTCCCTTTTCATGGTTGTATATTTAAATTGCATAGCTGATAGTTTTCTAATAGTAAAATATATCAGGTGTTCTAACCCACCTTCATCTAGCTATACTAAGATATCTCCTATTATAGTGCACAAAACATTCACATGTACATGGAATGACTTCTTCTAGTTAAGAAATACCAATATGGGTATTGTTACCAACCTCTATTTTAACTCAATGAATGTTTTTTAACACTCTAGTTTCCATTCAAATTTGGTATCCTTGAGAATTAGCTCCTCCATGGATGTTGATATCGCTGTATATCATTTTATAAACTTCCTATGGTATTTATTATGACCCAAAAATTTATACACTTTAGTTGAGTTGGTGGGAGGTGGCATTCTTTCTATCACGACAATTTTAGCTGCATCAACCAAAATTCGATCATTGCACATAACATGACTCATCAAGATACCAAAAGGTGTAAAGAATATACACTTATTTAAATTTAAGGTGATTCCCAAAGCTCAACATCACTATAGCATCAATCTTATCTTTAAAAAGTGTTCTTTAAATAGAGAGAATAATGACCAATCATCTAGATAGACTTCCATGAAATCATGAAGGAAATCTTTAAGTACACTGACCACATCTCTATAAGATACAATAGGTGCATTAGTGAACCTTATTCTTAGTCATAATCCATCTACTAACCACATAGCCTTATCATTATCTTCTATAATAAAATCAATTTTATTCATCACATTGGATAACCTATGATCATATTCTCCAGCTATTTCTCCTAAATTTTGTCCAATTTCTTTTAAATCACGAATCACTTGATTGGAACATTTTTTTAATTTAAATTATACTATTAGAAAATCTTTAACTTTCATGAAATCCAAGACATTAACATTTATTTTGATAATGAACTCCAAATCATATCCTCCCAAAGCCCCTACTAGGTCACATTTCTTCACATCAACTCATGTTACCCCTTTTACAACCCATTTCATCTCGTAGGTTACCATGTATTATATAATATCTGAAGATCCATCATATGACATTAAAGATACAAACACACCTACATGAAGTGCCATAGTTGGTAGCTTGCTAGTTGTTATTATAAATGTTTAAATATTAGTAGCTATGACTGGTGGCATCTATGCACTATTCATTGCACTACTAATCAACTTCTTAGTGGTTATTTTGACTATAGGTTACTTCACACTACTCTTTTCAAGCATAAACATAAATCATACTTCCTATAACTTCTTTCTTTCTAATTCCCATTTGGTTTATACACATAAATAAAGTGGGCCTAGGGGATGCATACCCTTGAAATGAATGACACTTGTTTCTTTCTTCTTACTTCAAAATTGAACTTGTAATATTAATGCCTTCAATTTTAACATTCTCCTAAAAAATTTCCTTCCTAGTTCCATAAAAAACCCTTGATTTAACTATGATCTACCTCTACTTGCTAACTGATCTACCTCATCATTACTGCTTCCAACATCCTCTTTCTCATTAAGACCTTTCTCATGTTCCACATACCCATCTCTTTCAATAATTTTTGCACCTTATCTCAATAACATTTCTTCTCTAACATATTTTACTTGTATATCTCCATCTCTAGCAACTTATTCTTTACTCCTAGTCCTACTTGTAGTTACTTTAGGGTTATTTGTCTTATTCCATCTTATTTATTGTCATATTTATCTTTTGAGTCCTAAAATTTTATTTTCACTATGATTCTTTTAGCTTTCCATATTCTAGGACTAGGTTCAAGTTCCTTTTATTTAGATATTTGTCATCAACTTTCTCTCACATGCACCCCCATGGTGCCTAATGTGACAAATCCATATTATCTTAGGTAGGAATCATGGCCTTTTCCATAGCCAACATCTTGATCAGCAAAGATATTCACTATATAAATTTCCCTCTGATTCCCTAGATAAATAAGTCTTCCATAGTTTTAAAAGCTATATATCCTTATACTAAGAACTCTATGATATAGTTGTTGATCATATTCTTCATCTAGTAATCTACTACTTGGGACCAATCTATATCTATGTTTCATAGCCTATAATTTATCCTCAATTCAAACTATAAATCATATTCTCCTTAGACTAAAGCAAAAGTAGTCTAGTCTGGTTAACCACACAACTAACAATCCAAGAGAATTACACCAAAATATTTCATAGATTTTTCCATAGAGGTGTTCTTGGATAATCTCTTTTGTAGTTTTTTTGACCCTTCATGCTTCTTCCTTTGCAAAATTATTGATTCTCTCATCAATCCATCTTTCTATGTCTCTAAGCCCTAACATCCATCTTAGTATGGTTCATCTAGTTATGTTCCACACTCACCACTACATTATTAGTAAAGGTTCCTAGAATTACATTAGAACATGCCAATTACATGGATAGTTAATGAAGTGGAGACTATAAAAAAGGCACTGAAGAGACAAAAATACTATAAACCATCTACAATGTCTTTAAATAGGCAAAAGAGTATGAAAAAATAGATATAAATAGAACATAACCATAACTAGTATCACATTAGATTATAGAATAAATCAAAATAGAGTACTAAATATGCATATACCACATATAAAATACGATAAGGAAAATCATAATAATAAAATTCTATTAATCTATATCAATACATCAAACTAGATTCTATTACATCAATGTGTTATTTATAGCCTTTCACAATCAATTCAACTCTTCACATTCTAGCCTTTTGTGATATAAAATTAAAGACTCTTCACATTCTCTAAATACCCAATTAGGATTACAAGGCCCAATACATAAAAAGTTATAAAAAATATAATATTTAACACTTTGCACATGCGTCTATCTTATATACTTCACAATTTTAACAAGCTTCATTATTCATCCAACATAAATAAACATGGTTTGAAAAGTCTCTATGGATTGGTATTGAAATCAGAAGCGATGGAATTAGGCCAAAATATTCTAAGGTAATAATTTAAAAATATCTATAGCTACATTCCTATAAACAGAGACTTGTAAATCAAGTTCAGACCATTGAGAAATTAAATATTTATTGCTATACAACTAATATGAGGGTGTGTTAAGCTATCAAGTTTGAGACTAAGGTAATCATAACCATGCCTCAAACACATAGTCAAAATCTTGATTAATTTTGGCCAACCCTGTTTGATTTGTAGGGAGATTATGTGTCTCAATTTTTTATCTTTAATTTAATTCTTTAGTTATATTTATGATTATAATCAATTACATATGGGATTTCCATTACATATAAAATCTTAATGTCTACATTGTAAAATGGTCAACATTTCTAAGCACAATAATGCTACCTAAATTTTCCCTCTATGAGGCCCTTTATTGCATGAACCTTACATTTTAATGATAATTAAGTTCACCTCTCTCTATTATTCTAAATCATGTATGCATATTTTTGTTTGTTGATATTTATCTATGGGTAATTTTCATCCATATCATTTTTATCCATCCCAACACCTTTTGTAGAATTTGGCTCTTTTATTATAGGTCATATTATGTGTGTATATAGGTCTATACGGACACTATTTATGGATCATTTATCATCCATCTTAGTGTTGTAATGTGTCCTAAACCTTTGTGTGAATCACGTATGTAATTGAAGCATTTATATCATATATTTTGTGATATTTTCTTATCCTCTGGAATCTATAGTGTCTTATTTAAATCTTGTATATTTTATCTATCTAATCTTGGTGCATCACCATTTTGATTTTAAAAACCCTTATCCCTTTACCCATAAAAAAGTTTGAGATTTGAGATTAGAAATAGATTTCTTTTTAGATCATTTTGGCCTACATGTCAATCCCAAACTAGATGCACTTATATTAGAAAGAAGTTGGCCTTCTTTAGAGGATTGTCCTAAGTAGTGCAAGAGTGATACACTTTGGGAGATGATCCCATTATCTCACTCAATCAACCAATTATTCCACTTTTTTGGATGCATGGTTTGAGTGATAACATGTAGATTTCAAAAAAAATCTAAAACAGGAAAATGTAGGGTATAAAATAAGGATTTGTGATTTCAAAAGGGATTACTTTCAGGCTAGTCTCTTTATGGATAAGTTCCTTAATACCAATGCGTACAACTATTAGTTTTTCCACAAACACATGTAAACATAGTAAGGAAATGTGGGGAAGAATCAATGTAGTAAACTCTAAGGTCTCAACTAAAGGTTACTTCTCTATAGATTAATTGTTGCACACCTTTTTTTAGAAGATTATATCTTAGATCAGGAGGTATCTAAGGTAGTTATTACTCACACCTATAAGGATATATAAATGGAAACACTCTTACACACTTAGAGAATTGAAATAGTCAACCTAATTTCATATAATCAATGATATTTTATAATCATCATATACCTATTGTACATCTTAAATCAACATACACCAGTAATAAAAATAATAAATTATCAATAGCTTTTACACACTACGGATTAATGAATCAAAAATAACTACCAAGAAAGTAAACATAACTTATTCACACATAATTAGAATGGAAAAACATCTATAAAATTACATTAAAATCAAAACATTTCTTCCTATATTGATAAACTTTTCAATCCTAAAAAATAAAATGATTATAAGTATAAATAGATTTGGGGAGGGTTCACCTCATCCTCCAAATCCATGCAAAATTCTAAAATTACATGTTAATTATAATTATAATGAGAGTTATAATTAAAATAAGTTTTGAATTCATGTCTAAACTTAGTAAAAACTAAGACTTTTAAAATTATACTCACTCTTAAAAAACCATGTAATGTGTGCATGTTTACAAAACTATTCAATCAATTATTACACATCTTAGTTACATTATCAATTTACATGTAAAATAAATATAAAAATAACTAAACAAACTAAGGTTTACTAATCATTGGGGCCTACATGGTTGAACTAATAGTTGTTAGGACTATAGTAGAAGGTGTAGTTTAACTAGAAGACCCATCCATAACTTGTTCCTTCATTTTCAATTCTTGGTAGTGCTTGTATTTGATAGTGTGTTGTAAAATTATAGTATCCATGTTGAAAAGAGAGGGTCTATGTATGTTGGTGACCTGGACTAATAAGCTACATGATTCATCTTTGTGGCTCTAAATTCTACCTAAAATATCTCTACATTTGTGACCTTCTTGGAAAAACCTAGTTTTTGTTTAATTTATTATAGTGTGCATCCCTAAAGACTTTTCCTAAAAATTGGATAATGCCTATGAGAGTAGGTGATCAAAATTATACATGATTATTAATTTTTCTAAGGGATATAAGGCATGGGATATCTTCAAATCATCCAAAATTTGTAGGACTTATTTTTCATGTTTTGTTGGTTTAGGAATCAAGGTTTGCAAGTTTGATTGCATATTGAGAGAATTGGATTCTTTAAATGGCATCATGAAATAAAGATGGCTATAAACCTTATTGGTTATATATAATACAAGGAAATTCAACTTATTTTTATCTTCTTTCAAAAAATTAAATAATTTGGTAGTTTCAATAATGTAATGGGACAATTCAGCCCTCACTGAAATAATTAATTCAAAAATATTGTATATTCTAAGAGCTACATTTTGTACATCACCTTGAATTTCTCAAATAGCTTGCACTATATTTTATTTTTCTCTTACCTGATCCATCTCTTGGTGTAACTCTTAATTGGCTTGCTCAATCCTTGGATGAAGTTATATCAAAGATTTTATTTATGTCTTAAGATAAGACTTGAAATCCTTGTTCTATGGAGGCTCACCAATTATCATGTTCATTCTCTTCGACAAAGATAAAATAACTTTAGTTTCTGCTAAAACCAATCCTTGGCTAGATCCATGCCTTATTTTCCTCTTTTTGACCCTTTGGATAGTTCCCATTTACTTCTTAGAAATGGATCTTGTATACAGAATATTTATATCAACTTTAACACTTACTAACACTTACTCTCTTGTAGGAACTTATTGAGTTTTAATTCTCTCTGAGTGCATGGAGTAAAGGGTGCATCGGGAAAAGGGTGAGAAAACCATTAGTGTTATGTAATATTGTTGTGTCTTTGTATCATTTTTACCATTTTACTAACCACTTGATATCATCACAACATTTTCCTATGTACTTACCTAAGCCTTTTATCCTCTATTTCAAACTCCTCCAATCTTTTCACCACCTTCCTTAGAACCTTCCTAAGCCTAAAACCATTTTTGATAGTTTACAATAGAGTGTTGATTGGACTAACTTTGTATTATAATTGATACTTGTTTTTATCAATTAAAAGTATAGAGTTGATTAGGATCACTCTATATTATAATTGATACTTATTTTTATCAATTAACAATATAGAGTCAATTGGGTCCACTATGTATTTGTCATGTCCCCTTTTTAGGTGACATGTTCTGAGTCATGGTTAGCCTATTATGAGACCTTCGTAGGCTAATAGGATGGATAGAGGGTCATAATGGAGCTTGGCTTGACTTTGATTCACAAGATTTCTACATTTGATTTTCATTCAGGGTATTTCAGACACATTTGGCCTGAGCTCCTACTTTTTAGGGATATTTGATATGCAGTGGAGCGCCTTTATTGTGGTATGGTTATGTGCGGAATCACTCCCTGATTCACTAGCTTCGATCGGTTCATGGATCCGACATGTATTGAGGGAGATATTAATATTTGATTGATTTAATCAAATATTAATTATTTAGCCTATTTTTAATTAGAAACCCTAATTCAATTTAAGAAACCCTAATTAGGGCAAGCATATCTTTTGAGGGTATAAGGGTTTCTCATGGAGGCCATTGTTGATTATGCTATTGAATATTGATATTGATTTTGAGAATTTCTTCTATGAAGACTGAGCCTAGGGTTCAAGGATTCCATTTGCATTGGAGAACGTTCCCTCTTCAGTGTGTGCAATTAAGAGGCTGTGGAATATCAGTTGATCTATTGCCAAAGTGAGAGATAGCTTCATCCAGAAGTTATCACAGAGTTTCAGGTTTGAGAGATAACTTCACACAGAAGTTATCACAGATATTCCAGGTATTTATTGCTTTATGTTTTGATTCAATAAATAATACAGCTAGAGATCTACTGTGCTAGAGACATATATCTTCAGATCAGGGGTTGAAAATAGGGAAGTTGTGCTTAATTTGCGGCCGTACAGAATCCGTACGGGTTCGTACAGATCAGTGCAGGAACCGACCTCGGTAGACAGAGGGTTTCAGTGACCGACATCGGTCGACTAAAGACCGACGTCGGCATAAATCCGACCGGCAAAGACCGACGTCGGCGAGATATCGACCGACGACGGCGACTGTGTGTCGACACAGAAAGGCCGAGACTTTCCAGAACTCAATTTGCGCTTCCAGATTTGCAAAGCCAGGGTTTTCAAGACTGTATTTCATATTTATATGCATATTAGAGGACTACAATTGTAATAATTTAGAAGGACAAGTGATACAATCTGTAATTTGTTATTAAGAGACTATATTATTGTGATCTTTCTGAATTTATTCAACAGCGATTATATCTTGGTTCAGATTTTTTGTGTTGCTATATTCCCTGTTTAGAAGGGGATATTACAGTGGTATCAGAGCTAAATCCTGCCAGCCTGAGGGTCTATAGATCTTATGCAGCCACAAGAGTTGGGACCACACAGGTATAACACACGCAGCTGAGCATTGCTTGAAGGTATCCAGTTGTTAGATCAGAGACCGAACATCATGAGTGACAGACATGAGGGCAGCCCACCCAGGGGCCACAGGTATGATGTTGATCAGGCCACCAGAGAGTTTCAGCGTGCTATGATGATAAGCCAACAGCAGATGACTCAGACACTACAGGGACTTATGACCATGATAGAGAGAATGAATGCACCTGATGGACAAAACAGGGACCAAAGAGATGATAGGAGTGTTACGGTTAATCAGAGACCACAACAGACTCACTCCAGAACAGCGGATAGACCTACACGCCCTTCATTTATTCAAGAAGAACCAGAGGTACCAGCAAATGAGGAGGCAGGGAATTCTCCATTTACAGATGTTTACATGGCTGCAAATGATGAGTGGGACTTATTACCTCCTCATATCCAGGAGAGAACAACCTTTGATCGTTTTGTCAATTTGAGGAGAGAGCACCATAGATTGGCTAGACAGGACAGGAGACCTAGAGTCCAATTCAGTGAGCTACAGAAGGCTACTGGTAAGCTTTCTTTGACTACTTTTGATGGCAGCGGTAAGATGACAGCTCAAGCTTGGGTTCATAAGCTTGACACCTTTTTGGCGTTGAGACCAATGTCAGAGATAGATGCCATCAAATATGCCACTTTGCACTTAGATGGAGTAGCACATGATTGGTGGTACCATGGTATGGTAACACTTCAGCATAATCAAGTGACAGAGTACCAGGACTTTGTGGATAGATTGGTTGAGTGGTTTGACAGGAGAGATCCTGAGGTTTACTTCCGAGATCTGGCACAGTTGAGACAAACAGGTAGCTTGGAGTCCTTCATTGGTGAGTTTCAGAGATTAGCAGTCATGGTACCCAATATTTCAGAGCGTAGATTGGTAGTTCTCTTCATAGAGGGATTGACAGAGCCATTGAGGGGTTGGATCAAAGCCTTTGATCCTCCTTCATTACAGGTAGCTATGAAGAAGGCACGGGATATGGAGATGGCAGCCCCATCCAATAAATCTAACGCCAGAGGTACTTCTTCTTCTAGAGACCATAAGCACTCCCACGGGGATACAGAGAGACCGGATTTTAACATAGATAAATCCGGAGTTAAAAATGATTCAAAGGCCAATCCAGCAGCACCACCTTTGGATCGTGAGGCGCTTAATGATTTACGCAGGAAGAAGCTTTGCTTCTACTGCAAAGGACCATATGATATCCATCACGATTGTCCTTTGAGGCCTAAGGGCAAGGCGAATCGTATGATGTGGATATATTATGAGGAATCAGATTCTGAGGATTCCGAACAGCATAACAGTGCTGAGGGGGCAGAGGCAGAGGCTTCAGGACCTAATGTAGAGGCAGAGTTAGAGCTTCACCTACAGGAGGCCCGCATATCCAGCATACAGTCAGATGAGTCATTCAGACTCCGTGGAGTTTTGGCAGGGCAGAAGGTTATCACCCTTCTTGATACAGGAGCCACTCACAATTTCATAGATGCTAGATTTGTGGAGAAGCGTGGACTCACTACAGAAGGTTTTGAGGGCATCAGAGTTAAGGTAGCCGATGGTCACACTCTTAAGTGTGAGCGTATGATTAGAGACCTCCCATTGCGCTTGAATAACTATGAGTTCAACGCTGATTATTATGTGGTAAACATGGGGGATATAGACTTAGTCTTGGGTATGAAGTGGCTTCATTCATTTGAGGAAGTTACTCTTCATCTAAAGGACATGGAGGTTCTCTTTAATGTTGATGGGACGACACATATTCTTAAGGCAATACGGGGCAGCAGCTTCAGATATATGTTTTTTCATCGGATGGAGGTACCTATACCACATGACATGATAGAGAGCCATGACGAGTGCACATTGGCACCAACACAGGAGAGGTATGAGGATGAGCTTGATCTTGAGGTGACTTCAGTTCAAGAGTTGTCACATGTGGTGAGGACTCAACTTTCTGTTACAGCCGAATCCCAGGTTGATGATGATATGACTATTTCTAGTCTTCACTATCCAGTTTCATATATTATTCAGGTAAGGAGTTTGCTTGCTGATTTTCATTTATGGATTGGATGTTGGAGTGCTTATCTTAGTACTAGAGATGGTGTGACACCATTACATGAGAGTTGGGATGGACATGGCATGGGGGTCGTGTTAATTGACAGTGGTGGAGGTCAAAATTATATTTGGGATCCAGGTGGATTGGTTGATTTGTCATTCAGTGATTGCTTGAGGGCAAGCAATTTCAGGAGGGGCGGATTGTCATGTCCCCTTTTTAGGTGACATGTTCTGAGTCATGGTTAGCCTATTATGAGACCTTCGTAGGCTAATAGGATGGATAGAGGGTCATAATGGAGCTTGGCTTGACTTTGATTCACAAGATTTCTACATTTGATTTTCATTCAGGGTATTTCAGACACATTTGGCCTGAGCTCCTACTTTTTAGGGATATTTGATATGCAGTGGAGCGCCTTTATTGTGGTATGGTTATGTGCGGAATCACTCCCTGATTCACTAGCTTCGATCGGTTCATGGATCCGACATGTATTGAGGGAGATATTAATATTTGATTGATTTAATCAAATATTAATTATTTAGCCTATTTTTAATTAGAAACCCTAATTCAATTTAAGAAACCCTAATTAGGGCAAGCATATCTTTTGAGGGTATAAGGGTTTCTCATGGAGGCCATTGTTGATTATGCTATTGAATATTGATATTGATTTTGAGAATTTCTTCTGTGAAGACTGAGCCTAGGGTTCAAGGATTCCATTTGCATTGGAGAACGTTCCCTCTTCAGTGTGTGCAATTAAGAGGCTGTGGAATATCAGCTGATCTATTGCCAAAGTGAGAGATAGCTTCATCCAGAAGTTATCACAGAGTTTCAGGTTTGAGAGATAACTTCACACAGAAGTTATCACAGATATTCTAGGTATTTATTGCTTTATGTTTTGATTCAATAAATAATACAGCTAGAGATCTACTGTGCTAGAGACATATATCTTCAGATCAGGGGTTGAAAACAGGGAAGTTGTGCTTAATTTGCGGCCGTACAGAATCCGTACGGGTTCGTACAGATCAGTGCAGGAACCGACCTCGGTAGACAGAGGGTTTCAGTGACCGACATCGGTCGACTAAAGACCGACGTCGGCAGAAATCCGACCGGCAGAGACCGACGTCGGCGAGATATCGACCGACGACGGCGACTGTGTGTCGACACAGAAAGGCCGAGACTTTCCAGAACTCAATTTGCGCTTCCAGATTTGCAAAGCCAGGGTTTTCAAGACTGTATTTCATATTTATATGCATATTAGAGGACTGCAATTGTAATAATTTAGAAGGACAAGTGATACAATCTGTAATTTGTTATTAAGAGACTATATTATTGTGATCTTTCTGAATTTATTCAACAGCGATTATATCTTGGTTCAGATTTTTTGTGTTGCTATATTCCCTGTTTAGAAGGGGATATTACAGTATTCTAGTTTATACTTCTTTTTATTGATTAACAATATAGAGTTGATTGGGTTGAATCTATATTCTAATTGATACTTCCTTTTATCAATTAAAAATATAGATTCAATTGGGTAGACTCTATTAACTAAACTTTATAAAATGTTTAGGCTTAGATGTAGTTATATATAAACATCCATTTACATCATTTATTATAAATGAAGAGAAGTAGAAGAGACATATATTTTGCATTTGCTTATCCACCATTCTAATTGAGGATCATATCTTAGGGTTTCATACATTCTTTGGAGATATGGATCTTGTCTTGTGGATAATGTATGCAATCAGAAATGCATCATGTTTATAAATCAATCCTAACTCAAAGAAGATAGATCATACCATATACTTTTGAATGGGGATACATTTGTTAAGTAGGAACATGACCAATATGGGGATCTACTATACGTGATTAGGGGATATATTATTATAATACACCATGATAAGGAGGGTTTTAAAGCCTCTAGTCTAACACAATAATGAACTAAACCGAAGGGGGTCCTAATTTTTAATATTTCACCTATACTAATAACAAGTAAAGTAAATCTAATCTAGTGCTCACCAAATCTTGTGGCACAACATGAGGGGTTAGTAAACAATCAAAACATGTATAAGAGAATCCCAATTAGGCTAAGTATGAGTAAGACCCTAATACATGTAATATGAATATTAATAGTATTCAAAGTTCATACTTATGCTATTTCTGTCTACTAAAGAAAGGAGCAAAGTTAGATAATAATTACCTGAATGTGAACATGTCAAGACTCAATCTCTCCCTTAGCCAATGGGGCTTCACAAGAGGTTTTTGTGGTTTGTAAATATCACTAAGAAAGGCCAGATAATATAATACTTATCCACAAGACTATATTCTCTAAGTAAAAAACCCTAAGCTAAGATTCCTTAAGTAGGATGGTAGAAGAGTAAATTGTAAAGAAGCACGAGCAAATAATAACTCTTGATTGCATATTGAAATAATGATAAATGTTTTAGTATATATAGGCATATTTGAACCTAAACCATTCCAAAAATATCAGTTGATAGGGTTAACCCAGTCAACCTAGCATAATTTTGGATAATTATTCACTAGGTCATGAGCTAGGTCAGCCAAGAACCAAACTAGTTCCTAAGTAAAAATCACCCAAAATTATATAAGGTTAACCCAGTCAACCTAGTATAGCCAACTAACAAAAGGGGATTAAGGTGAGGAAAAGAAGGATGGAAAGTGGGAAGAGTTGGAGGAGTATGCAAAGAGGAGTAATATCTTAGGGAATGGTTTTTATAAACTGGTTGGTTTGGTAATAAGTTTTAATAAGCAACAACAATCCTTCGAAGCACCAATGGTCTACCCACCCCTTTCTTAGTGCACCGTTTAAAGCATGCACTCAAATAGTTTGAACCTTGATGGGTTTCTAAAAGATTTAAAGCATTAGTATTTGATAGAAGTTGTGAATATTATGTGTATACATTGCCTCACTATAATCTCATCATGAATCACTAAGGTACAATAGGGGATGGTGGTTTGAGAAAGAACATAAGAACACATAATTTTGATGCTAAAAAAAGTGCAATAATTTTAAAGCATAAAATGACTATAAGTAAATGACTAAAAATAAAATAATTGAAAATTAAATGTAATGTGTACTTTAACTTACCTTTATCACTAGATGGCTATCTATTGTGTTGTTAGTTTTGATTGTGTAGGGTGCAAACACTGGTTTCAAAAACCCCAATTACACAAAACTAAAGAGAAAAAAGAAATGAATACATGAAATCCAAGATAGATGGTGTTATAAGGATGGGACATACTTAGAAATTTGTCAAGTTGGGGTGACAAGTGTTATGTTAGACCAAATGACCAAGTAAAAAATAGGAGTAAATTGGGTAAATTAAAAGCCAAAGCTACTAAAGACTGAAAAACTCAAACATTTAAACCTTAAATAAGAAAGCTAAACTCGCCAAGTCAAACCAAGGATACAAGTCAAAAAATATGGTAATCAAACATCAATAAGTAGTAAGAAAATGGTAAAACAAAATTGATGAGTGGGTAATAAAAATTCTTATCTCACTCAATAATGGAAAAGGGTGCACAAAAAAGGGAAAACAACATCGTAAAGTGAGAAGTAACAAGCCAACCTCACTCAATAATCGAAAAAGGTATAGACTCAGGTTCCCATGTTATATCAATGACAAATGGTTAAAAGAGAGCAAAATAAGTCTAGGAACATAAATTTATGGTGCAAAGAAAGTGATCCATAGTTTCTTCAAACATGTTGTTTCACTTTAAGGATAGATAAAATTGAAACAATGTAGTGATAGCATATTTTTAAGAGGTGAATAAGAAGGGAATATAGAATAAGGGAAAACATATTTGGGATCATAATTTTCCTATCAAGATGGAAAACAAAATTGGTGGAGGGGAGAATGAAAGAAAAACCAAGGTAGAAGAACTCTTTATTGAAGTTAAGGCACTCAAATTAGGTTTATCAAAATGAGAGGGCTTTCAACCTTAAATGCTTTGAAGAACTTATCTTAGCCACACAAGTCTTAGGTCAACAAATGTATTATGTATATCATCCCATGAAGGATATATACATGAAAATTAAAATGGACCTACCTTTCCATAATGTGTTCCCCATTCCTCAGGACCCCTTATAGAGTCATTGGTCTACTATGAAGATTTGGTACTTGCATGAGAAAGTAGGCAGCACCATAGAGTTTTTTCAATTCTCCTATTCCAATCTACTAGCCTACCATACCCCAATGGACCTCAGCATTATTTGAGGCCAAATATGGAGTTTAAGATTTGATTAGTGATAGATGATGTGCTTATAATTTATATGTTGCCTTTTGTTTAAAATGATTTGGATTTTAACTTTATTGATGGCTTTTTTTATTCCTCCTCCATATGGATTTGGAAAACTAAACATAGGTGCTAAAAATGACTTTCATTTGAATACTTGGGACTTGGTTGCTAAGACTGAGAAATTCAAAGATTATGGGGTCTAAGAGTCTCATAAATCTATGTGAAATAAAAGGGTTATCTTGACTTTGACCTTGTTTTATCCAATGTGGAATGAAAGGAAACGAAATCAAGATGAATGACACATGGAATAATTTGAATTAATTTAAATCACAAAAATGTGACAAAGGGTAAAGAAAGGATACAATGATAGTAAAATGTGATTCCTTATCATAAGAATGAATAAAATAGAGGAAAATATGCTAACATAGATTTGGTGTCCAAATTCCATCTATCAAAATAACCAAAAGCTAAAGTTGAAAACAAGGATAAAAAAACATTTTAGAATAGGAATAATATGAGATGGTAATTTTATTAGGAAGGCGAGGTCCTATCCATGGTCATAAACTACAACTCATAAAATAAAAACCCATGAGTGTGCCAAAAATCATGAGAAAATAAATAAGATAAGAAAAATATGGTATTTGTGAGGAAGACCAAGTCCTATCCATGGTTTTATAATGAAACTCACAAAAAAGAAATGTAAGGGATGCCAAAAAGCATGTGAAAATATATGAGAAAAATAAAAAGATGTTATTTTATGAGGAAGGTTAGGTCTTATACATGGTCTTACAATGTAATTCACAAAAAGAGAAATCCAAGTGATGTCAAAAAGTGTGTAAAAAGAGAATGAAAATAAATAAGAATATGGTACATCATGAGCAAGACTAGATCCTATCTATTTTTTTACAATGCAACTCATGAGAGAAAGGGGAAATCAAAAGACCAAATAGGAAGGACTAAAGGTTTGTAAAAAGAGAAAACTATTGTAGAGGGAGAGACCCATGTAACTAACCTATAAAAAGTTTTAGATAGATGTAGATAGAAACCATGAAAAATAAGGGAAGGAATCTACATTAATAGTTATTTCAAGGATGAGCATGTGAGAGACAAGTTTATGTCTTGGAAGGTTTCATGAAGTTAAAATAATTTGGTATTATTCTAGGTAAAATAAGAGTAAGCATCACAAGATTCCCCAAAGGGTAATTGGATGTAGGTATGGGCATCATAAGATTCCCTAGAGTCTAAAATGATATGTAGGTGGGCATCTTAAGATACCCCAAAGTCTATATAAATATGTGGATGGGCATTACGAGATGCCCCACAAGCTAAAAAGAGGAGGAAAAGATAGGAAAAGATAAGAAGTAAAGAGAACCCCATATAGTGTCTAAATTGATTCAAGTTATCCAAGAAGATTCTGATAGGGGACATGATGATGATGCGAGAGAAATGAAAAAAATGTTAAGAAGGAGAAATAGTGAACTGATTTAGCAATAGGGAAAGCAAAAAAAGTTATAGATTCAATTGGGTCAACCTAGTATTGAAAACAAGGTTTAGAAACTATACAAAGTTGATGAGGTCGACCTAGTATAGGAAATAGGAGCTGAAAAAGGTGTAAAAAGTTGATAGATTTGACCTAGTATATTAGGCAGGAGAGAAACAAATGGTCTGTAAGAGACTATGTCAAAAATAATGACTCTGCACTCAAATAGGAAAACAATTATAAGTATTTTTGAAAGCAAGAAATGAAAGGAAACACACAATCAATTGAATCAATGATGTTGATCTAATTGAGGCACACAACAAAAAGTCTTGCACCAATGTTGGCTAATGTAATTTTTTACAATACAAAATATAATTGAGCAAAGAGCAAACAATCAACTTGGAAAGTAAAATATAACTAAGCAGTCAACCTGAATGTTGTTAGAAAATTAGTTTATAGTTTTAAATGTGATAGGGAGTTGGCTATAAGAAAGGAACTAGAAATCACTCTAAATATGGTTTTAAGACATTTGGGATGAAAGGGATATATATTGGAAATGGTTAAATCTTGGTCTTAGGGCCTACCCCCTCACTTCACAAACCATAGTGATAAGGGTTTTAGGTGTTTAACCAAAATATACCATTAACCACATATTTATACTTGGCTATAAAACCAAGTCGGCTTCCCCATTGGTGATGAAATCCAAGTAGGCAAGCCTTAGGTAGATAATTTTAAATTTTTTGTTAAAGATTTTATGATTTGGTCATGTGTGCATAAAATAAAAAATAGTGAAACTAAATGGTATATTAAAAACCACCTAATTAGACTTTGTGATCTATTCTAAGCATGAAAACCACAAAAAATGAATGTGCAAGCTAATTATTAGTATATACAGGTTAATTCAAACTTTGAAACATAATACAATATCAATTCAATTGATAGTGTATATAGAGAATACAAAATAGGGTTGACAATGTCATCCCTATACTACGAAATAAAAAAGTCTACAATCGAACTACATCAATAGAGTCGACATAGATTTTTAGATAAAATATAAAATATAGAACTACATTTATAGGTTTGACCTAGTTGACTATATAGGGGTAGTTTGAAAGATTGCAAACTATGAAAAATAGGACTATAAAGAAAGAGAGAGAAAAATAAAAAGGAACTTTTCTAGGTTGGAGGATGAAAAGAAGTGATATTGTTATTTAAGAACCTTGATGAATACTTCAAAATCTTTCTAACTATGTTGACTTGGTCAACCTAGCTTTACAAAAGCCTATTGCTAAGTGCCTAAAATGTATAAGGTTGACTGGGTCAACCTAGTAGTATGAATCTGATCCCTAAATGTGTACAAGGATGAATACATTGACCTAGTATTATGAACTATAATTTTGGAAAACCTACACAAACAAAATAGAGCTATTTTGATGTGACTATGTATCAAACATATGCACATAAGTTAGTACTATGTTGATATAGTTGACCCAACATCACAAATATATGAAAAAAATATAATGATGAAATAAGTGAAATAAAAATTGTAAGGGTTAGATTCATGTTGGGTTCACCAAAATGTATGGAATCATAAAATTATCATGTCTATAAATCAATCTTAACTTGGATAAGATATATCATACCATACACTTCTTATTGGGGATACATTCATTAAGTGGGAACATGACCAATATGGGTATCTACTAGACCCAATTAGGAGATCTCTTATAGTAATACACCATGATAAGGAGGGTTTCAAAGCCTCTAGTCTAACATAATCACGTAATAACCCTAAGGAGGTCCTAAGTTTTGATAATTCACATATAATAATAACAAGTAAAGTAAATCTAATCTAGTGCTAACTAAAGCTTATGGCACAACATGAGGGGTTAGTAAATAATCAAAATATTTATAGGAGAATCTCAATTAATCAAGTATGAGTAAGACCCTAATACATGTAATATGAAGAGTAATATTATTCAAAGCCAATACTTATGCTACTTCTATCTACTAAATAGAGGAGCAAAGTTAAAGAATACTTACCTAAATGTGAACCCATTAAGACCCAATCTCTCCCTTGGCCAATGGTGTTTTACAAGAGGCTTTTATGGTTTTTACATATCAGTAAGAAAGGATAAAGAATTCAAGACTTATCCATAAGACTATATTCTCCAAGTAGAAACCCTAAGCTAAATCTCCTCAAGTAAAATGGTGGAAGAGCATATTGTAAATAAGTGCAAGCAAATAATAACTCTTGATTGCATATTTAAATAATGAATAAATGATATTATATATATGTGGATTTGACCCTAAACCCTTTCAAAATTCTCAATTGATAGGGTTGACCTAGTTGACCTAGTACAATTTTAGATAATTACTCACTAGGTCATGAACTAGGTTAGCCAAGAGCCAAACTAGTTCCTAAGTGAAAATCACCCAAAACTATACAGGTTTGACCTAGTCAACCTAGTAAAACCAATTAACAAAATGGGATTAAGGTGAGGAAAAGAAGGATGGAAAGTGGGAAAAGATTGGAGGAGTGTGAAAAGAAGGAGTAATAACTTAGAAAATGGTTTATAAGAGTTGGTTGGATTGGTAATAAGTGTTAATAAAAGATAATAATATTTCAAAGCACCAATGGTTTGCCCACCCCTTTCTTGGTGCACCCTTTAAGGCTTGCACTCAGAGAGGATAAGTCTTGATAGGTTCTTACAAGATGTCAATGATCAGTATTTGATAAAAGTTGAAAATATTATGTGTATACATATAAGTCTTTTGGATGCATAGCTAGGTTGCGTATCCTATAGCTTATTTATCCTTGTCATCCTTACTTACAACAACAACCTCATCTGAAGCACCTTGGCCATGATATTAAGGCTTAACACGTTCATATTCAAAGGTAAGTATTCCTAAATTTGTTCCTCCTTTGTAAGATTAGATAGATATGAATTTTTACTTCTCTTCCATGCATTAGGATATCGTATACATTGATGTGAGTATATTTCTTCTATGCATGTTTAATTTTCATGTTTATTACCCCCACTTTGTGTCACAATCTTTGGAAATCATTAGATTATATTTAATTTTCCTTTGTCATTTGTACATTAGTGAATATGAAAACATAAGACCTAGTTAAGGTTATTACATAGTTTTGTTTGATTTGAGGCTTTAGAACTCTCCTTAGTGGTATTATTGTGGTAAGAAATCCCTTGGCTAGGTCTAGTAGATCCATCTTGGTCATTAACCTAAATATATAATGTATCAACAATTAAAAGTGTAAGTAGTATTTATCTTCTCTAAGCTAGTATTGATTTATAGATTAGTTTTATTTCCCTTTGCATACATTTTGGTAAACCTGATGTGAATATACCCCTTGCAGGTTTTCTTTCACAATCATTTTTATCAATACATAGTTGACACATATGACTATGTATCCTTCTAGTATATCTCAATTTCATCATTTATAATACAAATTCAACCTATATAACTATGTATCGATATAGGCTATCTAAGTTTCACCATTTATAATACATAACCAACCCATTCGACTATGTATCCTTATATCCTATCTCAATTTCATTATTTGTCATACACAATCAACTCATATGACTATGTATTCAATGGATTTTGTTTGGCATACTTTATCAACCCCATAGAATTTGTACCTATTGGTCAATATTATTCCTTCTGTGGTTGACTTTATCCCTATTTTTCCTTTTTACTTCCTGATCTTAGATTCTTCATTTAATCATCATGAAATCCCCTATCAAAATTATTTTGAATAACTTTAATCCAATTAGATGATATATGGGATATTATTTCTTTCTTACCTTAGGTATCCAAGAATATTCTCACTCTTGGTGTATCTTTTCATCAAATCACTCTATGTCTTCTCAATCTTGATCTACCCCATACCGTATAGTCGATCTAGAAAATACTTAAAGAGAAATTCTAAATAATGGCAATTATACACCTTATATCAAATTTACATCTTATAAACCTTGATTTCATAGACTCATCAACATAACCACTTCACAAGTGGAAATTGTACATTATGTTCCACCTATTACATTCAATACTTATGATCCTCTTGTTACACCCATAACAAGAACACCTAGCATCATCACTTCACAAAGTATCATGGTTGAAATCAATCAAACTAATGACTTCGATAATTCCTAATTATTTAAAAACATTGATGATAATATAATTTACACTCTGAACAAGAATTGTTTCTTTACCAAACATCTTTATTCTTCTACCACTCTTAGGGTAAATAACACTAATGTTTGGAATCTTCCTCCCAATACTAAGGTTGGGAATCATTCACCCAATACCCCTCTTCCCACCAACACTAATAATCATCCTCCTAACAACACTAATACCCCACCTTCAAATACTAATGAAAAAATCTATACAACTCAAATTATTCAATAAATGAACATTATGAAATTAATTAACCATTCCCAAATGATGTAAATGAAACAACCTTTATTATAAATGACTAGTCAACCACCTCAAGTCATCATGTCTCAACCAAATAGAAATGTTGTCCCTCCTCCTCTTAGATATACCAATGGGAATACCATCTGTCAACCTACAATGCATAATAAAATGCTTTAAAATATTTGGAATGAACCTTTAGATCCATTTATTGCATCCATAGATATTGGAAACATTTATCCAACTATCACATATGATGGGACTAAGGACCCTAGTATCCTTCTTGAGTATTTTGGTAATATCTATAAGTAATGGGTCCAAACTAACACTGATAATACCACCAAGATCTTATCAAAAACCTTTTTTGGTGATGCACTTTAATGGTACAACCAACTTCCTAGACATTCTATTTCACAACTAGAGGATTCAGTCAATGCTCTAGTGAAGGAATTCCAACATTATGATCTTATTAAAAATAACCTTTGCCATTTCATCAATGCCAAGAAAATTACTAATGAATCTTCTCACATTTTAATAAAATAATGGAAGTTTCTAGCTCACAAATTAGACCATAACATGAATGATGATACTCTTTTAAAACTATTTGTTACTTCTCTTAAAGCTCCTCTTCAATACAAAGTTTGAATCATTTCCCCTAAAACTTTAGAAGAAGCCTTAAACCAAGAAAAATGAAAATATTTTCTTATGATTTAATTTGAAACACCTTAAATAATTAATAAATAACCTTTCCAATCATTTTATCATAAAATTGATTCACATAAACCTCCCCAAAATCAAAAGGGAACATCCAATTCAACCAGTTTTAACCCAACCCACCCTCCGTTATGTCTATAACAACTTAAGAAGAATTTTCCACCCTCTAAACTCATTAGCTTTAATCCCTATAAATCTCCTCTAATATGGTACAATATTAATAATATTTTTTGGAGGAATGTTACTATAGGTCATTCTCATGAGTCTTATCTTGATATTTATCTTATATTTTGAGATTCTCTAAGACAGGCCAAAAGAGTAGTAGTAGCACCAATAGGTCCATAAGGGACCATTTATATGTATAGGTACATAACCACTGTATAAGAGTTATAATACTTTGAGGCTAGATTCTTCACTTACTACCTAGTGGAGCCCTGATGGTGTGAGTACATAGCTAGTTTGGTAGGTGGTGCCAATGCAGTGGTACCAGATCAATGGGCCACATATGTAGCTAGATAGATAGGTGTATCTAGGGGATAGGTAGTTAATATATAATGGAAATAACTAGGATATAATGGTGATCTAAGAGACAATGTTATATCATTTTGATTCTAGCCTGCAAGCTGATGTAGTGAGATGTACATTTTGAGAGAGAGAGAAAGACATGTATATCTATTTGTACACATTATGATGGTATTTGACTCATGAGTTATATATGTGATCTTTATTTATTGCTCATGCTCATGGTCTATGGTTTGATTTCATGTTAATTTTTATGATGTGATCTTTATATTACTTATGGATTACATTTATGGATGTTAGACACTGACATAAACTTAGCTAGCTAGGCAGGAGATGGATTTTATGGATGGGTATGATTTATACCATGCTTGTTAATGACATGATAAATTTTAATTATTATATGATTCATTATTTATATTTATACATGTGATGAAAAATGGTTGATTGTGTTATTTCTCATGGATGCTATGATGTTATTATGCTTATTATGGTTATGATTATGGTTATACATTTTCTTATAACACATGTGCATATGATTGTTGTTAATTGGTTTTAAGATAAAACCCATGAGGTAACTTAATTTAAAATACTAGATTAGAGAACAAATAATATAATCAAGATATAAACATCATAATAAAAATACCAACTAGTCATGAGAGGATAAGAAGAGAGAAGGATGATTCTTCTTTGACAATGACTAAATCAAAATTGAAGTTAGATTGGCAACATAAGCCCTTAAAATGCTTCAAATTATCATTCTTTAGTTGGTTAAAAAGGTGTCTTGACCTCATAATGTTAAGCATGCTCAAAATCCCTTACTTATAGTGTACAAAGGGGAGATGGATGAAAATAGAACCTTCTTGTGAGACTAGCATGCCTCTTCTATAGGTGTTCAAAGAGTCAGTATAAATAAGTCTATGTCATACAAAGTGTAGAATGATCAATGTGGGAATTCTACCTATGAAAACTAATTGTAGATTTCAAAATTATTATGTTTATAAGAGTTGGTTTCAGCTTTCAAAATTATTTTAATTTTCCCATTGCTTGATAATAGGTCTTTTGTTTATTTTATTAGGAGGGTTGGAGAAGTTTATCGATGTGGGAAGCTTCCAAGAAAATGCTTGCTTTGATAAAATCTTTACTCAGGCATCCTTCAAGGGAGTGGTCTATGTTTGTGTGATTTGTTTAATGATTTTTATAGCTGTCTTTCAAGTGAGTAGTCCACCTTACATTAAAAAATTTCAAATATGTGTTTCAATAATTGTCCTTCAAGGGATCAGTTTGTGTATGCTATAAATGACCCATGATTGTTATTGGTAGGGTTTTTTCTTTTTATTGTTTTATTTTATTTTGATTGACATAGACTTGTTTAGGATGGATTAAGGGTACACCTTTATGAAGATAAACTACAATCATAAGAAGGTTGATTAGGTGTAAAAGAGGTTTAGGTGATAAGGATCATGGGAATCCTCCTAGGAAAGGGGTGAAAATTACGATGAGAATCATGCCATGGGTAGAGCCATGGTACCCATTATTCAAGATTATGTTATGATTATGATGGATAATCACATGATTATATTTTAATATATTGTGCCTAAAATAGGGAGATTAGTGTGGTTGAAAGCAAGGGATGAGATTAAGTTAAAATAAAAGGTGAAATTGATCTTTCTTAATAGAAGAACTAATGCAGATGTGAACCATTGAGGGGATTAAGTTTTGGGTTTCCTTCAAAATAGTATAATTGGTAATCTCCTAATCGATAAATATGGGTTATGATATAGGGTTTAAACAAATTAAAAGTAAACTTGCCCTGCTTGGTTTTCTCCATATTGGTGACATGTTGATTTTCCTTTAGGATGAGGTCTTCAATGTTAAATTCTCACACTCTAAGGTGTTTATTATAAGCACACTTGATGTATTATTGATAGACATGAAGATGAGTCAGGGTTAATAGGTGGCACTCATCAGGTAGCTCAAGTTGGGATAAGTGATGCTAATGATAATCATCTTTAGAAATGAGATCTTGTAAAGATATACAAAGAGAAGGTATTTGGAATTTGAAGGTTAAGATAGCCTCTACTCCAAACACAAGAGAGAAATGGGTAGAACCTATAAGGGTTATAATGATAGTAAGATATGCCCATAAGGGAAAGTGGGTATGCAGATGAATCCCTAGCTTGTCCATTTTAGTGAGCAAGTTATTAAGATTTTTATTAGAAGCCTCAGCTTGTCCATTCACTTAAGGGTGATAGGGCAAGGATAAGCTTAACTTAATATCAAATGCATCACAAAGACCCTAGACTTTCTTGTTCTTAAAATATTTACCATTGGTGATAATCTTGTGACGAACACCAAAATGGTAGATGATGTGATGGTTGATAAAATAGATAATCGTCTCCACTTTGGTCAAGACTAGAGGAATAATCTCTACTCATTTGGTAAAATATTTGATTGTAGTGATGATAGAATGGTGTCACTATTAATAATGGGTTTTATTCTTGATGATGAGGTCTAAGCCCCATTTTGAGAAGGGCAAAGAAATAGTGGAAACATGAAGACTATGACTAGGTGTGTGATGTATATTGGCATGTTGTTGACACTTACCACACTTTTTTACATAATCATAATGTCCTTTGTTAAGGGTAGGCTAGAAATAGATAAGGTAAAGGATGAATTTAGCTACACTGAGGCCAATAAGTTTTCCCCCATAAATACCATCATGCATTTCTTTGATAGCATGAGAGGCTTCATGACTGCATAGGTAACAAAAGAGGATACCATCAAAGTCATGCTTGTAAAGAATCCCCCCCCACCCATGATGGTATAATGTGAGGTACTCTAGATAAATGCTCTTTGAGCATTCTTGGAAGCACAAAAGGAATGATGGAAAGGTTGATATAGTTGAAGGTATTTTGAGACCAAAGGTTAGGTTGGGTTTCTTCCACATTAAAAATAGTGGGAGAATCTAGTTTGACATAGGAAGATTACGTAAGTTTATGGATAACAACAAATAGCTTAGAGTCAAAAGGTAAAAATGAGATCTAAGAGGTGGGGGAACCTATGGTATCAATAAACTTATTGGTAGATCATGGAGTTGAATGGAGTACCCAAGTTTATATCCATGGTGGATTCATTCAACATGGTTGAAGTCTTAGGAAAAAGGGATTTATGGATGGAAGAATCTAGGGCTCTAAGGTAGGTGAGAATAGAATCATCATCCTAGAATTGAATAATGTTAATAGTAGGAGAGTCATATCCTATCATCTCAGGATGGGTCAGAGGGATGGTTACGGTTTCCCTTTTATTTTTATATGGAAGGGGTCTAAGGCTGATCATGTTGACAAAAGAGAAAAAATGTTAGTTGGGATGATGTCATCATCTTCACATGCAAATGGAGGAGAGGTTGGTGAGGAAGGAGTGTATTCCTCAACAATGGTGGTGGTAGGTGGTTTGGCTTACTTCTTGGTGGGTAGAATGAAACCAAGTCCATGTTTCTCATGAGGCTTTATAGTCTCAATGAAAATCAACTCATGTAGGCTATGCTCAGATCATCCAAGACCAAATCTTTTTCAAGCACACTTGTGGAGGTATGTCTTGGTAAAGCTTGGTTTATCTAGGTAGGAAAAACTAATGGTAAATGGTTGGGTTAAAAAATAGGAGGTGGAAGCACCAAGGGGTTTGTTGAGTCCCCCATAGATGAAATGGGTTTGACAATGTGAAGGAATAAAGGGAACAATGGTTTCAACATTAGGGTTAGACCCAAGTTGATGGTCAAGTTTCCCATACTCTTTGGGAGTAGGGAAAGTGTTAAGGGTGAGGAGATGATATTCCCCTAGTGAAAGATGTTGGAATGAAAATTACAATTGGTCTAATGTGGGGATATAACTGAATGGGATAGATGAGCTAGTAGATGGCTCATTGGTAGGGAAAGGTATGACCTCTTCTTTTATGGTTGAGGTCTTATCTTTGGTCAAGTAGGGTATACTAGAAGGAGGTAATTATATGTCATTGGGTTGATAAGTCATATTTCATGTTGAAAAGGGACTTGAGTTAGCTTGGATGGTTATGACCTATCTTTTTTGTTCAAATTTAATGAAATGATGAAGGGTAGAGGGGACACAACCCATGGAGTAGATCTAAGGTCATCCTAGCAAAACATTGTATTGAAATTTGCCTTCCACTATGTAGAAAAGTTCAAGGAGCATGTGGGGTCCTAAACAGATATGAAGAAAAAAGTTTCCCAAGGTAGTGGCCATGGTATTATTAAAGTATTAGAGGATAACCAAGGTCTCAAACATGACATTATCTGGTAGGTTGAGCTGGTTATAGGCATGGGAGGAGATGATATTAATACTAGCTCTTCCATCAATCATGACACATTTGATGTGCATTTGGTTGATGTAAGAATTAATAAAGAGAGGGGGATATGGATCATCAAGATGGATAGAAGGTATTTTTTAATCCTTGAAGGTGAGAAGGTTGGAAATTTGGAGAGCACTAATAAAGGTTGCTAGAGGTTGAGGGTCTTCAAGTAGGACCTCTATTGACTATAATGCCTCAATAATTGCTTGGAGATGATGAGGTTAAGTAGTAATCAACTCATATAAGCTCATCTTCATCGAGGTATGGTGAATATATTTGAGCACCATTCTCCTAATAGATTTAAAGGGGTTGGATTGGGAGGTACTGAAGATAGATATCTTAGGTTTGCTTGAAGGTGAAGGTGTTTGATTTTAGTTTGGTTGAGAGGTAGAAGATGGGTATGTCCATGCAATTGACACTTTGGACTTACCCTTATCCTTTTGTTGAGCATGTGATCATGTGACCACATAGATAGTATGGATAGAGGGAAGATTTGGGGTAAGAGATGAGTTTGGTTCCTCTTCACTCTAAGGTGAGAGTAGGGGAATAGGTAGGTTTTCACTAGTGGTTATTATTGGTAAGATTGGTAATGGGATCATGGGAGGTTCCTATATTAATAGATAATCCTCATCATAGAGCCTATGGATAATGGTTTGGAGAGCCTTGTTATTCTCTATGTCATACCGCAATGTCCTATGGTAGGAGCATATTAGAGGTTAGTATACCAAATTAGTTTTGGACCAAGAGGGTCAAACGACCTGATAGGGGGTAAGGTTAAACAAGAGGCTCATAATAACCTTTGGAAGATGATAGAGTAAGACTCAACTAAAGGTGGAGAGGGTTTAAGGGTTTTAGTCTTGGTTGGTAATGTATAAGTCTTTTTAGTAATGGGCTTGGTGATGGAAGGTTTGGGTAAAGTGGTTATCTTAGATGATGGTTTGGGTTTTGGTAAGTTAGAGGTTGATAGGTTGGAGGTAAGAAGTTTTAGGGTAGGTAGTTTGGTTATTGATGACTTAGGGAAGATAGGTGTGTCTAGAAGTAAATGTGATAGGGTAACTAATAGTGGTGGTTGGGTCTTGGTTGGGATGGTTGGATTCCTAATTAAAGTGAAGGGTTGAGGCTCCAAAATAGAGGGCAAGGTTGAAGGAGGTAGAGGTTTATGTCTCTAGCCTTTTGGTGGCTTCATTCCCTTGGTCAATTTGGTTTTTTAATTAGTTGTTGGGTTTGGTGAGGTAAGCTTCACTTTGATAGATGGGTGATTAAGGCTCTATGTAGTGAAGGTGCCAAGGTTTTTGTTTGGTTTGGTTAATTTTGTTGGAGAAGGTGATATGGTTGTTTAGGGTTTAGGTGCCTTGGATGGTTGAGGAATTATTGGGTTGGTAGAGGTTTTTATCAATTTGGTTGGTAAAAAAGGGGTTTAAATAATAGAAGGGGTGGGTTGATTTTCTAAAGGTGTGGTTAGAGGTTCCTACTTGGTGATATAAGGTAGCCCTAATTTATATAAAAAGTTAAATAAATCCATGTCAAGGTTGGAGACAAATACCAATTTATACACTAACCTAGAGAATGGTTTATATACTAGTTTTGGTCCCTAGATAGTGAACTTGAAAGATAAGCCTATAGGTTGAGATAGAGGGATGATAACCTCATCCTTTTCCTTAATCAAAGGATATAAGATTTTAATGTGTGACTCCTCTATGGGAGGTGTATACACGGGAGCTTCCTTTTTAGGAATGGTCTCCAAAGGGGTAGTAAATTACTCAGTGGTTAAGAAAGAAGGTAAAATAGGTGATTATTCTAGTATGTCAGTAGAAGGAAGGGTTGATGGCTCCACTACATCAATAAGTGGAGGAGAAATGGGTGCTTCCTTAGTTTAGGTCTCTAAAGGAAGAGATGATAACTCCACTACATCAATAAGTGGAGAGGGTGAGGAGTAGATAGGTTAGGTATTAGGTTCTTCAATAATGAGTGTGCCAAGAACCATGTTAATGGTATGGGAATCATGAGAACACTCAACCTTGTTTCTCTCATTTTTGGTAGGTGCATGATTAGGGAAAGGTTGCCTAAAGATGTCAAGGGTTTGGTTTTGAGGTGCATTGGCGTTATCCAATACAATATCACCCTTATTAATGAGAGACTAGACAATGTTCTTGAAGGTATTACACCTACTAATGTCATCCCCAACAACTCAATAGAAAGCACATAAATCATTCTCATTGTAATAAATAGGTTTAGGACAAGAAGAATAAAATTTTTGAGGTGTTTTTATAAGAGGAAATTATATGATGTTGGCCTTCAATAACTTGTCCAAGATTGAAGCATAAGATTATCCAAGTGGAGTAAATTGCTTTTGGGTGTTTCAGTTTTGGTTTCTCAAGTTTTGCTTTGAGGAACTAGAGGAGTTTTTTTGGTTGATAGATGGTGGGGAAATAGATTTAAGGATAACTACATTTATATTTCCCTTTATTTTAGTTTGGTTGCTCGATTAAGAGGAGGAAGACTCATTGGTTTTATAGGTAGAGTTCTTTTTTCAGTTTTAGCTTTCCTTCATCGATGGCTCTATTTTATAGCTTACGTGCCATATTAAAATCTTCATCAAAAGTTATGAATCTCTAAACATGTAGTGCACAAAAGATGTTCTTGGCACTATACCCAAGCAAAAATTTCTATTAGTTTGGGTTGGGGCAAAGAGAAGGAGATTTGGTTGATCAAGCTCCTCTAATGAACTACAAAATTGATAATAGATTCATCATCAAATTGTCAGATAGAGTAAATGTTAGTGATAGAAACCCTCTTGGAGATATTTATCAAAAACTGGTCTAAGAAGGTCTGGGCCAACTGGGTGAAGGAGAACAAAGAGTGTTTGGTTATGTCACTATACCAGTCTAAGGCTAGGCCAGATAGGGACATGGGGAAGGTAAAAAGGAGGGAATCATCATAAGCAATCAATTAGCATGTATGACTAAATTCATTGAGGTGATATTGGGGATCCTCCTTACTCAAAAACTTAGATAACTTGGGAAGTTCCCTCTGAGGAGGATATGGTATGATAGGGACAAATGGGTGAATGGGCTCATTATATATTTGATCATATTATAAGAAATTTTGAACCCCAAGAATAGATGACTCTAAGGTAGTCATCTTATCCATGAGCATCTTAAGTATGTCTACTTGGTATTGTGCACCTAAAAGGTTGTATGGTGAATATTATTGTGGTGGTTGGGTGACATATTTATAGTGGGTATAAGGTTGGGAAGATGCCACATGCTGGTATGTCAAGATTGGTGGTTAGGTGGATACTATGTAGGGATAGGTGGATATAAGTTATTGGGTAGTAGGTAAAGGTACATGCCCTTGTCAGTTAGGGATGTGACCTAGGTTGGGTGTAATGGGCACCTATTGCATAGGATCGGTGGTTAGGTTGGTGATCAAAGGAAAGGTAGTGACCTTTGTGGTGATTAGTGGTAAGGTAAAAAATATAGGTAGCACAAGACTTTGAAGCAAGGTAATTATTAGTGGATTAGAGGTAGCCAAAAGAAGGTTGACAATGCTAGTGGTGGGTGATCTTGTGGTAAGGGGAGTATAGGTGGTTAATGGTTAGGTTGTTCCTAAGGTAGAGTATTTATTAGTGGGGGTGGAAGGTATAAGGGTGTTTGTAGGTTGGGCAGGTTGGTTTTACATGATAGTATCAAAGGGATTGTTGGTGGATGAAGAGGCTTGGGTAGTCAATAGTTGGGTAGTGGTCATGGAAATAGAAGTGTTTCCCATGAGGTGGGAAGGCATGCCATAAGGTGGGTCCATAGGTGGAACTAGAGTAGGGGTACGATGGGGCATAATGTTAAGATAATGCTGAAGGACCAAATGGTTATTATCTAAGAAAGTGGTGAAGTCCATATCTCCTTGGAGAAATTATTAAGGGAAAGAAGGACTTATTTAAGGGTGAGGAGAGTCTATTAGTTTAGAGATGTAGTTCATGGATGAAGTGGTAAAATAGGCTGACCAATTTAGTGATGGGTTCTATCATGCTAGGTTCTTTCACTGTTGATGAATTAGAACAATATGAGAGAAGGGAGAGAGAATTCACAAATAATCTCACCACCCGAATAGAGGGAAAATAAGAAATTATCAATAAAATTAATCACACTCTAGAAATTACATTAAGTCTTAAAGGTTATTTTTAGTCTCTCTTTTGGATTATGTATTAAGCTTACAAGAAATTATGTGATTGAAACTGGTTTGTAGAGATGGTACTAAAAAAGAAGTCTACAGTGGGTTTCAGGTTGTTCAAGATCTTAAAAATAATTTGTATTGGGTATAAATACATGGCTTTGTATTGGGGCCTACCCCATCACTTCACACATTGAAATGATAAGGTTGTTAGGTGCTTAGCTAATATATATGATTGTTGGGAAAGGGTAAGGTGACCGCTAAGTGATGAAATCCTAGTCAGGCCTTGTCTCAAGTTTGTTTGATGTTTAATTGATGAAGGTGGTTTGGTTTAGTGTGTAGAATAAAGGTGATTATATAATAGGATTAATTTTTCCTTAACTTAGACTATGTGAGCTAACCTTGCAAGAAATCAATGTATGCACTTAGTTTTAAGCCCAAAATAAACTTTGATGTTGTTTATGAGCACAAAATAGAGAGAATAAAAAATAAGAATAAACCTGAGTAAAGACTCACTATTTCATCGGGTGTGCCATAATGTTTCAATGAATTTTAGCTTATATTTTGAGAAAGGAAGAAGAAGAAACTAAATATGGGTATGGTTGAAAAACCTTTTTGGTTTTTCATGTATTGTATTAGATGATTTTGAAGAGATCCTCTTTGGCTTGGGATAATGACCTATATATAAGATAACACTAAATAAAATGGTTCATTAGATACATAGATGAGTAGAATACCTAGCAATAGCTAAATTCCAAAAGTAAGAGCTTCTTTGGGGGCTATCAATCCATATTTTTTAAATAATTAAGTTTATAAATAGAAGATAAAGTACTTGAATCAATAATCAAAAGGAACCAAAATTGAATACAAGAAATGATTGCTAACTAAATAGAATAAGATTGACTAATATAGAAATAAACAAGTCAACACTAGTGCCAAATATCAAGTGTATTTTAGAGAATTAGGCAGGGGTATATGAGTAGGAAGGGACATTGAGAATTAGATTCAATTGAGGGTAGGTAGGTGGAAATAACTTATTATTTCCTATGATAGTGACTATTAGAAGTTGAGGTGACCATCAGTAGTCAAAGTGACTATCGGTGGTTGGACAAACCATCGATAATTGAGGAAACCATCGGTGGTTACTATGTGTAGGTCTAGATTGCTAAATGGTTGATTGACAAGATCACAAAGTTAGATTTTGAGAGATGGGTTGGTGCTAGGTTAATTATGAAATACAAATAAATTAATTGAATATTAGAAAACAAGTACTTATCTTGTTGGAGGTTGATCAAATGATTGGTTGAGGTGTTTATCCTATTGGTTGATTTTAGCATGATTCCAATAAAGTAATGGTACTTAAAATTTTGGTAGAGTGGTGATATCAAATTGGCTCTTTGGTATGGTGGCTGGATTGATAGATTATTGATAATGATTGACCTACAAAGAAAGAAACTTTGGATGCATAAAATTTTGATAATAATTATAGATTGATTTCAGCTCCTCATTCCTCTCATTTTTTAGGCACAAGTAAGAGGTTCAAGTGAAGTTTCAACTAGGTTGCCTAATTATAACTCGCTCATGTAGTAATTCACATATAGATCAAGATAAGGTATATTTACAAAATAAAGGAGAGGTGACTTGCATGTTTTTGTTTAAGGAGGTGCACCCTAGCCATCAGTGGTTAGGGTGACCATTGGTAGTCATCCTAACCATCATTGGTCGATGGTGAAGCAAAAGCATCGCTAAATAGGTAGGATAAGTAAGTTGGTCAATCTTGACTTGGGTTAGGCTTAGCTAGGGTTAAAAGGGTTAGATTGGTCCCAAGGGGGTCATAAAGTAGTCCAAGGGTACTTTGACATCTGGACGCATGGTGTGTATATTTTTGGTGTCTACACTAATATAGGTCTTTCGCATGAGTCTTGTCATGATATTCATTGATTCCTTCTTGCTTCCTTGCATTGTTGACATATTAATTTTGATAATACAACAAAATAACATTATCAAGACTATCTTTAGGCCTCATGAATTCAATCTAAAGAACCACAATCATATCAATATCACTTACCTAATTATAAACAACAATTACCTCATACTCCACCTCATCTACTAATCTTGTCCAAACCATAGTTGATCCTTATTCATATACCAACAAGTAAAGGATGCCTAACATGAAAAAAATCAAATGGGTAGTTGCATTTGTCCAACCTCAACATCTTAAGTCATAATAAACAAAGGAGAACCTAGTCCAAATGCCTACTCCAAAGCACATCATACATGGTCCTCCTTTACCTTATAGATATCTTGATACCTCTCCTACATCCAACAAACCAACATCTTCAAACTTTAACTTATCAACCAATTTACCTATCTCCAACTCCAAAACTCAACCTGATGCAAATCATTCTAATGGTTTAGTTTTACCTCAAACCATCTCACCTATTGGGGAATCTTCTGATCCACATCAACATACCACTTTAGACTTTGATGGCATCCTAATATGCCCATCCCTACATCCACTTACCCTTTGGGGAATATTGTGATAAAAAATATTATTATACAATGAATAATAACGAATAAGTTCAACTTCAAGAAACCTTCTAGGACATATAGGCTTGTATTTCACATGCTCATCTTTGATATAGACATTAGCATAGATTTTTATTGTTATGTATGTTTGTCTCATGTTTATTTATTTTTCTGCACTTTACTTATTTTAGTTTCACTTTACCCACATCATTATTTTCCTTTATGTTCTTTCATTTTATTTCACATTATGTTTGGCATTATTTCCATTTTTTATCTTAGATATCTCTTTCATTATTATAATTTTAACAATTTATGTCATTATTTTTCATATTATATTTATCATTTTTGATCCTTATTTACCTTCCCCTCTTTTGAGATGACCGTTTACCTTCCCCCTCTTTTGGTATGACTAGTTTCTTTGGTGCTTGTGCTAGATATGTTATAATTTAGTATGTCTTCTCTAGTGACATGAATATCATAGCATAGCCCCATCCCTTTCATAACATTATTTTAACACCTTGTGATCAGCTATGAGAATATTCATCATTGTATCACTTATTACGTGGATCTATATTTATTCCCATATTTCCATTATTTCCTTTCATTTAAGGCTCACATTAGTCAATTTTGAGATTACACATTTACTTATGGGCAAGTCTAGGAGTCTTTAAACACCTTGGTCTTTAGGTCATTTTCTCTAGTGACCAAGTGTAATCTCTTTTGTGTTTGTCACATATTTCACTCATGCTTAGTTCTATAACTATGTATGGATGAGGAGGAATATAAGAATCCAAAATATTTAAAATCTAAAAAAAAAAGTTAAATGCTAAATCATAAAAAAATAAAAGGCAATAATAAAAAGGCAAAAACAATCTTAAAAATCAGATCACACCAAAAAAATTGATCTATATTCGGCACATATCCTATCTTATTCAAAGCATAAACTCCACATTTGGCCTCATGATAGATCCTATATCTATTGGGGTGTAGTAGGCTAGTAGAGTGGGGTATGAGGTCTCATTATATCATATACTATCTAATGCCACCTACTTTCTCATGAAAGTACGTAATCTTCACAGTAGATCGACAACTCTATTAGGGGTCTTAAGGAATGGGGAACATTTTTTGGGAAGGTAGGTCCATTTTAATTTTCATGCATATATCCTTCATGGGTTGATCTATGTAATTCACTTGTTAGCCCAAGCTTTGTGTTCATTACTCATAGTGTCCTACGTCCTTGGTGTTGACTATTCTTAGCTTTTTTCACTTACCTATTATGCCTCATTATTACTAAGGATGTTCACATAACCCATGTGGTGCCTCACATTCCTTATTTACATCATATTTTCCTTATATTTCCCTTGTTAGATATTGTTTTTAGATGATCACATACTTGATCACCTCTACCTACTTATGCCTCTTGGTTTATAGTTTGTGAGTTACATTATAAGATCTTGGATAGGACCAGGCATTCCTCACAAACATCCGTAGAAAATTTTATTACCACACTATATCATTATCATACTATTCATATCATTATATGGTTTTGTTTTCTTACATTGCATCTCAGAACAAGCACTAAGTTTGAGTTTTCATCTTTTAGAACTTTTGATTTTCATCTATCTATCATGTTATTATTTGATTTTTATGGACTTCACTTATATTACATATGAAATTTGGCATTATTACATGTTAATCTTTATGTATGAATTCTTCAGGTTTTTCTTACATCTTGACTTACATTTAATTTTTATTTATTCATGTTTTTCTCTATGTTTGATTTGACATGCTTATATTACATGGGGTTACTTTTCACTTGCTTACATATATTTTAAAAAAAAATCTTGCATTGATATTTCATTTTTCATTCATGTTTTATATGCTTCCCAATGTGATTTAGTGTGTTCTACATTCATTTTTGTCATTTATATATTACATGCTTCCAATGTAATTTAGTGTGTTCTACAATCATTTGTCCTTCATTTGTCATCATTTTGTCATTTACATACTTGATCTTTTGGTTCTAACCTTTCCTTAACAATCATAATTTGCTAATTTTTCTAATTAATTCATTTATTCTTTTACCATCCTACATATACATGCATTTATTCTATTTTTAGTTTTTTTATCCCTAAGGTCTCTCAAATATAGGTGTTGCAACCTCCATGATCAAGACTAACATATTTACATGCAATCACTAAATAGAAAGGTAAGTTAAGGTATGTATATCATATTTTTAGTTACTTTAATTTCATTTTAGTATTAATTTTTATATTTAATTTTTAGTTATCTTAGTTTTGTGTGTTGCTATGTTCTTTCTCGAAGTACCATCCCTTGTTACAATCATGTGACATGTGATGAGTTTCTTGTGGGGAATATATATACACATAATATTTTTATTAACTTAATTTCTAACTAACACTTCTCTCTTACAAGAAACTATCAAGTTTTAATCTCTATAACTGCATGCCTTAAAGGGTGCATAGGGAAAGGGTTGGGAAGAACATTAGTTCTTCACAAAATTGTTGTGGCTTTATATCATTCCTACTATTTTTCCAATCACTTATTATCAAAAAAACCTTCTCCTATGTACTTACCTAAGCCTTTTATCCTATATTCCACACTCCTCAAATCTTTTCACTACCTTTCTTAGCACATTCCTAAGCCGAAAATCCCTTTTTGATAGTTAACAATACAGATTTGACTAGGATGACTCTGTATTCTAATTGATACTTGTTTTTATCAATTAAAAATTTAGAGTTGATTGGGATGGATATGTATTATAATTAATACTTATTTTTACCAATTAATAATATAGATTCAATTGGGATGACTCTATCAGATAATGTTTAGAAAGGTTATGTCTTAAATCTATCTATATATACATATATATATTTCTACCATTTATAAGAAAGGACAAGAAGAATAAGAGATATATATATTTCACATCTACTTATACACCATTCTACTTGAGGATTTTAGCTTAGGGTTTCATAATTTATTTGGAGATATAGATCTTGTCTTGTGGAGAAGTCTTTTGGATGCATAGATAGGTTGTGTATCCTAGAGCTGATTTATCTTTGTCATCCTTGTTGGTAAAAGAACATGAATTGTAAAGTTGTGCATGATATTTGTCATATATTCATGTATTATGCACTCATTTTGTTATTTTATAAGTCTATTTTATCGTATCTTCATTACATGTAATAGGTTACAATCTAAATAAACTCCACTTTTGGCACAAGTACAAGAAGAAGATGAATAATCGTAGACTAGAAATGTCTATATATACTTTTATTTTTAAGAAAAAGAAGGTTTCACTTTTAGAGATCAATAGATATCATTTGGTTAGGGTTACCTATGTGATTTATTATTATGTTCCTTTCTTGTATTCTCATATGAAATATTTTTTTTACTTTTTATCTAATTAATCTGAATGCATTATTTTTATTTATGAAATATTAGTTGTTCTTAATTTTTAAATAATGTAGATACTTAATATTTCCTATGGTTTTGTCATCCCAATTCCTATCTCTATATAATTACTATTATGCACATATAAAATATATCACATCTATCCTCATCCTAAACATGTTCAAATGCTTTAGGAACCTCTGATAACAATAGTGTGGTGAGTGTGGAAACTCATTTTGGAGGAAATTAAGTTAAGATGGTTACTAGGGTAGAGAGATATTGAGATATTATTAGACCAAATGATATGTAATTCTATAGAAGAAGAATAAAAAAGGACTAGTCTTACCATTCAGGAGATCATTTGAGAGCATATTTATGGAGATATTTATGAACCTTTTTTATGAGTTGCTTGAATTACTAGATAACTAGTTAGCATGGTTGGAATATTATTATTTTAACCCAAAGATGAGAAAAAATATAATTTGTAACGAAGAAAAGATAGACTAGTTGCAAAGATTAGAAACAGATTAGACAAAAGAAATAGATCATTAAATTGATACTAAAATAGATAGATACATAACTAAGTTTGAGGTGAAAGGATACATATTTTTTGAAGTTGTGAAGGACTTGCTCATCATAAGACTTCAAGGGAATTGTTTTTAGCAACTACCTGTCCTTGTAAAATTTTAGTTATGGACAAGGACATGGTGACTACTCCAACCAATATGGATTTATCACTTCGGGCATATGGGGATGTGTGAGACCTAGTCATGAATGATGATTAGATGAGAAGGTAAGGTTTAGACTTGAATATAGAATGGAGACATGAGGGAAGAAGAGTCAAAATAAGAGTCTACATTTAGAATGTGAGCTATGAAAACATAATAGATGGAGTAAAAATAAAAATACCTGGTAGTTGTGAGTAGAGTTAAGAGTACCATTAAAATATATGAAGAATGAGTAGGAAGACATGACAAATGAGAATAAAGAGATGAAGAATGAAGGATGAATAAATATGAGATTAAATAAGAATACAAATTCTAGTATAATGAAAGAAGTGATTAATAATGAGGGTAAAAAGAGATGCTTAAAGTGTAGACACCTAAAATTGGTCACTGATAACCTTCAACCAAGATTTTGACCAATTTCCACCTAAAATGCATAATTTGGCCTAAAAACACTAAAACACACTAAATGATGTGAAACTAACATATTCAAGTTCCAATTTTGGCTAAGGTATCCATAAATAGGGTAGTTAGATTTATGAGCCAACTAACTTTGATCAGATCATTCTGAGTCAAAATGCCAATTTTGTACCTAGGTGCTTTATATTGCTCTTTCCTATCACATATGTTACATGAGACACATGCCTTTGTTATTTGGTGTTGGTAACATCCTAAATGGGATAATATATCCAACACATCTAACATCACATTATAATTCTAATTCAATCAAATTTTGGACTAATAACAAGACATTATGATCAATTTGAGTAATTTGTGCACAAAATACTTAAAAATGCTTAAGAGCTAATTAACCCAAATCAAGGCATAATTAATAATTCCATGGAAACTTGTTGAATAATTCACTTTGGAAATGAATATTGAATATCTTCATTATTAGGTGATCTCATTTCTTGGTAAGATATCCCTAGCCACAAAAATCAGGATGCATGCCTCCCATGCCTCATCAAAGCCCTACATGCCTCTTAATTTATCCTCTATCCCAAATATTTATGAGCTTATTTATAAATTTTAATTTCATAATTCGATTAATCCTTATCCTCACATCTCAATCTTTATATGGATGGTTCAGGTTGACTTTAGACATTTAAAAAAAGCTATAAATAGGAGGCCTTACCACATGAATTTTAACACATGATTATGTAAAGTTATAATGAAAAATTAATTACAAAGCTTCATGAAAATAGTGTTACCATGGAAAATTAATTCTAAGCTTAGCCAAGACACAAGCCAAAGGTGCCAATGAGAGATGGAGGTAGCAAAGATTTCATTGTCAAGGACTTCATGAACACAAAGCCGAACAAGCCACTACTACAAAGGCATTTGGAGCATCCAAGGAAAGTGAAGGAATTCTTGTTATTTTTCCTTGATTTTTAGTTATGTTTTTCATTTGTTCTTATTAATAATATCACCTTAATAACTGGGCATGAATATGTTACTTAGTGTGTTTTTGATTTGGTTTCATTCACTAACGCCCTACTAATATCCTCTTCTTAGTAAAATTATTAGTTCACATAATAGCATGCCCAGTGAGACCAAATGCATCCCACACATGAATAATATCATTATAAAACTTTAAAATATTCATTTGGATCATTAAAACTCTTGCAATTTCATTTTCTAACTCTATTTTTCCATTTTTCTTTGTCTCAGGTTTACACAGTAATTGTCGTTAGTAAAATCATCATCGATTGACATAGCCATCGTTGGTCATTATTGGTATAACCATTGTCATTTAGATAACCATCATTGGTTAGTAAGTATAACTATCATTAGTAATAGAACTGACATCAGTCACTATGTTTTTCTTAAAAACATAAACCTGAGAGCTAATAGGCCATTTTAAAATGCTTGGTGGGGGGTCATATGGACTCTGTTTTGGATGATTTTTTTTAAAACCACATGTTTTCTCCTAAATTTTTAGAATTTGACATTGGTTTAGCTTCAAGTTTCATAGATTTTTCACAAAATTTTTAAAATATATTTAAAATGTTTTTAATCTAACATATTTGCCTTTAGGGTGATGCCTTAAGGGTAGACATATAACTAGTGAACTTGGAACTTGTTAAAACAAGCTATTGAGACATCTTTGGCATAATTGTAAAATCAATTAGGAATCTGGTTTTTGGTGCTTAATGAAACATTTATTTTCTTAATTGAATGTTTTTATAAGTTAGGCTTTCAAAGTTCACAATCTTAAGACTAAGGGGTCAAATGAACACCACCCAATCTTTCAAATTTGGTGCTTAAAAATGAACTCATCTTTCTAAAAGTTTTTTTTGGTCTTCAATATTTTTTTTGATTTAATTTTTTTTATCAAAGAGAAGGGTGTTTAATGTATGATCTTCCATTTTTACCCTTTAGGGAACCCTTGGAATTAAAACCACCATTCCTATTATAAAAATCCTAGTCCAAGGCTTAGAAAGAATGTTGTCTAAAGCACTCCTCAAAAACTTGTCAAAGTTTGGGTGACATTGAAAATGACCCTAAAGTCCTTTTACTTTATGCTCTATTTTTTTAATGAAAACTTTGATTACAAGGGGGACTTCATTACCTCCTATGATTTATTTAGGAAAGCTTTGACCTAGGGTTTCATCTCCCAATATATTGACTGCATTTAATCCTTCTGAGTTGCACACATGATGTATCTACATTCTAACATCACACTACACTAAGTAAATAATAAGATGTAGTGGTTGTAAGAAGGAATAGACCTTTTTACAACTAGCCAATGACATGGTCACTCAATTTACATGCTTGTATTTTGCAATATTTGATGTCAAAGTCATTGTGCAATTGATTCCCTTAGAAACATTTGAAAGCTTGCTAGTTTAGTCAACCCCACATTACCATACCCTTGTTAGGATTTGGAAAATTATAAAAAGTGTATTTTTAGATCATTTTCTCATTTGGCATGTTTTAAGACTAAAACTTATTTATGTATTCATAAAGCCATGTCAAAACTAATTTGTCTATATGCCACTCTTTTTTATAAAGAGGCATTATGCTGGCCATTTTAAACCATACTTGTGCCTTGAATTTTTTTCTAAACTTGTTTGTGTGTGTGTCATTTGAGTTATGGAGGGTAGTGTTATGCTGCCTAAATCATGTCAAAATATTTTGAGCATTTTGAGTCTTTGAAACATAACATAGATCACATCATTCGAGCATGATTACACCATTAGGCCTCTCAAATTTTTTTAAGACTAGTTTACCTTATATCAAAAACTATTTTGTTTCAAACAATGTCATGTATATTATTTTTACCTTTGTATTGTGTCATCATGTTGTCCAATCTTGTTTAGCTTTTTTGGTCAAAACCTAATTTTCAAAGTTGAGTTTTCAATTAAGCTTGTTAAGTTTATATCCAAATATTGATTGATTTCTATTTAAGCCTCAATTTGTGAGGCTGATACATCGATCTTTATCTTTTGGGTTGCATAACTTCAGTTAATTGATTACCCAAATTTGAAAACTATTGATTATTTATTTGTTTAGTACCTATCCTTATCATTGTTTGTGATTTTATTTGGGAAAACATAGTCTTTCTTCAAATATCCTTTTGTCTTATGCCTTATGCCAATTTATCATGTTCATATTTGATTCCATGTGTTAGGTTTATGTAAAAGTTATTTCCAAATTTGTTATATTAAATTCACATCAATCCTTTGTTTCAAGTCTATCTTTTGATGCCATTTGGCCAAAAGTTTTAGGATATGCCAATTTTTTTGGCCATAGCTTTTAACTCCACATTTGGACAAAAGACCTAGTAACTCAACATTTCCCTTTCCTAGTTTAGATTTTGTTTGGAACACTTTGACCTAGACCTTTGGCATGCTAGTTTTTATTTAGATGCTTCACCTTTTATGTGTATGACATTTGATGTTAGATTGTTTTATGCCAAGTTTTAGCACAAATAATTTTGGAGATACAACTCCACTTTTAGTCCATATTGGAGATATAGCTCCACCCCTTCAACCAAGTTAGACCAAGTTTGAACCATTTGTCCTTTGGATAGTGTTTTAGAGTTTGTAGAACTCTAAGACTTTTTGTTTCAAAGATTTCATCATTTACATGGATATGTCTAGCTACACTTATGGTGGAGTCACATACAATCCAAATTATGATAGAGTGGTCACAAAAAATCCCACTAGGAACCTCTATAGAGAAAGATTTTCTAAGGAGTTTTATTATCCTCCCTATAATACTCCATATGGGGAACATAGTCAAAATCCACAAAATCCAAATTGAGACCTTGATTGGAATGAAGAGGTTTGTGAGGAGGAATTTCAATACCCAAATATAGATAATTTTATTTTGGATATGAATCCATACCATCTTTGTAATAATCATTATATGGAACACAGACTAGAACTAGCTTATGGGCTAACTCATAAATGGGATGATATGGTTTATGAGGAAGATTTGGATGCTTTGGCTTGTGTAAACAATCAAGTTTCATGATGTCTTTTTATTATCCAATCATCAGCTACCCCTAAGACTCCTTTGGATTTTATGAGTTATCAAGCTCCATAATATCCAAGGAATACCATTACCATCTTGAGACCTCATCCTTTGGTTTATGAGAGCAATCAAGCTCTAAAATGCCCCTTCATCATTATAGGACCTAGAATTTTAGCTTATGCAAATAAAAAAGCTCCATATTGACTTATCTTACCATTTTAGAATGTCATCCATTAGCTCATGTGAGTAATCATGATCTCTAATGCCCTACCATTATCCAACCACACGCCATTCCTCTTCTAGAGCTAATCCCATCTAAAACTTAATTGATCTAATCCTTCAAAGACCAAGCTATGTTCAAAACTAATATTTTCCAACTCATTGGAAACCAAGCCCCAGAGAACCAACCAATCTGAGATGTTTTTATTGAATCAAACATTTGTGATAAGTCAACCTATGATGAATCACCTATTGATCCTATCCCATTTGTCGAGGAGTCTCACACTAATGAGCTAGTTCTTATTGAGTCATTTCTTAATGATGATAATCACCTTTGGAAAAATCATTACCTCAACCATGTGCCTATTGTTTAAGAGCCTCTTATTGACAAGATAGTCTCTAAGAAGTTGTCTCTTGACCTTTTTCCCATCCTAGAGGAGTTCCACTCTAATAAACTAGTTTTCGTGGAGCCCATTATGCCATCAAAGGTTGTTACTTATCCAAAACTAAATATTCAACAAGACATAATTGTAACATAGTACCTATGAGATGAAAAATTAGAGTTAAAGCTAGGTTTTATTCTTGAGCCAACATTGGATTTAGCATCAGAACTAGAATAAACAACAGTCTCAACATCAAATTTAGAGTCCCTTGAGTTAGAATTAGATTTATATAAAAAATATGTTCATGAATGTTACAACATTAGACATGCATGTCTTACAAATCAATTTGAATAAATTTGTGATCATTCTATGGTTTTTGAGGATGCATAATTCAATCTTTGACACAAGTTATCCTAATATCTTATATGAGGATTGTGTATCCTCTCCCCATTCCATTACCATTCCATAGGCCATTACCATCAACCAAAATAGCCATGTCATTGACATTCCATCTCTCACAAGTGTTGATTGGGATCAATATAATCATACTTTGTTAAACTATATCTATGGTGACATAGCATTTGAAGAAGAGCAAGGAGGCCAAGATCATATTCATATAGTAGAAGAACACTCTCATAGTGAAACCTTTTTGAAAGTGTTAAGGGATAATCAAAGTCAGAACTCAACATCTTCTAGTGAAACAATTTTGGAAGTGATATAAGACAATCAAAGTCAAAAGTCAATATTCCTTAGTGAAACCTTCTTGAAGGTGCTACAGGACAATCAAGACAACTTCTTTGGTGAAAACCTCTTTGAGGTACCAATAACTGAGCACAAAAAAATTTCATTGTTGGGATGAAGACAAAATCAAAGATCAAATAAAAATAGCTTCTTATCTATATCCTAATTAGATAGTAGCTACTTTTAGGCCCAAACAACAAAAAAATCTAATGGTCCTATCAAGAGAACAAATCTTTAACCCTATTACAACCAAAATTATGTCAAATCTAGCATCAACAACATTATGTGTGACTAAACATCCTAATCTTCATTTATTTCCCAACTATTCTCCATTTCATTATCATATACCATTCCTTTTCACAATAAAACCTACCATCCATTATTTATCCTTATTTACCATCCATGGCCACACTTTCCTTTATAGAGGATACAAAGATACCTTATCTCGATGCTTGAAGGAATCAAAATCAATGACCAATGACGATCACAACAACATTCTCAAAATCTAAATCTATAGGTAGTTTTTGATAGAGTAACTATTCAAATGAGGTGTGGGCTAACAATTAATATGATTGATTATTTTATTTGTATCATTTGTTAATCAGGATGTGCATCTCCATCTTAGTAGGAAAAATAGAGTCAAAAACTACACCCAATCCAAAAACATTGACATGCCATTATCATTGTTACATATCCATTTGACATTATTGCATACTCCTACCATTCACCCCATCACTAGAGGGAAACCCTCTTACCATTTTATCCAATCTATCAAATATCATCATTATCCTTAGCAAGACTGTGCCATCTAACAATTCCATTCCTATCTAGGCCAAAGCCTATTTTTAGTCATCATACCTAATCTTGTTTTGATCTTGGTTCATTTGGTTCTTCTTACACTTTTTGAGAGAGGATTCTGATCAATTTTTAACAATAAATCCAATCCATGTTTAAATGATAGTCTATGAAAGTAGTGTGACAATTGATCTAGCAAGATATATTTCATTTTCTATCTTGTATCAAGTTTATTTATGTGAGCCTGATTATAACCACCTATGGGCAAATTAGTGTTTCACCAATCTTGCTACTAGTTATAACTACCTATGGGAAAATTAGTATCATTGACCTATGTAATTGTATCCTAGTTATAACCACCTATGGGCACACTAGGGGAAACACTCATTTATCATGCATTATTGTATACCTTGCCATTAATGTTTTCATTTGACTAGAAATTTTTTGGATTTGAGAACTTGTTGGGACTGTAGACACCGAAATCATGTCGACTCCCCTGGTCCTTCCCCGTCTTATTCTTCTTCGCCTATTGAACCCTTGTCGATCACTTGTTTCACTAACCTTGACCCTGGCAGCATGTAAAGATGAGCACAGAGCTAAAACTAGACTCTATACCCATTATGCATCTGCCGACATCGGTCTTTACCCGACCGATGTCACCGACGTCGGTCACCTATCGGCCGACGTCGGCAATCCTGCCGACGTCGGTCACCTTCCCCTGGTCCGTTATCAATTACCATTCGGTTTCCCGAAACGGTTGACGAACCATTTCTGGAACCGTCCCCGTCCCCCGCCTTCATCAACCTCTACCAGCCATTTGAGCCAGGATCCCCGAACGCTATCCAAGAAACGCTGAGCAACCAACCTGCGAATTCCTCCATCAACCTGCAAACTCCGAGCAATCATCAACACTACGACATCAACTAATCTGCACACCATGGCTTTCATCGTGTCTTCTACCAGGTAAGTATTATTCTGTTTATTTCATTTCTTTCTCAGTTATTATTTATCAGTTCTGTTATCCCTGCCTCTGTCCCGACTCCCCCAGACTCTCTCAGACCCTGTCCCGACTCCCCCAGACTCTCTCAGACCCTGTCCCGACTCTGTTCAGCCCTGTCCCGACTCTGTTCAGCACTGTCCCGACTCTGTTCAGCCCTGTCCTGAACCTGTCTAGACTTTCCCAGAACCTGCCCCTACCGACGCCGGTCACTACCCCGACCGACGACGGCACCTTAACCGACGTCGGCACCTTCCTAACCGACGCCGGCACCACAGAGACCGATGCCAGCGACTGTGCAGAACAGTGCCGCTTATCAGGTATGCTCTTTATTTTTCTGTCATTTATTTCTGTCATTATCATCTACTTTCGTCCAATTTTCTACTCTTCTTTATCAGTGGGTTGATATCCTTCTAGGGAGTCTTTGTACTTCTGGGATCGGGCATTCGCCTGACAACCCACCATATCTTTGACTAACGTTTTTCCGTGTTTTAGCCTTTTCCTCGCAGGTGTCATTCCTCCACAGCCAAAGAGGAGAATCTTCCAACGTCTGATTTTGGTGCGCTCGACTTTATCAGGTACTTCTAGCCTTAACCATTTATTTCAGTTTCTTATTTCTTCTTTGAATGTAGAAATCAATTTTGCATTAGAAACATTCTGGCACGCCCGGTGGGACCCTAGGTCCTCCTTGGGTTCTTTCTTTCTTTCGTTCATTTAGGCGCATTAGGTTTCTTCCTTTTCGCCTCCTTTCGTCTCTTCTTAAACAACATCATAAGCAGAACTAAAACGAACATTTCTTTCTTGCACTTCTAGACTAGCTAAAACTCATATTCTTCGACTCTTTCTTCATTCGTCTTCATACGAACAAACATTTCGACTTGGACATTAAAACACTCTGCATTCATTTCTGTTTGCCTGCATCTCTTAGACCACACATAGTAATTAAACCGCATATTGAATTAATCTAGATCACTTCATGTTACACGACCAAACCACCTGCACAAAATAAACATTTTAACTTACCTGAGACAAGGCCCGACTGGGATTTCATCCCCCAGCAGATACCTTACCCATCCCGGTGACCCTACTTGGATTTCATCACCAAGGGGGAAGCCCACTCCGTTCTCTGGCGGAGTATAATCTCTAGGCGAGGTATATCTTGGCTAAGCGAAACCAGCTAACCACTGGAATCGTGAAGTGAGGGGAGCTTGCTCCTTAGCACCAGGCCATGTACCAGACCCTAACACAGACTTCTTGAGCACCATAACAAAACCCAAAACCTTCCATAGACTTCTTCTAGGACCCGACTCACAAAGCCAACCTCCCCAAACACACATTCTAAGGCATAAGCCACTATAATCCTAAAAATTTTACTTCTAGAGTTTTAGGATCTGCTTGTGTCTTCATCTTTTTAGTTCTTATCTGCTTGTTTGAGCGTGTAAGGACGTTCTCTCTTGCCTTTTATGGTTTTGACACAGTCAAACCAAGGCCCCTTTTTGACCACTCTGGCCGTCAACTGCTTTCATCTACCCCATCTCTAAACCGTCCTATCATGGAGTTCCACTCGGAGACTGAAAGAACTCCTACAGGACCGACCCTGACCCCGACTCAACTTCACATCATCCCTGAAGGGGACCAGGATTTTAAAAAATTCTTAGACCTCAATACCGCAGCCCTCCATAACTATCTCGCGAGAAATCCAACGCGAGACCTCTCGGGTGACATAGCGACGACATCGACACCATTCGCCACCCAACCTTTTTTGACTCAGCCTTTCGTCCCAACCGTTAACTCAACCATGGCCAATACAGAAAGTTTGGCCTCTTCGTCTATTTTTAGACCGACCTCCATCGGGGTTTCGTTACCCCCTCAATCCCCTACAAATCAACCAAGTTCTACATCATATCAGAACTTGATTGTCTCGACCCCTTACACTCTTGCGCCCACAAATGTAGGAGTGTCAACCTATCCCTCTACCAGTGCCGCTATTCAACCACCTTTGGCGGTGCCTAGTCAACTTATACCTTCGACCTTCATGACGCAACCACCCTTAACCTCTACTTCTGCCCCTGCGACTAGTCATCCGTACGTTGCACCCTTACTGGTACAACCGACTATGTCGTATACCTCCTTTAGCCTCTTTCAAGCACCTTACAACCTAGGGGGCGCTCCATCCACCAATCCGTCAGCAGACATCATCAAGATGCTGATGGATAAAATGTCCAGTCTCGAAGCTTCTATCTCCGGTTCAAATAATATCTCTTCATATGACCAGATTTACAACGAGCCCATTCATCCTTCTGTCCCTATCCGACCATACCCCAACCATTGGGAGCTTCCTAAATTTACTCACTTTCAGAGTAAGGAAGACCCACAACAACATCTACGGGCATTCAGACATGCCTGCTATCTTTTTGCCCATGACGATGCGTTACTTTTACGCACGTTTCCTATGTCTCTTTCTGGCCCTACCCTTGACTGGTATAACTCCCTTGCCAGACATTCTATCTTTTCCTTCATTCAACTCGCTCAATTATTCGTTGACCATTTCTCAATCAATATCACTAAACAAGTCTCGATCACAGACCTTTACTCCATTAGGCAATTTGACGACGAATCAGTAGTTGATTTTGTCGCCCGTTGGAGAGACTGTATCAACCAGCTCTCCTTCTCCTTGCCTCAACCCGAGCTCATTGAGCTCTTTTCTCGAGCATGTGTCAGTCACATCTCATCCACCTTACGGGTTCAAACATTCCACACTTTCGACGAGGCCTTCACCATGGCCCAAAAACTTGAACTCTGCGCTATTGAAGAAGATAAGGTCAAATTGTGTAACACTAACACAAGAACCAATGACCATTCTTCTTCCAGACCTTCTTCTGCCCACTCTCAATCTAAGGAGTTGGCGAACACTATCATCTTTAGACCATCATCTTCAACAATAACCAACCGACCAGCATCTTCAACATTAGACTACATCAATAAACATTTTCAACGTCAATCCATACAGCGTCAATTCACTCCAATTGGAGAGTCATATGCCTCTGTCTTGGAAAAACTCGTCAAACAGGGGGTTCTCAATCTCCCTTCAATCCGACCACATCAATTCGACTCTTCAACACCTATCCCTGCATGGTACAGGGAGAATCGCTTTTGTAACTATCACCGTGTCAAAGGCCATGATACGGATCACTGTCAAACTTTTAAAAACCTTGTCCAGGACATGCTCGACAAGGGCGATCTTATCTTGGATAACCCGAACACATCGCCCAACCAAAACCTCGACATCTTCAAAAAACCTTTTCCTAATCACCCGCCTACTCAAGACAACATCCAAACCATAATCAATGACCCTCAAGACCATATACACACCGTCAACACTATCTTACCTCTTGTCCCTGACCAACCTTCTTCACAGGATGAAGAACCCTCTTCTCCTATTAGTCCTCCATCTATTTCTCCTATACTGGAGGACGCCTTGATCACACCTATGCCATTAGCCCTACCTTCTTCCAATGACCATACCTTGCCTACTCCTCAAGCACAAGCAGAAGGCATGATCATCCCTACCATCTGCCCACTTGAGGAGCCACCCTCTCCTATTTCTTCTCCACCAAGAGAAGACCCTATCTCTTCATCCATTTCGATTGAGGAAGACCCAGTCACGGTTTCCTCTTGCCCTTTGCCTGAGATTGTTACATCTCACTCACCTCCATCCACATCTAAACCCAAACCCGTATCTAACCTCGCCTCGCACAATAGTGGCCCTCGACTCAAACCCACGAAGACCACTAGACCACACCGGAGGACTCCTCCCCCACCTTCGTCATTACCTTCAATCTTAGGCCCGCATCCGTCCACTTTAATTGGAGTGCTTCCTACTCCCATCCTTCACAGAGGCACGTCGCCTCCATTACTCTATCAACCTGTCAAACATATATCTTCTCTAAACCATCGACCAATGTCTCTTACACCTCTCAAACCAACGTCATCAACCCTCACTGCAATAAAATATCCAGACCCATTAGCAGGTTCTTATACCTTGCTGTTACGGCACTTGTTGCAGTCATCTCGCCTCAACCTTCCGCCTCTCAAACCATATCATTCTCTCGAACCTAAACCACCTTGGTTCGACGACACTCATATCTGTGCGTATCATCGCACGCCTGGACATGACACGGAACATTGTTGTGCCCTCAAGGTCGCCATTTGCCAATGTCTGGGGAATGACACCTCTCTTCTTGACCACATTATCAAGCCTTCAACACCGCCCCTCTCATCAACTCTCGGATCAAGACCCTCTTGGTTCGACAACTCTAAATACTGTCACTATCATCATACTCCGGGACACGACACTGAGCGTTGTTGCGCTCTTAAAGCTGTCATTCATCACCAACAGAGAAAGGATTCCCTTCTCATCAAGGATCCTCTTGACCTTCCCTCCCACAAATCATCAACACTAACTCATACCTCTCCAACCTCATCACCTAATTCGGGATCTCCATGCCAGGTTCTGGTTCCTTTGTCACCTTTAACCCCCTTATTCGACATCAACACAGTCCATCTGACCACTAAACCTCAATCGACCTTAACCAATCCGTCAAACATTTTCCCTAGCCGCTGGGGGAATTCAACCTTCATCCAAACTTCGACCAATTTTTCAACATAGTCTCGACCACATATCAATCACTCTTTCAACTTAACCTCAACCAGACTAGCAACCAAACATTTAACCCGACCTCAACCAAACATTCGACCCAACCAAAGACCAAATACCAACCAATCAACCTTTGACCAACCATTGACCAACTATCAAATGACCAAATCTCAACCAAACATTAACCAACCTTTTTATCCACACATTCAACCAGTCTCGATCAATCAACAACCATATCAGTCAACTTCACATCCACTCATCAATCAACACGTGACCAATATGGAGCAAAGTAAACGAGGCAAGTTTGCTCCCAATTGGCTCGGACCTTTTATTATCACGCACAAGTATGGATCAGGGACTTATCGTCTATCTTCTCTTGATGGACGCCCAGAACCTGAGCCTCTTAATGCGTTGCATCTGTGACCGTTCTACTGCTAGTCGAGTACTCGTCCACTTGACACTTAACTTGAGCTCGTCCCTTGAGCAATCCCCGTCCTCTTCATCCTACTTCCTTTCAACCCTATTCCTCTTAACAATTCCTATAACCCTTTTATGATGTATGGATGCTTTGTCCTCATAAAAGGGAGTCCTTGACCTTCTATAATCTTGTCCATGACTCACATTTCTATAAAAACAAATCAAGATGTCAACATATCCATGGTCACTATATCAATATCAAAATCAAAAAAAAAAAAAAAAAAAAAAAAAAAAAAAAAAACAGACTGCTCCCTCGAAGGACAGCTGTACTATCATTGCTGTAATAAATAGACTGCTCCCTCGAAGGACAGCTATTCAAAAGCCTTTTATTAAACAAAGATCTAGACCACTCCCTCAAAGGATGGCTATGACTAAATCTGGCAATAGACAGCATTATTTTAGAAGCTTCCCACATCGATCAGCTTCACAACCTGACCACTACAGCAAATGACATCTCTATGCAGGCTTCCCGCATTGATCAGTCTGCGCCAAAAAAAAAAAAAAAAAAAAAAAAAAAAAAAAAAAGAAGTCACGGACTTGACTTGTAGTTGTCTCAGGGTCTCCTATAAAAAAGGGCAAAGTTATCTCTACTCTTAAAACGGGTTACCCTCTTTCCTCCTCCTATCACCCGCTCAAGGGACTTCGAGCTCACTTTAGTGTCTAAGTGATTCGATTACTGCTCTAACATAACCATGGTCAACGACGTCACGCATGAATGGGGCTCTTGGTTCTCATAACCCCCTATCTATGCTCTCTTTTTGGTCCTTGTCAATGAAAGAGCAATATGCTTTTCACTTCCTCTTCACTTTGGTCACATTCACCTTCATCACTTGCCAATCGACTCAACTCAACTCTCTTTTCAGACCATCAACCTGACCTAGCCTATTCACCCTAGTTTCTATGGACACCAATACACATGGAAATTATCGACCCGCCACAATTTATGTTCAGCATAAACCAATACTTGCTGAAGCATAAATAAACCTCAATTCATTTTTAGCATACATCCATCACGAATATGGAATATTGCTAGGGATGAAAAACCCCTCAACCAATGTTGCAGAATACACCATTTGGAAAAGGCTGCAACATCTTTTTTTTTTTCCTCATCATTTCATCCAATCATCGACCAATCTATCAACCATTTTAACCACCTGTCTACCACTCGGACGCTTGGTCTGAACTACATTGGTCTGAGGCCCTATCACCAGGGCTATGTAGGCAGCACTCAGTTGACATGGGGTCTTCTGAGGTTAGCTCAACCATTCTCGTTTGTTCGTCTCTCTGATGGACAAACCTTCTTTCCTTCTTTTAACCATAATATTGTCCTTGACCATGACCCATTTTATCCCTTTGACCCTCCCTCCCTTCTAGGGAGAACTACATCGGCCTGAGGCCCTATCACCAGGGCTATGTAGGCAGCACTCAGTTGACATGGGGTCTTCTGGGGTTAGCTCGGCCGCATCCTTTCGTCCATTCATCCATCCATCGACCACCAACCATTGGAGATCATGCCTATCTCCTCCGACCTCGACCACTTCTAAGACGTTGTTGCCTTGGTTGTTTTTGCATGTATGCTACCTCATGACTGGTTAGCAGAATTGTGCGCAGACCTTTTTGGACCCTCACAAGTATAGGATCGCACACCGGTTGATCCGCACTACTTGTGACTTTTTTGCGTTTCTAGGAGCACTTCCTGAGCCCGGGATACCTGGAACGTGACGACCCATTTGGAGCTTCAGCTTAGATTGAGTGACCCGATCAGCAGATGACTAAATTCTGGGGCCCGGTTACTTTAATTTTGGCACTCCTCGACCCTTGACCTGCGACACTTTGACCTGACCATCTCGTGCAGTGGTATGCATGCAATCACGACCTTTGCAGCGTTCACCCTAACCCCTTTTTCATTCGCTCTTTATCAAATCAGCACCCGATTCCCGGTTCCCTTCCTTCGACTCCTGCTTTGAGGGGGAATACCTCATCCTTACTCGAGGCATTTCGCTTCCTATTTTGTCTTGCAGTTCATTTGAACAACCAACAAGACGAAATCAACCTTATCCCTCACCTGGGGCACTCACTCCTATTTTTGTCTTGCAGTTCGTCCAGAACAACCAACAAGACAAAAAGGGGCAAATGTAGACACCGAAATCGTGTCGACTCCCCTGGTCCTTCCCCGTCTTATTCTTCTTCGCCTATTGAACCCTTGTCGATCACTTGTTTCACTAACCTTGACCCTGGCAGCATGTAAAGATGAGCACAGAGCTAAAACTAGACTCTATACCCATTATGCATCTGCCGACGTTGGTCTTTACCCGACCGATGTCGCCGACGTCGGTCACCTATCGGCCGACGTCGGCAATCCTGCCGACGTCGGTCACCTTCCCCTGGTCTGTTATCAATTACCATTCGGTTTCCTGAAACGGTTGACGAACCGTTTCTGGAACCGTCCCCGTCCCCCGCCTTCATCAACCTCTGCCAGCCATTTGAGCCAGGATCCCCGAACGCTATCCAAGAAACGCTGAGCAACCAACCTGCGAATTCCTCCATCAACCTGCAAACTCCGAGCAATCATCAACACTACGACATCAACTAATCTGCACACCATGGCTTTCATCGCGTCTTCTACGAGGTAAGTATTATTCTGTTTATTTCATTTCTTTCTCAGTTATTATTTATCAGTTCTGTTATCCCTGCCTCTGTCCCGACTCCCCCAGACTCTCTCAGACCCTGTCCCGACTCCCCCAGACTCTCTCAGACCCTGTCTCGACTCTGTTCAGCCCTGTCCCGACTCTGTTCAGCGCTGTCCCAACTCTGTTCAGCCCTGTCCCAAACCTGTCCAGACTTTCCCAGAACCTGCCCCTACCGACGCCGGTCACTACCCCGACCGACGACGGCACCTTAACCGACGTCGGCACCTTCCTAACCGACACCAGCACCACAGAGACCGACGCCGGCGACTGTGCAGAATAGTGCCGCTTATCAGGTACGCTCTTTATTTTTCTATCATTGTCATCTACTTTCGTCCAATTTTCTACTCTTCTTTATCAGTGGGTTGATATCCTTCTAGGGAGTCTTTGTACTTCCGGGATCGGGTGTTTGCCTGACAACCCACCATATCTTTGACTAACATTTTTTTGTGTTTTAGCCTTTTCCTCGCAGGTGTCATTCCTCCACAGCCAAAGAGGAGAATCTTCCAACGTCTGATTTCGGTGTGCTCGACTTTATCAGGTACTTCTAGCCTTAACCATTTATTTCAGTTTCTTATTTCTTCTTTGAATGTAGAAAGCAATTTTGCATTAAAAACAGGGACCTAATTGGTTTTTCCTCACCTTTTATGTGGATGGAATTATTATGACTTGAGGTCATTTTAGGACATGTGGGTAATTCTCAATTCATGTTGAGTTCACCTCAGTCACCCTTCCTAGATGCTCTCATCATTTTGTGAGCAACCTCAGACAAATGCTCTTGCCATTTTGTGACTAGGTATCTTGTCATTCTTGATCAAGTTAGGATACCTCAAAATTCTAGAAACATTCATAACATTTCAAAAATCCAAAAATATTTGTCTTTTCTAAGCCTAGTGAGTTATCCTCGATCTATCTTAGTAGGGTATTATCATTGTTAGGATGCTTTATTTTATTTTTATTTTTAGGCTTTAGGTTTATTTAATTATTTTAGGTTGTTTGTTTGTTTGTTTTTCTATTTGTTTATTTATTCACTTGCTTGTTTTTTTTCTTTTAGCACTATTACCTCAACTCAGTCTGTATGTTTTAATTGGGTGATTCCTTAAGCACATTATTCTTGAGTCCATCCATATTCATCCATTAACATTGTCATCATGGTTTTTATCATTGGTGCATTACTTTTGAGTGTTTATTAGATCGGGAGTCAGTCCTTACATATATTTTGGCCAAGTCTTCATGGTGTTATATCATGAAGCCTACCATCACATGCTACAAAAGAAAATTAGCTTTAGAAAGGTCTAAAATCAATAGAGCTATAGAATTTTCTCCTTGGCACCTTGGCAAACTCTTCCATCCCACCCTTGATCAAATTAACCCATTGGCCATTCTAGTTGTATCATTGCTAATAAGGATGAGCATCTCCTCATTAGCAGGTACAACTAAATCATTTCTAATGATCAATATTATTCCTCTATTCATCTATTTCATCACTTTTCACCCACTCATCTTTAATCTATATTCCAAGTTATATCCTTGAGTTATGCTTGTTAATTAGCCCCAATTAGGGCATAGTCATCTTTGACCAATCTAGGTCCTCTTAATGATATAACCACCTATGGGAAAATCATTATTTTGACTTTTATTATTGACTATAGCCACCTTCAGGTAAATCAATATCTTTTTTTACATCAATGCATGTAAGCATTTTATTACTTGGATTAATATCAAAAATAAATTAATTCTACCTTTCTTCTTGTTTCTTTTTGAGGGACCACCCATCAACAAATGTGATGACCACTCCCTCGAGGGGCATCATCATAATATTCCCAAAACCATTTAGAGAATTTTTCTTTAGCCATCATCTTCCTTTTGGCATACATGCCATCTCTCATTATTTGAGAAGACATTATTGTGCTTATAGCTTACAATGCCTTCCCAAATAGGGGAAAATTGTAGACACCTAGAACTAGCCATTGATAAGCTCCAACCAAGTTTTTTTCTACCTAAAATGCACAATTTGGCCTAAAAACACTAAAACATGATAAATGATGTGAAACTCACATATTCAAGTGCTACTTTTGGCAAGGGTATCCCTAAATGGCACAACACAATTTATGAGCCAGCTAACTTTGATCAAATCATTCTAAGTCAAAATGCCAATTTTGCACCTAAGTGCTCTAGATTTCTCTTTCCTATCAAATATCTTACAAGATATATGTGCCTTTGTTATTTGGTGATGGTAACATCCTAAATGGGATAATGGATCCAACACATATAACATCATATTCTAATTCTAATACAATCAAATTTTAGACCAATAACAAGACATTATGATCAATTTGAGTAATTTGTGCACAAAGTACTTAAACATGCTTAAGAAATAATTAACCCAAATCAATGCATAATTAATAATTTTATAGAAACTTGTTGAATAATTAATTTTAGAAATGAATATTGAATATCTACATCATTAGGTGATCTCATTTCTTGGGAAGATGTCCTTAGGCCATAAATGCCATAAATATCAGGATTCATGCCTCCCATCCCTCATCAAATCCCTCCATGCTTCTTAATTTCTCCTCTATCCCAAACATTGATGAGCCTATTTATCAATTTTAATTTCATAATTATATTAATCCTCCACCACACATCTCAATCTTGGGATGGATGGTTTAGGTTGATTCTAGACATTTGCAAAAATTTATAAATAGGAGACCTTACCACATGAATTTTAACACATGATTATGGAAAGTTATAATGCATAATTGATTAAAAAGCTTTATGAAACTAGTTTTATTATGACAAATTGATTCTAATCCAAGCCAAGTCACAAGATAAAGGTGCCAAGGAGATATGGAGGTAGCCAAGCTTACATTTCCAAGGACTTCATGAGCACAAAGCTGAGCAAGCCACTACTACAAAGGCATTTGGAGCATCCAAGGAAGGTGAAGGAATTATTGTTGTTTTTTCTTACTTTTTAGTTGTGTTTGTCTTTTTTTTTGTTGCTAAGCTCACCCTAGTAACTAAGCATGAATATGTTATCTTAGTGTGTTTTTGACTTTGTTTCATTCACTAACACCATACTAATCTCTTCTTCTTAATCAAATTCCTAATTTAGGCACCATTAGATGAGGATGTTCATTCTTCTTTGAATATAGACCAAGGGACCACCAATGATGAACTTACCTATGGATTTGAGTTCAATTTTGTGAAACAATAAGTATTTAATCAAATTCTTCAAGAAATTTTGACTTTTTTGTCACATGGCCATATCTCCCATTAGGGGACTCAGATTCATCATGTTTAGGAGAGGTTGAAGAGTAAGTCCTAACAGAAGACCCAGATATAGTCTAGCAATTCAAGTCTTTGCCTACTATCCTAGAAGATGGTTCAGCCCTTCTAGTCAAGGATATAATATAGGTAAAAATTGGGACTCCATCAGACCCAAAGTGGATAAAGTTAGGTGCATCCCTCACTGAGGAGGAATGTAAAGTATTTACATCTCTATTGAGAGAATTTATAGATATCTTTACATGGGCCTATTCTAACATGCCATGTTTGGACCCCACCTTGGTTTTACACCACCTTGTGGTCAATCTTGATGCAAAACTATTAAAATAAAAGCTACATAATATGCATCCTTACATTGTTGTATTGGTAAATAAAGAGTTGGAAAAACTCTTAGAAGCAGGATGTATGTTATCCATTGACTACTCAGAATAGATATCTAATGTTGTACCTATTAGGAAAAAGCTTGAAGGAATCAAAATTTGTACTAATTTTTGAGACATCAATAAATCTTGTACTAAGTATGACTTTCCATTGCCTAATATTGACATGATCATTGAATTTATGATAGGTTATGAAATGTTTTCACTCATAGATGGCTTTTTAGGATATAACCAGATCAGAATAACACTAAAAGACCAACATAAAATAATGTTCACCACTCCATGGGGAACATTTTGTTATCATGTAATGTCATTTGGTCTTAATAATGTTTGAGCTACATATCAAAGGGACATGGCTATCATATTCCATGATATGATGCATGATATTTTTTTGAAGACTATGTCAATGACATATTAGGAAAATCTAAAACCAAGGCTAACCATCCAGCAGTGTTGCGTAAGAAATTTGAATGATTGAAGGAGTATAAAGTAAAAATCAATATAAATGTGTGTTTGGTGTAAATATAGGAAAATTACTTGGCTTCATCATGTCTAATAGAGGCATTGAAGTCGATCCAGCTAAAGTCCATGTTATAACCAAGAATCTACCACCAACTAGTTTAAAGCAACTCGATAGTTTGCATAGTAAGATTTAATCAATCTGATGCTTCATCTTTTAGTTATAAAATAAGTGTCATCCATTTACACATATTATAAATAAGGGATTTTCATTTCATTTGGATGATCATTACCAAATATCTTTCCAACAACTCAAAGACTATCTCATTAATCCACCTATTTTATTACCTCTGATGTTGGGAAAGCCATTCTTATTATATCTATCACCTACTGATAATGCCCTAGGGGCACTCTTGGCTCAGCATGATGATGATGGAAAATATCATGTCGTATACTACCTAAGCTGTACTTTGGTCACATATGAGCATAACTATACACCTATCAAAAAATATTGTCTAGCAATGGTCTTCATATCTCAAAAATTGTGCCATTACATGTTGATTAATAAGACCATGGTCATTTAGAAATTAGATCTACTCAAGTATCTACTATCTAAAATAACTTTATAAGGTATAATGGCTAAATGGATCATGCTTCTTAGTGATTTTGACATAGAGTATGTCAATTAGAAGGTAACCAAGGGATAAGTTCTTACAGATTAACTTACTAAAGCACCTCTTATAGACCCAAAGCCACTCACATTTCATTTCCCTGATAAATACATGATGACCATCATTTACACACCTCTTGATGAGCATAAATATAAGCTATATTTTGATGTTTCATTTACTACACATGGATTAGGGGCAAGCCTGTTATTTATTACACCATAGGGGATCTAATCCCTAAATCATCAAAATCGGCTTTCCTTGTACAAATAACATGGCTGAGTATGAAGCACTTATTGTAAGAATTTAATAGGTAGTGCATTGGAACATATCTCATCTCCAAGTTTATGGTGATTCTCAGTTAATCATTAGTCAAGTCACAGATCATTTATAGACCAAAGATGATAAGTTGGTTCCATATAAAACCATGGTCAATAGTCTTAAGCAATAAATTGCTAACATTCATTTTGAGCACATACCAAGGGCTAGTAATATAACTATAGATGCCATGGATACTATTAACTCTATAATTTGACAAATAGATAAAGCTAGAGAGTATTAGTTCCTTGTTAAGAATTTGTTAGCACTAGGTCATGAACCTTCAAGTATTAAAATAATTTGTAATATTGTTCATCCTAATTATATCTAGTACTTAGACCTTTATAACTACCTTCATGAACAATTTATACTACCTAACCTATCTCAAAAATAAACGAAAGCCTTTATTGATCATTCCACTTATTATACTCTACTTGGATCCACCCTTTACTACCATAATTTTTATGGAACTCTACTTCATTAGTTAACTTTGATAGAGTCTACACTAGCATTAAGAGAATTTCACAAAGGAATATGTGGAGCTCACTCTAGCAAGGTAGTCATATCCAAAAATCTCTTGCGTATTAGTTATTATTGGCCCATGATAGAGGTAGATGCAGCTACATATGTAAATAAGTGTAACAAATGTCAATGACATGCTAATCTAATTCATGTCCCAGCCCAATCTTTGAAAATAATGTTGACACTATGGCTATTTTATACATGGGGAATTAACCTCATTAGGAAGATCAACCACACTTCATCTAATAGCCATAAACATATCCTTATTACCACTGAGTATTTCACTATGTGGGTTGAAGCTATATGCCTCATGTGACTAGAAAGCAAATTACCAAATTCATCTTCAACCATCTCATTTGTTGCATTGGTATCCCCTCTAACATTATATCTAATAATGGAGGATCATTCAAGAACAAGTATGTAGACTAGATATGTACCAAATATAACATCATGCAATAGTTTTTTATATTATATTACCCTTAAGGTAATGGCCAGGACAAAGCATCAAATAAAAACATTGTCAATATTCTCAAAAATATTATCAATGATGTTGGTGATGATTGACACCTAGAGATATTCCCTACCCTTTAGGCATACCATACCAATCATCGTACCCCCACAAGAGCCACTCCATAGTCACTTGTTTATGGTATTGAAGCCATCCTTCCCATTGAGGTCAAATTGCCTTCATTGTGCTTCTCTTTCAAGCATGTCTTGGATAATCATGACTATCGAGTAGCTCACCTAAAAGTGATAGACCTATTTGATGAGAAATGCATATCTACACTCAATAATATTTAGGCATATCAAAACTAACTCAAATCCTACTAAAATCAATGTGTTAAGTACACAACATTTGAACTTGGTGATCTTGTTCTTAAAGAAAACCAAGAGAATACCATAGCTAATAAGAATCATAAAGGTAAATTCAAACCAAACTAGAGAGGGACTTTCATCATTACTATAAATTAGGGATCAAGGGCATACAGGCTTGCCACACTAGATGGAGATGAACTTCTTGAGCTAATGAATATTATTCACCTTAAGCGATACTATGCTTGAGTTTTAAGGTGTATTATCTGTAAGGACCATTTTAGTTATGACATTTTATCACTATTATTATTTATACAAATATCATTCTTATCCATCCTCTTAGCTATATCCACTTTACACTTTTGACCTATCAAGCTAGTGAGTTCTATAGCCTAGCCCATTTGACCTTGGTTTTTGTCATTTGTTACATATTGTTAGCATCGAGGAATCTGATCAATTTCATCAATTGGTTCAAGTACTTAAAATAGAGATCATATTTTAGAGCAATGTTATATAAGTTTTGATAGTTACATCCTTCATTTTTTATTCCTTTATTATCACTGATCTTTCTACTAATTATAAAAAACCTTTTTAAAAATTAGTACCATTGATCTATGACATTGTTTCCTAGTTATAATAGCCTATGGGTAAACTAGGAGCAACGTTTGTTTATTAAGCCTTGATGTACCAACTTGCCACTTCCTATACCATACCGTGCCTTTTTACTAACCGCGCTTGTTTTGTTTGAATTGATTGCTACACTAGTCAAATTCCTCCATTGTAGTGTAGAACTACAATGACTTAAGGTCCTAATCTAGGACTATGTAGGTAGCACTCAATACTTGTTGAGGTCAACTTAGTCACCCTTCCCACCACACTCTCACCATTTTCTGAGCAATATAAGTTTAATCATTCTCACTATTCTATGAGCAATCTAAGTTTAAATGCTCTCACCATTTTGTGAGAAACCTAATCCATGCTCTCACCATTTTGTGAATAACCTAATTTTGAATGCTCTCACCATTTTATGAGTAACCTAAGTTTGAACGCTATTGCCATTTTACAAGCAACATTAGTTTAAATGATCTCACCATTTTGTGAGCTTGAATCATTTAGTGTTTCATCATTCTTGATTGAGTTGAGATACTCCAAAATAATTCTAAAATTATTTGAAAAATCATTAGAAAAGAACAATAATATTGACCGCTTCTTTGCCTTAAGGATTCTGGGAACCCTTACTAAGTTACAAGCAAATAACTTATCATTGAGTTTTCACATCTTTTTTAGCCTTTTTCTCTCACACACTTGGCATTTTACAATACCATTCCTATTTTTCTATCACATCCATTCTATTTGTTTTTACCAGTTATTATTTTCTTTCCATTCTTTGGGAGAACTACATTAGACCTAAATGTTTTGTTGGATATTACATCTATGGAACTATATAGGCTATGTCCACTTGCCTAGTACATATGGAGATAGTTCAGCCACTGCCTTCCTTTTCTTTTATTTCCCCATTTTGTTTATTTTCTAAGTTATCACCTATTTTCTAGGGGAAATGTTCATATGGTTTCTATTGAGTGTTTCTTTGTTTACTTATTTGTTGTTTTGTTTGTGTGCTTATTTATTTATTTTCAGAACTGTTGCCTTGATTCAGTTTATGTTTTTCATTAAGTGATTCCTTGCCCACACTTACACTTGAATCCATCCATATTAATACGCCAACATTGTCATCATGGTTTCTATCATTGGTGTATTATTTTCTATTGAGTATTAGATTACAAGAGTCAGTCCTTATGCATATTTTGGTGAAGTCCTCATGATGTTATATCATGATGCCTACTAACATGTGCTATAACAAACCTCAGCTTCAAGAAGTCTATTCTTTAATGGTGGCATCTCTTTAGCATCGACATCCCAATTCCATCCTAATCATATCCCAAATAGATTAATTAAACATGAAAGAATCTAAAACTTTGTTATCTTAGATGAGCATCTTCGTACTAGTAAGTTGTTCTAATTCATCATTAGCCTCTATGTTAATTTATCATCATCCTCAATAAATTTTATCATGTTTTCCATAATCGGAGTCCAATGACTATAACCACCTATGGGCAAATCATTTCACAGCATCCCAGTTACATTTCTCAATGATTATAACTACCTTTGGGAAAATCATTGTGTGGTCACCAATTTCCTTTGTTTGCCCATACAGGGGCATGCTATTCTCTTATTTGTCTATCCACATTGGGGTAGCTCCATATTCTCAATGATTATAACCACCTTTATGTAAATCATTGTGTCATCATACCATGTTGCCATTATTAGGGTATAAAGCTTATAACCACCTTTGGGCAAGCCATTGCACACCATCCCACTTTCATTCTCAATGATTTTGACTAAATTTTTAATATCATTGTATTTTCACCCCATCATCTTTCCTTTATTTGGTCCCCTCATTTTGCTTCTTATTGAGGGATTGTTTGTCAACCTACATGTGCCAATTGTTCCCTCTAGGGGGCATCATATAGTTAGTTTACCATCATTCTAGTTGTATATATATAGGACCTTTTCATTCTTTGAGAATATATTATTATGATTATAGCTTACAATACCTTCCCAAAAAGGGGAAAATTATAGACACCTAAATCTGGCCATTAATAACCTCCACCTAGGCTTTTGACCAATTTCCACCTAAAATGCACAATTTGGCCTAAAAAAACTAAAATGCATTAAATGAGTTAAAATTAACGTATTCAAGTGCCAATTTTGGCTAGGGTATCACTAAATGGGGTAATGAAATTTATCAGCCATCTAACTTTGATCAGATCATTTCGAGTCAAAATGCTAATTTTACACCTAGGTGCTTTGCATTACTCTTTCTTATCAAATCTCTTACATGAGACATGTGCTTTTGTTATTTAGTGTTGGTAACATCCTAAATGGGGTAATAGATCTAACACATCTAACATCACCTTCTAGTTCCAATCCAGTCAAATTTTGGACCAATAATAAGGTATTTTCATCAATTTGAGTAATTTGTGCATAAAGTACTTAAACATGCTTAAGAGATAATTAAACCAAATTAGAGCATAATCAATAAATCCATGGAAAATTGTTGAATAATTCTTTTTGGAAATTAGTATTAAATATCTGCATCATTAGGTGACCTCATTTCTTGAGAAGACATCCCTAGGCCATAAATGCCACAAATATCAGGATTCATGCCTCTCATGCCTCATCAAAGCCCTCCAAGCCTCTTAATTGCTCCTCTATCCCAAATATTGATGAGCCTGTTTATAAATTTTAATTAAAAAATTAGATAATCCTTAGACACAAATCTAAATCCTGAGATGGATGGTTCAGGTTGATTTTGATCAATCTCAAAATTCTATAAATAGGAGGCCTTACCACATCATTTCTAACCTTAATTTGTGAAAAGTTATAATGTAGGATTAGTTCCAAAAGCATAAAAAAACTAGTGTTACCATGCCAAATAGACTTCAAGCCAAGCCAAGCCATAAGCCAAAGGTGCCAAGGAGAGATGGAGGTAGACAAGCTTCCATTTCCAAGGACTTCATGAGCACAAAACTGAGCAAGCCACTACTACAAAGGCATTAGGAGCATCCAAGGAAGGTGAAGGAATTCTTGCGTTTTTCCTTACTTTTTAGTTATGTTTGTCATTTGTTTTTATTATTAGGCTCACCCTAGTAACTAGGCATGAATATGTTAGCTTAGCGTGTTCTTTGTCAATTTGTTTTATGAATTTTGTCACTAACACCATACTAATCTCCTCTTCTTAGTCAAATTCCTAGTTCACATGAAGATGAAGGTGAGAATAGTGTAAAGGTAGATCAATTAGATGATAGATGTAGTGTAAAGCTACAAAAACATGTATTATCAAAAGGACATGAAGTATTAAATAAAGGATAAAAATAAAGTCATAGAGTAATCATAGGTTTAAACTTAGAAGGAGAAGAATTCGTAGGAAGGAATCATTCACTAGAAGAGCAGATTTCCCTATAGCCCAATTTATTATATTTTATTAGAAGTTTTCAACCAAAAAGAAGGCATATAGTAGTTGGGAATTTCAAAATAAGTTTATTATTGAGGTACTAAAATTGAAACAACCTTAATTTGTAAGGATTTGAAGGCCATAGGGGTCGTTGAAATTAAGTAGAGAAAAGCAAGAAACACAAGAAAAAGAGTTCACAAATTAGCTCTCCTAATACATAGGTAAATCTTCATAGTGCATGATCAAGATCACATATAATGCATCCTCCCACTATAATAGTTGTACAATATATCCATTAAATACCAATTTATAATATGCGTACTATAGGAGCATTTATAAACTTGGAAACATATGATGGGTCAATAGACCCTAAGCAATACTTATTAACATGTGAGATGATATGGCAACCTAAGGGTATTACAAATGAGGGTATAAAGAAGTGTGAATTAATAGGGGCACTAAATGGAAGAGAAATTGAGTTTATGTATCATATATAAATCACTTAGGCAAATTTATAGTAGGTTAAGGAATGACTCTTTATAGAATTTAAAATAAAGAAATGTACAAGTCAGACTATTCAAGACCTAAAGGAGATTAGGTAGAAGTCAAGAGAATCAGTCTGTGATTATGATAGTAGGTTCTCAAATTTTATGAATAATGTGGATTTTACCTTAGTAGATAAGGATAAATTTTCATGGTTTGTCTAAGGACTGCATTCTAGGATTGGGTTTGCTATAACATAGAATTAATATGCCACAAAGGTAGATGCTAGAGCTACTACTCTTCAGGTGGAGCAAATTAAAGATTATGGGGAAGATCTCATAATGGGTTCTAAGATTGAATATACATTGAAATATTTTATCAAGAGGATGGAACAATATCATGAATCATATAAACCTAAGCTAAATATGTGGTTCATGGAGTGTGGGAAAGAAGGACATCATAGGAATAGTTATCTTAAGATCAAGAGAGAGTTTTATGAAATTTTTAGAGTAGTAGGGCACACAATAATGTAGTTTCATCAACTTCAATAATATTTCAAAATCCCATAGAGTTTATATTTTAATTTTTATAAGTCATATAATCATGATGAAAATAATTATAGGGCTTTGCAGGAGCTCAAAGAAGATATCACAAAGAATGTATTTTCCATCGCTATATAATAATTGTCCGTAATGAAGCAAATGATTCTAGGCCCAGAGGTTGATAAGGGTTATGCAAACCAAGTAGGTCCATATTAGATTCCTAGTTTACCTCAGTATCAACCTCAAGGCCTAGTCAGATGGACCCCTCCTTTTTTGAGTTAGATACCACCATCACTGCAATACTAATACGTAGAACCTTTGAATTTGGCAATGACACATCAACAGTAAACTAGTTGGACCCTGTTAGTTGCACAACAATAATTTGGGATCAGAGATAATACCCAACAACATTAGCACTAGAATACAGCATATCAATAGGGAGGTTATAGAGGAGGTTATCAATCAAACAAAGGAGGATCTAGGGTCAGATATAGAGAGGTTTACTAAGGTGGAAGAGGAAATAATTACCAATTCCCTCCTTTTTAATGTTACTTATGTGGATATTATAATCATGTGTAATGCAATTTCCATTTGAATCCATAAAGATAATATTATTGTGCGTATTTTAGGGTATATGAGCATCATGAGACATAATATTGTCCTATATTGGAAAATAAAATAAAGGAAAAGGTTGTTAGGAATGTTAACATGGTGAATGTGAAACCTAAGGAGGATGCATTTATAATTGGTATTACAAGACATTAACACACACAGAGAGGATTGTCTCCTCTCAAAATGCCTTAGGACCAGAGAATATACAAATCAAAATAAGAAAAATATCTAGACCCAATTGTAGAAAAGGGGCTCATGTATGAAACTGCATAGATTTTGAAAAATATTCAACATCAAGACACTACTAAAGGATATTTTATAATAATAGATGCCCAAATGTATGGTCATATTGTTTGTATTATGCACCAAGATAGAGTTGTTACTATGCTAAAAAAAATTTAAAGCTAGTAAGTATACTATGTAATGAATCCATTTCTTAGAATATCATAAACTGGTTACATAATTTACTTGAGTGTGCATAGTGAGGGCAACAAAAGACATAAAAACTTGTTTGGTATGTAAAAACAAAGAAGTAATTGGATGTAGATGAGTGAATCATCATTAAAGTTGTAAGATATGAAATTACAAATACTATCTTTGATTTTAGTAGCATAGTTAACATGATCCCTAGGTCTATATAGGAGGTGATTGGATGGCCATTTATAAGTTACATTTTAATGAATATGAGTTTAAAAGACTATGGAAGACTTGAACCCATTGGTAGATTATAATATGTTGAGATCAAAGTCATAGAACTGATCCTATGATGTGACTTTGAAGTCATCAATATGAAGATAAAATCAACTAATTACCCTATGCTTATTATCAAAAAATGGGCATATAATGGTTATATGACTATCAATATTATTAAAAATTAGTTAGAGGCACATCAGGGAGATAATATTGTAGTCATTCCTTTACATAAGGTGCACAAACCCTACATCATTCCAACTAGACCAAAAACTTCTTGCAAGACATAAATCATCAATATTTGATAATGTTTGAAAATATTATGTATAGATATTCCCCACTCTAAGCTCATTAAGTTTGACTTAGGTGAAATAGGGGATGGTGATTTGAGAAAGAACATAGTAACACACAATACTGAGTCTAAAAAAAAGTTACAGTATTTTAAAGCAAAAATAACTAAAATTTAAATGATAGAAATGAAAATAGTGAAAAAGTAAATGTAATGCATACCTTGACTTAGATTTATTATTATAGGTTCTCTATTGTGTTTATTGTTTTGATTTTGGAGGGTTTAGAGACTACTTTTGACAAACCCAAGATACAAAACCAAAGATAAAAAACAAATAAATGTAGGAAATTCAAGATAACTGGTGTTATGTGGATGGTATATACATGGAAATTTGGTAAGATAGGGTGATAAGCGACATGTTATACCAAATGACCAATTAAAAATTTAGAGTAAATCAGGTAACCAAAAATCCAAGGCTACTAAAGATTGATAAACTCAAATAGACAAACCTTAAGTAAAAAAGGCAAACTCACCAAGTTAAACTAAGGATACATGTCAAAAAGATGGTAATCAAACATAAATGTAAAAGAAGTAACAATATTTAATGTTAGTAACCTAGATATCACCTTGATTAAAGGTTGATTTCTTATGATCTCCTTCACACCTAGACTAACATTGGAATGATCTAAGGTGTGGGACACCTGTACTTAGACTAGACCTCTAGTTGTGATGAGGCTAGCTCCTCTGATGTATCGATTATGATCTTAATAAAATACTGTGATTTTTAGGATGAAAAGGGATAGAAGGAAATTGAAAGGTAAATAATATTCTACTAATGGTGATACACCTATATTTCTGGTTCATACACTAAATTTGATCTCATAAAACATTTATAATCAAAGCAACGACTAAATCTACAACTCCAAATCATCCATATGTAATAGTATTTCACATAGATATTTCATCAAGTGACCTAGCATGAGGTAAATGATGGAATATGACTTATTTAAGGCACTAAATAGTCAATATATCCAATTTTATCTCATTCAAATGACATCAGACACTAAACATGACCTGTATAAGATGACATACTAGTAACAAGGGAAAATCATGACCTACCAAAGAAAAAAGTACTACCAAATATGCAAATAAAATAACATAAACACACTATAACATAATAATGCAATTTTAAAATAGTAATTTTATTCATCTCAAAAATTTACAAATCTCAATCTTGGTAGAGTCTAATTATGCCGAAGAGAGGGATATTGAAAGTTGGCTTGAAAGCCTGAATATATAGAAAAATAAAAGATAACTGGCCAAGAGATTGGCATAAAAGATAGAAGGGGAGGTAAAATTAATAATCAAATCAAGTATAATTTCAATTAAAATTTTATAAAAATAACCTTAAATAAGTATCCTTATGTCTAAGCCTTGCATGATCCTTGCATGATTTCCTTTTTGGCATTGGAATAAGGGGTGGGCCATCTTTGACTTGTCAAACTTCCTTGCATGATTTCTATGCCATAATTTGGTAGATAAATACACTTGAATTTATCTCAAAGCATTTGAAAGACCTCTCCTTGCATGAATACCATGGAACATGCCACCTAGTTAAGGGTTAATTAACTCAAGATTGGCATTTAAGACTAGTTAACTCCACATAAGCCCTTATTTGCATGAATGGGCACTTGTAGACTGAGTTTTGTATCGAAATTAAAATTGAAGACAATATATGTGTCATTAAAATTCCATGTGAAACCTTTTGATAACCTTTTGATGCCATTCTTTAATTGACTTGTTTGTTCAAATAGGCCTAGTAGGTTAATTAGGCCTAGTAGCCTATTTTTTACACTTGAAGACCATTGTAACCTGCATGAAAACCATGAAAACTAAAAATAAAATGAAATTTAGGCCTATAAAAACTCCTCATATCATCATATATCTCATTTTTATGAAGAAAGACCTAAAACTCAGTCAAACTAGTTGACTAGATCAAAACTACCTCAATTTCCTATAGAGTGGCTATTTTGGATGAGCTGATAAGGACACTTACAAGTAGATTTTTTTACTATATGATTATTTTAGGATTAATAATGAGTCTTAGTATTCAATCTCTGTGGATTGTATTTCATATAAATTTCCTTGTACCTCATCTTTTGTGTTTTCTTAAAACCTATTTTATCCCTTGATCCATATTATTTTGTACAAAAAATTACCATTTATGGGACCCTACCTAATTTTGCTTCATGTTGGAATAGTTTTCAAGTTAATATATGAGTTTTTTATGGAAATAAAATTGACTTTTCTCAAAAATGGTCCTTATGAGGGTTTGAGAGGGTTTTGGAGGTGAACCTTCTTAACGATGATTCATAATGTACAAAACTCAAAACCCAAAATTGTTACCATTAATTTTTAGTATATATACCTCCTAAAATTACCTAATAATATTGTTTTCCCATGCTAAAGGTATGAAAATATACCTATGGAAATAAATTTGCCTGTAGGGTTTGCAAGCATTCTAGACATGCTTATGTTGTTAGCAATTGTTCAGAAAGTACAAATTCTAAATCATATTTAATTTTTCATTAATTATAATTTAATATGGTTCCTTAAATAATTATAATAATGTTTTTCCAAAATCTTCACGTGGTGAAAGATACACGCACTTGATCAAGTGGTTTGAATCGGTGTCTTAGCCTACATAATTTAAATTTGCTTTTTGGACTAAAATTGACTCCACAATTAGTTATTATTTATTTAAATAATCATCATTGAACTTGAAACATATCATCATATCATTTTCAAGGTGTAATCTTGCTTAGAAGATTTGAAAATTCCTTTTGGTGTTATAGACCTGCTTACTTGTTTTAGCCCTCAAGGGCATGGTTTGTATATAAAATGAAGTTTTAATAATATTTAAAGGTGTTTTTAACATTTAATATCATTATATAATTATTAACATACACTTAAATGTATTTTTAACCTTGTACCACACTTGTATGCACCTCAAGAACACTGCCTTCTCTAATGGTGCTAGTGAATAAACATGTAAGGCATTGTGTAAAAATAGTGGGAAATTACACTTGTAAAATTACCTAAATATTATTTTATATGGGTTTATTAATTAACAATTACCAAATCCACAAAGTTTCATTCCATTTGGATACATATTTTATCCTATAGGCTCTTTTTACCAAAAGCTAGTGACAGGATGTCTACTTGCTTAGTCCTAAGACTGAGTTTTCTTCCTCTTTGACTTGGTTTGATATTTTATATGGTGATTATGACATAAAATTATATTAAAATCCTTAATAAATTGTTTCATCCCTCATTGATCAACTCTTCATATCCATGTCACCTATGTATGACTTTAGCCCATCACGAACACTCATTGACTGGACTATTAAAACATTGTTGTACATGAATTTATGATAAATTTAAGTAGTTTTATCTAATTAAAACTCATTTATTTTATATCATTCCTCTCACCTTATTGGTATCCAAAATTAACCCCTCTTCTATCATGTTGACACTTCAAACTGTGTTATTAGGCCTTACATAGTAAAAAACCATTCAACATGACTGTACTATATCCTCATTCATGATTGGCAGTGTCCTGGTACTTTAACAAGGTTTTTATGATGTATTTTTATTAATTTAATATTCTTAAGTCACTTCAATAGTTCACTTGATTTTCATATCTTAAGTTTTACCTTTAATGTCATATGATTATGCTAGAAAAGTTGTCATGTATGGTTGTAGGTGAGGTTTCAATTTACCTTGACTATGTCATCTTGGTATTTGGAGTCCCCATTATGATCTCTCTAGTCTCATTTAATCACTAATTACTCCTATGAACCATTTATGTTCAAGATACTCAAGCATATACCATTATGATCTTATCTTTCTTGATGTTTGGAAACATGATTGTGTTTGGTGGTTGTAGGTGAGCTTATAAAGTGATTTTGACTATAGTTTGTCTTTTATAATTCTCTCTAGATTTTACTTTACCTTAATCAAGTCCATCTTCTTTAACATCTCTTTACATTAGATATGAAACTCCCTTTATAAACCATTTTTCCCTCAATTTACATACTAGCTAAAAAAATAGGCCTTAGCCTCATGTGGCTATAGGTGAGCATTTTTGAGGTTGAGATTGATTGAGTTCAATAATTTATATTCCTTTTATCATGCAGTGACCTCATTAAAGTACATAAATTATCATGGATACTCCATACCATCAGCAAACTCCATAATTTGATAGACTTTTCCTTTATTTTACTTGACTATAACTTATTGCCTGTAAGTGCCCTTGTACAGACAAGGACTATGTTTAAGGGTGTTTGAAGTTTGAAAACAAGTAATAAAATTTTAAAAGTCCTTCACTTGATAAATATCTCTATAGTTACAATAACTTCTCTTGAAGGTGTCAAACCTATAAAACTTCCATTTAGCATTGTTCACCTACTTGAATGTAGGTTTTATTTAGGGCTAATTGAAGGTAGTCATTAAAGGTGTTTGCTTGATGTTTCAAGACCCTAGATAAGTATTTCACCTTAGCCACATCATTAGTTTAACTATCTCATATTTATTATGCACTAGTTATCCCAAGTATCCTCTATTCACATTGATAGGCTTTAAGAATGTCAAAGGTTATAACCTTTTGAATAGGTCTCTAGGTGTAATTTCCATGGTAAATGACTATATCTATGTTTGTATTCTTTAGTGGTGTGTCCTTGTCTCAAAAATAATATGCATCTTCCTATTATACTATATTATTCATACCATACCCATCATCTTCTTGATGATATACCTTTCTCACAAATATACTTGACTATCATTTATGACTGTAACATGCTTGATGAGTCTTTGTACAAACTACAATAAACTTGTGATTGGAGAGTTTGACAAAGGTGATAATAAGTGAAAATATGTCATGTAATTGTCAAAATTATCTCAAAAAATACTTCACAATGACATCTTTTAAGTTTCCTAATCCTTGAAAACCTCTCCAACTTTTTTGTCCACCTTCTTGGTTGTAGCTTGCCTTCACAGCTAGTTCTAGGTCACTATCTTATTAAGCCCTCCTTGAAGCTTGACATGTCTTTTCCTAGCTCTCATATTCAGGTTACAAATCTCCATGTTATTTATGTCTTTTTATGATCAATTTAGTCTCATTGAGCCTTGAAAATTCCTAAGACTACCAAGTACGCATTCTTTGGAATGGCATAGGCCTATACGTGGTCTCAAAGACACCTGATTATTTACCCAAAGATTTATTCTATTATTTATGATAGTAATAAGGTCATATTTGGATAAATAAATCTTCATTGATTATACATATCTAATCATAAGCTAATATCATGACCAAAACTCCAAAGATTAAGCCCTTTCTCAATGTAGGTGAATGTGTTTGACTGTGTTATATGGATTATGAATGTTCTTGGCCTTGGAGAGGTAACCAATGATTGATTACATTCCTTATTCTTCAAACCACTACCACCTAATGAGACACTTTAATCCAATACCCTAAACAAGACATATTTTCAATATACCTTGGCTTATGTTCTTGATGACAATCTTGACCATAGATAATCATGTTGTAGGTCTCCTTTACCTTTGTTGTATGATGCTTTTTTGGTCTACATACCTTCTTCTTCATGCTTATGTTAACCTCTTACTATTATTTCCTTCCCTTTTAGATGAATGGTGAGATTTATATGAATGGAGGGATATAAAATAATGAATCAAGGATGATAAGCTTGAATTGAGGTGGAAATGAGTATGAATATTGTCAAAAATGGTTGTGTATGACAGTGTTATGGGAATGAATGAAAGTTGAGGGGGAAAATAGATGTAAAAGGAGAAACCAAAACCACTTTAAGTTCTTATGCAAGGATGATCCCATCCTCTACCATATATTTCAATTTTGAATCTATTGGAGGAGGACAATAATGCAAACTTAAAACCTATGAATATGTTAAAACCTCAAAATATGCTAAGAAACCTTAGTCATTACTAAATTGAGACTTTCTTGGTGATACATGAGAGAACATGATGGATTATTGGATATTAAAATTGATGAATATATTAATAAACCTTATTATAAAACATATTAATATGATGTAGATACCTTCCAAGAGGAAAACAAGAAAACTTGAAACCCTTTCTCTCTCATGACCGTACAATTCTCCCTTACATGCGTGTGTAATGAAGATTTTCATTACTTATCTTCTTAAGAATTTTATGGATATCACACATGTCAAAAATACTTTTATAATTTCATGGGAATTTATGTTATGTCTTTATAAGCCACATAAACTTTAGTTTTCTTTATATGATGCCATGATGAGGAAATAATGCACAAAACTGATTGCCTTCATGGGTGAAAGACTGTTGTTGAATACCCTGAATCCAAAGGGATAGTTCATAAATGATAGGAGACAAAATTTCAATATGATTTATATACATATAATAAATCTAACTCTACTTTATTTAACCAAAAATTTATACTTGGATTCTCTCTCTAATGGTCTTATCATCATGAAACCTGGAAAGCAATCCCTGTGTGTAAACAAGTAAGATGAAGGATATGAACCATTTTTTTGTATTTTTTTAGTCCAATTTCCATTAAACTATTCATAAACACATAATATTACCTCCTTATCATTTTAATGGAATCCACCATATGTATGGTTGTACAATTTTGTACTTGGCCCTTGAAAATGCATGAAAAAGCCTCTTTTTGTCTTTTATTGATAACTAAAGCTTCCACCACCAAAACTAAAATGTGATAGAATAAACACAAGTATTTTTCATGATAAAACAATAATTAATTCCATTTTAAATGATTTTATGGAAAAATTTGGCTTATGGGAGCTCAAAATGGACCTTTTTTAGGCTTATACTTTAGTAAATGACCTTTTAAAGGTATGAAAATTATGACTTAGGATAATGTCATGTAAGTGAATATGTTAAAAGGTAATTTTATTAAATTTATGACCTTTTTAATACCAATTTTCACATTTAAAGACCTAAATTTGTCCTTTTAGGCAAAAATACATAGTTTAGACCACATGAATAAGCTTGTAATGGTACCGAGAAAACTTTTGAATTGTTTGGGTTGGTATTTGGCATTGAAAGGAAAAATTACCAACACTTAATATAAAAAATAGGATAAATAAAAGATGTTAAAACAACATTGATGAAAGAGCATTAATAATCCTTATTCATTAATGGAACAAGGTGAGTAAAAGGGAAAACAACATTGGTGAGTGATGAGTAGCAAGCCAACCTCACTCAATAATGGAAAAATATACATGAAAGTAGAAATAGACTTAGATGTCTTAAAAAATGGTGGTGCAACAATGATAAATTATATAATAAATCAAGGCATGTTTATAAATATAGAGTTTGAAAGTAATCCATAGTTGCTCAAGCATGTTGTTTTGTTCTAAGGGTGGGTAAAATTGAAACAAAGTAGTGATAGCATGATTTTGAGATGTGAAGAATAAATAATTAGAGAAGAGGTAAAATAGATTTTTAATCACAATTAGCTTGTCAATGGGGGAAATGAAATGGGTGGAGGGTAGAATGAAGGAAAAACTAAGGTAAAGGAACTATTTATCAAAGTAAAGACACTAAAATTAGGTTTATCTAAACAAGAGGACTATCAACCTTAATGACTCTAAAGAACCTCTCTTAGCCACACAAGTATTATGTCAAAAAATTAAGTATGTAGATCATCCCATGAATTTTGTATGCATGAAAATTAAAATAGACCTTCCTTTCCACAGTGTGTTATAGAGATATTGGTCTATTGTGAAGATTGGGTACTTGCATGAGAAAGTAGGTGGCACCATAAACTTTTTTGAATTCTCATATTAAAATATACTATCCTACTACACCCTAATGGACCTCAACTCTATTTTGAGGATAATTATAGAGTCTGAGCTTTGATTGGAGATATGAGATGTGATTGTAATCACATTTTTTGGTGTGATTTTGACTTTTGATAGTTGTATGTTGCCTTTTATATATCATTTCCTTTTGTTTCAAATGATTTGGATTTTAAATTTTTTTTATGGTTTTTTTTTTGGCTTCGTCCATATGGATTTGGAAAACCAAATATAGGTGTTAAAGATGACTTTCATTTTAATACTTGGGACTTGGATGCTAAGAGAAATAACTCAGAGAGCATGGTATCTAAGAGTCTCATAAATTTAGGTGAAATAAATAATTTATCTTGATTTCAACCTTGTTTTATCTAATGTGAAGTGAAAGGAAATAAAATTAAGAGGAATGAAACATGAAACAATTTGAATTATTTCAAATCACAAAAATGTGACAAAAGGGAAAAAAGGGATACAATGCTAGTAAAGTGTGATTCCTTATCATAAGAATGAGGGAAATGTAGGAAAACGTGATAACACAATTTGTTGTGAAAATTCCATCTATCAAAAAAATTAAAAGCTATAGTTGAGAGCAAAGATCAAGAAATTGTAGTAACTGCTAAACACATTCTAAAAAAGGAATGATAAGATGTTGATTTTATGAGGAAGGCTAGGTCCTATCCATGGTCTTAACACTCCAACTCATAAAAGAGAGACCCATGAGGGTGGCAAAAATCATTAGAAAAATAAATGGGGTAAGAAAAATATGGTATTTATGAGGAAGTCTAGGTCTTATCCATGGTCTTACATTGTAACTTGCAAAAATAAACCCAAGGGGTGGTAAAAAGTGTATAAAATTATGAAAAAAGAGTATAAAAGTAAATCGTGAGGAAGACTAGGTCTTATCCATAGTTTTACAATGCAACTTATGAGAAAAAGTGAAACCAAAAGACCAAAAGGAAGGACTATGGTTTGTGAAAAGTAGAGAATTGATATAGAGGGTGATACCCATGTAAGTATCATGTAAAAAAGTGTTAGATATATAGCATATAGAAATAATGGAAACAAGGGAAGGATTAGTAAAAATACTTCTTGAGGAATTGTGCTTTGGTGGGCTCTTTGAAAACATGGCCTTCATTAGTTTGAAGAAAGTAGGTTCTTAAAACAATAATATCTTTTACTAAATAAGGGCCCCACCATTTTTGTATATATTTACCTATCTTGTCATGAGTGTAGTCTAATTTAAAGACTAGATCACCAACATTAAATGTGTAAACTTTGACTCATTTGTTATGTTCTTTGGAAATACGGGCCTTATATAGGCAATTATGTTGTAATGTAAAAATATGGTGCTCATCAAGAAGATAAAGAGAATGAAGGTGAGATTCACATAAGTCATCATCGAGTATGATACCATGAAGAGATATATAGAGAGAGAGGGAAACTCAACTTCAAACAGAAGGACTGATTCAGAACCAGAAACTATAGAGAATGGTGTTGCCCCGATCGTAGAACCTATGTTAGTGTGATAGGCTCAAATATTAAGATAAATATAAATGTGATAATCCATGTATGCTTCAGGAATTATCTTTTGGAGAATTTTCCTAATAATTTTGTTAGTGGCCTCAGCTTGGCCATTACATTATGGATGATAGGGTGTGGATAATTTTTGATTGATTTTAAATTTAGCATAGAGCTATTTGATGTCTTTAATTTTTAAAATACCACCATTATCTAAAATGATAGTATGAGGGACACCAAAGGGAAAAATGATTTGATTAAGTATGAATTTGGAGATTGTGATACTAGTTACATTAATAAGGGGCATAACCTCAACTCATTTGGTGAAATATTATATGGCTATGATTATAAATACTTGCTCATCTTGAGATCAAGATAATTTATTGATGAGGTCTAATCCCCACATGGAGAACATGAGAACACTTATAGGTATTTGGGTGTACCTATGGTGGAAGTGAGCCTTTAGGTTTAAGGGCTAGCTCCCTAAATATATCTTGAAGTGATTATCACCTAAACTAGTTGATTGCTTAAGGGGAAAAGGGATAGAAGTTTCATGAAATGAAATTAATCTAAATGGGTGATACACCAAGATGATTTCCATATGATCATTATACTTTCTGCACTAATAAACAAGGCATACAATCCAACTTTCAAATCCTACGAGATTCTAGCATGAGTGTTTCAATATGTAGGTGATATGCATGAAGGTTATCCAAGGTAAATTAACCATAGGCTAGTTACAAACACTAAGTCTCATTGTAAACTTATGGTACAAACCCATAAACTTGACAACACTTCATATAACCTGATAAAATAAGAATGCTTGCATAAACATGAGAGGATAAGGAGAAGAAAGGATAGGAGATTATCACTTTACATCACCATATATAACTCTACACATTTATACAACTATTCATGAACTCAAAACCAAACTTTCATTAATATTTAAATAAAAAATACAATGTCATTCTAGCAATGATTCGCCATACATGGAGTGGTATTAGCTTCAAAGAGTCAAAATAGCTACCACTTATAAAATTTGAGAGAGAGGAGAAAAGAATGAAACCAAGAGTCACTGAGACATGTGTCATGTTGAGAGAAAGAATTTAAACATGTAAGAGAATGAGTATGAAATAGAGCATGTAAGGTATGATAGGACAAGTGGCCCTCTAAATAATTAAACTTCATGAAATGTGGCATAGGGCTCTCCTTGCTTGTTCAATAAACTATTTTCATCATGGATCATCTCTTGAGCATTTTAAACTAAAATTAGGAGAGTTGACACATATGTACTATCTGAGGGAGGTTGAAACATTCTATGATAGTCATAATATATTATCCTAACTGATATCCATCTTCTATACACCTTTATTTTCTATCCATAGTCATTCATTTATCTCTTGGACTTTGTTCTTCACATTTGGTAGTCATTGTTCATCTTGGATTTTGATTAAACTTTAATGGTGGCATATGAGTCTAAGGTACTTGATTTTCTATAAAATCCTTTGATCCTACATGGTTACCTATGTGTCCCTCCCTCTCCACATTTCTCATTCCATTTTAAAATATGCATGCCATCATTTGGACATGTAGCCTCATCTTGTCCATCTAGAATCTAGTCAAATTTACTCTATCAATCTCCTCTAGAATCTCTTCAATTCAAATTTCAATGTCAATGATTGATTTGTGACCTAGGAATCTAATATTATGACATTTGGCATTATTTCATGCTTTTTATGGGTCATGCTATCATCCCATATGGTTAATGCTCTTGTGCCACTTGGCATGAGTGTATTCACTCTCAAGATCCTTTGATTCTTTGACCCTCACTCACATTGTTATATATTATCTACACAATTTGATGTGTTCCATTGGATCTAGGTCCTAGTTTCTAAAAATAAATCATTGATCTTATCTGCATGACTCAATGTGTGTTGTTGATCCTTGATCTGGTCACTTTTTGACCTTTTGACCCTATTAAGCACTTGCTTGCCATTGATCTTATCTTGATTGAATGCCATTTTTCCATTTTGTATCTTTAAGTTCAAGCTCAGGATCCTTTAGATATTTTTAAATTAAATGGTTAGTTTCTAAATCCTCAGCCTACCATTCCCGTGCATGTCTATCTCTTCTACTTTAATTTAAATGCTTGTATCTTGAGATAACAAGCTCAACAAGACATGAAATTTTCATAGGATGATATTGGCACAAAAATCATCATCTCTATGTAGTATTTGTCACTTGAAAGTTTTTATAAGCACACTTATAAAATTTATAACTAGACTACTTTGTTCATTCTTATGTGACATGCCATGATGATCTAACCCCCTAAATGACTCCAAATGACATAAGACTAAACTATATTATGACCAAGGCTAAAAAAACATGATATAACTTTAAATACAACCTATAACACTATATTAAACCCCTATATAAGTTTATTACTATAGGTGGGTTGACCTATTTTGACTTATGGTTAAAATGGTCAATATTATTGGTGATTTCACAAGGGTGGTATGCTTGCCATGCCAAGACTAGCTGCCTAATCTTATCCATTGGGATATGGAGTCACTTGTACATATGTTTGACACATAAATTATCTTTGGAAACACACCAACTAATGTAAAAATAAAAACAAACAACATATAAGACAAGAAACTAAGCCACACACATTTATGTTTCCTAAGCACTTATGGAACACACAAACAAAACAACCAATCTAACTAATGCAAAAACTAAATTGAGATGAACACTTCCTCTTAGATAAAATGGGAATTTTGAAACCTTTATTTCTTCATGACATAGAGGAATTAATGAGTCATGTATCCTTTTTATCCTTGGCATTGATGCCTCCATCTTCTTCATGGTGTTTACCAATTTCATTGGCATAGTGTTCAATGAGAACCAAGAAGCTCCAAATAGATTAGCTATATAAATAAAATATTCTTTCATCCAAACATCCTCAAATTTCCCATATGTATCCTCAACTATGACCTCCAATGGTGGTTCAATAAGACATACATTTGTGGTTTCCATGGTGCTCTCAATAGGATTAGGTTTATTTTTAACTACAAGTTCTTCAAGCTCATCAAGGAGCTCTACATAGTATACCCAATCTTGGTCATTATCCTCCATGGAATACTATTTCTTCACTTTTTCATGTATTCAATCTTTAATTTCTTAAAAGAGCTCCATTTTTTATTGCCAATCATCCTTACTCTCATTTTCATCAAGCACCACTACCTCTTCATTCTTTTCTTCTTGATGTATGAGGTCATAAAGTTGATGTTCTTCATGTTCTAATGCATTTGAGGGTGATTCAAAATTATATATAGGTATTTATTCATATCTAATAACTATGTATTCTACCTTGTTCTCATGAGACTCTTTTAGGACTACAACTTCTTGAAGAGTGACTTGACCTTCATCCTTGATAGTACACTCATATTTATGCTTGAGATTGTCATCTACAACCTCATGATCAAACATGGAGTCTTATTCAAATACATCCTTCTTAAATTCTTGGCCAAATTATTCATGAAAAACTATAGAATAATATTGAATATGTTTCTCTTAATTCAAGAAGGTAGGATTACCCTTTGTTCACCAAGGGGAGTCCCTATGTTTATCTCTTCCTTATAGTCACTCATGAAAACTTATTGATCATCCATGGATTAGTTTTTCTCCTCTTCACTTGATTTTCTCAAGATGGGATCTTCCTCAAAAAAGGGTGATATTGAAGGTTGATGGATAGGTTCATGTGAAGGAGATGTAATATGAGGTGTAGTTTAAGGCTTATGAATTGGATATGCAATGTGAGGGGTAGTAGAGGGATTGTGAATAGATTTAGGAAAGAGGACTGCACTAATAAGCTCATAGGGAAGTTATTTTTTAGGTTGATTAGAAGTAAGAACACCTACATAAGTAGGATTTACATCTTGCTATTAAATTTATTGAAATTATTCAACAATATCATGTTTATATTTTAGATCTTTATCCTCCCACGTACTCAACCTATATATTGAGCATTGAATCACTTATTTTCCAATTCCATTTATTCTTTGATCTCCTATTGAATTTCATATTCAACCATATCCCATGCCCTCATTCATATTTGGAAAAAAAACTTCTTAACCATTTCATGAGATGAATAAGAAGCACATCAAACTCATCATCCCATGTTCCCATATTATTTTTATTATCTATCAACTCTAGTAGGATTTCTATGAAATATTAAACATGAGATGGGGTTGATGGAGAATGAGAAAGGTAATGATGTAGATCAAAACCAACATAAGTTTATTTAATTATAATTTTCAATAATATATATCTTGTCTTGTAATATCTTTATGTAACATCCATGGAATCATCTGATTCCTTATGACAAGACTCATAAGGATCCTCTTGGGGTTGATAGGGATCATAGCATGAATGATAGGGATAATATTGGGACTGATATGGAGGCATTTATTGATAGGCTTATTGGTATCCTTCTTCATAAGGCTACCCAACAACATGGTGTCCAAATGGAAAAGGAAATAGAAGAATATAGGGTTGCCATGGATCATAGGATTGGTAGCCATTGTGATAGTATTGTTGAGAAGTAAAATGTGGTTCATAGAAAGGATGATAGAGAGGTTCATGATAGGGGTATTCACCATAGTTATTCATGTCAACCTCATAAATCAAATTAGATACAAACATTGATCAAAATATTCAATGAGATATACCTGGTATAATTACAACCAAATTTTTTTGATTTGGAGTTGCCATTAGTGCTAACTTGATTACTTCCAAAAGTTGATTAGAGGAAATACAAACCAATAATCTTTCCACTCTCTTAGACCTTGGTCCCATCTAGCATGCTAGAACTATTGTCACCTAATATTGTACCCTAAAATATGGTTTTCAATCCTCTTAAAAATTTGGGAAACATGGGAATACTTTAGGTATGTGGGTGTACCTATAGTGGAAGTGAGTATCTAGGTTTAAGGGCTAGCTCCCTAAATGTATCTTGAAGTGATTATCACCTAAAATATTTTATTACATGTGGAGAAAAGGGATAGAAGTTTCATGAAATGAAACTAATCTAAAGGGGTGATACACCAAGATGATTTTCATATGACCATTATACTTCCTTCACTAAGAAACAAGGCATGCAAGCTAGCTTCCAAGTCCTAAGAGATTCTAACATGAGTATTTCAATATGGAGATGAGATGCATAAAGAACATCCAAGTTAAATGAACCATAGGCTAGTTGAGAACACTAAGGCTCATTATAAACATAAAATATAGACCCTTACACTTGACAACACTTTATATGACCTGCTAGAATATGAAATCTTGAATAAACATGAGAGGATAAGGAGAAGAAAGAATAGGAGATTATCACTTTGCATCACCATATATCACTTTACACACTTAGACAATTATTCATAAACTCAAAACCAAACATGAATTAATGTTCAAAGGTAAAATTCAATGTCATTCTAGTATGTCTTTGTCATACATGGAGTGGTATTCTTCAAAGAGTCAAAATAGTTTCCACTTATAGAATTTTAGAGAGAGGAGGAGAGAATGAAAACCGTGAGTCACTAAGACATGTCATGATAAGAGAAAGAAGCTAAACATGAAAGAAAATGAGTATGAAACAAACCATGAAAGGTTTTATAGGACAAGTGGCCCTCCAAATCATGAAACTTAATGAAATGTGGCATAGGGCTCTCCTTGTTTAGGAAACTATTTTCATCATGGATCATCTCTCAAGAATTTGAAATTGAAATTAAGAGATTTGACACATATGTACTATCCAAAGGAGGTTAAAACATGATACAAAAATCATAATATGTTCTCCTAACTACTATCTTTCTTCTTTACACCTTTATTTTCCATCTACAGTCATTCATTTATCTCGTAGACTTCGTTCTTCACATTTAGTAGTCATTGTTCATAGACTTCATTCTTCACATTTAGTAGTCATTTTTCATCTTGGATTTTGACTAACATTTAATGGTAGTGTATGATTCTTAGGTGTTTTATTTGATACAAAATCCTTTGATCCTACATGGCTACCTATGTGGCATTCACTTTCCATATTTCTCATTCTATTTAAAAATTTACCTATTATCATTTGAACACGTAGCCTCATCTTGTCCATCTATAAGCAATCAAATTTACTCTATCAATCTCATCTGGAGTCTCTTCAATTTGAATTTTGATGTCAAGTGTTGATATATGACCTAGGCATATAATATTATGGCATTTGGTAATATTTCATGCTTTTTATGGGTCCTATTGTTAGCCCATTTGGTTAACACTCTCATGTCACTTAGCATAAGCATATTCACTCTCAAGATCCTTTGACTCTTTGAACCTCACTCATATCATTAGATCTTATTTAAATTATTTGTGCTTTGTTAAATTTGGGTCATAATATTTAAATGTGGATCATTGATCTTATCTGCATGACTCAATGCATGTCATTAATCCTTAATTTTCTCAAATTTTGACCTTTTAAACCTATTAAGCACTCACGTGTTGTTGATCTTATCTTGATTAAATTTTGTTTCACCACTTGGTAGTTTTGCATTTGAGCTTAGGATCCTTTTGAGATTTTGAACTTATATAATTATTTATTAAATCCTAAACTTATTATCCCCACACACATTTGTCTCTGCTAGTTCAACTTTATATACTTGTATTTTGAGATAACAATCTCATCAAGACATAAAATTTACAACAGATGATCTTGGTAATAAAATAATCATGTCCATGTAGTCTTTTTGGCCTATAATATTTTTGAAACACACTTGTAAAATGTACAACTAGACTACCCTGTTCATTCATGTGTGACATGCCTTGATGGTTTCACCCCCTAGATGACTCCAAATGACATATAACTAAACTAGATCATGACCAAGGCTAAAAACATATGATATGACATTAAATACACCCTATGACATTTTATTAGACCCCTATATAATTTTATGACTATAGGGGGTTGACCTATTTTGACTTGTGGTCAAAATGATCAATAATACCTTCAACATTACAATAATATAGGATGTTATATCAAAATACATACTTAAAAGTTTATTTTAAAATGCGAGTCTTTTCATGGGAATCTAGGTCAGGAGGATAATTTTGGTGTTCTATAAATTGAGTGATGTCTTTATACCATTGACTTTATCAAATGGTGATATCCTTAATGTGGTAGATAACCTAATCATGTTTTTGAATAGAATATGGAGATTTTCTTATTTGGATAAGATAAATGGGATTGGTAAGAACTTGGTGTAGATGAAAAAGAGATGATGAAGAAGTAAGGTAATTAGAATTAGAATTTCGATCATGAGGGATAGGCTTGATGGTCAAAGAAATGAAATATATGGTGAGAGTATTTATAATTTGATGATAAGAAATGAGATTCTCACTTTTGCATTGGTAATCACCATTTACTTGGTAGAAAATGAGCTAGGAATCACCTAAAGTATGCAAGTATTGGATATATAAATCAAAATTAGCTCTCATTCCTAGGGTTAAATCTTCATACTCAACCATATTGTTAGTGATGTCAAATATTAAGCAAAAATATAAAGGGATGACTTTTCCAAGAGGACTTTTAAGAATAAAACCTACCCTAGGTCTTTGAAGACATGTAGTACCATCAAATTGAAGGGTCCAAGTATCCTCATGTAAATTGATATTAATTTAAGGAAGTTATTAAATAACTAATTTTGATTTAGTAGTATTGGGGAGGATAGTGGATTCATCAAGATTACTTTCTTCAAGATCAATAGTGAAATAATGGAAGTAATATTTAAGGGATATAGATTGGTTAACACCTTCAATATAGAGGATATTGTCATTGGGAAGACTATCTTAAAGGTGGTTGGTAGCTGGCACAAGAGATGTGGCAAGTTGATTAACAATGATTTATCTTTTGACATATTTTTGTGTAATAATTTGAAGATAAAATTCCATGAGAAGGACCATCCAATTTCCAATTCTATCTCTAAAAAGAAAAGATTTGGAGAAGAAGTGATAAAGGGGATCAGAATGAATGATAACATAAGTGGTCTAATAAAGTGTATAATGTTGAAGTTTTTCATCTGTAATATATATGGTGAGGTAATCACGTTAAAATTTTGTGTAACATTTATCATAATCAATGAGGCCTTGGCTGATATAGTAGATGGCATACTCTCTTCCCATATTATCTTGTTCAACAAGCATTGCCCCAACTGATATGGGTGTGGAAGAAGTGTATAAGATCAAAGGTCAATCGTTAGAAAGGAGATGAATTGTAGGTGGGTGAAGCAATGATTATTTCATGTTATTATATGTTTTTTGACAAGGGTCCATCCATTCTAAAGCATTACCTTTCTTAAAAAGATAATTAATATAATGGATGTGGTAAGCCATTTTAGGGATGAATTGTCTAACTTCCTCAAGTTTATCGAGATAAGTGCAAATGAATAGAATGGATTGAGGGATGGGCATGTTGATGAAGCATTAATCTTGGTAAGGTCAATATCAATGTCATAGAGAGAAACTAAAAATCCTAATATTTTTATATATGTAACACTAAAAACACATTTGTAAGGATTTAGTCTAACTTTGTATTTAATAAGATAGTAAAAGATGATGGCAAGATCAGAAAGATGAGTCTTATGACATTTAGACTTAGAAATGAGGTCATCCACATAGGTTTCTATAATTATATGGATAAGATCATGAAATATATGAGTCTTTACTTGTTGATAAGTAGTTCCAATATTTTTGAGTTTGAAGGGCATTTTAACATAGTAATTGGTGATCCATTATATGGTAAAAGTTGTCTTATGTTGGTCTTCAGGGGCAATATGAATTTGGTTATAACCTAAAAAACCATCCATAAGAGACAACATTTCATAACCATCTATGGAATAGATAATGACATCTATTAAAGGTAGAGGTAAATTATCCTTGGGACAAGAAAGATGAAGATTACATAAATCAATGCAAATGAGAATAACCATGGTGACCTTTTTTTGAATAAGGATTATGTTAGAAACCCATTTAGAGTAGTCCACTAGTTTGATAAACTTAGCATCAAAAATTTTGATAATTTATTTATGACATAAGGTGGAAACTTCAGGTGGAAATTTCCATTCCTTTTGATGCACAAGTTTGGCATTAAGATAAGTGATGATATTGTGCACTACAATGTTAGGGTCAATACCAGGCATGCCCTCATAAGACCAGGTGAAGATCTCACTATATTTTTCTAAAAATAAAATAAAGTTACCATGTTCATTAGGTAAAAGTTAGTAAGAAACTATAATTTGTTGAGGGCATGATAAAGTACCAATTTCAATGCGAGTAGTTTCTTCGATAAACATAGCATTTCCATCTTGGAAGTGGTATGGTGAATTTTTTAAAGAAGAAATTGGATTAGCTTAAGAGTCAATGTTAGTGATGATTTTTTTTAAATAAGGGGTTTTGTTTTTGAAATTCCCAAGTTTGTGATATTGTTGAGGAAGTTGAGGTTCTCAGGCATGAATTAATTCAAGAATATCTTCATCAGTAGGTAAAGTGGGAAGAGGACCATAATATTCAACATCTACTTTGAGATCAATAATTTGATTACCATGAAAATCATATTCAAAATGTATCTGATGGAAATTTGTGGCCTTGGAATCTAATGTAATATTGGGCATAAGAGGAGTAGATGGATCAAAAAGGATTGGTATATCATTAGTTTCTTTGATGCATAAAGAATCAAATGTTATGATGTGATCTATAGGTGGTAGAGAAGATGCATGAATTTTTAGAGGTTTAAAAGGGAAGAGTTATCTACCACCAAAGGAGTATCAAGAAGTGGAGAATTAATAAGAGGTATATGACCTTCAGTATCTAATCCACAATCTTTAGAAATGGTATGAACATCTCAATTGAAAGCATGTATTTGAGCTAAAGTTTTGTGATAACGTTGAACATCTAAGTCTAGAGATTGAGCTTAGGCCATTATGTATTTATCAACATAGGTTGGAGAAATGGTACATTCTTGAGATTCAAGGGAAGTTTTAGAAGGTTGAATTGTAATGTTACAAACCTATGTGGAGACATGATGACATGATATTAGAATGATTTTTCCACTTCATAGTCATTGTAGGTGAAGGCATCTTCTAGTAAAGAAGGTTCTTGAGTATCTCATGGAGGGGAAAAATTAGTGATATCATCAATCAGAGGTATAGTGCAATCATGAGGTAATAAAGAAGGAGGAAACCACTCTAATATAAAAGGAGGTATCTTAGTAGTGTTTTAAGTATGTTTCAATTCATTAGGTTCATCATCATCCAAATCAAAAAGAGTAACTTGTAAGTCTAGATTGATGTTGATGAACTTAGGTAAGGGAGAACTATTGATTGTAGGAATGGTAGGGATACGATATTGAGATTTTGGGTTAGGAAGTTGAATACTCCAAGGGTTAGGATTAACTTCATGCTTATATCATTTATCATTATATAAGAAATTGATGAATTTATTATCAGAAGAAGTGATGGCCCTCATCATATGAGTCTAAGGGTGACCAAGGAGTATGTTATAATATAGAGGTAAATCAAGGACCATAAGTTTAGTTTGAATGGTCTTAGGTCTAATTGTTAGGGGAATCCAAATATAACCAATTAGCTTTTGATTAGTTTTATCAAATCCATAATAGGTAAGTCAGTTTACTTGAGATGATCCCTATTATAACCAAGTTGTTGGATGAGCCACAAAGATGTCACATTAATACCAAACCCTTCATCAACTAAAAATTTAAGGATAAGGTTAGTATTAATGGATATTTTAATGAATACTGGTGGATCATCAATGCAAAAAAAAATCTAGTCACTAATCATGTCCTCTTCAATAAATTCAATAGAAGGTTTAGAAGAAGGATAAATAGTTTCTATGGTGTGCACGTTGGTAGGTTGACACTCAATAAAGGGTGGTTAGTCATATATAGAAGATAGATATTCTATTTATTATAATTTTTGCATAAGGAACTTGAGATAATAAGGGGATGTACTAAGTCCATAAGTAGAATCTTGTAAGGCATGGAGTTAAGTTCTTCTAGAAAGTTCCAATTGTATTTAGAAGAAGAACCAGTATGAGTTTTGGAAGGTAAGGTAGATTTTAAAGGAATAAAAGTTATTATGGGTTTGGAAGAAGTATGTTGTTCCTTAGGGGATTCTGAGGCTAAATGAGTGGTGGTATTATCTTTGAGAAGTTTTTCTTCTAAAGATGGTTTGTAAGGTTTTGTGATAGGATCTTTGTGAGATGGTTTGTAATGATAATTGACCTTATCTATGTTAATATTTTAATAATTATTATAATATTGGTCATAATTAGCATGAATAGCACAAAAAACCTTGGTAGTTTATTTAGTATTAGCTATGGAAAAAGTTTTTTGCTTATTATAAGAAGAAGCTTTGGATGGTTGTCATTTTTGAGAAGTGGTGTAATCTCTTGATGATAAAGTTGGATCATTGCTTCATGATTGAAGAAATCACCAAATAGGTAAGAAAAAAATAGTAATCCCTCAATAAGTTTCATGGGAATGTCCAATAATGGCATGGAACTAAAAATATTTATTAGGGTCATACCGTTTAGGAAGATTATTAGAATAATTAAAAGGTTTAGAGGATGTAAGAATTGTTTCATTTGTTTCACAATGAGCGGTATGTGAGAAGATGGGGGAATGTTAGCTTTGGAAACTCCTTGTTTGGTTGAGGAGTATTTCTAGTGATGGCATTGGTATAATTTTGAAAATATCCTTTAAATAATTTGGGATTAGGTTTGAATTGCTTCATGAGGATGTCTTGATGTTTAACTTGGTCAAGAGCTTTCTTATGTATTAGAGGAGGAAATATTTGAACCTTATATTGAATCAAAGGTGTTAAATAAATTAGAAAAAGTTTTAAAAAATTATCATCAGTCATGTTATGGTTAGATTTATGGGCTAGATATTTCCATAGTTTGATCAAGTATTGAGTTGATTTAGTGGGAGTTTCTTAGCATTGATGAAATGGCTAAGGCAAATTTTGGGAAGATCATTATGTTGAAAGTCTTTAACTAAAGGATTGACTAAATCCTCAAGTTGCCAAATGTAATGTTGGGGAAGTTGTTTGTACCATTACAATACATCACTAGTGAAATTTTTAATTTGATGTTTAGTTGTGGTGAAAGTATTAGTTTGGATCCACTCTTTATAAAGATTGCCAAATGTTTTGAGAAAGGATACAAGGTATTTAGTCCCATCATACTTGATAGTTGGAGATATATAAATGAAATCAATGGACATGATTAAAGTATCTAAAGGCTCATTTTGGATGTTTTGAAGCATTTTTAAATTCATAATAGGTTGACGAATAACATTTTGTAAGGCATCGGGAGGATTGTTGGAAAACCTGCACCAAAAACCAAACTTATTGATTATTCAAAGAGTTTTTCTAAAGAATCCACCTAGGGGGATGAGTCCAAGGTTATTCAAATCTAGAAGATATTTGAGGATGCAGAGGGTAAGAATGGGAACAAATAGACTAATGCTTCTGGTGGTGCTATGGGTGATTCTGAGGTTATTGATGATGAAGGGAGAAGGATGTTTGTGGAGGATGATATGGATGAGATGGAGGAAGGTGATGATTATAGGAATGAAATTGCTACCTTGAGGGGTCATGTAAAGAAATTGGAACACTCAATTTCCACTATCCTCAGGCGTACTATGTTACTTAATATTTCTATGTTATAGGATCTTGAGTCTACAGTTGTGGAGGATAGAGATGAGAATTTCAAAAAATTAGATGAATTTATGGAGTCTTTGGATAAAATATGGGAGAATCTTTCTCCTTAGATCTAGTTTCATTTATGTTGTTTTTTCTCTATTTTCTCATACATACTATCTTTAGGCTTATTTTGTTGTCTGTGCTGATTATGCTGGTTTAGTGGGCTTTGTTGTTTCTATTTCGAGGATCTTTGGTGTTTTTGCCTCTGGGTTTTATTTTTGATGCTTTGTAAGGTTTTGAACCCTTTTTTTCCACCTTATATTATCAAAAACATTTACTAAGGAATATCTAAGATGTGGAGGAATAAAATTTGGATTGGCTTGAGAGTTTAGAGCCAGAGGTTGATTAGCCATATTGATCAAATGACATTGTAATTGCATCATTTGAGAGGTATTATAAGTTTGAATTATGTTCATTTTTTTTGACTTGTGAAATAACTTGAGTCATATCAATTGGTGGGTTGGTGTTTGTAGGAGAAATCCCTGAATTGGTATTAGTAGGAGGGTTGTTGAAAGGTGGATTATTAGTGGGATTATTGGATAGACGTGTGTTAATTTCTCCCATATTATATTGAAGCATTTAAATATGATAATTGTCTTGATAGGTACAAAAAAGATCAGATCCACCTACTTCATCTTGAGGTGTGATTTGAACTATGTTATAATCCAAAAATGAAGGAGGTGAAGAGTTTCTCCAAGAGTGAGGGTTCTCTTGAAAGGAAATGAGATGGAGAAAAAAATATCCCATATAGTGTATAAATAGATTTAGGTTGTCCAAGAATATTCTAATAGGGGACTTCATGATGATTTAAGGGAATGACTAGAATGCTAAGAAAATAAAAATATAGCACTAAGTCAGATAGATAGGATAATAATAAGAGTATAGAATCAACTAGGATGACCTAGTACTGCTAACTAGAAAAAACATAGTCCGATAAGAATACAAAGTCAACCAGATCAACCTAGTACTATAACTTGAATAGTAAGAGGGATATAAAGTTGACCAGGTTGACTTAGTATTGTAACCTAGGAAAATGATAGTTTGTTAAGAGATTGTGTCAAAAAGAATGATAGAGTACTAAAAATAGAAAAAGAATTGCAATGTAATTTTAAACAAGAAGTGAAAGTAAGAACACAAACAATTGGATTAAATAAAATTATCCAATTGGGGCACATAACACAAAATTTATAACTAACACTAGTTAATGCAAGTTTTTACAATACAACATACAATGAATAGAGATAAAGTAGTTAATTGAAAAGAAAATGATAACTAAGTGTCCATCCTGAATATTGTTAGATTATTATAAAGTTATATTTTAAGTGTGATAGGGAAGTTGGTTGAAAGTAGGGAATTAGAAAGAAATCTATGGATGGTTTTAGGACATTTAAGATGAAAGGGATCTATGTTGGCAATGGTACTAGCTTGGTATTGGGGTCTACCCCCTCAATTAATAATATCATAGTGATAAGGGTGTTGGGTGCTTTGCCAATATATACCATTAACCACATGTTTATACATGGATAGAAAACTAAGTTAGCTTCCCCCTTGGTAATGAAATCCAAGTAGATAGGCCTTGGGTAGACAAATGTTTTTTGAAATTATGTGATTTGGTAATGTGTGCAAAAAAAATTAAAATAGTGAAACTAAATGGTATATTGAAAAACCACTTAATTAGACACTATGAGATATTCTATGCATGTAAATAACTACAAGTGAAACTGTGAATTAATTAATAGCATATAGTTGTTAATTTAGAATTTAAGCATGCTGCAGAGTAAATTAAAATTATAATGCATGAAAACTTATAGAATAGAGTCAATAGGGTTTCTACTTCACTATAGAAGTAAGAGTCCTTAACAACTAAGTTGACTAGGTTGACCTAGTCTTTCAGGTAGAAGACAGACTACATAACTAGGCCAACCTAGTTTGATGTAGGATTGAATTTTTGAATACTAAAAACATTACAAACCTAAATTGTAAGGAAGAACTGAATTGAAAGAGAGAAAAAAAGGAACCTTAGTGAGTTGGAAGATGTTGAGGACTATGAAATTTCTATTGAAGTGCATTATGTATACACATAATATTTTCAAACTTTTATTGATTATTAACACTTTGTATCTTGTAGGAACCTATCGAGTCTCAATCTCTTTGAGAACATTCCCTAAGCGGTGTACCAAGAAAGGGGTGGGTAGACCATTTATTATTTATAAGATTATTGTCCCTTTTGCCACTTTCCATCTACACACTCATCTCCTAAAAGCATCATAAGCTTATTCTTCTCAACCTTACCTATTCCAATCATTTTCTTCCTTCCATCCTCTTTTTCATACCTTAATTCCCTTTTAAACTATCATTTGTATTAGGTCGATCATGGATGACCCTATAAAATTTAGGGTATTTTTCACTTTTGGGGTTTGTTAGCCTTTTGGCTGACCTAGCTCAGACCTAGTGAATTATTCCTAAAAACATATAGGGTCGACCATGGCAAACCATGTATAACTGGCATTTTTGGGAGAATTTATGGAAATATCTACCTATATATATATAATTTCATTTACAACCACTTAAGAGAATATAAGCGAAGAATAATAAGTGGAAATGAACATCTACTCATTGATCATTATATTTGAGGAATAAAGCTTAAGGTTTTATACTTTCTTTGGAGATATGGATCTTATATTGTGGAGAATTATTTTAGATGCATAGATAGGTTGTGTAGGCTATATTTTATTTGTCTTTGTTATCCTTACATACCAAAACAATCTCTTATGAAGCACCTTGGCCAAGGGAGATATTGAGGCTTGATGGGTTCATCTTTAAGGTAAGTATTTCTAACTTTATTTCTCCTTTGTAAGAGTAGATAGATAATGTAGATGTGCTTCTCTCTTCCATATATTAGGATTCTATATAAATTTATGTGAGTATATGTCTTCTATGCATGTCTAGTTTAGTTATTTTTTTAATTTCTAACCCCCACTTTATGCCACAAGCTTTGGTGTGCACTAGATTAGTTTTACTTTCTTATTTATTAGCATAGGTGAAATATCAAACTATAGTACTCTTTTAGGATTGTTTTGTGATTGTGTTAGACTATATGCTTTAGAACCATACCTCACATGGTGTATTATTACAAGTGATCCCCTAATCAGGTCTAGTGGATCCCCATGTTGGTCATGCTCCTACTTAACAAATGTATTCCTAATCGGAAGTGTAGGTACGCTCTATCTTCTCTAATCTAGGATCAATCTATAAACATGATGTATTTATGATTGAATATATTTTGGTGAACCCAAAGTGAAACTAACCCTTTCAAGATATATTTCACTTTCTTGATTTCTTTGAGCATTATTTTTATCATATATATGTCATACTAGATCAATTTTATTAACCCAATTTTAATCTTTGTGCATGGGTTTTTAAGAATGGGAAAATGGAAACTTAGAAGACCCAATACAAGTTTCCAAACTTTTATTTTAGACTATTAAGTCAACCTAGTTGACCTTTTACACTTTCAGACATCTAAAAAACATACTAGGCTGACTCTGGTCAACCCTGTACATTCTTAGGCTTCTACAATAGGTCCTTGCATAGCTTAATCAACCTAGTCAACCTAGTTAGTAGGTTTTGTCAGAATTATTCAAGGTTTTTAACTAAAAATATTCATTATCAACATCTATGATCTACCAAGGTTCCTTTCTATCTCTCTATCTCTTTCTTTTACTATATTTCCTTTCACAGTTTGTAGTCTTCAAAACTACCCCTACATAATCAACTAGATCGACCATGTCGACCCAGTTCTATGTTATGTGTGATATTTAAAATAACTAGGTTGATCCTAGCCAAACCTATTCATATTCAAACCTTGCTTCCATAATACAAGTTTAACCCTATCAACCCTTTTCTATATTTTTTATGTATAGAGTTAACACTTTACCTTGTTTCAAATTGGAATTAATATCTATATGCTAGTAATTAGTACACACCTTTCTTTGTTTTACTTCTTGCATGCTTGAAATAGTTCACATAGTCTAATTAGGGGGTTTTAATTAACTGTTTAGTTTCACTATTTATATTTTATGCATACATAGCCAAATCACACACTCTAAGAAAACACCTTAACATTTGTCTACCCAAAGCCAACTTACTTGGATTTCATCACCAAGGGAGAAGCCAATGTGATACTCTATTCAAGTATAAATCATGGTTAATGGTATATTCTGGCTAATCACTTGACACCCTTATCATTATGGCGTGTGAAGTGAGGGGGTAGGACCCAGTAAAAAGCATGTATCATTGCCACTATAGTCTCTTTCAGCCCAAACTAATTGAAACCATCCTTAGATTGTTATCTAATTCTTTGATCTGGAACCAACTTCTCGTCACATTTAAAATCATTTCTTAATAATCTAATAAAACATCTTAGGTTGACCAATTATTCAGCTCTTTACTTTTCAAGTTAATTGCTTGCTATTTTCTCAATTATGTGTGCAAAAATATTCATTAGTCAGTGTTAGTGCAAGGTTTTATACTATGTTCTTTAATTAGACTAGCCAACGTTGATCCAATTGACTAATTTTTTCCCTTCAACTCTTACTTTCCTAGATTAACTACAAAAATTATCTTGTTTTAGTTTATAACTTATTATCAACTTTCTTTTCTTTTCTATTTTATATATTAGGTCAACCTAGTTAACCCTATACCATTTTTTAGACCTTGTGTACTATATAGGATCAACCCAGTTAACCTTGTATTGTTTGTAGCCCCTTTTACCTCTTTTGTTAGTATTAGTGCATTATACTATATCAACCTTGTATAATTTTTTAGTCCCTATTTTTTTGCTAGGTCAACCTAGTCAACCCTATGTTATTTCAGTCACTTTCTGGTTCTTTACTTTCTCATATATCTTCCTTTCCCTTCATCATGAACTTTTTGTTTGACAGTGACACTAAGTTGTAGTCAATAGACTTGATGAACTTTACCAATCCTCATAGGGTCTCCCATAGACAAAGTAAGGATCTTTCTCTTGGATTGTAGTAATGTTCATATTTCCACTCACATAATGAACTATGGGACCCATCTTAATACCTCTTCATAACATAATACTCTTTTCTCACTAGAAGACCAATCTAAGCTAGAGTATACTCCTGAAATGCTCTTCTTTGTCTTTGAATTTCCTCAACATTGAGGAAAGGACCCTTCTACTATTTACAATCTTATGATTAGTGGTCAAGTTAAAGAGCCTCATTTGCCTACTCCTATTTTCTCAATTGGATTTTGGGGTACCACTTTCTTTAATTCTCAGCCTCTTCCTTTGATTATTACCCCTTCTCATACCATGACCTCTTCTTCTCTCACTTATTTAACTTCCATGCCTAGTATATTCACTAACATGGTGGGTTATACTTCTAGTGGGCCTCTCTTAATATCCAATGTCCTTAATCCATCTACTAGTGCTTCATTTTATATCCAAGGCAATCATGCTTCTAGTAATTCTTCTTCTCAACCATTCACTAGTCCATCTTTTGTTACATAAGCAAATTTTTCCACAAGTGCATCTCACTCTCATAATTCTTCTCAATCTCTTATCAACACTAATAGATGTACCCAGGCCACTAATATTAACACTAATACCAACCCTAATGATTCTACTGATGCTAATCAAACACATCAAATTTTGTTACAAACTATAAATCAAATGAATACCTTTCAAGCTCACAACACAAATCAAATGATGAAAATGCAAAACCACCTTCTTCACCTTCAATCTCATCTGTAACCAATGGATTGGGGCATACATAACCAAAATTTACCTCACCCCCTCTTTGATATTCTCAAATAGATATTATTCCTCAACCTCCTTTAGTCAACAAAACCATCAAGAATCTATAAATTTAACCTCTTACTACTTACATTTTTATCATTGATACAGGAGGTATAACACCTACAATTTCTTATAATGGATCAACTAATCCCACCCTTCATCTTAAGACATTTGAAAATATTTATAAGGATTGGTTCAAATTAAACACTTTTGCTACTACCAAGATCCTTGCCAAAACCCTCATAGGTGATGTCTTGGGTTGGTACAATCAACTTAGATCACATTCCATTACTATTTTGGAGGATTTAGTGAATGCTTTAGTTCAAGAATTCCAAACTAGTGATCTTCTCGAAAACACTTTGGCCCATTTCATAAATTGTAAATAAAATGAAAATGAAACCACTCAAGACTTTTTTTAAAGATGGAAGACTTTGTAAAATAAATATGAACATAACATGGCTAATGATAATATTTTACATCTCTTTATAAATGCTCCTTTTCCTAAATTAAAATATCAAGTTTGTACTCTCTCTCCACATACCTTGGAGGAGGCTATTGACCAAGCTAAATGACAATATTCCCTTATGAATCAATTTGAGCCACTCCAAAATTTGATGGGTCATCATCTATTAATAAAGAATAAAAACCACAAAACTACCAATGATGGTGTTATATATTCTTGTGACACCATTTACAATGTTCAATTTGTCATTCCTAACCAATATTTGGACATATCTCCCCCTTCTCAACAATATACTAATCCTTATTTCTCTTCACCAAATAACATTAACATTCATAAACCTCTATACTTAGCTAAATTGATTAAATGTCTACCCATGCCTCTTCCATGAGAGCTTGACCCTAATTATCCTATGAAATCTTGGTATGATCCTAACAAGTTTTGTTGGTTTCATTATAATTGGGGTCATTCTCATGAGACTTATAAACAAATTCATAATTTATCTATGGATTTTATTCTTGGACCTAATTTTGATCATGATTTTATCATTGTAAAGTGTCAACAAGTTTATGATATTGATTTCAAGGATTATATCACATGACAAAAATCAAGCCTTAAATTAATCAAACACTCATTTAACTATCTATAAATACCCTCTTCCTAATCAAAAAATGATTCAAGATGCCTAAGACAAGCCCACCCCTTCCACCAATAATGTTGAAAGTCTTGTTTAACCAAATTCTAAAGATAATGTGGTTAGCATGATTAATATGCGAAGTCTGGTGGATTTTATCAATTCTTTGCTTATCGACACTTCTCCTTCATCTCAAACATATTATGTTATGTAGGATTCTTCTCCAACTCATTTAAATGAGTTGGGGAAAGATGACCTTATTACTTTTGATGATCTGATTTATTATTCTCCCTTGGATATCACTTCCCATTCTATTTCTACTATTCTTACATCATCTTCCAATACTAATGATAACCAAAATTCTACTAACACTTCTTCTAATTCTTCAAATCAACTTAAACCAACTAGTTCATCATAAAAACATGATTTACAACCTTATCCCAAACCTTATCATTCTTATCAACAAAATTTCCAATGTACTTACGCTCCTCCTTCTTAGGGCCTCCTTAACCAATATGCACCTATATCTAACAACCTTCTTATGGGCTATGATGAGTGGGATCCCATTCTAAATCTCACTAATCTCCAATCCAAAATTCCATTCCTTGATCTTATAAGGACTTCTCTCTATCATAGAAACCATCTCATGTAACTACTATTCAAGATGAATGTCCCTCGTCCTCCTCTAGCAAGATGGGAGGCAACCCTATTTAAATCCAAAGATAGTATTTTACAATAATGTCAAGAGGTGTATATCAAAGTTGATGAAACTATAGACACTTATATTTCCTTAAAATTTCCCATAGTTTGTATGATTCTAGATGAGATTTTACTTCGTGTGAATGATCCTCACTTATTCATTAGTGTCTAAATCAGTGATATCCAAGTTAAGTGTGCATTGATTGACAAGGGTTCCAAAATGTGTGTCACTTCTCTTGATTTAATTAAGACTCTTAGGTATTTATAATGAAATCTCAAGTCTACATGTAACACATGCCAAGGATACCATAGAAATAAAATGCCTCATTTAGGTTGCATATGGCTTTCCATTATCATCCCACCTATCACCATCCATGTGAAGGTGATGATATTTAACTTCCCCCTTTCTTAAAACATTTTTCTTTGTAGGTCATGGACTCACCACATGAGAGATATTGCTTGTTCCATCTACCAATGTGTTAAATTTCCTCATAATGGAACCATTTATAGGATTCAAGGTGATACTAACCCTTGTAATTTTAAATAACTCCAAGATCATGGTGTCTATAAGATTCCTACTCTTTAACCTTTACCAAGCATTCCATTATGTGAGTCATAATGTCTCAAGTTTATAGTTAATTCAACCTAAGGTTACAGTGGGAATATTGAACTCATTGATAACATTCCTCCTAACCTCTTAGATTTTGATGATGATGATCCCAATGAAATTAACTTAAAGATTAAAATTTTTGATCTCTCAGCTCATCTCATCTCATAGATTCCTATTTCCTTATAGTCTTGTTTCTCAAGTCTCCTTATGATGATGATCCTATAGTCTTGACTAAGAATAGGCATTCTATTCACAATACTTCATCATATGATAAGGTCATCCCTACATGTGTCATTGATCTTCACACCCCAAATTATGATGATGCATATTCCTTAGATGATCCATTATTAGGTAGTCTTGTATGAGCCCGTGATGTTGAGATTGTTCATTATCATTCTTCTTTACTTAAATCTTTTAATGTATATTATCATTTTCCTTCACTTATAGTTCTTGATTTTTGTATTTTACTTTTTATCATATGGTAGAGATGGCACTGAAACTTCAATTTTATAAAGAGCCATATAAGATTATTCTCATGGATCATGTTATGACCAAGCCTTACCACTTTACTAGGTAACCTAACCCTCATAACTAGTTTATTCCTAAAGTTAGTACAACTCTCCTTAGACCTTGTGTAGATCCCACTCCTCCCTTAGTAGAGCCTGCTATAGTTGAGCCTCTTCCTACTTACACTATGGTTGAGCCTCTTCTTGATCCCGCTATAGTTGAGCCTATTTTTTTTCCTACTATTGTTGAGCCTACCACTATTTCCTATTATATTAATTATTCCATTAAGCCTAGTTCCATTTCTACCTCATTATCATCCTCCCTTAGTGATGGTTTATTTCCTTTGCCTAAGATGGATCATTTGCCCACCAAATGGGTTGATGAGTATTCTCTAGCCTTTTCTACTCCCAGTTTACCTCCTTCCATGAATGCTTATACTAAACCCACTCATAAGCATATATGTTTCTTCCATGGGATAGATAACCATTCTTCCACCCATTGTCACAAGTTATGAAAATATATTGATACCTTGCATCCTTATTCCCCATAATCAGATAAATTCATACCTCCCCCAAAGGTACTTCCTAAGCATCTACCCAAGTATGGTGAGGTATATTGTCTATGTAATCTATGTGGAACCCATCATACTGATCATTCTTTCATCCTTTAATAACATCTTAAGGATCACCTTATAGTTATTCCCAAAGCTTCTACCACTCCTCCCATGGGTCATTTTTGTAAGAAGGCTAATCTTGCTTCTCCCATGGCTCCACCTCCTTTGGTTCCATCACTTCATGTGGTCCCTTTACCACCTTCTATGCCTCTACCTATGATTCCTTCAGTCATAAACCTTCCCTCACCTATGGAACCTTCTTCACCAATGATCCCTACACCTCCCTTAGATCTTGTTCCCACACATTCTCTTGACCTTCCCTTACCTAATTTCCTTCCTCAACATTATCCTTTGAGCATTCCTACTTTTTTTGTAGAGGAGATTAGAAAATAAATATTTTATTAGTATTCATTAAAGATCAATGAGACATTAGAATCAATTCATATCCAAATTCATACAGATTTATCCTATGTCTTAGATAATGTATATGGATAGATTTATCAGTATTTATGAGCACATGCATGGTGATTTCACATTTTCATTTGGGTTGGATGTGTGCTCTAATCTTGTTTTTATCTATCTATTATATCATTTGACATTGTGTCAAATTTTTCCTTATCATATATGGTGATCTTATTTATTGTATTATATCTTGCTTATCATTTATATTTTGCATATGATTGTCTTTTTTTATCATTACTTTCTCTCTCTTTCTTGAGTTTTTCTCAGCACTCTTTTCTTTCCTCTTTATGATTATTTGCTTTCTTATATTTATTTTTCATAGGTAATTAACATTGTGACTTCGCTATATAAACCCTATTCCCTTTGGTCATTATCTCCATTTTACCATGTGATCAGTTAGCAAACAATCTTACTCATTACTATATCCTTACACTATTCCTCTTTTTGGATCTCCTTTTTCCCTAAACTAGGCATATATATGGTTGAGACTTTATATCACATGATAGTTCATTATCAAGCCTAAGTATCCTAGTCAGTCTTGTGATCTAGGAATTTGACTCAAGAGAAGATGGTTAATATGGTGTTAGTTACAAAATGAAAATAAAATGAAAAAAACACATTAACTAGTATAACATCTCTAGGCCTATACACTAGGGAGAGCTTAGTTAACAAATATGAATAAAACACACAAAAAAAAATGCAAAATAAATTCTCTTTTACCTCCCTTGGATGCTCCATAATGCTTGTTGTAGTGGCTTGCTCAGCTTGTGCTCATGAAGTCCTTGGAAATGGAAGCTTGGTTACCTCCATCTCTCCTTGGCACCTTTGGCTTGTGGCTTGGCTTAGCTTAGAATCAATTTGACATGGTAACACTAAAATCTTGAAGCTTTTTAATCAATTATGCATTATAACTTTTCATAATTATGTCTTAGAAATGATGTTCTTAGCCTCTCTATTTATAGATTTTTGAGAATGTCTAGAATCAACCTGAACCATCCATCCTGAGATTGAGATGTGTGGTTGAGGATTAATTAAAAATTTTTAATTAATTTTATAATTATCCTCATCATGAAATTAGAAGAAGGGGTAATTAAGAGGCATGTAGGGCATCATGGAAGGCATTGATGAGGCATGGAGGGCATGAATCCTAATATTTGTGGCATTTATGGCCTAGGGATGTCTTCCCAAGAAATGAGGTCACTTGATGATGTATATATTCAATATTCATTTCAAAAAATAAATTTTCAACAAGTTTCCATTGAATTATTAATTATGCCTTGATTTGGGTTAATTATCTCTTAAGAATGTTTAAGCACTTATGCACAAATTAATTAAATTGATCATAATGCCTTGTTATTGGTCTAAAATTTGACTAGATTAGAATTGGAAGGTGATGTTAGATGCATTGGATCCATTATCCCATTTAGGATGTTTATGATAACAAATAACAAAGGCATACATCTCATGTAAGAGATTTGATAGGAAAGAGCAATCCACAGCACTCGAGTGCAAAATTGGCATTTTGACTCAAAATGATCTGATCAAAGTTACCTAACCTATAAATTACATCACCCCATTTAGGGATACCCTAGCTAGAATCAGCACATGAATATATCAATTTTGACTCATTTAACATTTTTTAGTATTTTTAGGCCAAATTATGCATTTTGGGTAGAAATTGGCCAAAAACTTGATTGGAGGTTATCGATGGCATTTAAGTGTCTATAGTTTTCCCCTATTTGGGAAGGTGTTGCAAGCCATATGCATAGTAACATATTTTCAAAAAGTGAAAATGTCTTGTATGTCTACAACTACAATGATGATAAACTAACTGTGTGGTGCCCCCTTGAGAGAATGGTTGGCACAAGCAAATCAACAAATGGTCCCTCAATAAGAAGTGAAATGAGAGGACCAAATAAAGGAAAGATGATGGAGTGAAAACATAATGATAGTGAAAAATCAGTCAAAATTATTGAGAATGCAAGTGGGATGGTGTACAATGGTTTTCCCAAAGGCAGTTTTAAGAATTGTACCCCAGTAGTAGCAACGTGGTATGATAACACAATGATTTTTCCAAAGGTAGTTATAATCATTGAGAAGATGGAACTGACCTAGTTAGGATAGATAAAAAATATAATAACATGCCCCTATATAGGTGGAAAACATAAAGTGGTGACAACACAATGATTTTCCCAAAGGTAGTTATAATCATTGATAAGATGGAGCTACCCTAGTTAGGAGAGATAAACAATATAATAACATGCCCCTATATAGGTGGAAAACATAAATTGGTGACAACACAATGATTTTCCCAAAGGTAGTTATAATCATTGAACCTCAATTATGGAAAAAATGATAAACTTGGCTGAGGATGATGATAACTTAACACATAGAGTATTGATGAATTGGAATAAAATACTAGTAGGGAGATGCTCATCTGAACTAATAAAGGTTGAAATTCTTTCATGGTTAATTACTCTATGTGGGATATGATTGGGATTGAATCAAGATGTCAATGTCAAGGAGATGCCACCATTTCTAAATAGGCTTCTTGAAGCTAAGGTTTGTTGTAGCATATGTTAGTTGGCATCATGGTATAACATCATGAGGACTTGGCTGAAATATGCATGATAATTGACTCCCATAATCCAATACTTAATATAAAAGAATGCACTAATGATAGAAACCATAATGACAATGTAAACATATGAATATGGATGGATTCAATTGTAAGTGTGGGTAAGGAATCACCCAATTAACACACATAAACTGAATCAAGGAAACCATGTTGAAAGCAAACAAATAGGTAGATAAACAAAATAATTAGAAATAAATAAACAAACAACCCAATAGGTGACATTTACCCTAGAAAATAGGTGACAACTTAACTTATGAAAAAAATGGAGGAATAAAAGAAAAGGAAGGGGGTGAATGAGATGTCTCCATATGCATTAGGTAAGTGGATGTTGTCTACATAGTTCCATGGATGTAATATCCAATAAAAAACTTTAGGTCGAATGTAGTCCTCCCAGGGAATGGGAAGTAAATGATAACTGATGAAAATAAATGGAATGGATGTGATAGAATAATAAGAATGGTCTTGAAAAATAGAAAGCATGTGAGAGAAAAAGGCCAAAAAGGATGGGGAAACTAAATGATAAGTGATTTTCTTGTAACTTAGTAAGGGTTCCTAAAATCCTTAAGGCAAAGAAGTGGTCAATGTTTTTGTTATTTTTTAACAATTTTTTAAACATTTTTGGAATTGGTTTGGAGTGTCTCAACTCAATCAATAATGATGAGACATGAAATGGTTCAAGCTAACAAAATAGTGAGAGCATGGCTTAGGTTGCTCATAAAATGGAAAGATCATGGCTTAGGTTGCTTGCAAAATGGTGAGAGCATGGATTAGGTTGCTCATAAAATGGTGAGAGTGTGGGGAAAAGGGTGTCTAATCTAACCTCAACAAGTATCAAGCACTACCTACATAGTCCCAGAGTAGGACCTCAAGTCACTATAGTTCCACTCTAACAATGAAAGAATTTGACTAGTGTAGCAATCAATTCAAATAAAATAGGCACAATTGGTAAAAAAACATAGTATGACATAGAAAGTGGTGAGTTGGTATGTCAAGGCTTAATGTTGCCCCTAGTTTTCCCATAGGTAGTTATAACTAGGACATAACAACATAGATCAATATTACTAATTTTCCCAAAGGTGGTTATAATTGGTAACAAGATTGGTGGTAAGAAAGGAATAACAAATGAAGGTTGCAATTTCCAAAACTTTTGTCACATTATTCCAAAATACAATCTTTATCTGAGGTGCTTGAACCAACTAATGAAATTCATCAGATACCTTGATGCTAAAAATGTGTAATGAATGGCAAAAACCAAGGTCGAATAGGCTAGGCTTTAGAACACACTAGGTCGATAGAGTGAAAGAAAAAAGTGGATATGGTGAAGAAGATGGATAAGGATGGTATTCTTACAAATAAGAATAGTGATAAAATGGCATAACTGAAATGGTCCTTATAAACAATAGACCTTAGCATTCAAGCACAATATTGCTTGAGATGAATAATATTCATTGGCTTAGGAAGTTCATCTCTATCTAGCGTGGCAAGCCTATATGCTCTTGATCCATAATATATAGTAATGATGAAAGGCCCTAGCTAGTTTGATTTGAATTTTCCTTTGTGTTTTTTCTTAGCCATGGTATTCTTTTGGTTTTCTTTAAGAACAAGATAACCAAGTTCAAATTTTCTATACTTAATACATTGATTATATTGACCTTTGAGTTGGTTCTAATATGCTTGAATATTATTGAGTGTGGATGTGAATTTATCAACAAGTAAGTCTAGATCTTGTAGGTGGGCTATTCGATAGTCATGATCATCTAGGACATGATTGAAAGAGATGCGTAGTGAAGGTAGCTCAACCTCAATAGGAAGGATGGATTCTATACCATAAACAAGTGAGTATGGAGTGGCTCCTATAAGGGTATTATGATTAGTAAGGTATGCCAAAAGGGTAGGGAATATCTACAAGTGTCAATCACAATCAACATCATTGACAATCTTTTTGATAATATTGACAATGGTTTTGTTGGATGCCTCAGCTTGGCCATTAGCTTAAGGGTAATACATTATAAAAAATGATGTGTGATGTTATATTTAGTACATAGCTAGTATACATCCTTTTTTTAAATGATCCTTCATATTCAGATATAATGTCAGAGGGGATACCATAACAAAAAATAAGATGGTTGAAGATAAATTTAGAAGTTTGCTTTCTAGTCACGTAAGTGAGGGGTATATCTTCAACCCACTTAGTGAAATACTCAATAGTGTTAAGGATATGTTTATGGCCATTAGATGAAGTGGGGTTGATCTTCCCAATGAGTTTAAGTCCCCATGTATAAATGGCCATGGTGTCAACATTAGTTTTAATTTTTTTGCTAGGGCATGAACTAGATTAGCATGCCATTGACATCTATCACACTTCTTTATTTATTCAGTGGCATCTACATCCATTATGAGCCAATAATAACTAGTATGCAAGAGATTTTTGGATAGGATTTCCCTACTAGAATGAGCTCCACATACTCCATGAACTTCTCTTAACGCTAGTGTAGACTTTGTTGAAGTTAAACAATGAAGAAGAGTTCCATCAAAACTATGATGGTAAAGGGTGGATCTAAGTGGAGTATAATGAGTGAAATGATGAATAAAGGATTTGGTTTTTTTTTGGAGATAGGTTAGGTGGTAGAAATTGGTCATGAAGGTAGTTTTAAAGTTCTAAGTAATAGATAGAATTAGGACCAATAATATCACAAATCATGACACTGGTTAAAGGTTCCTGAGCTGGTGCTGACAAATTCTTGATAAGGAACCAATACTCTCTAGATTTATTTGTTTGTTGAATCAAGGATCTAATAGTATCCATGGCATTTTTAGTTTTTTTACTAGCCCTTGGTATGTGCTCAACCTAAATATTGGTAATTTGTTGCTTAAGAGTGTCGACCATGGCTTTATATGTAACCAGCATGTCATATTTGGTCTAAAATTGATATGTGACCTAATTGATGATTAACTAAGAATCACCATAAACTTGGAGATGAGATATGTTCCAATGCACTTCTTTTTAAAATCCTATAGCAAGTGCTTCATACTTAGCCATGTTGTTTGTATAAGGAAGGTTAATTATAAATGATTTAGGGATTACATCCCCTTATGGTGTAATAAATAATAGGCCTACCCCGAATCCATGTGTAGTGAATGAACCATCAAAATATAACTTCTAAGGCTAATCTTCAAGGGGTGTGTCAATGACGGTCATTATGGATTCATCAAGAAATTGAAATGTGAGTGGTTGTGTGTTTATGAGAGGTGCTTCAGCAAGTTGATCTATAATAACTTGTCCCTTGATTGCCTTTTGATTAACATATTTTATGTCAAACTCACTGAGAAACATGATCTATTTATCCATTCTACCTTGTAAATTTGTTTTAGATAGTAGATACTTGAGTAGATCTATCTTTGAAATGACCATGGTCTTATTATTCAACATGTAATGGCATATTTTTTGAGCTACAAAGACCATGGCTAGATAAGATTTTTTAGCAGGTGCATAGTTATGTTCATATGTAACCAAGGTGTGGCTTAGGTAGTACACACCATGCTCATTTCCATTATCATTATGTTGAGCCATGAGTGTCCCCAGATCATGGTCGGTAGCTAATACGTATAACAAGAATGGCTTTCCTAGCATATGAGATAATAGAATAGGTAGATTAACAAGATAGTCTTTGAGTTGTTGAAAAGTTCTTTGGCAGTGATCATCTGAGTGAAATGCAACTTCCTTCTTCAAAAGGTTTGTAAATGGATGGCACTTGTCTGCTAACTAAGAGATGAAGCATTAGATTGACTAGATCTTACCTTGCAAACTATGGAGTTGCTTTAAATTGATTGGTGGTAGCATCTCAGTTATAGCATGGAATTTAGTCAGATTGACTTTAATACCTTTACAAGGCATGATGAAGCCAAGTAGTTTGCCTGAAGTTACACCAAACACACATTTCTTTGGATTGAGTCTAACTTTGTACTCTCATAATCTTTTAAATATCTTATGCAACACTAATGGATGGTCAACCCTAGTTTTGGATTTTTCTAATATGTCATCAACATAGTCTTTAACAATATCATACATCATATCATGGAATATGATAGTCACGACACTTTGATATGTAGCTCTAGCATTCTTAAGGCCAAATGGCATTACCTGATAATAAAATGTTCTCCATGTAGTGGTTAACACTATTTTATGTTGGTCTTCTGGTTCTATTCTAATCTGGTTGTATCCTAAAAAGCCATCCATGAGTGAAAGAATTTCATAACATTATGTGGATTCGATGATCATGTCAATATTAGGCAATGGAAAATAATATTTAGGACAAGCTTTGTTGATGTCTCAAAAATTAGTACAAATTTTGATCCTTTCAGGCTTGTTACTAATAGGTATCACATTAGAGATCCATTCTGAGTAGTCAATGAATCAGATGCATCCTGCTTCTAAGAGTTTTTCCAACTCTTTTTTTACTAATACAACAATGTGAGGATGCATCTTACATAGGTTTTGTTTTACTAGTTTGGCATTAGGATTAACCATAAGGTGGTGTAGAACCAAGGTAGGGTTTAAACTAGGCATGTCAGAAAAGGCCCATGCAAAGATATCTACAAATTCTCTCAATAGAGCTATAAAAACATAATGTTCCTCCTCAGTGAGGGATGCACCTAATTTTATCCATTTTAGGTCTGATAGAGTCTTGATGTTTACCTCTATTTTAGCTTTGACTACAAGGGTCAAACCATCTTTTAGGATAATAGGCAATGACTTGAACTATTGGATTATATCAGGGTCCTCTATTACGACTTGCTCTTCAACTTCTCCTAGGCATGATGAATCTGAGTCCCCTAATGGGAGATCTAGCCATGTAATAAAAATAGTTAAGAATTCTTGGAGAATTTGATCAAATACTTTTTTTTCTCAAAGCTAAACTCTAGATCCATAAGCAAGTTCATTTTTGGTGGTCTCCTAGTCTAAATTCAAATAAGAATGAACACCCCCATCTAATGGTGCCTAAAATAGGTTTTCACCACTAGACTCACCTTTATCTTTACTTTTTCCTTGGTTAGAAAGTGCCTCAAAGAGGTTTTCACTTTGGGACCTCAATGTTTTACTTTTTTTTTTTGGCTAAGGGTGTTCACTCGCTCTCCAAAATAGGCTGTAGGATCTAATGTGATTGAGAATCTTGAATTGTGATCTCCCAATGAAATGTTGTCTCTAAGGCCTAAAAAATCACAAAATGCCTCATCATTCTAGAACTCATTAATTGGTAGACTAGATTCTTATTGGTCTCAATCTATCAGTTGGGGATAATATAATGGTAAAAGGTTATGATGAATGGCTAAGGCAAGGATACAAATGAATTTTTTATCAAACAAGATGGTTTCAGCCAGGCTATCAAAGGTGAGGATCTTCTGAGACTCTACTTCACTGTCAGCATCATCATCACTAGTCATTGGTTTATTTTTGATGGAGTTTGAATAAGATATTTGGGGTTACCCCCAAGTAGTTTAAATCTAAGTCCATAAGGTCTTTCATAATTAGTCATGGAAATTGGCTCAATAGTTCCTTGTTGATTCAATTCGAGGCCTCTTCCTTCATAATTGTGAGGCTTCATGATCCTATTAGGAATATGATACTTTACATTTTTATAACATTCAGCTTGGTTGTTGTTGTATAACCATGATTCATCTCCTTTAAGAGGGTCAAGTCCTAGGCTAGATGCTGGTACAAATGTGATAGGTCCCTTATCTTTGTTCTTTTGTTGCCAATGCATATGTGGGGTGACTTTAGGTCACCCAAAGGATTTTGGATTCAGAGGAATATTGGCAATATGAAATGTATCATGGGTCACATACTCTCTTGATCCATTATCTAAAATGGTGAAATGATTAGAATCTTTAGGAGGTAGTATGTGGGAAAGGGAATCCAAGGTATTAGGATCTATGTAATTATTTGGTGAAGGATCAATAAGTATATCCTTTCCATTATCCTATTTGGAACTTGGATTCATGTCGTACTAATAATTGTAGCTTTTAAATTCAGCCTCAAAATATTTTCAGTTTTCATATGGGTGTAAATCTTCTAGAATATTCACTTTCATCCCTAAGTGGGAAAACTTGATACATTAGTATAGTATTGATGGGACTACATGAATCTCATGTAACCAAGGCCTACCTAGAAGCATATTATATGATAACTCAAGATTGATCACATGGTAAGGTGTATCATGGGTTAAAGGCCCAATGATAATTAGCAAACTAATGGTGCCTTGTGATTCTCTTTCCTGATTATCATAGGCTTTGATAGTTATTATTTCTAGCTAAAGATCTACCATTGTGTACCCAAGAAGCTTGATGAGCTTTAGAGACACTATGTTGAGGCCAGATCCATTATCTATAAGGACACATTTAACTTTATGCCTTCTTATATAAAATTCTATGTATAATGTATTATTATGGAGTGGGCAAAGAGAAGACATATCACTTTGGTTGAATGTGACTTATTGGGTTGGAGCTAGGTGTCAAACCAAAGCTTGAAATTTATCAGGGGATATGTCACTATCAATAGTGGATTAGGTCAAAAACTCATTCAAGATGTTCTTATGGATTATCGACATTTGTAGCAAATCTAAAATAGAAATTTTTGTTAGTGTCTTATGCAATTATTCTATAATATCAAATTTCTTGTCTTGGTTAGTAGTGAATGGTTTATTCTAAGGATAAATGGTTGGTTGGATGACAGGCATAATGGTAGATGATTGTGGGCCTAGGATAGTAATATTTGACCTCTGAGTTGTGATTACACAATCATGATTAAATGCTGGACCATTATTGCTAACCAATGTTTGGAATGGTGTGGGACCAGACAGGGTAAGTGTCTATTACCAGTGCACTCATATGTGGTCATGTGGTAAGGATGAGTTGTTGATATAAGGTATAAAAGATGAAGTCCTAGTTTTCTAATTTGCTTGTATGCATTCCTAGGTCAAAGAAGGATTATTCATGTAATTTGGCTAAATGTTGTTATTTAGCAATGGTCTAGGTTGATTAGTGTTTGGTCTAGGATTAATGGAGATGGTATTGACACTAGCCCCTGCAATATGACCTACATCCCTATTGTAGTCATGTGAAACTGTATGGTATGTTTGTTGGCTACTAGCATTTTGACATTGATTCTTTCCATTGTTCTATCATTGTGGGTTTTGCTATTGATTTCGTTGATTTTATTGGTTCACCCTTTGATGTTGATTTTGCTACTACACTGGTCATTATTATTGTTGATTATTTTGCTACTACTAATTGTTATGTCAAGGAAAGGGGTTTTGGTAAATATCAAGAGTTTGATTGGAAGTGGAAGCACCATTTTCTAATGTTATCTTCCCATTCTCCAACATATTCTCAACTAAATGCTTGACTTGGACATATCTTCATAGATTATGCTCACTGACCTAATGATGGTCACATAATTTTTTTTCATAGTACTAATCAATATAAGGAATGCCTTATAGATAATGCTTTGGTATAGGCCAACTAATCAAATTATTATCAACAAGCTTGAAAAATATAGAATCAATAGGTTCTTTTAGGTCACTAAAGACATGATGTGTAGGTATGGTTCTCTTGGGAGGAGGGGTTTGCAATGGTAAAGGTTGTTCTTGTGGCATTGGTTAGAGAGGTTGTTGGGTACAAGTAAGATAAAAAGGTAGTGCAAATAATCAATTCGCCATTTGGACATGATGGGATTTGGTTACTCCATTTTCCACAACATTCTTATTATGGTTTAATTGCTTCGATACTTCATGGTTATTAGTGTATGCCAGTTGTGATGCTTATGCTTGAATGGGATGTTAATGTTGGTTATTTTCTTGATTGATACCTTGATTTTGATTAGTTGAATTAAGCTTGATAACTCCTTTATTGATGAGTACTCACTTGATCAACAAGACTTTGTCAATGATTTCCTTGAAAGTATGTGCACATTGTAGTTCTAAATGATAAGGTATCTCACTATGCAAATTCTTGGTAAACACAGTGGCTAATTTTTTATCTAGTAAACTATGGGTGAAACAGCTTGCAAGGCTCTCCATTTCTATAAATAACTTGTAAAACTCTCACCAACTTTTTTTTGGCTTGCGTTATTTCTACTAATGAAATATCATGATCGAGATTATAGAAAAAGTGTTGTACAAACTTATCAAAAAGATCATCAAAATCCATAACCAATTTTTTGGGAAACTTCAAAAACCACTCCAAGGCTTGTCTAGTCAAGCTCCTTAGAAACAACAACAAAATATATATGTCATTATATGCCACTGGTTGACATGGGACAAAGAGTTTGGCCAAATGATCCTTAGGGTCACCTTTCCATTTGTACTTGTCAAATTTTGGTAGTTCATATCCTTGAAGAAATGGTATCTACAAATACTCCATGCTAAATAGGTAGGAACACAGATCATCTAATTTGAACTTCTTAATCTATTTACTAGCTTGAGCAATTACATCCTTCATCTATTACAATTCTTGGGATAGGAATCTAGAAGGAACATTGGTTTGAGGGAGAATATTAGTTTGGATAGATGGTTGAGAGGTCGCAAGTGAGACACTTTAACTAGGGTATGATGGAGATATCTATTGGGGTACATTGGTTTGGTTGGGGAATGGACTAGGAATATGCATACATGGATTAGGATGTACTTAAAATTACACATTTGGTTATGAGATATTATGGTTTGGGTTGGCAATAAAGGTTTGACTTGGTAGATTTTGTGGTTGGGATGGAGGGATATAACTATACTATGGTTATTTTGGTTGAAAAGGGACATGTTTTTGACTAATCAAACCTTGTTATTGAGTGGAAACTTGTGGTCCAAGACCTTATCTTTGAATTTATGGCACATTTTGAACCAATAGTTGTCTAGTATATACTTGAGAAACATGAGGACCTCTTTGTTGCATGAATCCCTATGAGGAAGTGAAAGCAGGTTGTAGATTTGGTATTTGTCACTGGCTAATATTTGCACATTGTTGAATAGTCATTACTTGGTTTTGGATTGGCATGTTATTCTATGACTGAAGAGGTATGTTGAGTATTACCTAATGAGGTGGAACATTAATTGACCCTAATTAAGGTGGCAATGTATTTTTCCTCTATTACATTGATACACTAGACTATGCCTATTGTTGTGGAATACTATTTGTTACTTATTGAGGAGGAGTAGAATTCATCACATTTTATCATTGAGGCATGACATTAGCCATTGTTTTATTACCTAATCCCATAAGTTTTACACTTGAGGAAGCAACTGGTTTAGGTTGGGGTGTAGAAACTCCTATCCCCTAGTATGATGATCTACCTATGGGACTAACTACATGCACATGTTGTTGGCTAGTTTTTTGTGTGTTACTAACACTTTCAATGGGATTGGACATTATTTGTGCATTATCAATTATTTTTAGCTCACTATTCTATGTAGAGGCCAAAGACGCTTCTTTAATAATGAGTATATGCATCAAGTTGTCTATTGAAGCAGTTTGTATGAATGAGTAAAATTTAGATTATCTTGTCCAGTTAACTCTATCAACACTCCTATTGAAGGAACTATATCAATAAGAGGCTTACTCACCATGTTCATCTGATTGAAATCATGTGCTATATTTAGGTAGGTTTGATATGTTGTCTGCATTTGGTTAAAGTGATCTTCCATGATGTTTTTGTCTTGATTAGATATATTAGGGTCCTGATACGTTGTTTGGATTAGAGCCATAGGATTGATAGAAGAATCATGTTGATCATAAATTATATTATGGGGTACTCTTACTAGACTTGGTAAATTTTTGTGGGCAAAGTTTGCTAGAAACATGGCCCCTACCTCGATGGCTCTAACCAAAATCTCATCTTTGATCTCTAACAAATGTCATTCAAATAAAAATGGATCGTATGTGGAAGTCGTATTAGTAAAATATGACTATTGAAGAATTGGCTCATCCACTATGGGTATTATAGCTAGGTATTGTATGGTTTATTCTTGGTCTTGTTTTGAATAAGCCGTTGTGTTAACTAGATAGTTAGCTAATGGATCTTGGCTTTGTACCCCTGATTGAGTATTATAAGAGATATAAGAATCCATCTCATAAGCAATATTATTTGCATAGGGATATTGTACCATTTCTTCTTGTGCCACCATATTACTAATCCTTGGATTGTACATGACTCCACTATGAGTGTAGAAATACATGTTTAGATCCATAGTCAATGCTTTGCGATAAAAGGTCAATAGAGTTTTACAAACTCTAAAAAGGATAGAATCTAAAATAGATGATGTTCCAATTTGATCTATATTTGTCAAAAGGATCAAAAGGTTTATGCAAAGATTTGTGAGGAAACAAGATAACGTGTAATATCTAACGTTTCTCTATTCACACAAAGATAAGCAAGTAAATGGACCAAAAATCAAATACCAAACTCTAAGGTTGAAGTGTTTTGAATCAATCTAATATAGGAATTCAAAAGTTGCTAGGTCTTTTGGCCAAATTCAACGTCAAAAGTTAGGCTCAAACAAGCCATGTGATAGGACTCTTGGCCAAACAACATCAAAAGCTAGACATTGAAATAGATGAAAGTTTTAATCTAACATATTTGAAACACTTATAACAAACACTAGGAATTTTATTCTTAGACATGAACTTGATAAACTAGGTATAAGGTATGAAATAAAAGGCCCTTTTAGAGATAGTTTATTTTCTCACAAAAATGGTATAAAAATTGGTTATTTTAACAAATAAGCTAGACAAAAGTGAGTGTTATAACTATGCTTTAGAAGAAAGATCATAAAAGTACACTTGAATTAGTCTAAAGATGTAGGAAAAAATTTAAGCTCTATGAAAGAGAGTCTATGAAAAAATATTTTAAATGTTTTGAGCAATGTAACAATGTTGTATTACCCAAAAGGTGTGACAAAAAAGTTTGTTTCAATAACTCTCTAATTCAAAGACATTTTCCCACACTTTTGAAAGCATAACACTACTTTTCTTGACTCAAAATGTTGTGGTACATAAACTCAAAGTGCAAGTGTTTAGCAAAAAGTGGCTTAATTATATCAATTGATGACAATGATTATGAGTCTTGAATGACCTTCAACCCAAATTGGAAATTAAACCTAATTTCCCTCAAGTTTAGTGCAAATGGTGAACCCGCTCAACACATCAACCTTATGAACTTATAAAGGTGTAATTCTGAATTTATATTATAAGTGAAGGACTTTAAACAACTTTGGTAAAGGTCTAGACTCAATTAGGTAGCATAACTATGCCAAAGTGGATGATATGACTCTCAAGTTTTTGATAACTTTGAACAAGGTAAATTAATGATCTCACATGGGCAGCATAATGCCTCTTTGTTCAAATGAAAATTAGGACTATGTATTTGGTTTGGATTGTTTGTTTACACCAAGTTTTGACTTCAAATAAGATATTATTCTATGACAAGACCAACTAATTAATCACTCTTAGATCCTAAATTGACAAGGTGCTTGGTATTGTTGGAATCCATCAATATACATCATTTGAGAGGATTTTAAGTGTTAATCCAAAAGTAAATGTGCATTCTATAGTAGGGTTTTTACACCCACCCCTTCTCTCAAATGATAATAATGTGACATGGACCTTGAGGCACACATTGTACCAATAATACTTCCATGACAAGTGGGGATTTATCTAAAATTTAATAAGTTTTTGAATTATCTAAGGGAATCAATTGCATAATGACTTTCATGCCAAATACTTCAAAATAAAAGCATAGATTTTAGGTCTGTGTCACTTGGCTTGTTACAGAAAGGTCTAGTCCTTTTTGTATCCACTACATCCTATTGTTTTCTCAGTATAGTGTGATGTCTAAAGTGCCACTACATCTCATGTGTAACTCTAATTAGGAGCCAAATGAAGTCAATGTCAGGAGGTGAAAGCTAGGTCAAAGCTTCCCTAAAGAACTTATTGGAGGTGATGAAGTCCCCCTCACAAGCCAAGGTTGCATAAAAATGAAGAAAACATGAAATTAGAAACACTTTAGGGTCATTTTCAAGGTCACCCAAAATTTGATGATTTTTTGGGGAGTGCTTTAGATGACATTGTTTGTAATCCTTGGAATAGGCTACTTGTAATATGAATGGTGTTTTTTATTCCAAGGGTTCCCTAAAAGGGACAAATAAAAGAGCATACATGTACCATTCCTCTTTATTCAAAACAAAATCTAATTTAAACAACTATTGCAAATAAAACTTGACAAGTGTGTTCAATTTTAATCCCAAATGAAATATTTGGTGGTGTTCATTTTACCCCTTGGTCTTAAGATTGTGAACTTTGAAAACATTCATCTAATCATCTAAATTTTTCATTAAACACCAAAAAAAGGTTCCTAATTGATTTTTAAACATGTAAAAGGTGATTTAAAACATGTTTTTAAAAAATGTCAAGCTTCGTCCTATAGAAAAAATGCTAGCATGTCCTTTAGCTTTGAATCTCTTTTTGGTTTTAAAAAATAAACTTTAGAAAAAGATCTCTCAGTCTATGTTTTAAGAAAAGCACAGTGACTAATGTTGGTTTATATAACTGACGATGGTTACATTTTCTACCAATGTTGGTTATCCAACTAACATTGATTATACTAATGTGACCAATGATAGGCATACAACTGATGTTAGTTTTACTAATTGACATCAATTAAGATATGCAACTGATGTCGGTCTTACTTGTTGATGTCTGTTACTATGTAAAACTATGGCAAACAAAAATAGAAAAATAAAGTTAGAAAATTAATTTTCAAGAGTTTTAAAGGTCCAAATGAATATTTTAAAGTTGTAAAATGATCTTATTCAAGTGTGAGATGTGTCTAGTACCACTGGGAGTGCCATATGTGATCTAAGAATTTGACTCAATGGTTAATATGGTGTTAGTTCCAAAATGAAAACAAAATGAAAGAAACACACCAACTAGCATAACATCTCTAGGCTTAGAAACTAGGGAGAGCTTAGTTAACAAACATGAATAAAACACACAAATAAAATGTTAAAAAAATCCTCTTTTACCTCCCTTGGATGCTCCAAAATGCTTTTTGTAGTGGCTTACTTGGCTTGTGCTCATGAAGTCCTTGGCAATGGAAGTTTGGCTACCTCCATCTCTCCTTGGCACCATTGGCTTGTGTCTTGGCTTGGATTGGAATAAATTTTTCATGGAAACACAAATTGTTTGAATCTTTGTAATAAATTTTTCATTATAACATTTCATAATTATGTCTTAGAAATGATGTTCTTGGCCTCTCTATTTATAGATTTTTTAGAATGTCTAGAATCAATCTAAACCATCCATCCTGAGATTGAGATGTGTGGATGAGGAATAATTCAATTTTTGGAATTAATTTTATAATTATCCTCATCATGAAATTGGAAGAAGGAAAAATTAAGAGGCATAGAAGGCATCATGGAAGGCATTGATGAGGCATGGAGGGCATGAATCCTGATATTTATGGTATTTATGGCCTAGGGATGTCTTCCCAAGAAATGAGGTCACTTGATGATGCATATATTAAATATTTATTTCCAAAAATAAGTCTTTAACAAGTTTCCATCGAATTATTAATTATGCCTTGATTTGGGTTAATTATCTCTTAAGCATGTTTAAGCACTTTATGCACAAATTACTTAAATTGAGCATAATACCTTGTTATTGGTCTAAATTTCAATTGGATTAGAATTAGAAGGCGATGTTAGATGCTTAGATCTATTATCCCATTTAGGATGTTGCTGAAATAAATAATAAAGGCATACATCTCATGCAAGAGATTTGATAGGATAGAACAATCTAGAGCACCTAGGTGCAAGATTGGCATTTTGACTCGAAATGATCTGATCAAAGTTAGCTAGCCCATAAATTGCATTACCCCATTTAGGGATAACCTAGCCAAAATTGGCACTTGAATATATCAATTTCAACTCATTTAACATGTTTTAGTGTTTTTAGGCCAAATTGTGTATTTTGGGTGGAAATTGACCAAAATATTGATTAGAGTTTACCGATGGCCAGATTTAGATGTCTACAAGTCTTTGTCTTTGATTACTTAGATTCCTTTAGCCTTAACCTAAAAATAATTCATGTGTATCACTACATCTCTCAAGATTGGTCATTCCAAGTCCATATGGAGGGGGAATCTTAAAATGCCATAAAAAGTTAAAATCCAAATCATTTAAACTAAAGGAAATGATATCAAAAGATAAAAATTATTCTTAAAAGTCAAATCAAACTAAAATACATTGTTCAAAACACATCTCCTTTTTCTAGTCAAATCTCAAACTCCATAGTTGGTCTCACAATAGAGCTGAGATCCTTTGGGGTATGGTATACTAGTAGATTAGGAGAGGAGAATAAAACAATCTTTTACTGCTACCTACTTTCTCACATAAGTACCCAATCTTTATACTAGATCGATGGCTCAGTAAAGGGTCCTAAAGAATGGGGAACACATCGTGGAAAGATAGGTCCTTTTTATTTTTCTTATACCCATCTACCTTCATGAGTTGATCTTAATAGCATGCATATTTTCTTAAAAATATTTATGTCTATAGAAAATAGGTTTCCTTTGTACATAAATGACCACTAGTCACTTAATGTCTTCTCACGTCCTTAGTATGCCTCTTATTTTCTAAGGTATTCTCATAAGATGCCTAAGTCTTGATTTTTACACTCCCTTTTTCATTCCATACATCCCTAAATTTCATTTTGAGAAATACTTTTTTGTCTACTAATCACTCCCCTTGGGATTTTATTTGTGAGTTGCATTGTAAGATTGTGGATAGGACCCAACCATCCTCATAAATTACCATATTTTCCCTTCCTATTACCCACATCCTTGATTACCTAAATTTTAATATTTATTCCACCTAGTGGTATTCTCTTGATGAGTTGTAATGTAAAACCATAGAAAGGACCCGACATTCATCACAAAATTTTCCAATACCCAAGTCACAATCAAAAATTACATGTGTCAAATATGAGATAAGATTTGATTGATTATGAAGTTACACATCATTGACATGCTTCCCAGCTTGATTTAGTATGTTTTATTCTTAATTTTTATTTCAGCTTTTTAATCTTCTTATTTTTTGAGTTCAAGTAAGAGTACAACCATTTCTTAAAAATTTTCATACTTCCCAACTTGAATTAGTGTGATCAATTTAAGACCAATCTTTTACCAATTTTATTTTTCTCTTATACTTCCAAACATTATCTAGTGTAATTGATCAACTTAATTCATTTGTTTTTATACCATTTGTGCCCTTTTACATACGTTCCATTTTATTACATTGTTGTCATATCTCCCAACATGAATTAGTATGATTTTACTTATTTTAATTTGGTGCAAAAATCTTTCACTTTGGTTTAAAAACAAATCCCTTTTTACCATCTTATTTTTCCATTTCTTGGCTCTCTATACTTAGTTATTTTATTGTTAGTACATAGTTCCTAGCTTGAAATAGTGTGTAGTACATAATATTGGTTGATTATATATTTTCCAAGTCATTATTTGCCTATTTATTTTTAACTATGCATGTGTTTTTCATAATGCTAGAAAAGAAATCACATCTCATATATTTTCTATAACATATACAACAATCTAAATACATGTACTAGAAAGAAATATATCCTAAGCATCCATAGCCTTAACCATAATGAAAAACCATGATAAACTATAATGGCAGCATACATAACAACCAACAATATGCCAAAATGATACTATATATATATATATATCATGAATTTTGATATAACAAATACAACCATATATAATGCTCCAACTCTATGGTTGTGCTTCATCATGTTTATCTTATAGCCTATCCATGCTACCTAATGAGGTCTCAATCTGAATCCTCTAAATAATAGACTATAAAGAAGCCATCTAGGATCTAAATCCCTCTACCTATCCATATAGGTGTGCTACCCACACTTGTGATTCTGTCAGCTAGGTATAAATCTCTATCATCTGCACCACTATGGCTAGATGCATAGCTCTCTCCGTAGCTAGGGCATGCCATGCCTACATCTTACCTACACCCATATCTATTGGTGGTTTCATCCTCTCTCTCTATGCCCATATATGTCTCATTACCTCCCCAACTAGTCTAAACTAGCTCACCTAAGCTGGGGAAGATGGTATGTTAGGGTCCTCTAATATAGTAAGATCATATGGTTGTAGAGTCTCATCCAGAACATCATAGAGTGTTCCCCTCACTAGGGACCCCCATATCTCCTCTACATCCTTAGCTACACCTAAAAAATCACACCAAATGGATATTAGATCACTATTATATCTCAAAATATCTATCTCTACTTTAAAATAAAAAACTTAAATCAATAATTTAACCATCTCTTCTTACCTATTTATGTCTCAGAAAATATGGTTTTTCCATCAACATGACTACCTAGCATAGTCTCCCCATATGAATGGCCTCCTATTAACTCTTCTATAGGCTACCCTCTTATCTCAAATCCCTCTATCATAGAATCATATCCATCTTATCCTGAGCCTATATGGTCTCTATATCATCCATCCCTCCTCTAGATCCTCTACTAGTTTGTTAGGGATGAAATTAATATTTGCTATATCCTGCTACCTCCATCACCATCATTCCCTTAATGGTCACAAATCATCCTAATGTATAACTTTTAGTGGTACATTTTTTATCTCTACCTACACCTCCCTATCCTCTTGTTATTCTCCCCATCATTCTCAACCAATCTGTGGCCACTCATAACATGGTTTGAGTATTAGTCTCACTATATGTGGTCCTAGTCCTCTCCTCCTCTATGGATCTCTCACATGATCAGCCCACTACTTAGGCATTAGTATCAATGTCTCTAGATGAGGCAAACCCATCTATCTTAGCACCTAAACCACCATATATGGCTCTCTTCACCACATGTAGTGTCCAATAACCTATGTCCTCTTTGTCACTAGTGCAACTATGTGCCAACTCACCCATATAGTCATTATGTCTCCATATGGATACCAAATTATGTCAAAACATATCACTAAGTGTAATATTGATATGTGGTGCATGACCCATGCTACCTGGTCTTACCTCCTTCTTTGTAAATGAGGTGACCTATCATTGACTGCATAGGGCATCCCAACTAACTGATACATAAGAAACCTCTTATATATCCAAGCTATTAGCAATATAATTGATCCCATGGTCTTCTACGTTTAACCAAAATCTCATAAAGATCATGTATGAGCTAGACCTAGATGAAATATCCTATATCATATAGAACTCACTCCTTTAGAATCATCCTACTCAAGGCTACCACAAATAGTGGCACCTTGCCTTCTAACTTATGACATAGCATCCAATGTATCATAAGTCCTATCACAAATTTTTAGATATCTATAATATATTATGTATATAAATCATCCATACTAACTCTCTAACCTACCAAAATCATCTATGAGCTTTTATCCCACATGGCTAAGGATCTCCTCTCCTTTATGCTATTTGATATCCCTATGGTCATTAGTACTCCTACTATGGGAAACATGAGGATGGCATGGAAATCCTCTAGTGTGATATCCACCTCTATCACATCCCTATCCACCTCCCATATAAATGTGTTATTAAATCATTGCCAATAATTGAGGAACATGACTAACAAATATGAACTCATGGGGAACCTACACATGTTAGCTATGAATCTTAGACCTATGGATACTAGTATAAACCTATCTCTATATGAAAATTACTTCAATAATAATAGTAACTAAGCCATATCCACCAATCTCGAGAAGCTCCATCTTCTCTGTAACCAAGAAACAACAAAAAATGTATCAGTTCCTTCATGTCATGTATAGTCAATATACATTCTTATTACATTTATACATAAAAAACAAGCCTAACTACTTTAATTATTATTCATTTTACCTTATTTATAGCCTACTTGGTTCTTTCCATCCTTTGTTCATTTTAGGCCATTTTTTTATCCCTCTTTTAGCCTTTTGCATGTTTTTTGTGCTTATTCTAGTTCTTTAGTCAACCTAGTTTGACCAAAATTTCCCTATTTTTGCCCTCATTGATTCCAAAATCTTAGTCAACCCTCTTATTTTCCCCTTCTTAATGTTACATTATCATTTTGGACCTTTAAAACTAGCTAGAAAACTACATTAGTTTGGTAGCTTGTAGAATGTACAAGATCAACCCATACCTACTGGGTCAACACTATGGATTCTGCTCAGATTTAACCTACTAGTTCGATTGGGTTGACCCAATTCATTTTGCCTATCGACCCATTGCATTTTCCTAAAAAAGTGAATTTTCTTTATTTCTTCCTAATTACTCTAAATCCATTTCTTGTCTTATTATTTTATACCCCTAGAATCTAAATTTGTCTCATTCTAACATCTAGAAATAATTAAAATTCAAAACTACTGAAAATACACTTAATTCAATATAAATTTCAAAAACTAGTTTGAGATTCTTAATTGCATACATATAATGCACCTGTTGTTGACTTTGGAGCCTCTCCTTATCTAGCCTATCATCTTCTCGCCATCCTATCTCATTTGGTCTCTAGATCTCTTCTTTCTCTCATTCACAAGTTAAAATAACAAATTACTTGTCTTTTCCCCTATTTTAAAAAACACCTTTTCAAGATTGAAATTCTTCAAATATTATCCTATAGATTCCTTGTTTTCTATATATATATATATATATATATATTTTACTCATCCATTTTCAAATCCATAAAATTAATTGGATTTGTCATGACGTAGAGGTGATTTTCCACTATCATATGCCCATTTTCTAAAAATCTCAAATTTTGGCTATTTTTTGCACTAACTTCTATTGGTTCACCTACTATTCTTCACATTGGATGCCTTCACATATCTTATAGTCTACTTCTTTGTCTAAATCACTAAAGTCAATAAAGGTATGCATTTTTCAATCCTATCCTTTTCTTTATCATGTTTTCTACTTACTGTACTTTACTTAGCATCAACATTGTGTGTTATTTTGTTTTATCTTGAAGCACCATCCCATATTGCACTTACATGACACATGATGAGATTCAGTTGGGGCATAATTATACACATAATATTTTAAAAACTTTTATTGATTATTGACACTTTATATCTTTTAGGAATCTATCGAGTCTTAATCTCTCTGAGTACAACCCCTTAGGGGTGCATTGGGAAAGGGGTGGGAAGACCATCTGTTTCTATGCAAAATTGCTTTCTACATTCAAAGAAGAAATAAGAAACTGAAAGATGGTCAAGGCTAGAAGTACCTGATAAAGTCGTGCGCACCGAAATCAGATGTTGAAAGATTCTCCTCTTTTGCTGTGGAGGAATGACACCTGCGAGGAAAAGGCTAAAACACGGAAAAACGTTAGTCAAAGATATGGTGGGCTGTCAGGCGAACGCCCGATCCCGGAAGTACGAAGACTCCCTAGAAGGATATCAACCCACTGATAAAAAAGAGTAGAAAATTGGATGAAAGTAGATGATAATGACAGAAATAAATGACAGAAAAATAAAGAGCGTACCTGATATGCAGCACTGTTCTGCACAGTCACCAGCGTCGGTCTCTGTGGTGCCGGCGTCGGTTAGGAAGGTGCCGACGTCGGTTAAGGTGCTGTCGTCGGTCGGGGTAGTGACCAGCGTCGGTAGGGGCAGGTTCTAGGAAAGTCTGGACAGAGTCGGGATAGGGCTGAACAGAGTCGGGACAGGGCTGAACAGAGTCTGGGGGAGTCAGGACAGAGGCAGAGATAACAGAACTGATAAATAATAACTGAGAAAGAAATGAAATAAATAGAATAATACTTACCTGGTAGAAGACGCGATGAAAGCCATGGTGTGCAGATTAGTTGATGTCGTAGTGTTGATGATTGCTCGGAGTTCGCAGGTTGATGGAGGAATTCGCAGGTTGGTTGCTCAGCGTTTCTGAATAGCGTTCGGGGATCCTGGCTCAAATGGCTGGCAGAGGTTGATGAAGGCGGGGGACGGGGACGGTTCCAGAAATGGTTCGTCAACCATTTTGGGAAACTGAATGGTAACTGATAACGGACCAGGGGAAGGTGAGCGACGTCGACAGGATTGCCGACGTCGGCCGATAGGTGACCGACGTCGGCCGATAGGTGACCGACGTCGGCGACATCGGTCGGGTAAAGACCGACGTCGACAGATGCATAATGGGTATAGAGTCTAGTTTTAGCTATGTGCTCATCTTTACACGCTGCCAGGGTCAAGGTTGGTGAAACAGTGATCGACAAGGGTTCAATAGGCGAAGAAGAATAAGACGGGGAAGGACCAGGGGAGGCGACACGATTTCGGTGTCTACATTTGCCCCTTTTTGTCTTGTTGGTTGTTCTAGACGAACTGCAAGACAAAAATAGGAGTGAGTGCCCCGGGTGAGGGATAAGGTTGATTTCGTCTTGTTGGTTGTTCGAATGAACTGCAAGACAAAATAGGAAGCGAAATGCCCTGAGTAAGGATGAGGTATTCCCCCTCAAAGCAGGAGTCGAGGGAAGGGAACCGGGAATCGGGTGCTAATTTGATAAAGAGTGGATGAAAAAGGGGTGAGGGTGAACGCTGCAAAGGTCGTGATTGCGCGCATACCACTGCACGAGATGGTCAGGCCAAAGTGTCGCAGGTCAAGGGTCGAGGAGTGCCAAAATTGAAGTAACCGGGCCCCAGCATTTAGTCATCTGCTGATCGGGTCACTCAATCTAAGCTGAAGCTCTAAATGGGTCGTCGCATTCCAGGTATCCTGGGCTCAGGAAGTGCTCTTAGAAACGCGAAAAAGTCACAAGTAGTGCGGATCAACCGGTGTGCGATCCTATACTTGTGAGGGTCCAAAAAGGTCTGCGCACAATTCTGCTAACCAGTCATGAGGTAGCATACATGCAAAAACAACCAAGGCAACAACGTCTTGGAAGTGGTCGAGGTCAGAGGAGATAGGCATGATCTCCAATGGTTGGTGGTCGAGGGGAGGAATGGACAAAAGGATGTGGCCGAGCTAACCCCAGAAGACCCCATGTCAACTGAGTGCTACCTACATAGCCCTGGTGATAGGGCCTCAGGCCGATGTAGTTCTCCCTAAAAGGGAGGGAGGGTTAAAGGGATAAAATGGGTCATGGTCAAGGACAAGATTATGGTTAAAAGAAGGAAAGAAGGTTTGTCCATCAGAGAGACGAACAAACGAGAATGGTCGAGCTAACCTCAGAAGACCCCATGTCAACTGAGTGCTGCCTACATAGCCCTGGTGATAGGGCCTCAGACCAATGTAGTTCAGACAAAGGGTCCGAGTGGTAGACAGATGGTTAAAATGGTTGATAGATTGGTCGATGATTGGATGAAATGATGAGGAAAAAATATGTTGCAGGGTTTTCCAAATGGTGTATTCTGCAACATTGGTTGACGGGTTTTTCATCCCTAGCAATATTCCATATTCGTGATGGATGTATGCTAAAAATGAATTGAGGTTTATTTATGCTTCAGCAAGTATTGGTTTATGCTGAACATAAATTGTGGCGGGTCGATAGTTTCCATGTGTATTGGTGTCCATAGAAACTAGGGTGAATAGGCTAGGTCAGGTTGATGGTCTGAAAAGAGAGTTGAGTTGAGTCGATTGACTAGTGATGAAGGTGAATGTGACCAAAGTGTAGAATAAGTGAAAAGCATATTGCTCTTTCATTGAAAAGGACCAAAAAGAGAGCATAGATAGTGGTTATGAGAACCAAGAGCCCCATTCATGCGTGACGTCGTTGACCGTGGTTATGTTAGAGCGGTAATCGAATCACTTAGACACCAAAGTGAGCTCGAAGTCCCTTGAGCGGGTGATAGAAGGAGGAAGGAAGGGTAACCCATTTTAAGAGCAAAGATAATGATGCCCCTTTTTATAGGAGACCCTGAGACAACTATAAGTCAAGTCCATGACTCTTTTTTTTTTTGGCGCAGACTGATCAATGCGGGAAGCCTGCATAGAGATGTCATTTGCTGTAGTGGTCAGGTTGTGAAGCTGATCAATGCGGGAAGCTTCTAAAATAATGCTGTTTATTGCCAGATTTAGTCATAGCCATCCTTCGAGGGAGTGGTCTAGATTTTTGTTTAATAAAAGGGTTTTGAATAGCTGTCCTTCGAGGGAGCAGTCTATTAATTACAGCAATGATAGTACAGCTGTCCTTCGAGGGAGCAGTCTATTTTTTTGATTTTGATATAGATATAGTGACCATGGATATGTTTTGACATCTTGATTTGTTTTGACAGAAATGTGAGTCATGGACAAGATTATAGAAGGTCAAGGACTCCCTTTTATGAGGACAAAGCATCCATACAGCATAAAAGGGTTATAGGAATTGTTAAGAGGAATAGGGTTGAAAGGAGGTAGGACTAAGAGGATGAGGATTGCTCAAGGGATGAGCTCAAGTTAAGTGTCAAGTGGACGAGTACTCGACTAGCAGTAGAACGGTCGCAGATGCAACGCATTAAGAGGCTCAGGTTCTGGGCGTCCATCAAGAGAAGACAGACGGTAAGTCCCTGATCCATACTTGTGCGTGATAATAAAAGGTCCGAGCCAATTAGGAGCAAACTTGCCTCATTTACTTTGCTCCATATTGGTCACGTGTTGATTGATGAGTGGATGTGAAGTTGACTGATATGGTTGTTGATTGATCGAGACTGGTTGAATGTGTGGATAAAAAGGTTGGTCAATGTTTGGTTGAGATTTGGTCATTTGATAGTTGGTCAATGGTTGGTCAAAAGTTGATTGGTTAGTATTTGGTCTTTGGTTGGGTTGAATGTTTGGTTGAGGTCAGGTTAAATGTTTGGTTGCTAGTCTGGTTGAGGTTAAGTTGAAAGAGTGATTGATATGTGGTCGAGACCGTGTTGAAAAATTGGTCGAGGTTTGGATGAAGGTTGAATTCCCCCAGCGGCTAGGGAGAATGTTTGACAGATTGGTTAAGGTCGATTGAGGTTTAGTGGTCAGATGGACTGTGTTGATGTCGAATAAGGGGGTTAAAGGTGATAAAGGAACCAGAACCTGGTGTGGAGATCCTGATTTAGGTGATGAGGTTGGAGAGATATGAGTTAGTGTTGATGATTTGTGGGAGGGAAGGTCTAGAGGATCCTTGATGAGAAGGGAATCCTGTCTCCGTTGGTGACGAATGACAGCTTTAAGAGTGCAACAACGCTCAGTGTCATGTCCCGGAGTATGATGATAGTGACAGTATTTAGAGTTGTCGAACCAAGAGGGTCTTGATCCGAGAGTTGATGAGAGGGGTGGTGTTGAAGGCTTGATAACGTGGTCAAGAAGAGAGGTGTCATTCCCTAGATATTGGCGAATGGTGACCTTGAGGGCACAACAATGTTCCGTGTCGTGTCCAGGCGTGCGATGATACGCACAAATACGAGTGTCGTCGAACCAAGGTGGTTTAGGTCTGAGAGAATGATATGGTTTGAGAGGTGGAAGGTTGAGGCGAGATGACTGCAACAAGTGCCGTAACAGCAAGGTATAAGAACCTGCTAACGGGTCTGGATATTTTATTGCAGTGAGGTTTGATGACGTTGGTTTGAGAGGTGTAAGAGACGTTGGTCGATGGTTTAGAGAAGATATATGTTTGACAGGTTGATAGATTAATGGAGGCGACGTGCCTCTGTGAAGGATGGGAGTAGGAAGCACTCCATTTAAAGTGGACGGATGCGGGCCCAAGATTGAAGGTAATGACGAAGGTGGGGGAGGAGTCCTCCGATGTGGTCTAATGGTCTTCGTGGGTTTGGGTTGAGGGCCACTATTGTGCGAGGCGAGGTTAGATACGGGTTTGGGTTTAGATGTGGACGGAGGTGAGTGAGATGTAACAATCTCAGGCAAAGGGCAAGAGGAAACCGTGACTAGGTCTTCCTCAATTGAAATGGGTGAAGAGATAGGGTCTTCTCTTAGTGGAGAAGAAATAGGAGAGGGTGGCTCCTTAAGTGGGCAGATGGTAGGGGTGATCATGCCTTTTGCTTGTGCTTGAGGAGTAGGCAAGGTATGGTCATTGGATGAAGGTAGGACTAATGGCGTAAGTGTGGTCAAGGCGTCCTCCAATATAGGAGAAATAGATGGAGGACTAATAGGAGAAGAGGGTTCTTCATCCTGTGAAGAAGGTTGGTCAGGGACAAGAGGTAAGATAGTGTTGACGGTGTGTATATGGTCTTGAGAGTCATTGATTATGGTTTGGACGTTGTCTTGAGTAGGCGGGTGATTAGGAAAAGGTTGTTTGAAGATGTCGAGGTTTTGGTTGGGCGGTGCGTTCGGGTTATCCAAGATAAGATCGCCCTTGTCGAGCATGTCCTGGACGAGGTTTTTAAAAGTTTGACAGTGATTCATATCATGGCCTTTGACACGATGATAGTTACAAAAGTGATTTTCCCTGTACCATGCAGGGATAGGTGTTGAAGAGTCGAATTGATGTGGTCGGATTAAAGGGAGATTGAGGACCCCCTGTTTGACGAGTTTATCCAAGACAGAGGCATATGACTCTCCAATTGGAGTGAATTGACGCTGTATGGATTGACGTTGAAAATGTTTATTGATGTAGTCTAATGTTGAAGATGCTAGTCGGTTGGTTATTGTTGAAGATGATGGTCTAAAGGTGATAGTGTTTGCCGACTCCTTAGATTGAGAGTGGGCAGAAGAAGGTCTGGAAGAAGAATGGTCATTGGTTCTTGTGTTAGTGTTACACAATTTGACCTTATCTTCTTCAATAGCGCAGAGTTCAAGCTTTCGGGCCATGGTGAAGGCCTCGTCGAAAGTGTGGAATGTTTGAACCCGCAAGGTGGTTGAGATGTGACTGACACATGCTCGAGAAAAGAGCTCAATGAGCTCGGGTTGAGGCAAGGAGAAGGAGAGCTGGTTGATCAAGTCTCTCCAACGGGCGACAAAATCAACTACTGATTCGTCGTCAAATTGCCTAATGGAGTAAAGGTCTGTGATCGAGACTTGTTTAGTGATATTGATTGAGAAATGGTCAACGAATAATTGAGCGAGTTGAATGAAGGAAAAGATAGAATGTCTGGCAAGGGAGTTATACCAGTCAAGGGCAGGGCCAGAAAGAGACATGGGAAACGTGCATAAAAGTAACGCATCATCGTGGGCAAAAAGATAGCAGGCATGTCTGAATGCCCATAGATGTTGTTGTGGGTCTTCCTTACTCTGAAAGCAAGTAAATTTAGGAAGCTCCCAATGGTTGGGGTATGGTCGGATAGGGACGGAAGGATGAATGGGCTCGTTGTAAATCTGGTCATATGAAGAGATATTATTTGAACCGGAGATAGAAGCTTCGAGATTGGACATTTTATCCATCAGCATCTTGATGACGTCTGCTGACGGATTGGTGGACGGAGCACCCCTAAGGTTGTAAGGTGCTTGAGAGAGGCTAGAGGAGGTATACGACGTAGTCGGTTGTACCAGTAAGGGTGCAACGTATGGATGACTAGTCGCAGGGGTAGAAGTAGAGGTTAAGGGTGGTTGCGTCATGAAGGTCGAAGGTATAAGTTAACCAAGCACCGCCAAAGGTGGTTGAATAGCGGCACTGGTAGAGGGATAGGTTGGCACTCCTACATTTGTGGGCGCAAGAGTGTAAGGGGTCGAGGCAATCAAGTTCTGATACGATGTAGAACTTGGTTGATTTGTAGATGATTGAGGGGGTAATGGAACCCCGATGGAGGTCGGTCTAAAAATAGACAAAGAGGCGAAACTTTGCGTATTGGCCATGGTTGAGTTAACGGTTGAGGCGAAAGGCTGAGTCAAAAAAGGTTGGGTGGCGAATGGTGTCGATGTCATCGCCATGTCACCCAAAAGGTCTCGCATTGGATTTCTCGCGAGATAGTTTTGGAGGGCTGTGGTATTGAGGTCCAAGAATTTTTTGAAATCCTGGTCCCCTTCAGGGATGATGGGAAGTTGAGTCGGGGTCAGGGTCGGTCCTGTAGGAGTTCTTTCAGTCTCCGAGTGGAACTCCATGATAGGACGGGTTTAGAGATGGGGTAGACGAAAGCAGTTGACGGTCAGAGTGGTCAAAAAGGGCCTTGGTTTGACTGTGTGTCAAAACCATAAAAGGCAAGAGAGAACGTCCTTACACACTCAAACAAGCAGATAAGAACTAAAAAGATGAAGACACAAGTAGATCCTAAAATTCTAGAAGTAAAAATTTTCAGGATTATAGTGGCTTATGCCTTAAAATGTGTGTTTGGGGAGGATTGGCTTTATGAGTTGGGTCCTAGAAGAAGCAGTCTATGGAAGGTTTCGGGTTTTGTTATGGTGCTCAAGAAGTCTGTGTTAGGGTCTGGTACGTGGCCTGGTGCTAAGGAGCAAGCTCCCCTCACTTCACGATTCCAGTGGTTAGCTGGTTTCGCTTAGCCAAGATATACCTCACCTAGAGATTATACTCCGCCAGAGAACGGAGTGGGCTTCCCCCTTGGTGATGAAATCCAAGTAGGGTTACCGGGACGGGTAAGGTATCCGCTGGGGGATGAAATCCCAGTCGGGCCTTGTCTCAGATAAGTTAAAATGTTTATTTTGTGCAGGTGGTTTGGTCGTGTAACATGAAGTGATCTAGATTAATTCAATATGCGGTTTAATTACTATGTGTGGTCTAAGAGATGTAGGCAAACAGAAATGAATGCAGAATGTTTTAATGTCCAAGTCGAAATGTTTGTTCGTATGAAGACGAATGGAGAAAGAGTCGAAGAATATGAGTTTTAGCTAGTCTAAAAGTGCAAGAAAGAAATGTTCGTTTTAGTTCTGCTTATGATGTTGTTTAAGAAGAGACGAAAGGAGGTGAAAAAGAAGAAACCTAATGCGCCTAAATGAACGAAAGAAAGAAAGAACCCAAGGAGGACCTAGGGTCCCACCGGGCGTGCCAAAATGTTTCTATGCAAAATTGCTTTCTACATTCAAAGAAGAAATAAGAAACTGAAAGATGGTCAAGGCTAGAAGTACCTGATAAAGTCATGCGCACCAAAATCAGACGTTGAAAGATTCTCCTCTTTTGCTATGGAGGAATGACACCTGCGAGGAAAAGGCTAAAACACGGAAAAATGTTAGTCAAAGATATGGTGGGCTGTCAGGCGAACGCCCGATCCCAGAAGTACGAAGACTCCCTAGAAGGATATCAACCCACTGATAAAAAAGAGTAGAAAATTGGACGAAAGTAGATGATAATGACAGAAATAAATGACAAAAAAATAAAGAGCGTACCTGATATGCAGCACTGTTCTGCACAGTCGCCGGCGTCGGTCTCTATGGTGCCAGCGTCGGTTAGGAAGGTGCCGACGTCGGTTAAGGTGCCGTCGTCGGTCGGGGTAGTGACCGACGTCGGTAGGGGCAGGTTCTAGGAAAGTCTAGACAGAGTCAGGACAGGGCTGAACAGAGTCAGGACAGGGCTGAACAGAGTCTGGGGGAGTCGGGACAGAGGCAGAGATAACAGAACTGATAAATAATAACTGAGAAAGAAATGAAATAAACAGAATAATACTTACCTGGTAGAAGATGCGATGAAAGCCATGGTGTGCAGATTAGTTGATGTCATAGTGTTGATGATTGCTCGGAGTTCGCAGGTTGATGGAGGAATTCGCAGGTTGGTTGCTCAGCGTTTCTGAATAGCGTTCGGGGATCCTAGCTCAAATGGCTGGCAGAGGTTGATGAAGGCGGGGGACGGGGACGGTTCCAGAAACGGTTCGTCAACCGTTTCGGGAAACCGAATGGTAACTGATAACGGACCAGGGGAAGGTGACCGACGTCGGCAGGATTGCCGATGTCGGCCGATAGGTGACCGACGTCGGCGACATCGGTCGGGTAAAGACCGACGTCGGCAGATGCATAATGGGTATAGAGTCTAGTTTTAGCTCTGTGCTCATCTTTACACGCTGCCAAGGTCAAGGTTGGTGAAACAAGTGATCGACAAGGGTTCAATAGGCGAAGAAGAATAAGACGGGGAAGGACCAGGGGAGTCGATACGATTTCGGTGTCTACACCATCGATGCTTCATAAGATTGTTGTCCCTTTTTCCACTTGACATCTACAAACTCATCTCCTAAAACCATTAACCCTAAGGTTATTCTTCTTAGCCTCACCTATTATAGTTATTTTCCTCTTTTCATCCTCTTTTTCTTACCTTAATTCCCTTTTAGACTAACAGTTATACTAGGTCGACCATGGCTGACCCTATATAGTTTAGGGTGTTTTTCACTTTTTGGGTTTGTTAGTCTTTTGGCCAACCTAGCTAAGACCTAGTGAATTATTATCAAAAACATATAGGGTTGACCATGGTTGACCATGTATAATTGACATATTTGGGAGGGTTTAGGGAAAGATCTACCTATATATACAAGTTCATTTCCAACCATTTTAGAGAAGAGAATAAAATAAGAATAAGTATGAATGAACATCTCCTTATTGACCATTCTACTTGAGGAATAAATCTTAGGGTTCCATACTTTCTTTGAAGATATGGATCTTTTCTTGTGGATAATCTTTTGGATGCATATATAGGTTGTGTATCCTAGAGATGATTTGCCTTTGTTATCCTTACATACCATAACAATCTCTTACAAAGGACCTTGGCCAAGGGAGAGATTGAGGCTTGGTGGGTTCATCTTCAAGTTAAGTATTCCTAACTTTATTTCTCCTTTATAAGAGTAGATAGATAACTTAGATGTGTTTCTCTCTTCCATGCATTAGGATTTTGTATACATTGACGTGAATATATGTCTTATATGCATGTTTAGTTTAGTTATTTGTTTTATTTCTAACCCCCACTTTGTGCCACAAGTTTTGGTGTGCACTATATTATATTTACTTTCTTGTTCATTAGCATAGGTGAAATATAAAACCTTAGGACTCTTTTAGGGTTTTTGCATGATTTTGTTAGACTGTAGGCTTTGAAACCCTACTTCACATGGTGTATTATAATAATTAATCCCCTTATAATGTCTAATAGATCCCCATATTGGTCATGCTCTTAATTAAAAAATGTAATACCAATCAGAAGTGTAGGTAAAAACTATATTCTTTGAGCCATGATCGATTTATAGACATGATGCATTTTTTATTGCTTACACATTGAATTTTGCTTTCAATTTATAATAACTATGTTTATTGGGTCAACCTATTTATGTAAATTAGCTAGTTTTTGAATCCTATTAAGATGATTGAGTTGACCTAGTTTGTTATCTAGAAGCTAATTGTGATACTAAGTCCACCTAAACAACTTAGTTTGTTATTTTGGAGCTGAATAAGAGACTAAGGAAACTTATTCAACATAATATATTATCTATGATTGCATAATATTACTATGTCAACATATTTAATACATTAATCTATATCTGATGAAGACCTACATAGAAATAACATAGTCATTTTGATGTGACTATGTGTTAAACTTGTATGCATAAGTTAGAAAATATACCATCTTGGTCGATCTAGTATCATAAATACAGAAAAATAATAAAATTATATAAATTCAAAGCATGAAATAAAACCTACAAGGGTTAAATTTACATTAGACTCACTAGAATGTATGTAATCATAAATGCATCAGATCCACAAATAAATCCTAGCTCAGAGAAGATAGATCCTACTTACCCTTCCAATTATGGATACATTAGATAATTAGGAACATAACCAATATGGATCTACTAGACCCAATTATGGGATCTCTTACCATACTAATATCACTAGGGAGGGTTCAAAAGCCTTCAGTCAAGCAAAATTATTCAATAACCCTAACTAATTCTTATGTTTGCATATGCACTATACTAATAAGTAAAGCAAAGAAATATAATGCAGTACTCACCAAAATTTACGGCACAAAGTGGAAGGTTATTAAAAAAATGAAAGTAAACATGCATAATAAAATCCTAATTAAGCTATGTATAGTTAAAACCCTAATGTATGGAGAACAAGAGTAGTATTATTAAAAGGCCATTACTTATGCTATTTCTATCTAGTAAAGAGAGGAGAAAACTTAGAGATACTTATGTGGAAGATGAACCCATAAAGTCTCAATATATCCCTTTTATAAAATTAATTTTCAAGAGGTTGTTGTGGTTTTTAGTTATCACTAAGAAAGGCCAAAGCATCAAAGACTTTTCCACAAGACTAGATTCTTCTCTATGTAGAAACCCTAATTGAAGACTCCTCAAGTAGAATGGTGGAAGAGTAGATTGTAAATAAGTGTAAATGAATAACAAATATTTTTTATCTCTAATAATTGTGAAATTGATGTGTTTATATAGATCACTTTAACCCTAAATCCTTCCAAAATTTTCAACTGATATGGTTGACCCAGTTAACATAGTATCATTATTGACAAAAATTCACTAGGTCATAGGCTAGGTCAGCCAAGAGCTAACTTAGACCCTAACTAAATTTTTATAATATGAATACAAGGTCGAAACAATCAACATAGTTAGGTAAACTATCAAAATTTATTTTTGGTTAAGAAAAAGGGTACTTAAGGTGGAAAATGATTAGAGGATTTTAGGTTAGCAAAAAGGGTATTAGAGCTTAGGGGAATAGTCTTAGGAGCTAGTTAGATTGGTAATAAGTGGAAATAAGGAAAAATAATCTTATGAAGCACCAATTTTATACCCACCCATTTCTTGATGCGCCCTTTAGGGTATACACTTAAAGAGATTGAGATTTGATAGGTTCTTGTAAGATAGAAAGCATCAATATTTGATAAAGTTTGAAAATATTATGTTTATACACATAATAAACCTTAGGTACAGTCTTTACTCAACAATTAAATACTTTTGAATAATAAAATCCCAAACTAATAGTTACTCAGCCATTGGCACCTCAATTTGTCATAGATGATTATGTGTCCATGTCTGCTAAATCCCCTACTCCATCTGAAGTTGATTTTTTCTATCAAGTATATGATCATATATAGGATTATATAAATCTAACTAGAGAAAGAATTTTACCTTGGGAGATATCTTCATCTATTATTGGAGACTTAGATACACATATACTCAACTATGCTCATGGTGATCATGAACTTTGGCATATGAGAATGGTCTTTGCCATAGAAAGATAGCTTACTTTGTAATATGCAACTGAAGAAATCAATCAATTCATTATGTACATATAATTTCATGTTCTTATAATCACTCAAAGGGTTAGGTCCTTTAATTATTCTTTAAAGGTATTTATAGTGATATGGTGAATAATTCATAGAGATTATCAACTCAATTGGGATGGTGCATGTGAACTGATGATTAGCATATTTCAACTATCCTAGGTCATCATAAATAATTTTCCTCACTTTTAGTAAGATGAGTGTCCTAAAATCCATCTCCACAAATTTGTTGAGGTCTAGACTTAAGAATATGTGGCATCTAAGCACTGGGTTCATAACTTTCATTATACACTTGGCCCTTTACCATCAACCTAATATATGCATTAAGAATACAAAAGGGAGAAAAATCATTGGGCATAGGTGTAGAGTGAATTCATATAATTTTTTTTGTTTGAAGATGAGAATCCTCTAGTGCATAATGCATTTTTGAAAATCAAAAATTTCCTATGCCATGGGTGTGTACAAGATTTAATCACTATGGTGGAGTCTACTACATAGAAGAATGCACCCTATGATCTAAACACAAAATTAAAAAGATATAAAGCTATGAAGGTGGAATAAAAATATATTATATATCTATAACAATAAATAAAGGATGAAGAGGAGGAAATTGAAGATTCAAATACTAGTGGCAATATTGGTTTGACTAGTTTGTTTGAACCTGAATAGCTAGTAGAACCATTAAAAAACCTAGTCACAAAACCCATTGAAGAAGAAATGTTACACAAAATATAGATTCCAGAATAGCAAGGGAAAAAATACTAAAATACTCTATTACTGAGGAAAAATGTAATATTTATCAACCTATAAAAATGCATGTGTAAAACATTGAAAGCAAGGAGATTTTTAAACTAGCACATATAGGTGATTACTAGACTGAATCCAAATTTTCAAAAGTTATACAACTCCTATCAGATTATCATGATATATTTACACAAAAAATTTAGAGGTTAGAGGATTAGATACATACCTAGGTGAAATGCATATCAAACTCAAAGAGTATACATAACCCATAAATATACAACCATACAATTTGAATCCAAACATGAAGTTAAAAGTGAAGGCTGAACTAGATAGAATGTAAGAAGCAGGGATAGTCTATCCTTTAGAGAAGGAAGATTCAGTTAGTCATATGATGTTGCAGTATAAGAAAATATGGGAGATCAAAGTATATGGTGACTACCAAATTTTGAGTGATGCATATGTGAATAATCCATTTTTGATTCCCTTCATGGATGGAGTTTTGGAATATGTCACAAGTCATGAAGTTTACTCTTTAACAGATGGCTTTAATGACTATCATTAGATACCCATTGTAGAGGAATACAGAGATAAAATAAAATTTTCCATAGAATGGAGATACTTTGCATACAAGGTAATCCCTTTTGGCCTAAAAAATGCACCTAAATTTTTTTCTAGAGCAATGGTGACTGCATATAAGGATTTCATTCATGACTTCTTGGAAGTATATCTAGATAATTGGGTAGTCTTTTCTTTGTTTAAATAATACTTGTCTAAGATGTGTTTCATGTTATAATACTAACAAGATCTGTACATTGACCTACATTTGAAACAGTGCTTATTATTTACACCTCTTGGTGTCTTTCTAGGTCATGTAGTGTACAGTGAAGGGATTTTGGTGGATCAGGCCAAAATTATAGTCATTCTTATTATGGCTCCACCAGTCAACTCCATGGAAGTGTGATCCTTTCTTGTCCATACAAGGTACTATTAGAAGTTTATCAAGGGATATGCATCTATTTTATCTCCATTGGAATATTTATTACGTAAAGGTATGAAGTTTGTCTAGATTTCTGAGTGTTAAGTAAGCTTCATATAACTAAAATAGAGATTAGACTTCACCTATTCTCATCTTTCCAAATTGGAGTAATTAGTTTCATGTGAAAATTTATGCTTTTGTTATTGCATTTAGTGTTGTAATTTCACAACCAAGTAAAGGTGTACTGGACCACCCCATTCATTTTACAAGCAAAAAGTTATATGATACAGAAACAAATTATATGACAACTGAAAGGGAAGCACTGGATATAGTTTTCACACTACAAAAATTTTGACATTATCTTTTTATGACACCATTCGAAGTTTTCAAAAATCATCAATCCCTATGCTACCTAGTCAATAATCCTATGATATGAGGACACATGTCAAGATGGTTGATGATATTTCAATAATTTTAATTTTGTATCAGTGTCAAACCAAGCAAATAAAATGTTGGGTTGGATCATCTTAGTTGCATCATAAATGGGGAAGAACAATAAAAACTATAGGAAAATTCTTCTTATGCTCATCTATTTCAAGTTTCTATGATACCTAAGAATTTTGAATCCATTGTTATTTTCCTAGAACAAGGAGTATTCCCTATGCACTACTAGGAAAAGATAATAATTAGTTTTTCACCAAAGCCTTGCCATATACTATTATAAATGGTCTCTTGTATCATTTGGGGAAGGATGAATTATTTCGTAGGGTCATCGTAGAACATGAATGACCACAAATATTATAATAAGCACACCAAAGAATAATAGGAGCTTAGTTTTCCATATAAGCTACTGCAAGGAAATTATTATAGAGTGGGTTATGGTGGTCGAACCTTTTTTAGGATGAACATAGAGTAGCGCAACATTATGATGTATGTCAATGAATGGGTAAGTCACTTGAGAAGGATGAAATTCCTTTGCAAACTTTGTTATCCAAAAAACCTTTTAAATAGTGGGGCATCAATTTTATAGGACTAATCAATCCCCAAATTAAATGTAGTAAATCATGGTATATTATCAATATGATAGATTACTTGAATAAATGGTTTGAAGCTGATAAGACACCCAACTATGGGTTAAAGGATATAATAAATTTTATTTACAATAATATCAACATAAGGTTTGGATGCCCCATCAATCTCACTATCAATCAAGTGGCACACTTATTGAACAATAATACAAAATCTATTACTGAAGAATTCATGATTTCTCTTCATAAAATTACTATGTACCATCCACAAGCTAATGAACAAGATGAGGCTTATAATAAAGTATTGGGAAAGATGTTGACAAATATCTATGATATGAAGAGGGATGATTGGGAAGATCACGTTCCTAATATTCTTTGGGCCTATTGAATGCACTATAAAAGGGCTACATGTTTTACTCCATTTCAATTGGTCTATGGGATTAAATAAATAATGTTGATGAAATATTTGGTAGCTAGTCTATGCATTGTAATGGTTATGAGACTAGGGGATCATGAGTCTCTCAAAAATAGGCTTCTTAAATTGATTAGGATGTATGAGTATCGATGCAAAGCATATAAGATGAAATAAGTTCATAAGCTGAGATAGAAAGTATGGCACAATAGAATCTATGCTATAAATAATTTCATAAAGATTAACTAATTTTGTTATATGATAATCACTTCAAAACATTCCTAGGTAAATTATAGATTAGATGGAAAGGGCATTAAGTTATACATGAAATATCATAAGAAGTAACTATTGTTTTAAGAGATATATAAGGAACCATTTTATTAGGATGGGTGAATGGTTGTAGGCTTAATACCTACCACAAATAGTATTAACTTATCTCTTTCTATCAAATGAGGGGGTGTTGAGTAACACCAAGTAGATTAGGATTTTCCATTTATATATGTTTTATTGTGTGTGTGTGTGTGTGTGTGTGTGTGTGTGTGTGTGTGTGTGTGTGTGTGTGTGTGTGTGTGTGTGTGTGTGTGTGTGTGTGTGTGTGTGTGTGTGTGTGTGTCTGTGTAGATGATCTCTTCAATAGATTTTAGAACTAGGATAATAACTATAACATGTACCAACTATGCACATAATAATTTAGGTGCACCATTGTTGACATCAATAGGAGAAAATGAAAGTAATTAAGTCTAAGAAAGATATGGTCAATTCACATTAGCTATGATCTTAGTCGTATAATGGTCACCCCTAAAAATTTAATACTAGACTAAAGGTTTGATTGACTTAATATTCACCAAATTAGTGGTCGGTCAACATCAATCATTACTACTCTAGTACGAACAACAAATAATATAACAACATATCTTGATGCATGTACTAGTGACTAACTACCTTAATTTACATATTGAATAAAATTTTCCATATTAACATTCACATTGATATCAAAAGGATAGATAAATGTAGCATTTGTGAGGAAACCAATAAGCATGAATTCTATAAAGGAATAAGGTTGTGAACCAAGTCTATATTTTATTATTGCAAGTATTTTATGCAATGAAGTTTTAGAATCAACTTAATTTTTACTATGCAAAAAGAAAAAAGTTTTTCAATTTCATTAATCAAAGATCATGGATCATTCATATCTAATAAATAACTTGATAGACACTCAAAAAAAGTAATTGGCATCAACCTTATGATTTAGTAGACAAAATACACTGATCTACATCCATTTGATTACCTCCAAGTAGTTGAGTAGAAACTCTTTTGACTAGATCCCATCAATGTTATAAAACCACTTGCCCTTGTATCCCCACATCAATTCTAGAATACAAACATTGAGATCCTACTTTGTATGGCCACCTTCGATCGATTTGGTGGAGATTGTATAAATCTTACTCAATTGCTACAATGATGGCAACAATCACATTGGCCTCGACACCGCTATAGTCATCAACACTAAAGCAATGGCCTTAAATTTGGGCATACTTGCACAAGGTGATTATCTTGATCCATACAAGACAATAATGCCTCCTATCATGTAAGATTTTAGAGACTTATATGTTTGTGGGCCTAGAGGAATCACCATTAAATAAATATAAGATGACCTAGTGTGCATCTTGGTCAAGTGAATCACATGAATATTCAAGAAGACAACCAAGTCTACAAAGTAAATTCCTAAAGGAGTGGTGGACATTAAAAATTACATGATTCACTATAATGAGCATTTCAATTACCTATAACACTTTTTATAGGAGATACTTACAAACATTGAAAAGTGTTACATGAATTCTAAGCAGACATTAAAGTACCAGTTTCTCATCTTTTTATTATGTTTCAACCAATAAAAGTCCCCTTGAAGGAGAGGTGCACACCAAAACAAACTACTAGCTATCACAAAAATTCCACAACCTATATGGACACCTAAGTGTGGTGCCCTTGTATATGAGGGTAAATTCAAAACATGGTGGGAGTGTTTGGAGTTGATTTCTACAAATCCTTAGGTGCTACCAAATGTCATCCATTGCCTAAGACAACATGTTGTTATCACCTTACTTCAAAAAGTCATCTTTGTTCACATTAACAAGCTACCTAAGTTACCCTTTGTACCCCTACCATTGTTTTGACCATGTCCATGGCATATGCAAAAGTTTCCAATCAGAAAGCATATGTAGCCAGGCATACAACACCACTCCAAGCCATACCGCTTAGCATGACAACAACATAAAACTACAACTAAATAGTAGATTAAATGAAAATGTAAGGTCTCCATTGAAAAATAACCACCATCATCTTCTTTGAAGCACAATATGAAGAGTAAAGTAACCTCGCTAGATGACCCCAAAATACCCTAGATCATAAGATCGTGTGACCTACCTCAAATAGAAATAAATGAGGAGTTATAGAGGTGATGGTATAGATATGGTAGGTAACTTCTATGATAGGGAGGAAGAGAAGGAATTCTTATTTTAGAAGTAAATATGCATGGTCCAAGTACATAAGAATGTCCCACCAAGCCTTTAGGTGGAAATACCACCATGCCATACATATATTATTATTGACACTATGTGAGAAAAGGCTAAGTAAATTCATAGAAGGGTTAATATCTTATAGTAGAAACCTGCTACCACTTTCATAGTCTTTGACATCTTTGTGCCACTGTTAGAATATCCATATAAGTCTCTCATGAATCAATCTAGAACTCAATGATAAGCTAGGGTTTGTCCTACCCTATAATAACACACATTTGGCAAGATAGCCATAGTGTAGGAAGTGAAACATTCTCTTACATTGACTTTGCCACCACCCAAACATAGGCTGGTCACTTTGGGGTGTAAGAAAACATTTGTCTCCAACTCAATGGTCCAACCAAGTAATTTTTTACCTTCATAACAAGACCTAGAGGCCAAATAGATCACACAAAAATAACTTATAGATAAATAAAAATAGGCTTCATAGGAAGAAGCAACTCATGTATCATAACATTAAGTTAAATAATAATAAAAGAAGTACCAGAATGGGTAGGCCCAAAAATAAGAAGCTCAATAAACAAGTTTCCAAGATAAATAATCCAAGGCCACAAAAAATCCCCAAAATGTAGAGACTAACAAAAAAAATACTATCAAGGTGGCCAAGAAGGTGCAAGAAGATAATGATACAATAATATAGGCATAATAGGAACACCAAAAGAAGATGGACATAGAGTAGAAGAATAAAGAGGTTGTGCTCACTACCAAGGCCAAGGCAGAAGAAGAAAATCAACACCAAGACATAGTGATATAGAAAAATAAGGCTCTAGAAGTAACTACTCTTACAAAACAACAAGATGAGGAAGCTACAACAAATAAGAAATAAGAAGAAGATGAAGCCCTACATAAACAATATGCTCAAGTGAAGGGATAACAAGTAAGTATAAGAAAGTAGTAGAAGAATAAAAAAGAATATAGGATGAAGATGTGCATTAATTGAAGCCTAAAGAATAATATACATAAAAACAACAACAACAATTTCCTAAACAATAACAAGCCATGTTATAAAAATTAGAGAAATAAGAAGATCAATCTACATCTATAATAGGTGCACAATAATCAGATTTGCCTTTGGTAGGAGTCTAGCTATGGGACATTCCATTTATGGGTACTCAATGTACCACATTATCATTTCCACTTGAGACCATGCCATGACTTGACCCTTTAGTGACTGTAAGAACTTTAGAAACATTCCCACTTTAGTAGGAAATATTCTTAGATGTTTCTAAATTACCACTAAAGAAATAGTTATAGGGGACTATAACATTTTAGGAGTACAATATATACAAGATCACCTCTCTAGAGTAGGATATTTATAAATACAAGTCCAAGAACATCGATTTAAAGGCTTGATTGCATAAATCCACCAAACATATTCAAGACACTTATCCTGAGTTCGTCACTTGAACAATCATGGACCAAGTAATGTCTAACTAGTGCAGTCTCAAGACACTTATCTTTGAGTTATCCAAGGACTACTACATAGCATAAAAAATCTATATAGTTAGAACATTGGGCCAATATTTCAAGTTCAAGGCTATTACTTTCATCACTTTATTGGAGGAATACTAAGGAATATTTGATGTTGTTGCACTTCAAGCTCAACAAGTCACACATAGCTTGCTACACTAGAAGTAGTAATTAGATACCTCCTTAGCCACTTCTATGTAGACTTTATAAAGTTTACCACCACCAAATTGACCATGGAAATCCATAATAAATATGGGGAGGATAAGGATGTATCACTCTAGAAATCACTCAATACTAGGGATAATGTGTGTGATAACCTTCTGAATTGGTAGAATCATCTTTTGTACAGTTCTTTCGTCGGCCTCCAAGATCAATGACATGCATATAAAATAGAATAGATGAGTGGAGAGATTCATACAAGGTTTTTAAACACCAAATTATCCTTGAGAATAATGTATTATGCAAATCTCAAGTACATCATCAGCTTCATGCTCTGTTATGCACCTTGTTATGGTTTATCTAATAAGTGATGCTAGACTAGAATGCCTACAAAACCGATATGACTCCCTTAACTAGTATAGTTGCCCATATTTTCAATATAACTACATATAATCCACCTTTATATCTCTATCCTATCATCACATGGTTTAAGGCTACACATTCCCAGTTTAAAGACTCTTCTAGCCAATCACCGTCTGCATATATGCCACCATCCTCAATTTATGTACTATCTAGAGTAAAAAAATTGAAAATTTTATATAATATTTTGTCTTTGGAAATGATTTAGTAAGATAAGTAGGGCCATGTTGGTTGAAAACCCATAAAGGATTACCACCTAGTTATGACAAACTATTGAAAACTTGAAAGGGTAGTAGGTTGGTATGCAACATAGTTGAAAACTTAAAAGGGTGGCTAAATAAAGTGAAAGAGGTGAAAAATAGAAATGATGCCTTGAGCTATTACTATGAATCTTATTTGTCTAACCATTTATTCAACCTTTGTTAACTTATACATTCTTAGAGATACTATGATGTTGTCTCAAGATGAGACAACCTTTTAAGTCCAAGAAAGTGTTGGTATAAGAACACAAATTGTAAAGTTGCATAGGATATTTGTCCTATATTCATGCATTATGCACACATTTTTTCCTTATATAAGTATTTTTTGTGTTATCTTCATGAATTTTAATAGGCTATGATGTGAAGAGACTCCACTTTTGAAGCCAATTAAAAGAAGAAGATGAACATTCACAGACTGGAAATGTCTATATATAATTTCATTTTTAAGAAGAAGAAGGTTCCAATTTTTGAGATTAATAAAGATTATCTAGTTATGGTTATATATGTGATTTCTTATTATGTTCCTTGTGTGAATTATTGTATGTAATGTTTTGGTTACTTTTTGTCTAATTAATATGAATGCACTATTTATGTTTATGAAATATTGCCTATTCTTAATTCCTCAATAATGTAGGATAATTAATGTTTCCTATGGTTTTATCATCCCAATTCATATATTTATATAATAGACTATTTTATGCATATAAAGTATATAATAACTATTCTCATCCTTATCATGTTTTGATGCTTTAATAACCTATACAAACAATCCTTACATACCACAACAACCTCTTGTGAATCAACTTTACCAAGGGAGAGATTGAGACTCGGTAGGTTCATCTTCAAAAGTAAGTATTCCTAACTTTGCTCCTCCTTTGTAAGAGTAGATAGATATGAATTTTTACTTCTATCCCATACATTAGTATTTTATATACATTAATGTGAGTGTATGTCTTCTATGCATGTTTGATTTTCATGTTTATTACCCCCACTTTATGCCACAAGATTTGGTGAGCACTAGATTAGATTTACTTTGCTTTTGTCATTTGTACATAGGTGAATATAAAAACATAAGACCTATTTATGTTTATTGCATAGTTTTACTTGAATGGAGGCTTTGGAACCCTCCTTAGTGATATTATTGTGGTAAGAGATCCCTTAGATAGGTCTAGTGGATCCATTTTACTCATGACCCTAAATATCTAATGTATCAACAATTGAACTATAAGTAGGATTTATCTTCTCCAAGCTAGGATTGATTTATAGATCAGTTTTGTTTCCCTTTGCATACAGAGCTCATAGTAAGAAGCTATATTATTTTCAAATTGTATCTTTAGAAAGCTTGGGCTTCTAGGTCTTCATCCCACTATGGGATTACTAACTATGTAGCATCTACTAGCTGAATTTCCTTAGTAGTGGTCATTATCAAAACATCCGTTGAAGAGTACATTGGTGCCTCTATATGTAATGGGTCTAATAATGATGTTTAGATGATCGTAGACCAATTTATGCTACCAAACTGAAGTGTTAGATGAACAATATTAGTGGTGTTATTCTTATTATATTTGGTAGAGGGAAGAATATAAGTAGCTTGGGTTGTAATGGATGAAGGCATGGTATATCCCTATGGATTTGAGGATACATCTAATTAAGTTATAGAAAGGGCTCCCCTAGTCTTCTTAAAATGTACCTTCTTGGTTTGTTAGCAAAGGTTCGTGATGCATAATAAAATGATAAGGATGAGGATAGCTAGGATATACTCTAGTGCATATAATAGTATATCATATTAATATAAAAGGTTGGATAACATAAACATAGCAAGAATAAATTATCATGCATTAAGTAGGAGGTAAGAACAACTAGTGATTTATTAACATAAATAGAGTATTTAGATTAAATTAGATATAAAGTAATCAAACATTATACATGATAACACATGCAAGAAAAAAATCAAGAAATCACGTAAGTAAACATAACTAAATAAGTCTCTATTGATCTCTTCAAAAAGTGGAACTCTATTCTTCTTACAATCCAAAGTATATATAGACATTTCTAGACTATGACTATTCATCTTCTTCTCATACTTGGTGCCAAAAATGGAGTTTATTTATATTCTAACATATTATAAGTTATGAATATAGGACAAAATAGACTTATATACAACAAAATGAGTATATAACACTTGACTATTAAATAAATATCCTATACAAATTTACAATCCAAATTATTCTCCCAACACTTTCCTAGACTTAAAATGGTGTCTCATCTCAAGACACCATCATAGAATCTTATAAAATTACATAAGTGAGTAGAGGTTGAAGAAATGGTTAGACTAGTAAGAGTCACAGTAATTGCTCAAGACACCATTTTTGGTTTTCACCTCTTGTACACTACTTAATCACCCTTTCAAGTTTTTAGCTAAGTAGCATACCAACCTACCACCCTTTATGACTTTTCAATAGGCTAGAATAGCTAGTTGGACACCCTTTATGGGTTTTTAACTATCCTATCCCTCCTTGTCTTAATAAATAATCCCTAATATAAAATGTTTATATAAAATTATTCAAAATTTATACTCTACACAATACTTAACTTGATGGAGGTGGCATAGACATAGATGATGACTGACCAAAAGAGTCCTTGGACTTGGAATGTGCATCCTTATATTGATTGATGATCTAATAGAGCTTTCAATGTGGCTTGTATGTAGGTATATTGACAATATCAGCAACTTTACTAGAAAATGGAGTTAGATTAGTCTTATAGGCATGCTAGTCTAGCATTACTTCTTGGATCATTTGTAGAAGGGTACACAACAAAGCATGTTAACAAATGATCTTCTTGAGATCTATGTCATTAGTTATACTCATGGTTTCCTTGGTGTTGGTGACCCTTATCTAAATCTCTCCACTTAGTTGTTCCATTTTCTCTACATAATGTTGAGCCTATAGGTTGGTAATGGAACTATTCAAAAGTTGAGTTTGCCGATTGAAGAGGTCATTGCATGCATTACCGTTGGTATTGAGTGACTCCTAGAGTGCTCAATCCTTCTCATCCCTAGTGGTAGTGTGGCTACCCATGGTTTCTTTGGTTATGGCTTATATTGTAAATTTTATGCTAGATATGGCTAAGGAATTATCCAATTACTACTTTGAGTCCAGCATGCTACATGTGACCTACTATTATTGAAGAATAGTTGTCTCTAACATGCCTTGATACTCCTCAAACAAAGTGATGAGAGTCATATATTTAGTCTTAACATCTTGTCCCAATGTGATGACTACACATATTTTTTGTGCTACTCACCAATCCTTGGTTAACTTAGAAATTAGAGTCTCGAGTCTATAGTGGTCATAGATAACTTGGTCCTTGATTGCTTGAGTGACCAACTCAGGATAGGCATATTGGATAAGTTTAGAAGCTTCATGAAGGTAAAACTTCAAATCAACACTATCAACCTTGAATTGATCCATTTATTACTCCAAAGAGGTGGCCTTCTACACAATCAACTCCTATAATGCTATTGTGCCCTCTAGTTGTTTCTTCAATGGTAGTCTATAGATATCCAATAAAGTTTCATGCTAAAGGGTGAATCCTACCAATGTGCTTGAAGTTGTTGAAGGGTTTGGTTATGGCATGGTCATAATTGAAAGAGAAAAGGTAGTGCATCAAGCATCCATAGTTAAGATGTCCTAGAGCCAAACTCCTCCCAAAGGCAATTATAGGAGCTATGGACCTATTTGAGTTGTAGTGAGTTATTCTCAGTCTAGTTACTCTGATGTAGCTTATTTTTATGTTGGTACTTATTGTGGTTACATCGTAACCTCTACTACAAGATTTACTTTTTGCACAACATCTTCAACTTGTTTTCTTTAAGCTTCCTCCTCTAATTTTATAATAAGCTCATCCTACATAGCTTTATATTTTACTTGTTTTTCCTCTTGTAGTTTCTATACATGTGTTTCTAATTTATTCTATTCCTCTAGAGTAGTAGCCTTGGCTTGTTTAGCCATAGCCTATGCTGGTGTTTATTCCTATGCTTTTACTTGTATCTGTGCATGTGCCTTGGCTACACTTTATTGTTGTGCCTATGCTTGGACCTATTGTTCATGTAGGACTTCATCTTCTTCTTCTTTATTATTCTTTATAGCTTCCTTGGCTTGATGTTGTGCTCAAGTGGCATATTTTATGTCCTGCTTTACCTTCACCTGTTCATCCTATTTTTGTTTTTCTTCTTCTACTTTAACCTTGGCAAGGAGTTCAATTTATTTATCCTTATGATCTTACACCTATTATGCTTGCTTGGTTGCATCAATAGCTTCTTATGCCTTCTTGGCCACCTCGAGAGCCTTCTATCGATTATCCTCTATATCTTAGGCCTTTTGTGTAGCCTCAAAAATTTTGACTTGCCAACTTGATTTTTGATCCTATTTTTGTTGAACCTAATCCTTATGACATTTATTCTCCTCTTTTTTGACTTTCCATTTTGTTATATGAACTACTTATTCTCATGAAGCTTATTATTCTTATGGTGTAGGTTGCTATGGTGTGAGCTCTTCAACCTCCTAGATTTGTGGTAAAGGTGGAAAATCACTTGGTTAGACAATGGAGATAGAAACATGTGCTTTCTTGCACCCCAAAGTAACCAACTTGTGTTTATGTGGAGGTGAATTTTAATATGTAGTAGGTTATGATTCTTGTGTTATGGCTTGTCAACTGAATGTGTGTTCTTAAAGTGTAGGTAAGACCCTAGACTCATACCTAGTTTGTGGTATGTGTATGAGGGACTATAGAAGGATTTATAGAAGTGGAGAAAAGATGTCTTCAATTATAAAGGTGGTATAATTTTTATACCAAAAAAATTCAACCCTTCATTGTAGCTTCTTTGCTTCCTCTCACCTAGTGTCAATGATGATGGATGTAGGGCATGATGGTAGGTCCACCAATAGATTTAGAGGAACCTTCTTGCATACTTATAATATATTCATAACCTTATAGAATAAGAATTATTTTTCCTCATCTCTATCATATAATTCTCCAACCATATATATAACCATTACCTAATAAACTTCATGTTTGTTTGTGCCCATCTATGGTAGGTCACATGAGCTTGTGATCTGGGGCACCTTAGGATCATCTAACTAGGTTTTAGTGCTCCTTGTCTTGTCCTTCAATGGAGTGATTGATTATTGGTGGAGAGCTTGTGGTTTCCTTTCTATGGCTATGAAGTAGTGGCTTCCTCTTATTTCTATGCTATAGAGATAGCTATACTAGGTGGTATAGCTTTGAATCATGTTGCATTCTTAGCTATGAAGGTTTTTTATTTAGATAATTTGGCATGCTCCATATCCATAGTACCAAATAATGGTATGGGTATAAAGGGTGACCTTGAAATCTCATGGATATGGATGAAGATGCATTTTAGCTATAAGGTAATAGTAGTGTGTTGACCCAAATATTGCGTGATATACAATGACACCTGAGGATGTGTGGAAATCTATTTTAGGCATTCTTCTAATAATGTCTTGAATTTTCCCTCATGGGCTATAACTTCATGCTCAAGTGTCCATATTAGGTTGGTAAATAGTTGTGCTATCTAATAGTCATGTTTGGGGTGCATCTTTCCCTTAGGGGACTTTCACTATGTGAAACATAGTATAAAAATGAGGAATTGGTACTAGAATGTCTATTTAGAAAATGTGAAACACTTGTTAATATGAATTAATATCTTATAAACAAGTTATTCAATCCAATTAGACTTCTCATTTTGGTGGATCATGCAGTGGGAAATGTGTGTGAACCCTTTTAGAATTTGCTTGGTAGACTTGGTGGTCTACTAAAACCTCTATGTGATGCATTCTACTAGGATGTGCACTGGTTCATCATGAATTTATTTGACTAGGATCCCTCTAGATGCTTGAACATATAAATCTCAAGCCTCCTAAATAATGGGTGGCATTCGCATCTTTTATAAGGCAAGAGAATCTCCTCGTGCAAACATGTCCAAAGCTCAGGGCATTACTTATATGTTGATGATGATCATAGTGTCAATAAAAATATAGATGTTGTCATTTTAGTAGTTGATAAAGACTTGTACAATATCCCCCAAGTCACTAAAAGTAGGCATTTGAAGTGGGTACTCAAAATTTATGTTATGTAAGTGATGGGGGACTATGAGATCCAATGGTTGTGCAAAATCAATGGGGTCTGGGAAAAATAGTTTTTTCTCTACTGCTCAAAGAAAATCAAAGGGCTCTGGATCATTTAATTTTATTTTCCAAAGTTATATATTGATTTCCATTACTTATTTTTTCATATCTATCAAACCCCTAATGATTTTTGAAGCATCCATGATTACTGAGTGACAAAATTAAAACTCTATTTTCTCTCTACACATTATACTTAGCTCAAATCTTTAAAATTTTAGATCATGAAAATATTTGTAAGGATAAAATAAAAACTTGGTTCACAAGATTATACCTTTATAGATTTTGTGCCTATTAGTTTCCACATAAATTCAATGTTAAGTTTTCCATTTGACATGAATGTAATTGTTGATGTGGCAAATCTTATTTGATTTGGCAATTAAGATATTTAGTTGTTGGTACATGTGTAGAGATATGTCATTATATTATTTATTGTCTCTATTATAATATGAGTAGATGATGTTGACTGGTCACTGATTTATTTAAATATTAGGTCAATCAAACCTTGGATTTGGTATTAAATACTTGGTGATGATTATTATATGATAAATATCATGGTTAATGTGACTTGTCCATACATTTCCCAAACTTAATTTCTTTATTTCACTCCTATTGACATCCTTGATGGTGCACATGAATTATCTTGTGCATGATTGATACATGATATATTTGGTATCTTAGTCCCCAAATGGTAGTGAAGAGATCATATAAACACACACACACCCACACACACACACACACAAAGAAAGAAACACATAAAAACATGCAAAAAAGAGAAATCCTAATCTACTCAATGCTACTTAGCACCCACTTAGTAGAAAGAGATCAATTAAGCCTATTGGTGGCAGGGCTTAACACTACAATCATTCACCCACCCTAGAAAAATGGTTCCATATAGATCTCTCAAAATAATGGTTATTTATTATGACATTTCATGTATAACATAATGCCCTTTCCATATAATTTGTATTTTTCTTATAAATTCTCTCAAATTACTATAATATAATAAAATTGGTTGATCTTTATGAAATTCCTTATGGCATAGATTCCTATCATGATATGCTTTCTAGATTTGCTTATGAACTCCTTATGTCTAAAATGATATATGTTGATACACATCCATATGATTTAGTTCAATAATTCTATTTGTGAGAGACTCATGATCCCCTAGTATCATCACCATTGTAATGCACAAACTGGGTTCTAAATATTTTATTGGCATAATTGCTTTAAGCCCATAAACCAACTAGAATGGAGTAAATCATGTAGCCCACTTATAGTGTGTGTGATATGCCTAAATAATTTTAAGAATGTGATATTCCCAATCATCCCTCTTGATATCCTATATCTTTGTCAACATTTTTCCCAATACTTTATTAGAAGCCTCAGCTTGGCCATGAGCTTGCAGATGGTACACAATATTTTTATGATGAGAAATCATGAATTATTCAATAAGGGATTTTATGTTATTATTCAATAAGTTTGTCCCTTGACTTCTAATGAGTTTTATGGGGCATCCAAACCTTGTAATAATATTCCCATACAAAAACTTTGTTGCATTGTTCGCACCATAGCTAGGTTTCACAATAACTTCAACCCATTTGGTAAAGTAATCTATCACAGTGATAATATACCTTGATTTATTATGTCTACTTAGTGGATTGATAGGTATGAAAAAATTGATGCCCCATTATTCAATTTTTTTTTTGAATAACAAAGCTTATAAGGGCATTTCATCTCTTTGTAGTGATTTACCCATGTATTGACATACATCACAGTGTTTCACTACTCTATGTGCATCCTACACAATATTTTTCCACCATAACCCACTCTATAATAACTTCCTAGTAGTATATTCTCTGAAAAAATGTCCTCATGATATTCCTTGGTGTGCCTCCTATAATATTTATGATCATTCATGTTCTAGAACTACCCTACACAATACTTCATCCTTCCCTAAATGATGCAATAACCCATTTATAATGGTATATGGCAAAGCTTTGGTTCCAAACTACTTCTTATCTCTTTCTTGGTAGTGCATAGGGAATAATACTTATTTGAATAATTTAGCAATTACATTAAAAAATTTAAGGATTATAAAAATGCAAAATAGATTTTAATCAAGAGAATCCTCCTATAGTTATTTTGGTTCTTACCCATTTATGATGTGACTGAGATGATTTGGTCCCATGTTTTCTCTTCCTATTTTGATGCTAATGAAAATTTTAAATTATATAAATAACATTAGCCATCAAGAAATGCATCCTCTGAACATTGGCTTATTGACAACGTAGCATAGATCTTGATGATCTATGAAAACTTTGAATGGTGCCACAAGAAGATAGTGGCAAAATTTTTGCAGTGCATACACAATAGCTAGTACCTCTCTTTCAGTTATCATGTAATTATTTTTTGCATCAGACAACTTTTAGCTTAAAAAATATATGGGGTGGTCCAATCCACCTTCTCCTAACTATGTAAGCATAACATTGACTATGATACCTGAAGCATCAATGTGAACATGAAAGGGCTTGCTCCAATCTAGAAAGATAAGGATAGTCATAGTAATTAGTCAATGCTTTAGTTTGATAAATTCTACTTGACACTTAGTAGTCCAGAAAAAATTCATACCTTTGCATAGTAAACACTCCAATGGGGATGAAATGGCTTCATATCCCTTGATATAACTTTGATAGTACCCTATATGACCAAGAAAATATATCACATCTATGGAGCTAACTAGTGGAGGCATACTCAAAATGACTATAATTTTTGCCTAGTCTACCATAATGCCATTACTACACACTACGTGACCTAGTAAGACACTAAAAGGTGTAAAAAATAAACATTTTTTTAAATTAATGGAATTGCACATAGCTTGACAATAATATAAAATGAGGCATAGTTTATACAAATGTTCTTTAAAAAAATAAAATATTACATAATCATTGAGATAGATTTCCAAGAAAATGTTAATTAAACATTTGAACACAATCACCACTACATGATAAAAAACCATAGGTGTATTCTTAAATCCAAAAGGCATTACCTTGTACACAAAGGATCCCCATTCTATAGAAAAATTCATTTTAGCTATATCTTCTTCTGTGATGGGTATTTGATGATAACCACTGAAGCCATCTATGAAAGTGTAAACTTCATGACCTATGATTGATTCCAAAACTTCATCTATGAAGGGAATTAGAAATGGATTATTCACACATGCATCATTCATAATTTGATAATCACGACATACTTTAATCTCCCATATTTTATTAGGATAAACTACCATAGTACTAACCCAATCTTCCTTTTTTATGGGATAGATGATACCTATGTCTTGCATTCTATCGAGTTTAGCCTTCACTTTCAACTTCATGTCTGGATTCAACTTGTATGGCCATTTATTTATAGATCATGAACACTCATTGAGTTTGATATGAATTTTCGTAAAGATGGATTGACTCCTCTAACCTCTAAAAATTTATTCAAAAACACATCTTGATAATCTTGCAGGAGTTACATAGCTTCATAAACTTTAGCTTCAGTCCAGTAATCACCTATATGTGTTAATTTAGGAATCTCCTCACTTTTGATGTTTTCTATGTGAATTTTCATGGGATAATAATAAATATTATGATTTTCCTCAGTAATATATTCTTGGAGCATTCATTTTCCTTCCGATTCTATAATGTGTATGTTGCACAACTTGTATTTTTTAGTAGGTTCTATGATGAGGTGTTTTATTGGTTCTACTAGCCATTTAGGTTTTAAAAAATTAGTCAAATTGATATCACCATTAGTATATAATTATTCAATGTCCTCTTCTTCATTTTATATTTGATGGCATGCTTGCATGAGAGATTTTTCTTATATTTTGGCTTCTTTGTAATGTTGTATTTAGATCACAGACTACATTCTCTTGTGTAGTGGATTCCATCATGGTGCTTAAATGTTTTGCACACCCATGACATAAGAATTGTTTCATTTTCATCAGTTTATTATGAGATAGAGGGTTCTCATCTTTAAAAAATGTATATATGAAGTCACTTTTCACCTATGCCCAATACTTTATCTCCCTCTGACATTCTTGGTGCATGTACCATGCTAATGGTAAAGGAGCCAACATGTAATGAAATATGTGAACCTAGAACTTTGATGCCACATGTTATTCAGTCCAAAATTCAACACATTTGTGAATATGGATTTTAGGGTACTCACCTTCTTGGGAAAAAGGCTAATTACATTTGATAACCTATGGTATTTGAAATCTACTAATCATGAGTTTGTACGCATTATCCCAATTGAGCTCATCATTTCTATGATTTACCCACCATGTCACTGTAGCTCCCTTTAGAGCATAACTCAAATCACTAACCCAATAACTAATGGTAAGTACATGAAGTTAGAGGGTTATAATGAATTCATTGATATCCTTAGTCTCATAGTACATAGGAAGTTGTCTCTCATGTGCAAAGACCATTCTCGTAGGTTAGAGTTCATGATCACTACGATCCCAATTGAGTAGGTGCATGTCTAAGTCTCCACTAATAGATGAATTTATTTACCAAGGAAATTTTATTTCTCTAGTAAACTCTATATAATTTTGCATATGATCATCTATTTGATGGAGAAAATCAACTTCTAAATAGGTAGTGAATTTATCAGATATGGACGCACATTCCTCTATGACAAATTGGGTTGTCAATGGCTAAGTAACTACTATTTTATGTTTCCATTATTTATATTTATTCAACTATTGATTAAGTAAATATTTTACTTGAGGTTTAGTATGCTCATATAATAATTTGCACTCAACTACGCATAGAGCATTTTAGCTTTTTTTAGATTTTACCTTCATCTACCTATTTTTTGGTATGACATAAGGAGAGTCTGGTTTAGCTAGAATGATGTAGGGTTTGTGCACCTTATTCAAAGGAATGAAACAAAACTTAACTCCTTAATGCACCTCTATTTAATTTTGTATAGTATTGATAGTCATCTAGCCATCATATGACCATTTATTCCCAAATAATGTAGGGTAATGTATTACTAGTATCTTCATATTTATGACTTCAAAGTCACCTCACAGGGTCAGTTTTGTGACTTTGATATCAATGTCTTCTAATCTACTAATGGTATCAACTCTTCCATATTTATCCAATCTTAGAGTTATTAGGTTGTAACTTATAACTGGCCATCCAATAACCTCCCATGTAGACTTGGGAATCATGTTGACTATGTTGCCAAAATTAAAGACAACATTTGGAATTTCATATCTAACAACTTCAATGTTGATTCATGCATATACATCCCATGGATTATTTGTTTTAACATAACAAACAAGATATTCTATTTTCTATTGCCCTCACTATGCACACTTTAGTAGATTATGTAGCAAGTTTGTGATGTTTTAAGAAATGTCTTCATTATGCAATGTGCTTAAAAGCTTCAACAATTTTATTATTGAAATAAGAACTCCAGCCTAATGCAAAATGTGCATGATATGGATATACGATTGGGCATATATTATTTTATCATCTCCTTCAGTAATGCCTTGATGTTGAACATTTTTCAACATCTGCATAGCTTCCTACATGAGCTTCTTTTCTATAAATGGATCTAGGTATTGGTGTCCTAGGTAAATGCAAGAAATTTGAAGAAATTCCATTTCTAAAAATATTTGACAATAATAATAATTTGTATTATACCAAGATTAATTTTTTACAAGGTAAAAAGATTTATAATCTTTTCACGTGAGGTGGTTATGAAACCAACATTCCCTTAAACCAACAATCCCACTAACAAAATATAATCAATTAAAATCAACTACTAATAAAGTAAAATACTAACTAAATAACTTTGGATCAATATAAATTAATCGAACAAACTCCACCTTGATCCAAAGGGGTATATAAAGACTAAAGAAAATAATTGTTAGTCATCCAAGTAGACTTTGCCATAACTATTACTAGTACACTATATATCTTGGATTGCTCCACACCCTGATCATCCCCACACTACAGTATAACATGATCACAAACTATCCAAATACATTGATCCTCACATAAAATACATCCAATAAGTGATTTCCCCTATACTATGTATGACACATCTCAAATTGATGCTCAATAATCACCAATATCTCTCACAAGCCTTTGCTCAACACTAACAATGCCGATTCATACCACAAATCATTGACGAGTAATCAAAAGCCAATATGCAATATTTTCTCCCTCTATTAGATGAGAGGTGAGAAGTCATGAAATAAATAAACGAAGTACAAATCACTAAAATTCTCCACATCAATGACCATAGAAACATGACATCTATGAAATAAAATTACACAAGCCAAAATTGCTATTCAAGCATTAAACCCATACTCCAAGCGAATAGCTAACTAGAGAGGGTAGTAGTCCTCCAGTCTCTAACAGATCCTCCAACCTCTAGTATGATTCTCATAGTTTGTCAATCATCAGGATCCTAAGGCACCTATGAAGGATGGTGTGTTTACTAACAACACAAGTAGTGTGACACATCATTACAATCTTTGTTTGATGTATACAACACATTTTTACCATTTGAGAAAAAACATGGGGTATCAGATTCCACTAAAAATGTACCCAATTTCATTACAAAGTATGTAAACAAATATTTACGCATGCCAAAATAAAAAAAAATTCATGATGGTGCTCTAAGAAATACATGTCCATGAAAAATGAGTGGTCATATGAATATTTTGGCCACTGTATGTAGAAGATATGATTGTTTGAAATTTTGTTCCTCTGTCAAGCAAGGCAAACCCCCCCAATGCTAATTCAAAAAATTTGACTAGTTTACAGGGATTAAAATTACGTATGTATACATAATGGACCCCTATTTAATTATACTCGTTAAAATTTTATCTAAGTCTAGTTTCCAGAAAGGTGGCTTTGGTAAAATAATATGACAGTGTGTTCAAGATATGGTAAAATTGGTCACAGTAGGTACATATTTTCTTGGTTTTCAAAATTAATTAAAATGACCTTTGTGAAAAAAAGGATTTTCTTGGCAATTTTGAGGGTTGAACCCTTGACCTCTTGTTTCAAGTGACTTAAAAAAATGTTCTTTGACCAACTTGCTTACAACAAAGTTGAATACGAATCAACAAGCTTTATCAGATGACCTTGACTTTTTTGATTTTTACAATTATAATATATATATATATATATGTATATATATATATATGTATATATATATATATGTATATATATATATATGTATATATATATATATATATGTATATATATATATATATATGTATATATATGTATATATGTATATATATATATATATATATGTATATATGTATATATATATATATATATATGTATATATATATATATATGTATATATATATATATATGTATGTATATATATATATATATATATGTATATATATATATGTATATATATATATATATGTATATATATATATATATGTAAAATAATTGTGAAAGCAATTCACTTGTTGTTTTACATGCATGAGAGAAAATAGAGAGCAATGCCTTTATTCCTTGGTAGAGCCCACCAAAAAAAGTTTATTGATAATAAATAAAGTATTATCACACTTCTGAGCCTTATTTCTACTTGTCACACTATAGGAACTTTGTTGCTACACTAAAATTATACTGCATACATGCTCAAATCTATTCCAAATATTCCTAGAAATCTATACGAACACCATAAACGAGGATTGGAGCCATAAAAACATATATTTATGTAAATTTTAATCAATGTTGTAATAGATGGGGTGCCATTATTGCATATGGAGACTGTAGAAGTTCAAGGAAAGACTGTAAAAGTCCAAAAAAAGGTTTCAATTATTTTTAGAACAATTTAAACTATTTTTTAATGCATGTAATTAAATATTAGATTGTTAGAAGGTATTTTAATGCATTCATATGATATTTGTAGTAGCTTAGATAGTTTTGAGGCTATACATATGAGAATCAAGGTTGTATAACTCAAAAAATATATTTAGAAGCTTTTTGGAATGATTTTTGAAATGATTTTTTTACATATAGAAGCTACAAAACATATCAAAACTCATACAATCCTTCCAATTTTGTTTTTCATATTTATGTAGGTCATATAGTTCTAACTTTGTCATATAATTAAAAAATAAAAAATTTAACAGATGCTTTCTTGTGAAGGCTATTTTCTTTCTATCCTCTTCCACAATTAAAATTTCTTCCTCTGGAGTAACGAGCTTCCCAACAATATTAAGGGCTTCATTAGGACTTCAATTTAAAAAAATGTACAAATCCTCCTATTTTATTATTCCTTGAAAGCATCACCAATACACAATACTATTTTGTTTTATGTTGCACGGATTAAAATTATTCTCTTTCCTTCCTTTTTATCCAAAATAGTTGTGTAAATTTCTTCAATTCTCTATGTCATGGCTCTGATACCACCGATGGCCCATGTAAATGCCATGAATTTGATGAAATTACGTTTATGAAAATATTTGACAATAATAACAATTTGTATTATGTTGGGATTATTTTTTTACAAGGAAGGTGAAAATCTTTATAAGCTTTTCATGTGAGGTGGTTACGGAACCAACATTCTCGTAAACCAACAATCCCACTAATAAAATATAATAAACTAAAATCAAATACTAACATAGTAAAATACTAACTAAATTTGGATCAATATAAACTAATACAATAGGTATTTGTCCTATTTTTTGATGTAGAGCTAATGTAGTTCTCTATCAAACTCTACCTTTAGTCTTGATTCAAGATTCTCTTTCCCTCATTCACTCATTCCCCATAGTCCTTTCGGGGCAATCTTGCAATATTGACTATAATGTTCCTTATAGTGATTCATGAGATCAAGATACACTATTTTCAAATTAACTTTACACTATCAACAAACCATCCTTCAATAAATTGAATCATTATTTATTCATGTACTCACTTTTACCTTCATGGTACTCTCTTCAATGGTCAATGCCAATATGATATTTCAATAGGACATAAAAACAAAATGATGATTTCAATCACATCAAGACTCCATTATTTATAATAACACTCTTTTATACCCTACTTTTGTCACTAACTCAATATGTCTATTTACTTTCTTCACACAAGCACCTTTCTAGCCTTATCCCCTACTGGCCTTGTTTAGGGATAAACCTCCTTGGTTTGGGAAGTATACAAACTTTTAAAACATTATGAGACCATTTCCTAGGACCCATTTAGCCTTTCTAACTCCTCTATTCTCCATTTTATCAGAATCCACATGCACACCCTATTTCTCTACCATCCTAGACCTCAATTAGGCCTATTTAACCTTGTGACAGACCTACAGTCCCAAAACATATCAAATAATGAAGGTACACATATAAAACCACAAAAAATCTCTTATATGTTGACAAATACACCCTAATGACAAAGGTTGAGACTTTTTGGCCAGTAGAGTCTCCTTCTACATCCAAAATCCTGAAAGCTAGGGTTTCAAGCAACTATCTAGGCCATGAATATAAATAATTAGATATAATGAAAAAAATTAATTTTAAATCAAACCAATATGTTTACCAAGTCTATATTAGGTCATTATAACTTTTTCCTTCAATGGGTAAGCCCTCAAAACCCTTAGATCATTAACAAATAGAAAAATTTAGTCTCTCAACACTGCATTCGCATACAAAAAAATAGGGATAACATGGGTAACATGATTTTTCTACTTTTTTATATATTATTTTAACATCTCCTTTAGTAATTTCTTGGTTTTTAATATTTTTTAACATTTGAATAGCTTCCTACATGAGCCCCTTTTCTATAGCTAAGTCTAGGTATTTGTCCTATTTTGTGATGTAGAGCTAATGTACTTCTCTATCAAACTCTACATTTATCCTTGATTCAAGTTTCTCTTTCATTCATTCACTCATTCCCCATAGTCCTTCTATTGCAATCCTATAATATTTAATATAATGTTCCTTATAGTGATTTAGGAGATAATGCTAAACTAGTTTTAAATGAACTTTAGACTATCAACAAACCATCTTTCAATAAACTAATTCACTATCTTTTCATATACTCACTTTTACCTTCATGGTACTCTCTTCAATGGTCAAGTCCAATATGATATTTGAATAGGACATCAAAACAAAATGATTATTTCAATCATATCAAGACTCTCTTATTTCTAATAACACTCTTTTCTAACCCTACTTATGCCACTAACTCAATTTCTCTATTCACTTTCTTCAGACAAGCACCTTTCTTGCCTTATCCCCTACTAGCCCTATTTAGGGGTAAAACTCCTTGGTTTTAAAAATATAAAAACTTAAAAAAAAATTGAGACCATTTCCTAGGACCCATTTAGCCTTTATAACTCCTTTGTTCTCCATTTGACCGGACTCCAAATGCACACCCTATTTCTCTACCATCCCAGACCTTAATCAGGGTTATTTAGGATTGTTACAGACCTACAGTCCCAAAACATATGAAATAATGAAGGTACACATATAAAACCATCTTAGATGTTGATAAATCTACCTTAATGACAAAGTTGGGGCCTTTTTAGCTAGTGGAGTCTCCTTCTATAGACAAAACCCTAAAAGCTAGGTTTCAAGCAACTATCTAGGCCAAGAATACAAATAATTAGATATAATAAAAAATATATTTTAAAATCAAACCTATATCTAGAACAAATTTATATGATATTATTACAAAGTTTTCATTCAATGATTAATCCCTCAAAACCCTTAGATCATTCACAGAGAGGAAAACTCAGTCTCTCAACACTGCATTTGCATATAATAAAATAGGGGTAATAGGATTTCTCTATATTTTCATCATCCAAAGACTCCAAAACCTACACCAAGGTGATAAAAACATTCTTTGACCACTTTACACCCTTCTTTGCCACCTTTTAAACTAAAATGATGTTTAATGCAACATAACTCAATCTATAAAATTATGAGTTGGTGGACTATGCCAAGGTTTTTTAAGACCATTTATTCCCAAAGGCAATGTATATTAATAAAGGCTTTCAAAAAGTTTTATTACACCTTAAAAATAAATCTCATGACAATTTTATAAATACACCTTGTCTCAAGAATCAACATTCTCATCAAGACTGATTGTGTTAAACAATATACACCATGTAAATAGGGTAAACTATGTATATAGGGTTTCTCTTATTCCTTCAACTTTCAATAACTCTTTGACCTGCCATATGTTTGTTTACATATCCTTTATCCATTCTAAACTCATTCCAAACTCTTTTTAATCAAAAAAATCTCAATGCTAATGATGATATGGTACAAAATGTTGTCTTTATGGACTATATGCATTCAATACACAAAAACTATGATCAAGTGAGAAATTACCATATCATGACCAATTATAAATCATAAAAATAATAATCTCAACCTTACATGTTTCATTTCCAACCTTACATATAACTTAATTAAAAAATGATCAAATAATTTGACTTTTATTTGGAACAAACTATATGATTGAATACCCTATTAGTAGACTTGACAGTCTACACAAAAATGACTTCACCACAAAACTAGAATTCCCTATATAAAATTAGGAAACATAATTTGACCACAATAAGATAAATAATCATTTAAAAAATCTACTTACCACTCTGTGTCTCAATCACACATATACTATATTCATCATGTAACTTCAATGCAAATAGAAAGTTGATATCACAGTCCTTCTTAATTCAACAAGTTTATTTATTTACATTTCCATTCCTTATCATCATCAAATGGGATGAGATGTTACTACTTTAAAAACTCACTCTTACCCTATATATTACATACCTATGATCCAAAATTCCTAAAATAAGATTCATAACTATTTCTTGATCAAGATCTTCTATCAACCTCCTAGTCCAACGTAGGGTGGTGGACTACCACCTCATAAATCAACTTGAAATATACATTATATCCATATTAGTACATTCATGAGACTATAAAATGTCTATTACAACAACAAAAAATTCCATTACTTATCATCACACTTTCTTATACCAACTATTACATCATGAAAATTTTAAAATCCCTATTGGTGGAAAAACCAACTTTGAACTCAAATTAAAATTTGCACTTACTTAAGACACATTCTATACCATCTATGAGAATTACAATATTCCCATACATCATACTCCCAAGAAGAGAAAAATCTTGACACCCATGTTCTTCTTCCTTCAAACACTCATATAGGTGTGTATGCTCTTGATGATATATCTACAATATACAATAGATCATTAAATAAAACATATTATTTTTAATTCCCTTGAGGCATTCTCTAACTCTCCTCTTTTCTTTCTTGTTGTTATTACTTCCAAGCACCTCTATGTGCTTTGTATGATTTACTCTCCTCTGTATCAACCATCAATGCATCTTTCTCTACTCCTTACATGTGCTTTCCTTCATCTTCCACATGTAATTCAACATCAACAACTGAAACTTCCTCATATAGAGTGCTTCCATATGCTTGATTTATTTTTTCCTTCATTATCTCCCTTATCATGGACACTACTGCTACATTCCATAAGTCTATGTTTTCCTTGGTAACCTCCTTAACCATTTCTCTATACATTTGATGAGGATCAAATACATATTCTTTCTTCAAAGACTCATATAAACTAAAATATGCCTCATACCTCTCCTTATATTATTGCCCCATTACTCCATTAGCTTCACTTGTATTCTCTTGAGTGAGGATCTCTTCATTCTCCATGATATCTTGCTTCCAAAATGGATAACCTATTTTTTCTTGTTGCATCAACATGATTATACCTTGAGTCTCTTCTTATTATTGACTTATTTTGATAACCACTTGGTCATATTATTCCTTTTTTTTGCTCCTTGAGCCTATGAATGGGATCAACTATCTTATTCTTCTATTCATCTCTCAAACCTGCATTCACACATATAAATATATCATCAGATTTCAAAACATGAGGCTTAATTTCCTCCTTGTCCTTCATCTTTTGTCTTGTTCTCTTTTCCACTAATTTCTTGCTTGGCCACTTGAGTAGATTCTATCTCATGACCCATTCAATATGTGGGTTAAAAATCTCTTTTATTTGCTCTATATTGGCCAAAATCTCATCCATTTGTTGCCTCACCTCTATCATATCCCTCCATCTCAATCTTATTCTTGGTGTCTTCATGCACCATCTTCTCTTTATGGCTTGTATGCTTAATTCTGTCTCTCACTTTTATTTCTACATCTTATTTCATCTTCATCTTGAGTATCTCACTTGGACCATGTCCTTTGGTTCACAATTGGAACCCCTCTATATCAGACCTGACTTGGGCCTTTCCACCTATTGTCCTTCACACTTGGACTACCTTTTCTTTCCTAATCTCTATTTATGAGCTTCTATCTCTTAAGCTTGTTAATTGCTCTTCTTGTTTTATTTTTTCCACCATGCTATTAAATATTTTCTCTTCTCACCTATCACATACCATAAACAATGTACTCAAACCAATAAATCAATCACAAAATAGATCATACCTTCTCCTTTTTTTGTCTTACTTTATTTATTTAAAATATTCCTTGCTTCCTTACATATAAATTCATGCATTATGAAAAATAACAATGCATTTACAATTCCTAGAGCATCTAGATGGATCTAATAGCAAAAATGATGTAGAGATAATACAATTCTGTATCAACCTTTACCTTTATCCTTGATTTAAGATTATCTTTCCTTTATTCACTCATTCTTAATAGTCCTTTTGTGGTAATCCTACAATATTAACTATAATTTTCATTATATTGATTCATAATATCATACTACTCTAGTTTCAAAGGAACTTTACACTATCAACAAGCCATCCTTCAATAAACTGAATCATTCTTTGTTCATGTACTCACTTTTACCTTCATGGTAATATCTTTAATGGTTAATGCCAATATGATATTTGAATATGACATAAAAACACAATGATAATTTAAATCACATTGATAATCCCTTATTTCTAATAACACTCTTTTATAACCCTACTTATGCCACTAACTCAATCTCTTTGTTCACTTTATTCACACAAGCACCTTTCTAGCCTTATCCCCTATTGGCCTTGTTTAGGGGTAAACATCATTGGTTTGCTAAATATAAAACTTTAAAAACATGTTTAGACAATTTATTATGACCCTTTTAGCCTTTATAACTCCTTTATTATCCATTTTATCAGACTCCACATGCACACCCTATCTCTCTACCATTGCAGACCTCAATTAACCCTATTTAGCCTTGTTAGAGACCTACAGTCCTAAAAGGTATGACATTATGAAGGTACACATCTAAAACCATATAAAATATCTTATATGTTGATAAATCCACCTTAATGACAAGTTTTGTACCCTTTTGGCTAGTGGAGTCTCCTTTTATAGCCAAAACCCTAAAAGCTAGGGTTTTAAGTAAATGTCTAGGCTAATAATACAAATAATTGGATATAATGAACAAAAATCAGTTTTAAATAAAAATAATAGTTATAAAAATTATGTATGAGGTTATTTCAACTTTTTAATTCAATGAGTAAGCCCTCAAAAACCTTAGATCATTCACAAAAAGAAAAACTAATTCTGTCAACACTACATTTACAAGTAGGAAAACATGGGTAATAGGATTTCTCTATTTTTTCATCCATAGACTCAAAAACTAAAACCAAGGTCATAAAAACCTTATTTTACCACTTTAAACCCTTCTCTACCACTTTTTAATCTAAAACAAGGTTTAATGCAACATAACTCATTCTACAAAATTTTGAGTTGGTGGACTCTGTCAAGGTTTGTTAAGACCATTTCTTCACAAAGGCAATGTATATTCACAAATGATTTAAATAATTTTGATTACACCTTAAAAAAACATCTCATGACAAATTTATAAATATACCTTATCTCAAAAACTATTGTTTTCATTAAGACTAACTATGTCAAACAATATACACCATGTAATAAGGGTAAACTATTTGTATAGGGTTTATCTTATTATTTCAACTTCTAATGATTATTTGACATACCATAGGTTTGTTTCCATCTCCTTTATCCATCATCAACTCATTAAAAACTCTTTTAAACCAAACAAGGCTCAATGCTACTAATGATAGGGTACAAAAGGTTGTCTTTATGGATTACATGCATTGAACGGACAAAACTAAGATCAAGTGAGAACTTGCTATCTCATGACCACTTTAAATCATAAAAATATTACTCTCAACCTTCCTTCTATGTTTAATTTCAAACCTTCCATATAACTCAATGACAAAATTATCAAATACTCATACTTTTATTTGGAATAAATTATATGATTACATACCTTGTTGGTAGACTTGATAGTCTACACAAAAATGACTTCACCACAAAACTAACATTCCCTATATCTGATTAGGAAACATAATTTTATCACAAAAATATGAATAATCTTTCAACAAAATATACTTACCACTATGGTTTTCAATCACATATATACTCTGTTCATCATGCAAATTCAATACAAATAGAAAGTTGATATCACAATCCTTCTTAATTCAACAAGTTTATTTATTTACATCTCTATTCCTAATCATCCTTGAATTGGATGATATGTTTGTACTTTCCAAACTCATGGTTAACCTATATATTACCTAAATATGATCCAAAACTCCTAAAACAAGATTCATAATTATTTCTTGATCAAGATCTTCTATCAACCTCCTAGTCCAACGTAGGCTGGTAGACTGCCACCTCATAAATAAACTTGACATATACATTCATATCCATCTTAGGAAATTAATGATACTATAAAAGGTCTATTACAACATTTTTTATCCATTAATTGTCATCACACTCTCTTAGAACAATTATTACATCATGAAAATTTGAAAATTCCTATTGGCAGAAAAACCAACTTTGAACTCAAATTCAAATTTTCACATACTTAAGACACATTCAAACCATCTATGAGCATTTGAAGATGACCCTAAATCATTTTTATTTTTAGATTCATTGTTCTATAGGTATTTCAATAGGATGTAATCTCTCTCCCTCTCTCTCTCTCTCTCTCTGTGTGTGTGTGTGTGTGTGTGTGTGTGTGTGTGTGTGTGTGTGTGTGTGTGTGTGTGTAATATCCCCTCCAAAATAGGAAATATAGCAACACAAAAAACTCTAAACAAGATATACTTCTATTAAATAAATTTAGAATGATCATAATAATATAGTCTCTCAATAGCAAATTACAGATTGTATCACTTGTCCTTCTAAACTATTACAATTGTAGTCCTTTCTTATGCATATAAATATGAAATGCAATCTTAAAAACCCTGACTTAGCAAAACTGGAAGTAAAAACTGGATTTTGGATGGTCTCAGCCTGCTGTGTCGAACACACAGTCGCCGGCGTCGGTCGATAAACTACCGACGTCGGTCACTGCAGGACAGATTTCTATCGACGTCGGTCTTCAGTCGACCAATATCGGTCACTGGAAACCCTCTATCTGCCGAGGTCAATTCCTGCACTGATCTATACGGACCTGTACGGACTCTGTACGACTGCCACTTAAGCACAACTTCCCTGTTTTCAACCCCTGATCTGGAAATATATGTCTCTAGCACAGTAGATCTCTAGCTGTATAATTTATTGAATCAAAACATAAAGCAATAAATACCTAGACTATCTATGATAAATTTTGTGTGAAGTTATCTCTCAAACCTGAAATTTTGTGATAACCTCTAGATGAAGCTATCTCTCACTTTGGCAATATATCAGCTGATATTCCACAGCCTCTTAATTGCACACACTGAAGAGGGAATGTTCTCCAATGCAGATGGAATCATTGAACCCTAGGCTCAGTCTTCATAGAAGAAATTCTCAAAATCAATATCAATAATCAATAGCATAATGAATAATGGCCTCCATGAGAAACCCTTATACCCTCAAAAATATATGCTTGCCCTAATTAGGGTTTCTTAAATTAGAATTAGGGTTTCTAATTAAAATTAGGCTAAATAATTAATATTTGATTAAATCAATCAAATATTAATATCTCCCTCAATACATGTCGGATCCTCGAACCGATTGAAGCTAGTGAATCAGGGAGTGATTCCGCACATGACCATACCAAAATAAAGGAGCTCCGCTGCATATCAAATATCCCTAAAAAGTAGGAGCTCATGCCAAATGTGTCCAAAATAACCTGAATGAAAATCAAATGTAGAAATTTTGTGAATCAAAGTCAATCCAAGCTCCATTATGACCCTCTATCCATCCTATTAGCCTATGAAGGTTGTATAATAGGCCAATCATCAAATCTATCAATGTCCATGAAAAAGGGGACATGACAATCCGCCCCTCCAAAAATTACTTGTCCCCAAGCAATCTCAGAAAAATGAACTACTCGATCCACCTGGATCCCAAGGAAAAAGTTGTGTAACATCCATCATGTCGCCAATCAACCCATGTGAATAAACCATCAACATCAACAGCATCAATAGTATCAAAATCAGCAACTGAAAAATTGCACTCGATACCCAAACAACTATCTGAAGATCAACTGTAGGTGCCAGTAGAAGAAACCACTTCGAGGGACTCAAGCCAACTAAAATATCAACCCTGTCAAAATTGAAGTCCCTATCTAACTGATACTCACACCCAACTAGACCGTGTAGATGACAATCATTGGTCCCTGAGTCACTGACACCAATACTAGTCTCTAAATGCAAAGAAAAATAAGGAGCATACCTCACCGTATGATGCTGGTAAGAACCCCCAAACTCTGCTACTGGCTCACTATTGCCAAACTGGGACTCAATGGATGGCTCCAATCTCGGCTCAACAAACATCACCTCAACAGCCCTGTAAGGTAACATAGTAGAAAGGGTTTGTAAAATCTCCTCACCCAATCTGCTAATAGCACTAGACCCTTAGACAAGAACACCTTCTGTCATCTTATGTGAGTCCAGACGAACACCTGCACTATCCAGCAAATACTCCATGAATGGTTCAGTGCAGTAGAAATTATATGTGGAAGCATCAACATACTCCCCCACACACCCCAACTGATCTCTCTGTAAAGGTGGCACAACCAACTGTACCACACTGTCATCCATGTGAGAATAATCAATCTGGAGACTCGACTCCACGGGTATCTCAAACTCATCAAAATCAGGTACTCCCAAATCCTGAAGATGTGTATCAGCATCAGCAACATGCTCCTCAGCAACAACTGCAGGAAGGTACTCATCACCAACCACCTCAATATACAAATGATCATCCACACTCTGTAAATCAACACCAAAGCTCATATCAACAGATGGAGTATCAACAACTGTAGCATCACTATCTAACTCTTCCATACGGAGAGAAACAATCGGTGAAACTAAGTCCTCAAAATTGTCCACTGCATTCTCTTGAGTATCATCTGCAATAATCAGATCCTGGGACTCTTCTACAATTACTGCCATAGCTGAGAGATCATCAACCCTCAGTGTACTAACATCTGAGCACACCTGTACACTCTGAGTGCAAGCATCTAACTCATCCTCATCTTCACTATATCCTATCTCATAATCATAACAATTATGGGACATGCTGCTCTCTCATCTAAGTGATCTATAGTGCTCTCTCCTCAGCTTGACAAAATGATCAAAGGTTGTCCTCTCTTGAACATGAGGAGGTAATAATTTCTAGTCATCATTCGCTGTCATATACCGTGCGGGTTTGTTTTTGGATGTAGGATATGAAAGAATTTCATTCATCCTCCTCTGAGTTGCTTCTAACTGCTTCAAACTGTGTTCCAACATCTTCATATCATTGTCCCACTGTTTCTGAGTATATGAAGGCATCATGATACTTTGCTAATTCAATCTACCCAAACTACCCAACAGGACGGCAAGACATTAGCTCTGATGTGCCCAACAGGATGGCAGGAATTTAGCTCTGATACCACTGTGATGTCCCTTACTTAGGGGCTCCTTTATCTGCACAAAATATCTGATACCACTGTGATGTCCCTTACTTAGGGGCTCCTTTATCTACACAAAAGCTCTGATACCACTGTAATATCCCCTCCAAAATAGGAAATATAGCAACACAAAAAACTCTGAACAAGATATACTTCTGTTAAATAAATTTAGAATGATCACAATAATATAGTCTCTCAATAGCAAATTACAGATTGTATCACTTGTCCTTCTAAACTATTACAATTGCAGTCCTTTCTTATGCATATAAATATGAAATGCAGTCTTAAAAACCCTGACTTAGCAAAACTGGAAGTAAAAACTGGATTCTGGACGGTCTCAGCCTGCTGTGTCGAACACACAGTCACTGGAGTCGGTCGATAAACTGCCGATGTCGGTCACTGCAGGATAGATTTCTACCGACGTCGGTCTTCAGTCGACCGATATCGGTCACTGGAAACCCTCTATCTGCCGAGGTCGATTCCTGCACTGATATGTACGGACCTGTATGGACTCTGTACGGCCGCCACTTAAGCACAACTTCCCTGTTTTCAACCCCTGATCTGGAAATATATGTCTCTAGCACAGTAGATCTCTAGCTATATAATTTATTGAATCAAAACATAAAGCAATAAATACCTAGAATATCTGTGATAACTTCTGTGTGAAGTTATCTCTCAAACCTGAAATTCTGTGATAACCTCTGGATGAAGCTATCTCTCACTTTGGCAATATATCAGCTGATATTCCATAGCCTCTTAATTGCACACATTGAAGAGGGAACGTTCTCCAATGCAGATGGAATCCTTGAACCCTAGGCTCAGTCTTCATAGAAGAAATTCTCAAAATCAATATCAATAATCAATAGCATAATGAATAATGGCCTCCATGAGAAACCCTTATACCCTCAAAAAGATATGCTTGCCCTAATTAGGGTTTCTTAAATTAGAATTAGGGTTTCTAATTAAAATTAGGCTAAATAATTAATATTTGATTAAATCAATCAAATATTAATATCTCCCTCAATACATGTCAGATCCTCAAACCGATTGAAGCTAGTGAATCAGGGAGTGATTCCGCACATGACCATACCAAAATAAAGGAGCTCTGTTGCATATCAAATATCCCTAAAAAGTAGGAGCTCATGCCAAATGTGTCTAAAATAACCTAAATGAAAATAAAATGTAGAAATTCTATGAATCAAAGTCAATCCAAGCTCCATTATGACCCTCTATCCATCCTATTAGCCTACGAAGGTCGTATAATAGGCCAATCATCAAATCTGTCAATGTCCATGAAAAAGGGGACATGACTGTGTGTGTGTGTGTGTGTGTGTGTGTGTGTGTGTGTGTGTGTGTGTGTGTGTGTGTGTGTGTGTGTGTGTGTGTGTGTGTGTGTGTGTCTGTATGTGTGCCTGTGTGTTAGTGTCTTGTAACAACATTAAAGAATGCATCCTCTTTAGGCTAAGCATTAACCATGTTAACATTCCTAGTAGGATTTTCTTTTCTTTATGTCTATAAGACACAAAAATATTTTGTCTCATGATGGTCATATATTCTAAAATATGCAAAGTAAGATTATCTTTAGGGATTCAAAGGTAAATTGCATTTCACATGATTACACTCTCCACACAAATAACATTACAATGGATTGCATTGATGATTATTTCCCCTACCACCTTGGTAGCCTCCTCTATATATACCCCTAGATCCTCCTCTATTTGTCTGATAACCACCTCTATACCCTATTTGTTTCTAAATTTTATTCTAATGTTGTTTTTGTTTGGTTTTATCTCACTTTATTAATTGTTTTTGTATAATTGGTGGGGTCCAATTAGTCTATTGATGTTACATCATTACTAGACTCCAGGTTGTTGCATATTGGTATTGTGAAGATGGTGGTATCCAAATTAGCAAAGGAGGGGTCCAACCAGCTAGACCTTGAGGTTGGTATTGAGGCAAACTAGGAATCCATTAAATACCTTCTTGGTTACATAACCTTTATCAACCTCTGGGCTTGAAATTCTCTACTTTGTTGAAGACACTTGATGCACAGTGATGGTGAATACATTCTTTGTAATGTCTTCTTTGAGCTCGTATAAAGACCTACAATTCTTTTCATCATGTTTATGTAACTTAAAAAAAAATAAAATATAAATTCTATGGATTTTTGACATGCTTTTTAAAGATATGGCACTGAGTTATTGCATGCCCTACTATTCTATTCATTTCACAAAACTCTATCTTGATCTTAAGACAATCATTCTTGTGATGTCATTATTTTCCACACTCCATGCATCATAGATTTAGCTTAGGTTTATCTACCTCATGATACTGTTCCATCCTCTTCATAAAATATTTTAGTGTATTTTGAATATTAGAACTTATGATGGGAGCTTCCCCATAGTCTTCAATTTGCTCCGCTTATAGGGTAGGAACTCTAACTCTTCCTTAGTATCATATTGAGTCTGCACTATAGTAAATCTGATTCTAGAATTTATTCTTTCAATAAATCATGTAGTTTTATCTTTATCTACTAAGGTAAACTCCAACTTGTTCATAACATTATAGAACCTATGATCATAGTCATAGACTGATTCTCTCAACTTCTACCTTATCTCCTTCAAGTCTTGAATAGTCTGACTCATACATTTCTTTATCTTGAACTCTACAATAAGCCATTCCTTAACCTATTGTAGACTTACCTACATAATTTATCTATGGAATATAAAATAAAGTGTTCTTACATTTAGTGCCCCTATTAAATCTTACTTATTAATATCTTCATCAGTAATACCCTTAGCTCTCCATCTCATCTCATAGGTTAATAAATATTATTTAGGGTCTGCAGACACATCATATGTTGCTAGATTTATAAATGCTCCTATAGCACTTACTTTTTAAACTACTGTAGAGTTTATATGATATATAATTATTATAAGAGGAAGATATGTTCTATGTGATCCTCCTTTCATACTACAAAGATATATCTATGCACTAGGAGAGTCAACCTGCATACTTTATTTTTGTCTTTGTTTCTTTTCTCTAATTGGTTTAAAAAAATTCTATAGCCTTAAAATCCTTTTAAATCTATGTTATTTAAATTTTAGTACCCCAATTATTTACTTGTTATAAAAATGGACCTTCTCAACTACTATCTTCTTATCTGCCTAGTTGAGAACTTCTACTAGAATATAAGAAATTGGGCTAAAGGGACGTGTGCTCTTTTGGTGAATGATTATTTCCTATGGCTTCTTATTATTATATGATTTAACCTATGATTACTCTATGAATTTATTTTACTTATTTTCTTTATTTTGATAATATCCATTCTTGTAGCTGCACACTATATCTATCATCTAACTATTCTACTTCTACACTATTCTTGCCTTCTTTGAACATCTCTTCTTCCTCTCATTCTTCATCACTTATTTATTTATAATGCAATTCATCATATTATTTAATTTCATATTTATTCATCTCACTCATCACATCTTTTTAATTTTTCATCATCTAGTTTACTACTACTCTTTACTATACTTGTAGCTACCTAGGTATTCTTCTGTTAACTCCATCTATTCTATTATTGCAACTCTCATTATGAATATTGAATTTTATTATGAATCTTATTCCCTCATCTCTCCATTTTGGATTCAATTTCAAGCCTTATTTTATCATCTAATCATCATTCATTGTCATTTTCTACACACCTCCATACGCCCAAAATGACTACTCCATATTGGTTTCAGTAGGCAGTGTCAACTATTTTGACCACATGTCAAAATAAGTCAACCCCTATAGTCCAAAACATGATATATGGGTTTATTATAATTTTATATGGTGTTTAATGGTTAATTTTATGTCATCTAATGTGGTATTATCTTTGTCATTGTCCAATTTAGTCCTTGTGTCATTTGATGTCACTTAGGGGTCATATTTGGGTCATAAATGAAGGTGGTATAGTTTTACAATATTTATAAGTGTTATAAACTCTATTAAAATATAAAATATGTCAGATTAATTATCATTAATATTATTAATAATTGAATCTCTCAGGTTTCTAACTAAAAATCAAGAAAATAAGTGAAAAGGAGGAGTTTTAGTAGTTGTACATCCTATAAAAGAGAGTGACACATGGTAAAATATTATGGAGTGACCATTAATCTTCAATAAAATGATTTAAATTCTTGATATAATTTTTAAGTTCCAAAAAATGGCCAAACCCATTTCTCCTCTCCATTTTTCCACTAGGCACATAAAACTGGTCAATAGGTCTTTTGATGGTATACCCAGTAGGAGAGATTTTAGGTAAAAATATCTTGGTGGTGGATAATAAAATTGGTTTGATTAATTTTAATGTTTATATTTGTAATAATTTTTGCCTATAATTTATGAAACATTATTAATAAGTTGACTATATTATTTTGCATACTAATCCCCACACCCTAAAGGTTTTACTTCTATATGAGCTAGTTCATACAATTGAGTTAGTGAAATGGATTTCATAGGATTTTTAATTCCTTATATCACATTTCCCATTGTTGGTTTCATGTTTGGAATTGATTTAATGAGTTCACACCTCTTAGGTTATAGTTGGAGTATGTTAGTGAGGTTACCAACATGTCCATCAATTATATAAGTTTTATTTATATTTAATGGTTTTAAATCAATGTGATATGATGTTATACGAATCTTATAGGTCATAATAATATACTTATTTCCAAGCTCACTCTCCAAATCTATCCTTCATTGAATTGCAGTCAACCTCCAACATAGTCATACTTTCTTTCCTGACTATCATACACAATCAACTAACTGAGTTATCTTGAAGTGTGATAATATTCATATAAGGTAAATGAAGAGTCTCAAGCTTATTAACACCTTCATGTAACATGATTTAGCAATTCAAGCCCTCCAAATGGCACATAAAAGATTTTTATAGTCAATGCAAGCCTCTAACATAGTCATACACCATTGACATACACCTATATATGTGATAGAGAGATTCAATAATGTTGGAACAAATAAATTATATGGTTTCAATTTCCTTATGGTTGAAATTATTTGGTTTAAGAATATTAGAAGGTACAAGATGTACCATAAGGTCACATTCCATGCATAAAGCCCATATCCACACTCACTAACCTCCATATTGAAATGTCCACCTATAGGTAACCCCCCACTAGATATGAAGATGTGGTATGGAGAAGTTTAACATGTTTTGAGACCTCCATGAGGTTTTGTAATTGTAAAATGTCATGATAACCATGGTGAAGTTATTAGGTAGCAAGTAGATGTGAAGAGTTTTGTGCACATGCAAAAACTTAGTTTAGGGATAGGTTTCCATAAAAGCTCCAAAATAGAGCCTTGTATGATTTTTATGTTTGTCATATGATGAGGTAATAGGTAACCTATGTGATTTTTAATGTTCCTATGTTGTAACCTTCATATAGGGGTATAACCTTGTAAAAAAGAGTTTTTTTTACTAGAGGAGCATGATGATAAGAGGCTTCCATTCTTGATATTTATTCACTACAACGTTTCAGTGTTTTCTATAGTTTTGAACTCTCCAGTAGATTTGCATCCCAAAGTGGCATAACAAGAACATGTTTCTATGATTGAATGGTCCTATTGGGTTGAATAGCATATTATTTTTCAAAAGAACATAAAAGTAGGTTGGATAATAAGGTTTTTACCTACTTGGTCACCTATAGTTGTGCTCTTACTCCTAAAAAAGGCCACCTACAATTGAATATAGGTATCTAGAGTCTTATGAAATAGACCTAGACATGAAATCCTAATTGATAATGACACATATAGGTTATAAGTGTTTCTAAAGACCTCAAAATGGTCACAAGGTGATAAACACAAGTTTTTAGGAAATGAATTCACCTACAGGACCTTTTTTTATTGCAATAGTGTTCAACTCTAGTTGATTGTAATTAACAGTGAGCTTGAACATGGTGTTCTTGATGTTGGCATAGCATGAATAGGATGTGAATAGATCCAAATGACTGTTAAATGACTATTAGGACTCTAATAATGTCTTTAGACATCATATTTAAAGTCTAACCATGCAATATCCACCTACAAGTTTACCATTCCTTTGAGAAAATAACACAGTCATGTGACTTGGAGTCTAGACCTATCAAAGTAAGAGGAATACAATGAAAGTGTTTGAAATTTTATGAATACTAACATGTGTGATAACACCTCAATAATTATAGTATACACCTTACCTCATGTTCATTTTAATGGAAAATAGGGTAGGAAAGGTATTTCAAGAACAAACTACAGTCAACATATAAACCCTGCATATAGTGAGTTGCCTAAAATTTTGTCTTAAAGGTTTCATGATGTTTGGAAGGTGTATTTGTTAGAGGTAAAATAAATGAGAGGTGGGGGTAAATCAATGAGCTTAGATATTTAAATTTCAATTACATTCCTTTCAAACTATTAAATAATCAACATATATCAACTTGATCAAGCAATATTAACAAGAGAGCTCATTCAATCAATGCATACACAAGATCAAACACATAACACATACTTCCTATGGGAAAACCACATGGGGAATAAAACCCACTCTCAACCCTAAAACACATGGACTATTTGTCCTATAATAAATTACAAACAAGAGATTGGTAAATTCTTTTAGACCAATGATCCTTGATCATATCCTCCTGACCAAAGGCCTTCAGTGAAACAACTATTTCACAAGGAGAAACTACCACTAAGGAATATCAATTCCTTTAAACCCTCATTGGATGTGAACACATCCACCTTAGAACTAATGTTTTCAATACCTGATGATGGATCTTTGATTCTAACCCTTGCATAAACACACACTCTCTCTCTCTATCTCATATAGGCCTGTCACATAGGTAGGTAATAATATCTCTCCTTCTTCATTCAAACTCTCATCATAAGCACACTCAGACCTATTCACATATCCTCAAACTTAAAGATCACTTTTCCAACATTATAAATATTACCTATAAGTCATACACATAGTCATAAATATATTTTGTTCATCAATTCAATAACTAGGCACTCTACCTCTCCTTCGCTCCACAACTCTCACATACACCTTGCACCAGTCACACTAAAAGTATAGAAACCAACACATTTTGTTTCAAAATTTATAGATATATAATTATTACCAAGATCATAATCTTTCATATCATCCATAACACATGCCTTCACCCGTAAGTCATCTAACATTGGTCACACTTAAGCACAACATTCTTTCAAATAGGCGTAAGTTACTTTGAGGTCCTATGGAGACCCATTCAACTCTTTGACACTTAAAGTAAAATAATAACATAATAAAACTTTAAAATACATGTACCCATTTCAAATGACCCTTTTGACATCCTTAAAGGATCACAATCACCAAAACACTCTTCTATTAAAGTATAATTTACTCAAACAACATTATGTGCACACAATGACCCTGAATGAATACATAGTCAACTTGAAAACCTTTGTTCATACTAAATACAACTAATCAAACCTTAATAATGCACAAAAATAATTTTGATGGAGTCTAGAATGCTCCCAAATATCTAATTCATCATGAGACATCAAAACAAAATCAAAACAAGATTGAATAATCTTCTAGAGTCACTTGAAGAACAAACGTGAACATATAGTCAACTTTAGAGCTCAATGTCTTTGACTGTATACATATTTAGACCTTAAAATTTATATTTATAAATTCACCTTAGAGTACTCTATAATTGTTTTACACCATGGCTAAATTTTTCATAGATCAATAGTTATGGCTCAAAAACCAAACACCAATTTTTCTTTTGTTAAATTCAAATATTCAAATGTGAACAGTCAGAGTTAAACCTCAAACACCATGAAATCATCATGAGTCCTCACTACTCAAATTAAAAATTCACTATATATCTTATCATATGAATCTTGACCTTTAACACATAGTGTACCAATTTCAAATGTTAAACCTTGAACATGTTGACCTCATCTCATGCAATCTAGCAACTTTGACCTCATACACTGTCAATATCTTCAAGATTATCCTAGCTTTAACAATGCTATAAAACTATCAATTTGACCATTTTACTTTAATTTTCTCCATTGATCTCTATCTATATGATCACCTACTCATAGAGTATCCTTAAAAGAAGATCTATCTTTATCTCTTCACAAAGTTAAACATTAAACACTTGGCACCATCTCACTACTTCTTGACATTTAGAGCAATGAACTTTGTTGATGATGTTCAAACTTTACCTTGTGAAAAATTGACTATGGGAACCATTTCAATTTGTCTAAAAATCCAACTTTGATCCTTAATAAATTTTACCTCACTCACTCTCATGTTTTCAAATTTGGATCATATGATCTCCTCACATAGTAAAATCCAACCATGTGTCAAAATTCTCTTGAAACCTTTACATCTGAAAGATATAATGTAATTAATATTCTCACTTATATTTTTTCTGCCACAGAGCCAATAATGTCAAGAATTACCTCGAACGACAATTTTGCACATGTATATCTTTTAATTCACTTCAGCACATGATCTAAAATTTAGTGCAAATCAATTAGAGTCAAAAATTAATAAACCCATTTGATCATCTTGTTCTAAAATATCCACACATGCAAGATATTCCATCACCAAAATACTTAGCTCTTTCTTGCCTCATGCAAATTTGGCTTAGTATGGGAAAATAATGTCAAACTACTAGGGAGCCCGAATTTACACTAACATATCTTTTGTCATGCTTAGGAACATGACCTAAGAATTAGCACATAAGAACTAGGCATAGTATTGAACAAACCCATATGACCATTTTCTTCTGAAACCTTCATGTGTGTGAATACTGATACGATCAACATGCTTAGTCAGCTCTATTTCAACAAATAAAACATTATCAAAATGCTTGAGAACCCAACTTTTCACCTACATATCTTTGACTATTCTTAGGAATGTCTTAGGATTTAGTGTATAGAAACTAGGGACTAAGTTTATTATAACCATATGACCAACTCCTTCTGACTCATACACATGTGGCAATGGTGATGTCAGGAAATTATCTACTTAGATTTTCTACCATTGGACCCAAAATGTATAGATGAGAACAATGATAAACCAAGTGAATTCCACGCATGCACACAAGCTCTCAAATCATCCTTGACCACTCATAGGACCCCTTACACATGATCAATACTTCATACTCATCCCTAGTCATCTTTAACCATGCCAAAATAAAAGATCAACCAAGCCAACTTCAAGCATACTAAGATAGGCACATTGCATACTTTATCATTGTCACATAGACTATCAAGGCACTTCATCCACTCACTAGGAAAACTATATGAAATAATCATGAAATCATTGAAAAAACTCTAAAAATCTCCTCTTTTATCATTTATGTCAATACCCATCCATATACAACTCACTTTTCTTCTCACTCTCAACTTACTTTTCTTCTCACTCTTTAAACACTCTCACAATAGTAACTTTCTCCTCCTTTGACAAAATGAAAAATTGGGCACCAACTAATCCTAAGGACCTAAAAATACCACAAACAAGAGAGTACCACCCTATAAATATGATACAAACTTCCCCTTACCTTAAGCCTACCTCTTCTCTTCTTGACAACATCCTTCTACTACATGCCAATAATCTTCTTCAACCAAGCACTATAACCAATAAAGATAAAACACACAAAACACTAAAATCTTATGTATCTCACCAAGAAACATTTGAGAGGGACTCCCCCTAATATCTTTGAGCCATTTCACTAGTTTATCATCTTCAGATCTCCATACACCATGAGGAACCATTATGCAGGCTTACTAGCCTTCTCTCTCAAGCCACCTCAAGAACCACTAACAAAATTTCATGCCACTCACCAAATAGGAAACATGAACTAAACCAAATTTACAACTATCCTTTAAATTCACATACATTTCTCTTTTGGATAAACTAAACAAAAATTGCATCTTCAAGACTAAGCCTATCTAGACTTCTTGTAACCCTACCTAGAACTTACAAAGACCACAAATTTCAATAGACACATCTTCAAGACAAAAAAATTCATATCTATATAAATATCATATTCCCCCTCAAGCACACCAATTTTCATCACTACTATCATCCTCTTTAATATACTTCCTTCACAAACCAACTTGCCAATCAGGCCTCCATCTTGACAAAAACTTTAATAACTTGAAAACCACAAACGTTCAAAGCTTTGAGAATAATTATTTGAAAACCCATTTGGCCCATTAAACTTATTAATAATTCTCATGTCTCAACTCACAAGGCAAACCAATTTTATATTAAATCCTACAACCCTATAATCTCAAAACAAACAAGGTCAACACATCACCTTCTAGTCAGTGCCCACCTCTAAAACTTCTTGTACACCTAGAGATAGTCATTACACACTTCTGGACCAAGATTTGAGCTTCCATTTATTTAGGAACATATACATCCTATAACCCATTTTAGGACCTACATATTCTTAATTATAAATTTGGAAACATGAGAGCAAACAAAAATCTCCATTTTGATTTCAACATACCTTCAAATCAGAAAACCACCTAGAGCATGCTAGAATAAGGTTAATAGACATTTCTATGAAAAAATAACATCTTGATAAATCATAAATCCTCTTTTTCCACTTAAAAACTTTCAATCTGACCCTACAAATTGACCATATATAACTATGATATCATTTTGACATCACCACAACATATCTTCCATCTAGACATACATGTTCCTCACTCATCTCTACCCTTCTAGGACCATTTTAAGAACACCATTGCAATACTTAATTCTTTATTGAAATCATTCTCTTAGGAATCATGGATAGAGACATCCTCTAAACTATAGGGATATATATTAAAGTGAAGTCATGAGTGGCCCATATCTCCTCAGTAACTACTAGAATCCTCTTGTAGCTATAAGATTTCTTTCTTTTGTTCTTCTTCTCAGTCTGAACTATGAAAACTAGTTCCTTTTCTAAATCACTATTTTTCTCTTCAAATATTAGATTCAAAATACATGGAAATAACATAGATTCATGACATACCTTTTCATCTGAATAATCCACCATGTAGTTAGGAACCTCATCACTAGACACTGACAATTAATGTACTTTGAATAATACTTTCTTAGCAACAATAAGATGTTCACTTGGATTCATACTCATCTCAGAACTTGCCTTAACCAACACCTTGGTCTTATCCTTGAGCTTGGTCTCTTCATTCTCAATATAATAAGATAATGAGAGTCATTGGCACTCTTCAACTTATGTAGCATTTTCCACCATAGCAAATAAATTACTTAGACCTATAGACTCATCATGACTCACACTTACCACCTTTGGCTTCCATGAGTTAACCTACCTTTTTCCTTACACTCTTAGAGCCTTATTAAACCTATTATAACTTGTAGGCCTTTGCTTGCATAATCTAGAAATGTGATGTCTCTTTTGATAATTGAAACGCATCATACCTTTGCCAAGAAGATCATTCTATCTTACCATATTTTTACAAAATCTTGTAATATGTCCTGGTTCATTACAACTATAGTACTCAATATTCCTTGAAGGAAACTCAAATTTCCTTACCTTAAATGTATAATTTTTTTCAAAGTGTTGTACGTCATTATATTTAAATAAATCAACCTTTATCACTCCTTTTAACTGATGATCCCCATCATAGTTCTATGCAAATTCATTTTTAACTGGCTAGTCACATTCCATAGCTCTATGCCCAATCTGATTATAAGTATAGTAGTAACGATTGAAATTCACACACCTCATGGCATTCGGTTGATTTCATTTGTCTTCATTATGTTATCACCTTCATTCCTTGTCTGATGTTTTGTATTCAAAGGTTGACCCACCTTTCTCTTATTTACATTCATGTCGACTTGAGAAGCAACTTTGGGATCTTCATTAAAACCTAATCTAGATCTATCACTAGATGACTTTTGACTCTTTAAGAGATCATTAAGATCATTAGAACTTTTATCAAACTTTATAAATTATTTCAATTTGATTGTAGACTTCTCTGACTCATATTTCAAAGACATAATCTCAGAAGAATACCTTGAACATTCATCTTCTTTGCCTTTTAGTCTTATAGACAATATTTCTAATTGAAAACTCATATGCTTGACCATATCTTCATGTTCCTTAGTTCATTCGTTCATTATTTCCTTAAATACACTGAATCTAACCTCATATTCTTTGATTTGATACTTCATCTTCTTGTTAATATTCTTCTCAATCTTTATTTCTTCAAAAGCATTTATCAATGCAGTCTCATAGTCCACCTCATCTTCATCATCATCTGAATCATTAAAATTAGACTCATTTTAATGTGAATAGCTACCTTCCTTAGCCATGAATAGGGATTCATATTTAGTAAGACCATCATCTTCATGATCATAATTAGAGTCATTAACTTCACTCTCATTTGATGAGCTATAATCTTCTTTGGTATAGAGACTCTTCTTATCCTGGAAGTACTTCTTGTTGTCAAACCTTCTAAATCCCTTTTTTTTATTAGTCCTGAATGATCTCTTACCATAATCATGACCTTAATCATGCTACTCATCATCATCCTTCTTATACTTATGAGGGAAATTATTCACAAAATGTCATATCTTACCAAAATTAAAGAATTTAAGGGGTGGTTTACCTTTATACTTATCTGAACCTATTATCAATTTCCTTGAAATCAAATCAATTAATTCATCCTCATCTATATCAAAAATTTCATCCTCTTAGATTTTTTACCTTAGATCTTCTTTTTTGTCTTCATTTTAGTCTTGATAGTTTATTTCTTCTTTGTTGGTATATCATCATTCTTCTTCATCTCATAGGTAGTAAGGGTACCATGCGATTGATCCATCTTCAACTAAGTAAGATCATGACTTTATTTTATAGTAGATACTTTCAAATAAAACTTGGGGGATAGAGACCTTAATAAAATTTAAACTATATTAGCCTCTTCAAGGTTCTCTCTAAGACCTCTGATAAAGTTCACAATCTCATCAAATTTTGACAAAAAATATGCCACAAAATCTTTTTCATTTATCTTGAGACTTTCAAATTACCTTCTATGAGTCTACAACTTAACAAGCTTGAACTTTGAATCTCCTTAATAAATGAACTACATTTTGTCCCATATTTATTTATCATATTTACAGTGGATTACCTTAGGGTATTCAGTCTTTAAAAGACCAAAAGTGATAGAATTCATTGCCTTGAAATTATTCTTGAATAACTTCTTGTCTACAACACTAGATATAAGAGTAGGAGTAACATAACCATCCAAAATATATTTCCATACATCAAACCCTAGGGACATAATTTATGCCCTCATCCTCACACTCCAAAAATAATAATTAGATCCATTAAACATCGATGCTTTCTTAGTAGATAAACCTCCTTGATGACTACCCATATTTTACCTTGGATCATCTTCATGTTTTTAATCCTTTAGCAGAGGACTGGATCTAATACAAACTCTTAAAGGTACAATAATTGAGAGGTGGGGTGAATCAATGATCCTAGATATTTCAATTTCAATTGTAGTCCTTTAAAACTATTAAACAATCAACATATATCAATTTTATCAAGCAACATTAACAAGAGGGCTCATTCATTCAATGCATACACAAGATCAACCACATAACACATAGTTACGATATGAAACCCTCATAGGGAATAAAACCCACTCTAAATCCTAAACACATAGACTAACTATCCTATAATAAATTACAAATAAGAGACTAGTCAACTCCTTTAGACCAGTGAGCCTTGATCATATCCTCCTAGCCAAAGGACTTTAGTGAAACACCGTTTCATAAGGATCAACTACCCTTAAGGAATATCAAATCCTTTAGACCCTCCTTGGAAATGAACACCTCCACCTTAGAATTGATATATTAAATACCTAATTATGGATCTATGATTATCTAACCCCTACACAAACTCTCTCTCTATCTTATACAAGCTTATGACATAGGCATGCCACAATCACTCTCCTTCACTCAAACTATCCTCATAAGCACACTCAAATATCTTTGCATATCATCAAACTATAAGATAATTTTTTTTTAAATCATAAATATAATGTATAGGTCATACACATAGTCATCAATATACTCTACTCATCAATTCATCAACTGGGCACTCTACCTCTCTTTTGCTCCACAAATCTCACATACACCTTGAACAAGTCATATTAAAAGTATAGAAACTAACACATTTATTTTCACCATTTATATAGATATCATGATTATCAAGATCACAATATTTCTTCTCATCTAAAACACATGTTTTCACCCTTAAGGCATCTAACATGGGTCACACTTAAGCACAACATTCTTTCAAATAGGCCTAAGTTACTTTTATGTCCTATGGAGACCCATTCAACTCTTTGACACTTTTTAAAGAAAAACAATAACATAGGAACACTTTCAATTTCATGGACCCATTCCACATGACCCCTTTAAAATCCTCAAATGATCATAGTCACCAAAATACTCTTCTACTAAAGCATAATTTTTTAAACAACATTATATGCACATAGTCACCATGAATGAATACATAGTCAAATTTTAAACCTTTTTTCATATTTTTTATGATTTATAAACCCTTAATAATGCACATATATCATCCTTGTAGAGTCTAAAATACTCCCAAATATGTAAGTCATCATGATACATCAAAACAAGTTCAAACAATCTTCTTGGGTCACTTGTAAAACAAACATGAACATAGTAAAATTTGGAGCTCAATATATTTTATTGTGCACACAATTAGAACTTAAAATTTATATTTCTAACTTCACCTTGGATTTCTCTACAAATTTTATTTCTACACCATGGTCAAATTATGCATAGATCAAAAGTTATGTCTCAAAAACAAGACACTAGTTTTTCCTTTGCTAAATTCAAATATTCAAATGCAAATGGTCACAATTAAACCTCGAACACCATGCTATCATATCGAGTCCTCACTACTCAAATTAAACACATAATTTCAATCTTATTGAATGAATATTTACCTTTAACACATAGTGCACCAATTCCAAATAGTAAACCTTAAACATGTTGACCTCATCTGATGTAATATGGAAACTTTGACCTCATCAGGTCCATCGATATCTTTAAGATTGTCCTAGATTTAACAATTCTATACAGCTATCACTTTGATCTTTTGACCTTAATGCACTCCATTTATCTCTATCTATATGATCACCTGCTCACTATTGATCCTTGTAATAAGCTCAATCTTTATCTTTGCATAACATTAAATATTGAACACTTGGAACCATCTCATTGCTTCCTAACATCTTGGAGAAACATGCTTCATCGATGACATTTAAACTTTACCTTGTGCAAAATTGATTGATAATGGGAAGCATTGCAATATATATAAGAATCCAACTTTGAACATAAATAAATTTTACCTCACTCACTCATATGTTCTCAAATTTGAACCATATGATCTCCTCACATAGGAGAATCTAACCATGTGTCAAACTACTCTTGAATCCTTCACAAGTATAATATATAATTCCATTAATCATCTCACTCAAATTTTTTTACCAAAAATCCAATAATGTCAAGAATTACCTAGAAGTCCAAATTTGCGCATGCATATGTTTTGACGTGTTTTGGTGCATGATCTAAAATTTAGTAAAAATAAACTAGGCTAAAAAATAATCAAACCCATATGATCATCTTGATTTAAAATGTCCACACATGCACATTATGCCATCACCAAACTTATTACTTATGCAAATTTGGCTAAGTAGGGGAAAACAATGTCAAACTACATGGGATCTCAACTTTGCACTTGCATATTTATTTTCATGCTTAGGCACATGACCTATGATTTAACACATAAGAACTAGGCATAATATTAAACAAACTCATGCGACCATTTCCTTTTGAAACATACATGCATGTGAATTCTGACATCATCAACATGCCTACTCACCTCTATTTGAACATAAAAAACTTTGTCAAAATACTTGAGATCCTAGATTTGCACCCACATATCTTTGACTATGCTTAGTTGCATGTCCTGAGATTTAGAACATAAAAAATAGGAACTAATTTGATAAAAACCATATGACCAACTCCCCATGACTCATCCACACATGGCAATGGTGATGTCATCAAACTTCCTACTCATATTTTCTACCATTAGAACTAAAATGTCCAGATGAGAATAATGATGAACTGGGTGAATTCCACTCATGCAAACAAGCTCTCCAATCATCCTTAGACATTTATAGTATCCCTTACACATTATAAATACTTTAGACTCATCCTTAATCATATCTAGCCATGCCAAAATAGAAGATCAACCAAGTTAACTTCAAACACACTAGGATAAGCACATTGCACACTTTGTCATTGTCACCTAAACTATCAAGGCATTTTATCCACTTCCCAAGACACCTCTATGACATCATCATGACATAATTGACAACACTCCAAAAATATTGATGAAACCAAGTTCATTTTTTTTATAGAAGGTCTTCATGATTTATTTGAACTTCTCATGCATTTAAAACACAAAATAGTAGGGGAAGTACCTTATGTTCTGTCTCAGATAAAGGGCACTCCCAAGAAGGAAATTGAGTAGGTTTGTCATGAAAATTATGAATGGAAGGTACATAGAGTATTGAAACCTTATCATATGGTTTCATGAGATGTTCTAGGCATAAATGAAAATAAAAAAGCTTCACAAGTGCTACAATCCTAACATGTTGGTCTAAACTCACAAAAATGTAGTTAGACCTACTAGACCTAATGCCTAAAAGGGGTTAAAATTAATTTATATCATCATGTGGTAATTAAAAATCATTAAGAAACATACATGGAGAGACATCAGGTGTTTTTAATCTTTTAGAATGTAAAAGAGACCATAGGGAAACCACATTTTGGCTCAAACTAACTCAAGCTTGCACATAATGGAAAAAGAAGCTCGAGAGGCTAAATTTATAAGATCCAAAAAACATGGATTACTAGCATGGGGTTTTGAGGATTTTTTATATTTTCAAGGAGGTCTTGAATAAAGACTTTGTGGAATTTTTTCACAAATTGGATGTCAAGATTGTATGAACAATCCTTAAGGGCTAAAACATATCTAAACCCTCCAAAACCCTTGGTAGTGACTTGATGAGGAAAATTAATAAGTAGAATAATACATGAGGGTTATAATGATCATTAAAGTGATTTTGTCTTTCATAGGACTCTCTATGTCTCCTTCACATTAGACTGCATTGTACCTTATACAAATAAGGTGTAAAATGACTTTTCTTTATTGTTTTTGGTGTCTTGTAGGTACACAAGGGTTTCAAGAGATATAAATAATTTTGTGAGGGATATTGGGACATATTATAACTCCTAATGTTCATTTAATGATTTATATGAGCTCAAAATTACCTCTACTAACACCTTCATCTTAGCCAATCCAAATTGGCATAGTGAACAAGGAATGACCACCAAGTGAGAAGGTGAAAAATCCAAGTGCGTGGAATTTTAATGTATACATAATGTATATAATGGAATGAAATATATTTAAAAGTTTAATTCAGTCCATTTTGTGGATTTTTTTTTAAAATGGAAGACCTCTTTGATGCCAAGTGTGAAGGGTGAGTGAAAGAGGAGTGATTGTGATTACAAGAAATGAGAACTCTTGGCCAAAATAATCCTAATTATTAGGGACACCTCTAATTCATGTTGGAGCATGTTTATAACCCCTCCCTCATATTTAAATCATCTCACCTATCCATAATCTATTGTGGAGTGTTTCAAGGAGGCCAAATGATGAAGGTAGTTTTTAGGCAAGCCAATGAAGATCCATATTCCATATTACATTATTGTGTAGATGTAACTCATCCTATTATCTTGACACATATTCTAGTGAATCTTGGAATTCATTCTCCTCTTTCATCTCTCAAATTCTATAATTAGTAGCCATTTTATCTCTTTTAGGCTATTTACACTCCATGTATGGTGAAACCCTACTAGATTGATGTTTTACTTTGAATTTGAAAAATAAATCCAATCCATTGAAATTCATGAAAATTTTGTCTAAGTGTGCAAATTGATGTATGGTGATGTTAATTGATAATCTTCTATCCTTGCTTCTCCTTATCCTCTCATGTTTATGCAATAATTCCTATTCTAATAGGTTATAGAGAGTGTATCTAGTGTGTTAGGCTCATTTCAAGTGTAAAATTATTATTATAGTGTGCAATCTTGCCTCTAGTTCATTTAACTCATGTTGTCTTATGCATATCACCTCTATATTGAATCACTAATGTTAGAACCTCTTAAGACTTTGAGGCTAGTTTATAGGTCTTGTTTATTAGTGAAAGAAGTATGATGATCTTGTCAAAATAATTTTATCACCCCCTTATAGTATCTTTATTTAATTCATACTTCTATCCATTTTCCCACAAGTAATTAGTTAAGTAGGTGATAAGTACTTCAAGGCAAATTCAGGGAGCTAGCCCTTAAACCTAGAGGTCTACTTCTACTATAGGTAAACCCACATACCTATAAGTATTCCCATGTTGCCCAAATATGGAGGATGTTTTAACAACCTCATTTAGGTTGAAATATTTGGTGACAATAGTTTTTACATGCCCGATGGGATCCATTATCCTCAAGATAACTTATAAAGGTGAATGTTCATCTTGAAAACATCAACTATAAATTGGTGTGCTACTTAGCATTTGGTGACTTGATTCAAGGTAACATCTAGTTCAAGACCATTTTTTATCATATATATTTCCCCTTACTTCATGGTCATTATTAGGTCATCATTTAATAGAGTTATCAATCCTATCAATCCACCTATTCAACTTGAACATCCTCTTGAAGTTCCATACCCTCAACAAAATTTGCTTTTTGAAGACCAAGAAGATTTTTCTAGTCAAGAGAGTGATTAACTTGAAAAAATCCAATCCATAATGGATAAGACACATTACTTCCCTACCTTTAATACTTAAAATATAATTCATCTTGATGGATATGATGCCATTCCCCCTAATTTTACAAAGAGTGTGCCTACTTTTAATGGTGACGATCATGCCACACCTAGTAAACACATCATGGATATCTCTAATTTTTGTCATTTCCACAATGTCACTGAGGAGAATATTTAAATTAGAATTTTTTCCATGTCCCTTAGAGCTAAATCATATTATTGGTATAAGACTTTGTCTAGTGGATGCATCACATCATGAGATGACTTTATAGTGTTGTTAACTTCAAGGTTTGAAGATGAAAGTGACCATACTTCTCTCATACATGAGTTCAATGTGATCCAAAGATCCCCCAAGGAAATAATACATGAATTCAATGAGAATTTTAAAAAGACTTGGTATAGATTATCTCTTCCCATGAGAAAACCTACTAGTTTCATCTTTCCTACATACTTGAGAACCATTAGTATTGATATTACTATCAGTCTTCAATCTATGGGTGGTTTCACTCTTAATGAAGCATATAAAATTTCCATTAGAGATGAAAATGGCCTCATTCAAGAATTAAAGTTTCCTCCTAAGGTGTCTATGCATATTCTACCTAGTTTTTTAGCTACTGCTCCAAACATTGCTCAAATTCTTAATGCTAATGCCAAGCCAAAGTATGCCCCTAAGAAGGTAGATGATGCCATGGATCCATATTCAAAAATTCAAATGCTAAGAGCTCAACTTAGGTAATCCAATATACCAAAAGGTTCCCATAAAAACCACTATCCCTATTAAAAATAATATGCTCAATAATATGGGAGAGGAAGATGTCAAGGGTAACCTATTTTCAACAATCCTACCAATGTTTACAATCCTAGTTCCACCACCAATGCAAGAGAGATGGTACTGGTGCATAGAAAATTGATGCAAGGATAATATTATAAATAAGTGAAATACATGGATGCCAATAAGGGTGGATATTAATCTATAATTTCCAAAGGAGGAGTCCCTTCTCTTCTATTAGTTGAATATGAAGTCATGATGCAAGAAAGTGAAGATTGGTAGCCTCAAGGAGAAAGCCTCACTAACTTCTTGGTGGAAGATAATTTTTTTCTCAATCAATGAAAATATATTGTATAAAATACTATATAAAAGATGAAATATTTAAGAGTTTATGTTAATGTTCCTAAAATTTAATCCAACCCTCTTACAAGGTAGCAAGGTATGTTTGGAAGCATGATAGTCCCTAATGACCCTGCACCTTATTCAAATCAGAAAATTGGAAGGTTTGATCAAGGTGTTTCAATTACACAAGTTTAAATAAATTCCTTACATCAAAGGACTTTATATAATGTAATTACTTATTCCCTAAACACATTTTACTCATTTAATAATTCTAAAGCATCTATCTCTTTATGGCATGTCCTCCACATGCCTAGCCAAAAAGAGCTCTTACAAAAACATACATCCACTATTCCTACTAGTCCTTCACCTTCAAGTCAAATTTATGGTCATATAAATCTTACCAATTCCAATTATTAAATTTTTAAACCATCTACTAAATTTAATAATCCTCCACCCTTCTATCTCATTCTCATAATGGGTGACAAACTAGTACATAATTGCGTAGTTGATAGTGGTGCTTCTACATTCATCATGCCCAAAGTTGTAACTAATAAGTTAGTCATAAAATATGAACCCCATATAAAAAGAGTGATTCAAATATATGGTACACCTTCTAAGACAATAGGGTTGATAAAAAATTTATAAGGTCTTCTTCCATGACTGTCCTAGTTTTCCCATCCTTCAAGACATTATTGTTGTTGATCTTCCTGCTCATTTTGCAATCTATCTTTCAAGAGACTTTACAATAATTAAAGGTGGCTAAATCTCAACTGATTGGTCCTTCTCTTCATTTATTACAAGGTATTGAACCAAGGTGACCATAATAACTTATCCCCTTGAAATATTTCACATTGAGCCCTGTGTTGAAGCAAGTTAAAATTTGATTTGTGTTATCAATGAAAAGGAAGAGTCTAATTTGGATGATGGTGATTCTAAACTTGAATGTGTAGTTGAATTATTTATAGATGAGTATGGTAAAAATGCTTATGATAATTATCCTTATGTATAATTTGATCAAACTCACTGTGGCACCTATATAATCCATGAGGATCCATTTGAGTAAGCTGAGGTAAGTGTTAAACATTCTTTCTGACAAGCTACTAAGATTAACTATTTGATTCATGTATGTGATGAAGATATATTAGAGACTCTAATTCATCACCATAGTGGGAAGAATGATTTATTTCTACCTATTATTTATAAAGCTTCCCTTGATGATGAAACTCATGAGGAAGAGGAGGATGACTTAGGGAAACAGTTCAATGAAATATGTCAAGAATTTGATCAACTAAGTAATGTTATTTCCCCTCCTAAGAAGGATAAATATGATGTGTTTACTAATGAAACTAATGAGTAGACTCTTGAGTGTTCTATCAAGAATGGAATTAAATTCCATGTTGTGAAAGAAGATGAACATCAATCTACTATTCAAAAGCCTGTAGTCCTAAAAAGACCTAGTGGAGTCAAGGCATAAACTTATATGCTTCAACAATAGTTAAGAGATCCATTTGATGTTGGACCACATTTATAAATTTTGGAACATAAAAAAAAAATCATCACTCTATGTATCAAGCACATATTAACCTAGAAGAGCACAAAGATGAATCAACTATCATACATCCTATTCTATAGTTTGATGAGTGTAGATCAAATATGACAAAGATCAATCAACTTGAAAATCCAATCAAGGATATTAGAAAGTAAAGAAGAGAATTCAAGAAGGTTTCAAATATTCCACTTTTAATCCTAATAATATATAGAGGTAGTAGGTGTATACATATAATATTTTCAAATTTTATCAAATATTGATGCTTTACATCTTGCATAAACCCATCAAGTCTCAATTTCTCTGAGTGCATGCCTTAAAGGGTGCACCGATAAAGGGGTGGGTAGACCATTGGTTCTTTTCAAGATTGTTTTCCCTTATTTCCACTTATTACCAATCCAACAAGATCTTAAGAACCATTCCCTAAGCTATTAATCCTCTATTACATATTCTTTCAATTGTTTCCACTTTTCATCCCTCTTTTCCTCACCTTAAGTCCCTTTTTTTAAGTCGACTATGCTAGGTTGACTGGGTTGATCCTTTACATTTTTATTTTATTTTCACTTAGGAATTAGTTTGGCCTTTGGATAACCTAGCTCATGACCTAGTGAATTAATGTCCAAAATTGTGCTAAGTTGACTGGGTTGACCCTGTCGACCAAGATTTTTGTAAGGGTTCAGGGTTAAATACACCTATACATAAAAGATAATTTAATAATTATTTTAATATGGAATCAAGAGTTATTATTCACTCATGATTATTTACTATCTGCTCTTCCACCATTATACTTGAGGAGTCTTATCTTAGGGTTTTTACTTGAAAAATCTAGTCTTGTGGATAAGTTTTGGATGCTTTGGCCTTTTTTAGATCCTTATAAACCATAAAAACCTCTTGAGAATCCCCATTATCTAAGAGAGAGATTGAGTCTTGATGGGTTCACATTCAAGTAGGTATTCTCTAACTTTTATCCTCTCTTTAGTAGATAGATGTAGCATAAGTATTTGCTTTAAATAATATTACTCTTCATATTCCATATATTAGTTTATTACTCATACTTAGCTTAATTTAGATTATCTTATACATGTTTTGATTATTTATAAACCCCACTTTGTTCCACAAGATCTAGTGAGTATTAGATTAAATTTTCTTTACTTGTTATTAGTATAGATGAAATATCAAAACTCAGGACCCCTTTAGGGTTATTGCATGATTATGTTAGACTAGAGGATTTGGAGCCCTCCATAACATGTATTGTGGTAAGAGATCCCTTAATTGGGTCTAAAGGATCCCCATATTGGTCATGATCCCACCATAAAAATGTGTCCCCAATAGAAGTGTATGGTATGGTCTATCTTCTCTGAGCTAGTATTGATCTATAAATATGATGCATTTTTTATTATATATATTATAGTGAACCCAACATGAATCTAACCCTTGCAAGATTTATTTCATTATTTTATTATTTTTATTATCATATATTCACAATATTAGGTTGCATATATCGATACAGTTCTAAATTTTGTGTATAAGTTTAACACATAATCACATCCATATGACTTTGTTTTATCTATGTAGTTTCCTTTCCAAGTTTATGATACTAAGTCGACTTAGTTGACATAGTACAGGTTTTCAAACTTTCATAAATCTAGTTTAGACTAATAGGTTGACCTAGTTGACCCTGTACATTTTAAGCACTCAACAACAAGTTTTTTCAAATCTTGGTCGACCCAATCAATACAATGAATATGATTTTCAAGAATTTATCAAGGTTCTTCAATATAAATCTCACTTCATTACATCCTCCAACCCACCAATGTTTCTTTCTATCTTTATCTCTCTTTCCTTACAATCCTATATTTCATAGTTTATAGTTTTTAAAACTACCCCTATACAATCAACTAGGTCAACCCTATCAATGTAGTTTTGTATTTATATTTTATTTGGAAATCTAGGTTGACCCTGTCAATGTAGTTCATTTTCATATTTTTTATTTTAAAATATAAGGGTGACCCTATCGACCATGTTATATATTCTCTACATACAATATCAACTATAATGACACTATAATATGTTTTAAAGTTGGAATTAACCCCTATATACTAGTAATTAGGTCACACATTCATTTATGTTGCTTACATGCTTAGAAGAGATCACATATTCTAATTAGGTGGCTTTCAACATAATGTATAGTTACACTATTTTATCTTTTATGAACATACTACCAAATCACAAAATATTAATAAGCATTTTAATAATTATCTACCCAAGGCTTACCTACTTGGATTTCATCACCAAGGGGGAAGCTGACTTGGTTTTCTAGCCAAGTATAAACATATGGTTAATGGTATATTTTGGCTAAGCACTCGACACCCTTATCATTATGGTGTGTGAAGTGAGGGGATAGGCCCTAATACCAAGCCTGTACCATTGTCAATATAGATCCCTTTCAATCCAAACGTCCTAAAACCATTCTTAGATTGCTTTTTAGTTCCTTGCTTATAGCCAACTTCCAATCACATTTAAAATAATATTCTAATAATCTAACAACATTCAGGTTGACCACTTAGTTATCTTTTACTTTCTAAGTTGACTACTTTCTCTTTGCTTAATTGTATGTTGTATTGCAAAAACATGCATTAGCCAGTGTTAGTATAAGGTCTTGTGTTGTGTGCCTCAATTATATCAACCTCATTGATCCAATTGATTGTGTGTTTCCCTTAAGTTCTTAATTTTCATAATACTTGAGAAAATATTCTTGTTTTATTACATAGTTATTTTTATCAACACGATCTCTTATAGACTGTCTATTTTTCCCTCCTTGCTATGTTAGGTCAACCCAATCAACCCTGTGAACTTTTTCAATCCCTATCTAATATGCTAGGTCAACCCAATCAACTCTATATAGTTTTTTGACTTCCATTTTTATTTCATTAATAGCATTTAATTTATTTCTCTAAATTCATCATGAACTCTCCTATCAAAATCTTATTGGAAAGCTTGAATCCATTTAGATAATGCATGGGATGTTCATTTCTTCCTCTCTTTTCCTCCCAAGATCACCATCACTCTTGGGGTACCTCTTCCCCTCCTTCATCCATGACCTATAGCATGAGTAAAAATTACACCTCAAGATGAAGTTGATGGGTTTGATCCTTTGTATACTTACTAAAACACTTATCATCTTCAAAATCTTCAAAATAATGTGGGAGCAATTGACATGAATTTAATTAATAATCCCACTAATAATCCATCTTCTAACAATCCTCCCCTTAATACTAATTTATGGAGTGATCCTACCAACACCAACCCACCTCCAAATAAAACTCAACTTATTGCCCAAGTTATCCAACAAATAAACATAATGAAAAAATCTAACACCAACCAAATGATGCAACTTCAACATCCTATAATTAATATGGATAATCAACCTCTGACTATTCATCCTCAAGCCAATCCTAATTACATTCCTTCACCTCTTAGATATGCCTCAAGTAATATTATTCCTTGACCTATAATGAATAAAAAGATGCTTCAAAATATTTAAAATGAGCCTTTAGCTCCACTCATTGTGTCCATTGATTTGGTAACATATCTCCAACTATTAAGTATGATGGGACTAAAGACCCTACCTCATTTCTAAAATCCATTGGTAACGTTTACAAAGAGTGGATCCAAACTAATACCTTCATCACAACTAAACTCTTAGTCAAAACCTTTACTAACGATTTATTATAATAGTATAACTAATTATCCCAACATTCTATTTGGCAACTTGAATATTTGGTTAATCCCTTAGTCAAATAATTTCAACACAATGATCTTCCTAAAAATTGTCTTAGCCATTTCATCAATGCTAATCAATCTCCCATTGAATCAGATCATGACTTTATCAAAAGATGGAAATCATTGGCCCATAAAGTTGAATATAGCATGACTAATGATAACTTGTTTAAAATTTTTATCACTAATTTGACTCCTCTTCAATACAAGGTTTGCACCTTTGTTCCCCAAAAACTTAATGAAGATCTTGACTAAGTTAAATGTCAAGACTTTCTCATGAAGCAATTTGAACCTAATCCTAAACTTTTAAAAGGATGTTTTCAAACATTTAGCAATGTTATCACTAGTTATACTCCAAAAACCAAACCAGGAGTTACCAAAGCTGATATCCCTTCATCTTCTCACACACCACTTCTATGTAGAAGATGGAACAACTCTTACCACCCTCTATAAATTTTACCTATCCTAATAATAATCCTAAATTGTATGACCCTAATCTATTTTGTTAGTTTCATACTGACATTGGTCATTCGCATGAATCTTTTGGAGGGCTCACTAAATCTGTGATCTCCTACATGCTTGGTGATTCATTTAATCATGAAGCCATGATCAACCTTCATCATCAAAAGTACACCACTACTTCTCAAAAATTATAAACTTCTAAATTTTATACCTCAAATAACCAAAAATATTTTTCAAACAATCAACCAAACTCTAAGGATGTTTGTGCCATTGATGTGGATTATGACCAATATTATAAAAATTCTTAATATGTTGACATTGTTAAGGTCAACTATCATCATAAGCGGGCCCAAAAATATATTTCCACCAAACCTAAGAAGCCATCTTTAGAATAAAAAATACTCAAGGATATTATAACTAATAATATGGCTTTGAAAGACTATGAGAAACCACTTCCTCCATCTAAACCTCCAACCACATCTATTCCTTCAAAATCTACTTTACCTCCTAAAGCTCATATTGGTTCTTCTTCTACATCTCATTAGAAATTTATAGAATAACTTAATTTTTTGGCTTGTAAGAATATATTTATGGAGTTGGTTTGTACTATAGACACTAGAAAACTACACACAATGGTTCTAGATGTCAAAGCACCCCTAGACCACTTCAGGACCCCCTAGGGATCATCCCCTAACCCTTTGACCATAAACTTAAGTCTACTTAGCTGATTAGATAAATTGGCTCACTAAACCACCTTGACCAAACTTATATTTTGACCCTCAACCATCTAAGGTCACCCTAACCATTGACGATTAAGCCTAACCACCAATGGTTAGGTTTCCACCACTTGAACACCTAACACCCACTTCAACTACAACTTGCTTTTCTATAATTAACTTACCTAGTCCATTCATAGATCAATACATGTTGAAGTTAAAATTAGATATCAAGTTACACCTCTTCTTATACCTACACTTACACCTCTCCCCTCCTCATATCAGAGGAGAGGAACATGAGGTGAAAAGGGATATGTAACTATAAAGAGTTTTACGTATGATAATTTATTTAGCAGGTCATTATCCCAATGAATTAGTGAATCAAAAAGTGCAATAGAGATCTGAAGTGCTACTATGCATCTACCAACAGACACATAGCATTACTCTATGAGAGATGCTCCAAACCCCATCAATTAGTTCATTGGCTAATTATCTCAATCATTCTATATATAAATGATCAAGCAAGCTAAATATCTATTTTTAGTAATTAGTTACTTTTTTTTTCATTTTGAAACTAATCTAACCTAAACCTACCTTCTAGAATCTCATTCTGTAACCTCAGTAATCATTCTTTATAACCAGACCATAACCCATAGTAACTGTCAATGGTCACACCAACCATTGATAGTCTATCCCAAGCAACAATGGTTACACAATTGTTCATAGTCACACAAACCAACAATGGTCACTATCATAAAAATAAATAACAAGCTATTTTCACCCATCAAACCTCAACAAAATCCAATTTTTTGACCTCTCACCTAATCATAGACCCTACACTAATTTTTGTGCCACACCTAATTCATTTGACATTAATATCAATCTATTTCCTACTATAATTAGCCAAATTCACCTATTAATTTATCAATCTTCTATGATATATGCAAGTAATTTACCTTTAAAACTTAATTATTTAAAAGTGTGGATTGATAACCTCCAGATAAGCTCATGCTTCTTGGATCTAGCTTGCAAGGCAATCCACCCTATTATATAACTAATCAAACCATTTATTTAAGTGTTTTCTTATTTATAAGTCATTCCTCCCAAGTCAAAGAGGAGTATCTACAACCATCTAGATCAAATGCATGCACAACATATTTGGTTCTACTAACCATACCCTTCTTGAGATTCTTTTCTCTTTCCTCTAAATAATATTAACAAAATTTCTTTGAAACATTATGGCATGCCTAATGGGACCCTTGAGTATTTTCTTGGGTTCATAGTTGCATCTAGGTGTTTCTTCTTCTTGTTTTCTTCTCATACAACAAAATAAAATTTTATTTTGGGCCTAAAATTGATTGCATCCATTGTTTGCTTGCTTATTTTAGCTCACATAGCTTAATTTATCAAGTGAATTAATCATAGCTTCACTCTTATCACACACACAAGACCAAACCACTTACATCTAATCAATCATCAAACATTGACATAAGGCTCTAATGGGATTTCATTACCTATTGGTCAACTTTCCTGACCATCCTACTTATATTTCATCACCGAGGAGAGAATCAACTCGGATCTCTAGAAATTGATATATCTTGACTAAGCACTCAACACCCTTATTTATATGGTGTATTAAGTGAGGGAGTACACCCCAATATCAAGCCACATAATGATTCCAACACATATCCCTTTGAGATCCTAAACACAACTTGAAACTAACCATAGAATTCTTTTCTAGTACCCATTCTACAAGCCAATTTTAGTCACATAATTCTTAACTCTCAAGGCATAACCCATAAGAGAGACTAAAAAGAACCTTAGTATTTAACGTGATTTAGTGTGTGTTTTGTTTCCTTGACTTTTTCTTGTCTTATCTTTTTTTGAGTTGTGAGATTGCTTGTATATTTCTCTTTTTCTTATCAGCATTGTTTTGAATAGACAACAATTAAGAAACCAAAAAAACTAGGACCCACCTTCTAATCATCCATCTTCCTCTTCTCCCTCATTCATGTAGTATATCTCAGATGTATAGAGTTCTCCTCATCCTTCTAAGAGTCATACCATCCCTTAGATGATTTCCCAAGGTGATGCAAATTTCAACACCTTTTTAAATAACAACCCCTTAGCCCTCTAGCATTACCTTAACACCATATCCCATCATGACCCTAGTTTGGTTCTACCTATTGACTAGCCCTATATCATTTCCAACATGCAACCAAACAACATTTAGTCACTGAGGCATCATCCTCTACTAATAACCCTATTGATACCACCATCCAAAACCAACCCATGCAACCAAACTACACCCAAACACCTTATTTCCCAACTAATAACCCTCCTAGTATGGGGGTAGCCCAACCTCTAAGCACCATTACTTCCCTTACTATAAGAATACCCTATACTAGTGTCACCACCATTCCCCCTATTTCAAACCTACCTACCTCCACTCCATTTTAGAGCTTGGTGGTTCCCATACCTTCCACCTTTTTCCCATCAACCCCAAAATTACCACCTACCCTCTATTTACTAACCTAACTATACCTCCTACTCAACCTACATTAATCTCTCAACATGTGCCCATCACACCAAACTCAAGCTACATCCCTAACCCACAAGGGTACACACCTCTACCTTCCATCCAATGATCTATGTCCACATATTCATATGTGTCATCATCCCAACCACCCATATTCACATACCAACATGTGGTAGCCTCTCGACCTCCCACCAAGTATACATATGTCATACCTACCCAAGCCTAACATAACTTACCATACATCTATGGGTGTACACAACCCCAAACTGACCTTGTCAAAATGTTAATGGACAAAATGGTTACTTTGGAGACATCCATTTTTGGAGATCATAATATTTTATCATATGACCAAATTTGTAATGAACCAATTGATCCATCTATCCCCATTTGATAATTCCCTCTGTAATGGGAACTTCTAAAGTTTTTGAAGTTTTAGAGTAAGGAAGACCCTCAACAACACCTGAGAGAATTTAAGAATTCATGTTATATGATTACATATGATGATGCTCTCCTTCTTCATACCATCCTCATGTCTCTATCAAACCTGACACTAATTGGTATAGTTTTATTAAAAATCACTCCCTCTTTTATTTTGCCTAACTATCTCATATTTTCTTATACCACTTTTCCCTAAACATCTCTAAGAAATTCTCCATCACTGATCTTTACTCCATTCAACAATTTGATGATGAATCCATCACTAACGTCATAGACCATTAGATAAGTCTGATAAACCAACTCTCCTTCTCTCTAATTCAACCCAAGCTAATTGAACTCTTTGTTCAGGCCTATGCTAATCACATCTCCTCTATTTTTTAGGTTCAAAGATTGAAGACCTTTGACAAGGATTTTACCATGACACAAAAACTAGAAAATAAATCCATTAATGAGGGGAAGTTGAAATTAAGAAACAAGAATTCCACCTTCAAATAAAATAAGGCTTCTTCCTCTAAACCCAACAACCAAACTAACACTTACACCAAAAATAAGGGAACCATGAATGTGGTTGTCCTTAAGACCACCCCTCCACCCATTGTTAACCAATATAACTCTTCCAATTCTTCCAATCAAAACACTAAGAACCCAAATTGCAACACCCATAAATAATTTACTCCACTTGGAGATTCATATGCTTTGGTCTAAGAGAAATAGTTAAAATCCAATCTCATACAACTCCCTCATATCAAACCTCCACAATAATTTGATATTCTTGACATGTACCTAGTTAATACAAGGTGAAAAAATTGTGCACCTTCCATAGAGTCATTGGACATGATGTTAGTAAGGTGTAATACCTTTAAGAACATTGTCTAAACTCTCATTGATAAGGGGGAACTTCTGTTGGATAATCTGAATGCACCCCTGAACCAATCACTTGACATCTTTAGACAACCATTTTCCAACCACACTCCTTCCACCAAAAATAAAGATAAATTAGAATCATATCATAATCATGAGGCCCATACTATAAATATAGTTCTTGGTGAACTCATTATTGATTAAACTATTGACCAAACCTCCTCTTCCCCTACTCTACTTATTGAGGTAGTAGAGTCTCCAACCTCTACTTTGATATGCACATCAGAGGAGGAAACCATTACCACTTTATCATTTTCCTCAATCATACAACAATACACTCTTCCTTTAGTGACCAATACTAATGAAGAAACCACTTTGCCTACACTTCCCATCAAGGAATTTCCTTCCTATAAATTAGAACCTTTTGATCAGGAGTAGGATGAGGTAATAGTCCCTTCCCCTTAACCTCAGGGCCTATCCTTTACATCTACTATCAATGGATTTAGACCTGTCAATAAACCTTTCTCTAGACTAATTAAAAACTTTAAATTCATATCCAACCCTAACCTAGATCAGGCCACCTTTTAGCAATATCTTGGGTTCCCTTATAGAACCAAGTAGGACCCTTCTTTATTAGAAAAACCTACCCTTTACACTACCAAATCCATTATCACCATATCCCAACCTTTGAACACCTCTGGCCATCAAACTATAGCAGCACCATCAGAGCTAAACTCACCCAAAGTCACCAAATCACCTTTTACCATTATATCTAGATCCAAAAATAACCCTAACATATTTCCTACTCAAAACATTACTCACCCATAAATAAATTTGGATATAATCCCTCTAAACCTATCAAACAAACTCCAAGCTAATCCAACTAAAAAGGTAAAACTATCTAAAAACCAAAAATCTAAAACTCTACCTCCTCTCTTCACTTTGCCCTCTATTTTAGGACCTGATCCATCGACCTTAATTAGGAAACCAATCAAAACCTATCCACTAATTTTATTTATACCATCCCTCCTACTTTCATCCACACCTATTTTCACCAAACCTCCCATGAACATAACTCATATATCTCAAACATCTACCCCAACACCTTCTAACCCCAAACTATCAACCTCTTTACCAAAACCAAAAAAGTCTACCAAAAATGCTCATTTACCCAAAACATCTACCACTAAGCCCACTCCTAAAGGGCTTCTATCTCAACTACCAAACCTAAGACCCCTATTCCTTTACCATTATTGCCTGAGTCTTACTTAACCATCCTATAAAGGCTATTACAAGCATCTTACTTAACCTTTCCACCTATCAGACCATTTGAACCACATACTCCTAAACTATCTTGGTATAATGATAAATTAATATGTTTATACCCTATGATGCCTAAGCATGACATGGAGAATTAAAAATATCTCCAAGTGATAACCCATCAGTTGTATCATGAGGAAGACTTATTATTAGATGAGCCTCTTGTGAACCCAACACTAATCCAAGAACTAATAACCATCAACCAACACCTACCTACTCCTCTGCTCTCACCTTAGAGTGAAAAGGAACCAAAGAAATCATCTAGCCTGACTTCTCCCCAAATCCATACCATCCATGTGGTCACATGATCACAATCCCACCCAAAAGATAAGGGAAAGGTAGAAGTGTCCATTCCATGGATGTATCCCAATTCCACCACCCAATCACCTAGCCAACACCAAGTACCTTTACCTTTAACCAAACCCAAAGTGTCCATATTGAGACACTCTCAATCTAATCCTTCTAAAAAAGTCCAACAAGTAGTTTTGAAATAGCTTCACCAAACGTCACTAAAGATGAGTTTTTCTGAACTAATCAATACCTCACCCCATCATCACCAAGTGATGATAGAGGCTCTATAATCCATAGAGGTCCAACCCAAACACCCATAACCTATAACACCCTTTGTTAAAGATCTTCACATTTATAACCTTATTACCTTTAAGGATTCAAAAATACCTTCCATCCATCTAGATGACCCAGATCCTCCCATCTTCATTACCGTGTACATCAACCAAACCTACATCAAGAGGGTTATGATTGATGGGGGAGATATTATCAATATAATCTTCTCCAAAATATATAATCAACTCAAATTACCTAATAAAATTATGTTATAAACCTCAATGGTACTCTAATAATTTAATGATATCATGGCCATGACTTTAGGAATTATTGTCCTTCACATTCACTTAGGACCCCGCATGCTTCTTGAGCTCTTCTATGTGGTATAAGGGGAGTTTTAGTATAACATTTTATTAGGATGCCTTTGGATTTGCTCTATGTGTTGTGTGCCATCTACCCTACACTAGTGCATCAAATTTGAGCATGAAGTTCAAGTTGTTACCATACAAGATAACCCAAGTCCTTTCACATCATGTAAGATATAGTACCAACCCAATGATGTTTTCCTTCTTCCATCCAACAATCTTTCACCAATAAAAGATGAATCCCCATCTCCCTCTATAATTGAAGCATCCACTAGTTATTCCATACATTCAACCCAAATCCCCATAATAGACCCTTTAGAATCAACCTCCGAACATATTTCATTAGGGGAGTATCACCTTTTGACACTAAACACCTTTCTTACTCCTAAAGAGTATGGGAATATTAATCGACATCCTATTTATGACCCTAATATTGAAATGATTATTCCTTTAAGAACCTCAACTTGTCAAACCAATTTCATCTATGGGGGGCTTGATAAACCCCTTAAGACTTTTATCACCTCTTTTTCACCTCAACAATTCACCTCCAGCTTCTCCTATATAGGCAAACTAGACTTTTCCCAGACATACCTTGATAGGTGTGATTGAAAGGATCTGGTCAAGGTCAATATAAACATGGGACACATGATTTGCTTCTAGTAAAAACCCAAAAACCTCACAAAAAGCATGGCCTCAATTTCATTCCACCTAAACAACAAACCAACCCACCTCCCACTATCATCATTGATGAGGTAATCCCATCCTCACCATCCACTCTACCATCGATAGTTTAGGATTATGACATCATGCCCCATAACTTTTTTTCATTAGCATGATTAGCCTTAGACCCATGACTTAACAAAAGGATGGGGAAACCTTAACCATTCCTGTAACTCACCCTGAGATGATAGGAGATTATTCTCTTACCATTAATACCATTTAGTGTCACGATGATGATTCCATTCTTACCTATCTTGGTGTACTAGATTATTCTATCCACAAATCTCTTCTTCCTAAGACTTAAACCATATTGAATTAATCCACCATGGATATCAACTTGGGCACTCTAAACAAGCCACACATTATCAAAATTGGCCAATCGCTAAATTTTGAAGAGCTTAAGAACCTCCCCTCCTTCTTGTAATACTATAGCATAACATTTTCTTGGTCTTATATTGAAATGTCAAGAATTGACCCCTCCATTGCTACCCATAACATAGTCAAGAACCATGATGCCAATATCATTAGATAAAAGATTTGATGAATGGACCCTCACATAGCCCTTCTCATCAAAGAAGAGATTCAACACCTCCTATCCATGAATTTCATTCAACCCATTGATTATCCCCAATGGATCTCTAATGTCATACCTATCACCAATTCCATAGGGGGACTTCACATTTTTATGGAATTTCATGATATCAAAATTGTTTTCCCAAAGGATGACTTTCCAATACCAAGCACTGACTAGCTAGTTGACCTTATAGTCAACCATGAGATGTTATCTTTGATGGATGGGTTCTCAAGCTATAACCAGATTTTGATTACCCCTGAATATTAGTATAAAAATACCTTCATCATGCCATGGGGGACTCTCTACTATAGGTTCATGTCTTTTAGATTGAATAACACTGGTGCAACCTAGCAACATGTTATGACCTACATCTTCCCTAACCTTATTCACAAAATTGCTGAAGACTATGTTGATAACCTTCTTAGAAAATTGAAATGTCATACAGACCATTTGGCCATTCTCAAGATTATCTTTGAGTGACTCATCCATTACCATGTTTGCCTTAACCCCAAAAAGTGTATTTTTTGGGTATTATTAGGAAATTTCCTTGGATTTATCATTTCCCTTCAAGGAATGAAAGTAGATCCAGCCAAAATCAAAGTGATCCTTAACATGCCACTTCTTACCCACCTCAAGTAAATTTTTAGATTATAGGGGAAGCTCCAATCCATTCATCACTTAATCTCTTAGCTCTCAGATTGGTGTCAACATTTCCATCACCTTATGAAGAAGGATTTATCTTTCAAGTGGAATAACAACTATCAAAAGGATTTTAATTCACTTAAAAGGTACCTTTTGTCTCCACCTATCCTCATTCTTCCCAAGGAAAATCAACCATTTTACCTTTATATATTTTTCATTGACCACTCCTTAGGGACAATGCTTGCTCATCATGATGAACAACATAAAGATAAAATTATATAATACATTAGTCACATGCTTTTAGAGTATGAGACTTGGTACACCCATATCAAGAAACTTTACCTAGCCTTGGTCTTCATGGCCACCAAACTTTTCCACTACCTTCCCAATCACAAAACCTATATCATAACCAATACTGACCCACTCAAGTATATACACTCTAAGCCATACTAGAATCAATGTGTGGCGAAGTGGCTCATGCTTTTATCTAAGTTTAACCTTAAGTTCCTCCAATAAAAGTCAATTAAATGGTAATTCATTGTTAACCAATTGGCTAAATCACCCTTACCTGATGATCAAGCTCCTCTTCTTGAGTTTCCAGATGAGTCCATTACGACCCTCTCTCAGGTAGACTTTACCTATCAAGTAACCATGATTTTTGATGGATCAAAATGTCAACATGGTGGGGTAGGTAGTATCATCCTTGTCACCCTTCATGATGAACCTCTCCCTTTATAATTCAAGATATATTTTGAATGTACTAATAACATGGCTGAGTACGAAGCCCTAGTGATAGGCCTCCAAATTGCATTGGCCATGGGAGTCAAAATATTCAACATATTTGGTGACTCCCAACTTGTGGTCAATCAAATCAATGGTTCTTATCAATGTAAAAATGATTTTTTGCAATAATATAAACAATTATCTAGCATAATATTAGCATCATTGAAACACTACCATATCCAAACCACTCTGTGATCTATGAACAAGTTTGTCAATATGATGGCTTCTCTCACTTATCAGATCCCATCTACACCCTTTGATTCTAAGCTATATGTCATCATCCATAGACTTACATATCCTTCTTACATCAAATCAAACTCTCCAACCATATTTAATGTGGAGGAGACCCAACTTGACCTTTGGTATCAACAGACCTTCATGTTATGAACCTGTGATATCTCTTCTATTTACTTTGTTTATTTAGTAGTTGCTTTGGATGCATATGCTTTGTAAGTCATCTTGTGAGCTTTTTATTTTATCCCACATTCATGGGAAGCAGTAGTTTCTTAGATTATAATTCATATTTAAGTGTTGAGGTCATTGAAGGCATCCATGAAATTATTATATTGAGCTTGCTCAAAGTAGGTTGCCCCCTCAAAGTGGTTTATGATCAATTTAATCTTTTTAAGTGTTTTTTTTAAATTTATTTTGTGTTATTAATTCCTATTATTTGTGAATTTTTATTAACTATTGTAGGAGGATCCTCTCATATGGTATCAGAGTGATTTTAGGGCCACAAATTTTTTTTAGAAAAATTACACTTTGTTCTACTCCATAATTTCTTTATAACATTTTTTTCAAAAATTCTTAACTCTATTTTGTATCATAATAATATTTTTTAGATCAGGGTAAAATTTGATCACATAACTATGGGAAGTGCTTGGTTGAAATCCGTAAAAATCATTGTGAGGAGTACCAAAGGAACCCCAAAGTAGTTGGCCCATTGAGAGGACCTGTAAGTGAAATATGCAATGATCCCTTCCTGATTGAGTAGTTATCATCCATGAGGAAAACCAAGAGCTATCACTGAGAGATAAATCTATGGCCATAAAAATTTTGGAGAGCAGTACTCACTTGGATGGCATTGGTGCCCAGAGTGATATCTTTAAACCCTTGTCATCCATTAAAACTTAGGGTCCATTTCTATTAGTTTCAAAAATACTAGCAGAGTATCAAAAAATCAATATCAAAAATACCAATAGAGTATCATAACATTGCCATAGTATATCTATAGACTTGTTTCAATGTATTCCTAGTAGACATGTTTTATAGAGCATAGTAACCAACAAATAGAAACAAAAACAAAAACAAGAGTAATTTTTTTTCATTTTTTACAATATCTCTCCATCTATATCTTTATTTATCCTCAAAATTTACCTAAACATCTAAAATTCAATTCCCTACATTTTATTCCTTGAGGTCCCATATCCCAATTCCACTATTAATTCCCATAAATTACAAATTTCTCTTTTCTAGGATTTTCCATAATTCTACTTATTTTTGTTTGTTTGCCTTGAAAATTTTCCACTAAGTTCATCATCTCATTCTACTCCTTCATCCCTCTTTGACCAATTTTCCAATTTTTCCATTTTCACTTCTAAAATTTCCCTCACCTTTGTCAATCATACTCTCATTATGCAAAAAAATTATTAAAAGCCGCTTTACCCCTTTCATTTTCATCCAAATTCAAAACCTTCCTTACTAAACGTGTCTTAACTCTAGTTTTTCTATCTATTGAAAAAAAAATCTATTATTTGGGTCATGGTAGTAACCCAAAGAAGAGAAAAAACCATGGAGGATGAAATTACCACCCTTAAAACCCATATCAAAGATCTTGATGAAAAAATTCTTGGCCTCAGTCTTCAACATACAACCATGAACAAAAGATGACATCTAGAGTCTTCTTCAGACACTAGATTTTCTTCTTCCATCAAATTTTCCTTGATTCAATCTTGTAGATCCAATTAGATGGATATATCAGGCAGAATAATATTTTAGTTTGCATAATACTTTTGATGCCAACAAGGTTTTGATTGTATTTTTTCACTTATAACTTGAATACTTCCAATGGTATCATTGGTATACCAATGCTCATGATGAACCCATATGGAATAATTTTTGCACCCTCATTTTTTAATGTTTTGGCCCTACTACTTTTGATGACTTCACTGGAGCACTCAACTAAACTTTTCCAAACAAGAATGGTGAGAGAATATCAAACTAAATTTGAAAAACTAACCAATCATATAGAGGGATTGGTTGATGAAATATTCAATATTTATTTTGTCAGTGGACTGAAGGATGCAATTTGATCTAAGGTTAAATTTTTTTATCCCAATATAATGATGGAAGCCTTAGAGTTTGCTAAGTTGGCAAAGGATAAGATCACAGCTTAGCATCGATTTAAATCTAATTTTGTTCCATTAAAAAATAAAACTCCATAATGATATCAAATAACACCAACCCATAGAACCACTCCTATCAAGTGTTTGATTAAAGTATAGATGCAAGCCCATAGAGATAAATGACTATGTTATAACTCTGATAATAAATTCACTTGAGGACATCAATATGTCAAGTAAAAGATCTACCTCTTAGACGTGAACTCTCCACCTACAATTGAAGATTGGGAAGATATTTAGGATATAATGGATGATCTGAAAGAAGCTTAGCCAATTGTGGAACTTGCTTCTCAAGATGACAAACTAGAGATCTCTCTTCATGCCTTAATAGATATCAATACCACACAAACCATGTGGGTTAGGGGTTACTTCAAAAATCTCCCTCTCATAATACTCATTAATTCAGGTAGCACTCATAACTTTATTAACCCTTAGATCACCAAATAGGTTAGTTGTTTTATCCATCCTTATTCCAACTTTGAAGTCATGATTGCCAATGGGGGTACATTACCTAGCAAAGGGAAGTGTCACAATGTGTATATCTCTATTAGAGATTATACCTTATACTTTAAAATGTTTTCCTTACCCTTATGTGGATGTGATGTTATTTTTGGATCCCAGTGGTTATGCACACTTGGACCCATCTTATGGGATTTTGCTAAACTTTAGATGCAATGTTTAGATAATGGGAAAAAACACACATTGAAAGGCTTACAACCCATATCTCTCAGCATCATAAGTTCATATCAAATGGAAAAGCTTATTAAGAAGAATTCGCATGGTGTTATTACCAAGCTCCATTCCATTCAAATGTAACCCTCAACAATCTCCACTACTCCTTTTGACCTCTAAACCATTGTATAGAGGTATGCATGTGTCTTTACCAAATCAGTGGGATCGTTACCTTCACAACTAGAGGACCACCATATTCAACTCCTTTTAGGAACCATTCCTCCCAATATCAATCCTTATCGCTACCCATTTTAGAAAAATACTAAGATTGAGATTCTCATTCAAGACTTATTATAGAAAGGCATTATTTACCCTAGTACTAAAGCATATTCTTCACCTGTTTTCCTTATCCAAAAAAAACATGGGTTATGGCACCTCTGCATTGACTTTGATGCACTTAATCACCTTAAAATAAAGGATAAGTTCTTGATACTTGTTATTGATGAAGTATTCATGAACTTCATGGTGCTCACTTTTTATCCTAGTTAGATCTCTACTTTGGATATCATCAGATATAGATTCATGATGATGATATCCCTAGGATAGTTTTTTCCATGCATGATGGCCACTATGAGTTCTTGATCATGCCCTTTGGCCTCACTAATGCTCCTTCAACATTCTAAGCATTAATGAATAAAATATTTTGGCCCTACCTATACAATTTCATTTTGGTCTTCTTTGATGATATCCTCATCTATAGTAAAACATGGTCTAAACATCACCAACATTTAGAGCTCACATTGCAACTTCTCTCTGACCATCATCTTTGTGTAAAACAATCCAAATGTACTTTTGGCCAGGATGAGGTGGAGTATCTCTGGCATATTGTTTCATCCCAAGGGGTTTGGGTGGATCTTAAAAAATAATTGGTATGACAAATTGGTTGCATCCTTAAACACTCAAGAGCATCCATGGTTTTTTGGGGCTAATTGGATACTATTACAAGTTTGTCAAGTACTACAAGAAGATTATAGTTCTACTAATAGCTATGTTGAAAAAATATTCTTTTACTTGGACATAAGCTACTAAGTGTGCATTTGAAGCATTGAAATAAGCTATGTGTACTTCACTTATTCTAACTATGCCAGATTTTACCAAGACCTTCACTATTAAGAGTGATGCTTGTAGTAATGGACTATGTGTTGTTATCCTCTAAGAAGGATGTCCCATTGCGCTCACCAATAAATCCCTTTCTATGAATAATTTAGTGTTCTCTACTTATGAGAAGGAAATGATGGAAATTTTACATGCAATATAGAAGTGGCAACCATACCTATTGGGTAATCATTTTTGCATCAAAACTAATCACCATAGTCTAAAATATTTTTTTGAATAATGGGTTTCTACCCCATCACAAAAAAATGGGTTATTAAACTCATGGGTTATGACTATGAGATAAGTTTTAAGATAGGTAAAGAGAATATTGTAGATGATGCTCTATCTCACACATTTATAGATCAAGCTTCCATTTCAGCTATTTCTATGCATATTATGAATTGGTTGGACACTTTACAATATGAGTATGTTAATGACTCCTCATTATCTCAAATCATTCAATAGTTTTCCACTAACCCCTTGACAATACCACATTATTTTTGGGATGGTGATTTTCTATGATACAAGGTTCATCTGGTGCTACCTTGGAGCATAGATCTCTAGCAGGCTATATCCTACAAACTCCATACTTCTCTATCCATAAGGCACTCAGGGTTTTTCAAAACTTATGAGTGGGCATAGCATAGCTTTTTTTGGAAGGGAATGAAAAAACAAATTCAATACATGGTGGCTAAATGTGATACCTTCCAATGCCATAAGGGTGAAATAACAGTCATCCCTAGGTTTCTCAAACCCTTTCCCATCCCTACCAGGATTTGGATAGATATTTCTATGGATTTCATTGAGAGGTTCCCTAAATCTAGAGGTAAAATATTGATCTCGGTTTTGGTTCATCACCTCTCCAAATATAGTCATTTTTATGCCCTCAGCCATCCTTATACCACCTTCACATTTACACTAATTTTCCTAGACTAGATTTTCCATCTTCATAGCATTCCTTTATCCATTGTCTTAGATCCTGATGTAACTTTCATGAGCCATTTTTTTGACATAACTATTTTGACATAATGGTACTCAATGAAAGATGAGTTCTAGGTATCATCCACAAATAGATAGCTAGACTGAAATTATCAATAAATGCTTGGAAACTTTCCTCATTTGATTCACCTCAAAACTATAACATCAGTGGGTAAAGTAGCTCGCTCTCATTAAAAGGTGGTACAATGCCTCCTACCACACTTCAACAAAAATGAATTCATATGAATTAGTCTATGGATAAGCCCTGCTAGTGCTCTTTTTGTATAACCGTAATAGTTCATCAGTTCAAGTAGTTGACATAATTTTCTAAACTCAAGATCAAATACTCAGTACCCTATATAAAAATATTCATATGAAACAAAATAAAATGAAACAATATTCTGATCAACACCATTTTGAGCACACTTTTCAAGTAGGTGATATGGTTTTTCTGCACCTAAAACCCTATGATAAATCCTCCCTAAAACTCAAAGGGCATCATAAGCTAGCTCCCAAGTTCTATGGTCCCTATAAGGTTCTTTACAAGATTGGGTCAGTTGCTTATAAGTTGGGTCTCTAACCTTATTCTCAAGTTCAACCAATATTTCATGTCTCTTATCTAAACAAATTTCTTGGCACAAACATCAGAGTGTAGACTATTTAATATAAAATTGATAATAAATGATCCATTCTTATTAAGTTGGAGGCAATCCTCAATAGGTGCACACACCAAATTCACTCCCACTCCATTACTGAGGTTTTAATAATGGCATAGAATGAAACCAGAAGATGCAACATGGGAATGACTATTTCAGATTCAACATCAATTCCCACATCTGAAGCTTTGAGGACAAAGCTTTTTTCAAGAGGGAGAGGATGTTATGAACCCATGATATCTCTTCTCTTTACTTTTTTCATTTATTAGTTTATTTGGATGCATATGCTTTGTAAATTGTCCTATGAGCATTTTGTTTTATCCCACATTCAAGGGAAGTATTAGTTTCTTAGAGTAGAATTCATATATAAGTGTTGAGGCCATTTAAAGCATCAATGAAATTATTGTATTGAGCTTGCTCAAAAGAAGTTACCCCTTTGAAGTGGTCTATAATCAATTCAATCTTTTCAAGTATTATTTTAGATTTAATTCATGCTATTAATTCTTGTTATTTGTAAAATTTTATTAATTATTGTAGGATTATCCTCTCACTTAAACTATCTCAACCTTGCCATCATTCCTTCTAGTCTTTCTATAAATGCATGATGATCATTTATCTATAATACCTCATGTTATACCATATTGAGGGGAATTATTTATAAATGTGGCTTTGACGGTCTTCTCTTATGTTGCCTACATAGTCATGAAGCCTCTCATGCTATCAAAGAAACACATGATGGGATCTATGAGGGAAACTTTGGTGGCCTAGCCATCATTAAACACATCCTTCACCTTGGCTATTACTGACCTAACCTTAACCAAAACTACTGTGATTATGTGAAAAAGTGCATCAAATGTCAATAACATGTTAATTTACATCACATACCTAGCCATAATCTTCATGTGCCCATAGATTTATAACCTTTCTCACAATGGGGTTTGGACCTCATTAGTTAAATTAACCTCATTCTTCACAATGACACCATTCTATCATCATTGTGACTAAATATTTTACTAAATGGGTAGAGTCTATTCCTCTTGTCTCAACCAAAGTTGAAAAATATTGTCAACTTTATCAACCATCACATCATCTATCATTTTAATGTCCCTCACAAAATTATCATCGATAATGGCGAATAATTCAAAATAAACAAGTCCAAGGTCTTTTGATGCATTTAATATCAAGTTAAGTTTCTCATCTCCTGATCATCCACAAGAAAATAGATAGGCATAAGCCTCTAATAAAACTCTCAATAACAAGATAACTAAAATGGTTAATGCATCTGGTCGAGATTGGCATTTGCACATCCCCTTCACCTTATAGGCATATCATACTAGCATTCAAACCCCTATAGGTGATACCCCTTCTTCTTTTGTGTTTGGAGTGGAGATTGTCTAGCCCCTCAAAATCCAAATTACTTCTCTTTGCATATCCCTACAAGATATCATTTCTAAAGATGATTATCATCAAGAATGTTTAGCCTAGCTTGAGCTACTAGATGAGCATCATTTAGCCACTCTCACTCACCTTCGTGTCTATCAATAATGAATCAAGTTCACTTATAACAAACACCTTAAATTATGATAATTCAATATCAAAGACCTTGTTCTCAAAGAAAATCAACATGTTACCAATATGGAGAAAATAAAGTGAGGAAAGTTTGCTTTCAAATTTCTCAAACCTTATATCATAACACACAAGTATGTGCCAGGATCTTACCAGTTATCCTCTCTTAAAGGAAACATAGAACCTAAGCCCCTTAATGATTTTCATATGTATCATTTATTTTGTTAAAATGGGATTAAACTCACCCTTTTGTTTAACTTAAGCTCATCCCTTGTTTTCAATAACATTCATATCCTTATTTTAGGAACAACAAATTAAAAATGAATCATGTGATTATCTGCCATAACCATAGCCTAATATTAAACAATGGGTACCATAGATCTACCAATGGAATGATTCTAATGGTATGTTTTTCCTCTTCATAGGATAGATTCCCATGATCATTGTCACTTAAGCCTTTTTTACACCTAAACAACTTTCTTGTGCTTTTAGTTTTGCCTTCATAAAAGGTGACCCTTTAAGCCTATATAATCAAGTACATGACATCACAAGAAAACATCAAAATAAAAATCAAAATAACCCACATGGGTCACTCTTTAGCATTCATGGACTACTCCCTTAAAGGACAGCTACCAAAGCATATCAAAATTACTCAATATAAGATAGACTGCTCCCTTGAAGGAGAACTATCAAAATCCTTAAATGAAGCACACAAAACATAGACCACTCCCTTCAAGGATGGTTGAGTAAATCATTTATAAAATAATATCAATTTCTTGGAAGCTCTTTGCATCAATCAGCTTTACCCCTTAAACTTCCCAAGTAATAAAAAATAGCAAAAGACCCATTATCAAACATCAAAAGTAGCAAATTAATTTTGAAATCCACAATCAACTCTCATAAGTAGACTTCCCACATTGATTAGTCTATACATCATATGACATAGACTTATTTATATTGGCTCTTTGGTGACCTATATAAAAGGTAAGCTAGTCTCCCAAGAAGGTTCTACATTCATCTCCTCCCTATACACTATAAATTAATGGATTTTGAGCTTACTTGACATATTGTGATCAAAACACCTTTTTGACAAACTAACGCATGCTAATGAAAATCTTTTGAAAGTTTTATGTTCCTAAATTCAACCCATCTTTAGTTTATTTTAGTCCTATCCAAAGAAGAATCATCATGCTTTATTCTTATTATCACATACTAGTTGATATATTCACATAAATGTTTTTCTTTGGTTTTTCTTCTCTTCTTCATATCTGATTTTGTTATTTAACTTACCTTATGTCCTTCACCCTAATCTAAAAAAAATGACCATAATCATAATCACATCACATGATATCATCATCACATAATAAAAAAATGTAGACATCATTAGCATCATAATAACCTCCATATACAAAGCACCATTACATAGTCATACTCACATATACCATATCCACCACTTGTGTAAGTCTAAATGAGGAAGCATATACTCATTAAAATTATACATGCACATAATCATCACTATCATCCTATTCATCCATAAACCATAACAATAATCACATCATAACCTTACCCACCTAAGCATAACCAATATCTATAACCATGCTCATATCAATATCCTAAATATAATCTTCTCAAGACATGAAATTAAATGATTACATCCATAACACAAAGTACCATAATCATGACATCATAACCATCATATTAATCATCCATATACATCACATTAACATCACACAATCATATTGGGATCATCACAATCATTCATAACCATCACATTGTTAACAAATCATTAACATTAATCCATCCTAAACATCCTCATGAACTTAAATTAAAAAGACATATCATGACATGTCTAGTTAAGAGTGTACATATCAACATCATAATGAGCATAACCATAATCAACATAACATCATAAATAATCAACATGAACATCATAACCATGAACCACAACCCATATGCCAAAGATTATATCCATAAATCATGAATCTATAATCACATAATCATCATCATCATATGCATAAATATACATAACTCTCAAAATATACATCTCACTGCATCAACTCATAGGCTAGTATCAAAAATCATATAACACATCAAAATATAATGTCTCATCAAAACTCTAAGATCTTAAGGCACCACTACCTCTTGGGGCCTATCCTCTTATACCTACCTACCCACCCGTAGATGTGACCCACTAATTTGGTGTCACCATGATAGCACCACCTATAATCCTAACCCTATACTCACCCCATCAAGGCTCATCTAGTAGATGCCTAATGACCAAGGTCTCATAGTATCATAGCTCCTCTATAGTCATTACATATTTATGCATTAAGATAGTCCATGTTGGCTCTATATCTACTAATACTCCACCTCCTACCTACCAAAGAGAATCTCTCTCCTACATCACCAAATCTAGATGAGACCTAACATGATCCCTCTCCCTTATAATATTGACCAACTGATCCTACACTATTGTCAATGATGCCTATTCTGTGGCTAAATTTACTCATTCCTAGTCCCTTTAAGAAGTCACTACTTATATATCCAAGCCACCAACCCCCTACACCTAATCATATTGACCACCTCTTCCAGCTAGATCAATATCCATAGCCTACCAACCCTTATCATATAGACCAATATCATCTATAGCATAGAGTACCTTGTACCATGCAAGATACCCATCTATGGAAAATGCATCATCTATCTCTATCCTCACTGATAGCTCCTCATAATCCATGAATATCTAAACTAGTTATAGAGTGGGCAGTGGGAATTCTACATCCTTCCTCTTGTACCTCAAGATCACCTTGGGGATACCCTACACCAAGATAAAATGTCATTGTAACCTATCAAATGGTATCATATCTATCTCACCATCCTGTCTATGATATATCCATTGGTAGCTCTACAGGGATAGTGTGTGTCAGGCATAGTGAGCCCATCTTAGAAACCTAACATATGGTCTTTAACAACCAATGCATCCAGTAAGCCTTTGAACTAGTCTATGCCATGTACCCCTCTTCCTGGTCTTGAGAGATAAAAATCATCTCTCAACCTCATGAATACTACTTTGAAGTCCATTTTTTCATATCCCTCCCATGATAGCCCCATAGATCTCAATAATTGAATGTGCTTGTAGGCCCAACAATGAAGAACAAAGTTGACATTGATCCCATACATCTTGTGGGCTCAAAATCCCCAATATCCCTATAAATATAAACCAACAACATAGATGCCCACATAAAGATTGTGTGACACAAAAAATCTCCACCAACACCCCCAATAATAAATAAGGAAACCTTCTACTACTAGAATTAGGTAATACATAAAAGGTGACCACTATCATCATCATAGTCAGGCTCTGATTCACATCCCTATACCTCTAATATAATGGTGTGTATTGAAACCTCCCTACATGCCACCTCACAAAATCAAGGTTATCCTCATACAAGAGATCCATGAACTCATCCCATTCATCCTTCTCAATGTGGTAGACTTGTTCACCCCATATGGGTAGCCATAAGATCTTGTGTATATCCTCAAAAAAGATCATCATCTCACTATTAGGTAGCAATAAAGTTTTAGTGGTAGGATCCCATCACTCAATGAGTGACACTAACATCACCGTATCCCATGGAACAAGTTGGTAATGCATCATACCACCAAGTCCCACCTCCTCCATATGGGCCCAATCATCAATAGTCATACCTTGATGAATATCATCAAATATATAGGGTACTTTGTCCCTTATCTAAATCCTCTTGCATGCCTATAAGGTTTTATAGCAACAAATCCTTAGTTCATTAACATATTTGGTCTACAAAATCTACCTATTACACATACTTCTTATTCTAAAATTTTCCTATTATGACCTATACCTATGGCTTATCTACAACATAAATCCTATAACCTATCTCACCCAAACCACTTAACAACTAGCCTTCCACTTTAAACATCCAACCTATCAACTATAAACTTAACCCACACATTCAACATTCACCTTTCACCTTAACTTAAACTATTACCTATCAACCTATATCATTTAACCATTACCCAAATAATAACCCCTTAACTTATAAACCTTGACATTAATTATTCCTACCATTTCCTATGACCCTTATCCATTTCAACCTATAACCTTCACCTCTTTACCTTAGCCATGATCTATCATTTAACCATTACCCTTAAACATTACCTAGACCCTAAATCCTCAACAACTAACCTTAACATTCAACTATCAACCTTACTCTAATAACCATTAACCTTAACTTTAAAAAAAAACATCACCATTTAATTGACCACCAATGGTCAAGTGACCTATGATGATCACTTACTAACCATCAATGGTTAGTAGTGACCACTAAAGGTCACTATGGACCACTAGCAAACCAAACAAACCCTACCCTCTTAATACACCCACCTGAACACTATAAATCCCTAAAAATTTCTACATATATCTACATCTACCCCCTCACCCTACCATAACCTTACTAAATTGAATAAATAACTAAAAATTCTAACTCTCCACTCAAATAAACATTACCCTAAACCTTAAACCCTAGGTCACTGATAACCAAAATCTATAAATAACCTCACATCATTATTCATTTGCCAAATTTGAAAATACTCTATCAAATTCACAATACACCACCTACCTCATTCCTTAACCATTATCAAGGAGAAACACAAGGAACCATAGCCTAGCTACACTCCCTCCTTCATCTATGCTACATCCTCAATCAACTCAACTCTTGAACAACACTCAGCCTACCTCAAAAATTTCAATCAATCAAACTCTAGCAAGCCATAACCATTTTCTCAAAATATTCCAAACACCTATGTCCATAAGCCAATATGCTTAAATGAACACAGAAGGGCCTAAAATGGAATTTTTGACCTCACCCTTTTATATCTGACACCTGATCATCGATTGTTAGGGTGACTACCGATGGTCGACCTTGACTGTCAATGATCATAATTTTTAGGTTCTCTCCTCCAACCACCAACTTCTCAGACAAACTTTTTAGCACATACTCATACCAAATGCCCACCTATGGAGATCAACTTTTACACCCACCTTGACAACCACCATGTCCCCTCACCACTGGCCATTTTCACCTAACTACCATATATTTTGTGAAGACCTTGCCTTGGTCCTTTTGACTACACTAGCTAGATTTTCATATTGCATAATTTTTTGAACTTGTGATACCTTGTGCATACTTAACCAATTTATGTCTTATCAAGATTAATTCTTACCTTGGATACCTATGAGAACACTAATCTTGTCTAGGAGACTTGATTTTACAAGTGTAACCCAACCATCACATATGGTCATGTGGTCCACTTGTCACTTGTCCTTCTTGTACTAACCTTAATTTTTACCAACTATGGTAACTTATTCCATGCATGATGTTGGCTATCAGACTTAGTCATACTTTGTGCATGTGTTTGTGCTTCAGTTCCCAACCTACCACCCACTTCATTACCAATTTACCCACTTATCAAACCTGTACCTAATTATGTTTCACCTCATCAATTCCCAGTTTGAGGGGGAACACCTCCTTCTAAGCTCAGGGTAACCCAACCTTTTACCCATAATCCATTTTTTTTGTAACTTGTTGACACAAATTGCATAATAAAAAAGGCCAAAATGTAGACATTAGAAAACTACACACAATGGTTTTAGATGTTGAATCACCCCTAGACTACTTTGGGATCCCCTATGGACCATTCCCCAACCCTTTGACCACAAACCTAAGTCTAGTTAGTTGACTAACTAAATTGGCTCACTAACCCACCTTAACCAAACTTAGCTTTTGACCCTCAACCATTGATGGTTACCCTAACTATTAATGGTTATGCTTGACTATTTATGGTCAAGTTTCCACTACCTAAACACTTAACACCCACTTTAATGACAACTCACTTTTCTATAATTAGCTTTCCTGATCCACTTGCAAATTAATACATATAAAATTTAAAATTAGATGTCAAGTTAAACTTCTTCTTAGACCTACACTTACACCTCCCCCCTCCTCCTATCAAAATAGAGGAGTAGGAGGTGAAAAAGGATCCATAACTATCAAGAGCTTCTTATATTAGAATTTCTTTGGTAGGTCATTCTCCTAGTGAATCAACAAGTGTAATAGAGATCTAAAGTGATATCACTTATCTACCAAAAACCACATACCATTACTCTACTAGAATTTCTCTAGACCCCATCATCTAGTTCATCAACCAACTATCTCAACCATTCTTCATATCAACAATCAAGAAAACTAAGTATCTATTTTCAACAATTAGTTACTTTCTTTTTACAGCCCAACACAAACCCACCTTCTAGAATCTCATTTTGTAACTTCACCAATCAGCCTTTCTTAACCACACCATAACCCATAGTAATCACTAATGGCTACCCTAACCATTGACAATCTATCCTAACTAATGATTGTTACTCAACCATCGATGGTCACCCTAACCATCGATAGTTACACCCAATCACTGACAGTCACTATCAGATAAATAAATAGCAAGCTATTTTCACCACTAAACCTCAATCAAATCTAAATTTTTGACCTCTTAGCTAATCATAAAACCCTACCCTATTTTATAAACCATACCTAATTCATTTTTCATTAATATCAATCTATTTATTTCTATAATTATCCAAATTCACCAATTCATTTATCAAGCACTTATGGTATTTTATTTCAATATCTTCTATGATATATACAAGTAATTTATCTTTTATTTTTAGAACTTAATTGTTTAAAAATTATGGATTGATAGCGTCCAAGGAATCTCATGCTTCTTTGATCTATCTTGTTAAGAAATCCACCCTATTATCTAACTAATAAAACCATTTCTTTGAGTGCTTTCTTATCTTTAGGTCATTCCTCTCAAGCCAAAGAGGAGTATCTACAATCATCTAGATCAAATTTTCACACAACATATCAGGTTTTACTAACCATACTCTTTTCAAGTTTCTTTTCTCTTTCATTTAAGGAATATAAGCAAAATTTGTTTGAAGTACATACTCTACCCTATCATTGTAAGTTCCTTATGAAACAACCCCAAGAAATTGAATATCCACCTTTTATAGATGAAGAATCACCTTCTATTGAATCTCAACCTACCAACATCAATACCATTAAAAACTATGTGTCCTTCCAAGCATTTTATTGAATTTATTGAACAAGACATGATCAATGATGAAATTATTTTTTGTGATGATGATTCGCCACTCCTTATTAAAATAGACATTAATACGACCCTCATTCATAAAGTTCTAGTTGTCAAAGACTCTGGTATTAATGTGACATCTTTGTGGCTAATCCAATAACTTGGTTATAACAAAGATCATCTCAAGAAAACCCATCTTACTTTTCATGGCTTTGATAATACAAATCAAAATCCACTTGGTTGTATTTGGATTTCATTAATCATTGGACCTAATACAATTCAAACTAAGCTTATGGTCCTTGATTTACCATTATCTTATAACATACTCCTTAGTCACCCTTAGACTAATAGAATGAAGGTCATTGCTTCTTCTAATAGCCAACACATTAAATTATTACATAATGGGAAATCATATAAGCATGAAGCTGATCCTAACCCATGTAGTATTCAAATTTCTAATCCCAAATCTCAGTATCATATTCCTATCATTCCTAAAATCAATAGTGTTCCTTTCCCTAAGTTCATCAACATTAATCTTGATTTACAAGTCACTCTTGAGGATTCTAATGATGATGAAACTAATGACTTACAACATACTTGCAATACCACCAAGCTACCTCCATACATTTCACAGTGGTTTCCTCCTTATTTATTACATAGGGATTGTACTATTCTTCTTATTGATGAGATTATCAATTTTTCACCTCTATGCAATGCTCAAAATCCTTCTTTACCTAAAGATGCTTTCACTTGTAATGACCTCAAAGTGTCTAAATTATTTCAAGATCCTCTTATCATGTGTCCTTGTCATTCAATAATATCAGGATTTCACCTTCTGAAGCTCCCTTAATTATTAATCATGTATAATTTCTCCAACATATGATGATAATTACATAATGGCCCAAAATCAATATTCAGACTTGGATGTCCACCATTATCAAAAAATATTAGCTCAAATTCATGCTTGTAATCAAGATGTCCATACCATTTATATGGATCATGACTTAGATCCTGAGGGTCATATGTGTCCTACCAAATCTCCTCTTATTGATACTCCTTAGATGGTTGAGCAAATTATACCTTCCAAATCTCTAGAAATTCCAACATCTCCTTTACCACCTATTGATTCAATCATTGCATCTGATCCTTCTCCCATCATTGAAACCAACAACACTCCAATCCCTTCTGATCCATCTACTTCTCCTACTCCCAAGATTACACTAGATGTCAAGGCAACCAATGTTTGTTATATACATTTTGAGTATGATCACCATGGTAATAAAACTATAAATCTTGAAGTAGATATTGAGTATCATGGTCCTCTTCCTACCTTGCCTAGTGATGAAGCTATTCTTAAACTACTTCATAATTGAGAACCTTAACTTCCTTGACAACATCATAAACTTGGGAATTTTAAAACCAAAACCCCTTATTTTAAAACCTTTGTTGCTAGCATTGATCCTAAAATTAATCCTATTTTTTCCTTACCTAATGCACCATACCACTTTTAATATGACAATGCCATGCTTATCCAAAAAACCACTCACATTCACTATGGTACTCCATCTTGTCCTTAACCGATTACAATTTCTCATGAACTCTCACCTATAGAACATGATAATTTTAGATTATTATTTTATAAGTATCATGAGTTTTTCCTAGTCCTACGAGGACATGCCTAATATTGACCTTAACATTGTGGTGCATAACATCATTACTTATACTAATGCCAAACCTATGCATCAAAAGAAAAGGAAAATTTCACCTGATATTTCCACCTTATGTCATAAGGAAATCATCAAATTATTTAATTATAACTTTATCAAACCAATGGACTATTCTGAATGGGTTTCTAACATTTTTCCTATTCAAAAAAGGGTCAATATGGTCATTTGCATTTATATTGATTTCCATAATCTTAACCTCACTTATCCCAAGGATAACTTCCCTTTACCCTCAATAGATGCCATCATTGATTGCATAGCTAGTTACAAAATATTATCTCTTATGGATGGTTTCTTGGGTTATAATTAGATTCATATTGCCCCTGACGACCAAAATAAGACCACTTTTATAGTGAAATGGGGAACCTATTGTTATGTCAAAATGCCTTTCAGTCTCAAAACTGTTAGAGCCACTTAACAATGAGTGTTGAATCACATCTTTCATGATATTATCCACAAATTTTTTTAAACCTATGTGGATGACCTCATTGCTAAATCCAAAAGTTATAAGATGCATCTATCAAATTTGTTATCATCTTTGATCATCTTTTTAAATATCAGGTTAGACTCAATCCTTATAAATGTGTCTTTGGTGTCACAATTATAAAATTATTAATATTCTTAGTCTCTCTCCATGACATTTATGTTAACCCCACTAATATTAGTGCTATCATCAACAAGCCCATTCCTCATTCGATTCTTGATATTCGTACTTACTTAGGCAAACTTGGGGTAATTAGATGATTCATCCTTGAAATGACCTATCACATCCACTCCATCAATTATCTTCTTAGGAAAGTCACTACTTTAGAATGGATGGAACCATGTCAAAAATCCTTTTATAACATGAAATAATCATTTATTCACCCACCCACACGTCGTCCTCCTACCAATGATCAACCCTTGATTCTATATACTTCTTCCACACCTATATCAGTTGGGTCAATGCTTGCCCAACAAGATGATACCAAAATAGAGTATCCCATTTACTACATTATCCAAGGCCTCATCTATTACGAAACATGTTATACCAAAATTGAACGTGATTTCCTTTCTATCTATTTTTTAGTTAAAAAGCTTCACCATTACATGCTTTACCAGACTACTTATGTCATCATTCATTCAGATCCCCTTCGTTACTTCTTCTCCAAATCCTTTCTTCTTGGAGATACAATTGGAAAATGGATGATCCTCCTTATTAAATTTAATCTTTGTATCATCACTAAAAAATCTATTAAAGGGAAAGTCATAGCTGATTGATTTGTTGCATCTCCCATTCCAACTACTTCTCCCATTTAAGATAGTCTCCCAGATGATAATATAATCTATATTTAAGGTCTTAATCAATTTATTTCTCTTAAAAATTATTTTCATAACTTTACCATTGATCTTGAATAAAATAATATTGATGAATCCTCTATTCCGTCTAATAATATTAAACTTAAAGTAGTTATCAAATATCTTCTTGAAATTAATATAGACTTACATAATGATACTTGGACCCTCCACTTTGATAGTGATAAATGCCTTAAAGGAGTTGGAACAGGTTAAATTCTTACAATTCCTCTTGGAAAAATCATACTTTTATCTTTTTGCTACACCTTAGACATCACCAACAACATGGCTAAATATGAAGCTCTAATCTTAGGCATGAGAGTTGCTCTTGATTTAGACATCTAATACATATATGCTTTAGGTAATTCTTAGATTATTTGCCACTAAGTCAATTGTAAAAGTGATATTCTCATTACCTATCAGCAAATTGCAACCACTCTTGCTAAGGATTTCATCTCTTTCACTATTAAGCCTATCCCTTGAGATCAAAACTCCATTACTGATTCCCTAGCTTCTTTAGGCTCTCTCTTTCATCCACACCAAGTTATTTTAAATCCTAGTTTTCTTATTCAAATAATAAAATCTCCATATTCTACTCAACCACCATATTCACTTATATGAAACTTCAAGGTTGTTATCATTTGACAAATCCCATGGTACAAAGACATTATTCAATTTCTAGAACATTAAACTTATCCTCCTAGCTTAGACTCTCACAAAAAATAAGAATTCATAAATAAGATTTAAAATATGTATTTTAATATAACATCCTTTATTATTGAAATGTTGAAGGTACCATGATTTATTATTTTATGCAAGATGAGGTCCCTCCTCTTCTTGAATAAGCACATGGGGGCATTTGTGGTGGCCACTGAAGCAGACATGCTACAACCTGTAAATACCTACATATGGGTTAATTTTGGCGTACTCTTGAAAAGGATGTAATTGAATTCATTAAAAAATGTATTCCTTACCAACTCCAATATTATCTAATTCATTCACCTTTATTCAAGCTTCAAACTTTTGAATCCCCTTGGCCATTCTCTATGTGGGGATTAAATCTCATTGGCAAATTACCTTGCTCCCAAGATGGGCATGTTTTTATCATCATAGCTTCCACATATTCTAAAAAATGGGATGAATCCATGCACTTTGTTAATTTCATTGGTAACAACATTTCTAAATTTATCCTTAATCAAATCATTTTCCACTTTGGTGTTCCCCATACTATCATTTTGGACAATGGTGGTAATTTCAAAAATAAATATGTCAAACAACTTTATGTTAAATTTAAGATCAATCAAAAAATTCATACACCTTGTCATCCACATTGTAATGTCCAAGGTGATGCTAGTTACAAAATTATCCAAAAGGAAATTCATAAAACCCACACAGATTGGCACATTCACCTATATTGTACTCTTTAGGCCTATCAGACCAGCATACATATTGCCACTAGGGTAACGATGTTCTCTCTAGTTTATGGTTATGAGTCAGTTCTTCCATTGGAAGTTGAGCTTCCCTCTTTTTATATCTCTTCATGATATAATTCTTGATGAAAAATTATGTAATTCTTGATTTCATGCCTTTGATCTCCTTGATGAACACCATCTTTTTGCTTTACAACATAACTACCAATACAAGGCTTGTATTGCCAAACAGCATAACAAACATGTTAAAATTTACACATTTAATGTTGGTGATATTATCCTTAAATTAGAATACACCCATGATAGATAAGGTAAATATTCCCAAAAATGATGGGGCCCCTATTTAGTCAAAGATATTTTTAGTCCAAGTACCTACTGCCTTCAAACTAATGAAGTCCATGTTTTCAAATATCCCACCAATGCACAATTCCTAAAAAATTGCTTTGCCTAAACATTTCCTTCTTTTCATGATTTTTACATTCCATCTAACACTTTTTTTAGGTTACTTACATGGGCCTCTCCCTCTATAGAAATTCTCTTTTATTAAAAACCTTTAGTCCTTCCTTTTTGGTTTCCCATTTCTCTCATGAGTTGCATTGTAAAACCATGGATAGGACCCCATATTTCTCAAAATGTACCATAGTCTTATTTATTTTCATACTCCTTTTACACACTTTTTTACATCCCTTGGATTTCTCTTTTTGTGAGTTACATTGTATGATCATGGATAAGACATAGCCTTCCTCACAAAATACTATATTTGTTATCCCATTTATTTTTCATATGATTTTTGGCAGCCTTGCAGGTTTCTCTTTTATGAGTCGTAGTGTAAGACCATGGATAGGACTTGGGCTTCCTCATAAAATTAACATCTTTTCATTCCTTTTATAAAATGTGTTTTACAATAGTTACAAGCTTTTTATCCTTATTCTTAGCTTCTACTTTTGTTTCTTTTGATAGATGGAATTTTCACAACAATCTATGTTAACATGTTTTCCTCCACTTCCCTTATTATTGTTATAAGGAATCAAAATTTTCTATCATTTTATCCCCTTTTTCCCTTTGTCACATTCTTTTTACAATTTGAAGTAATTCAAATTTATTCCATGTGTTCTTCCTCTTAATTTACTTTCCTTTTACTCTGTATTAGATAAAACAAGGTTGAAGTCAAGATATCAATTTTATTTCTCTTAGATTTATGAGACTCTTAGACCCCATGCTCTTGGAATCCCTCTCTCTTAGTAACCAAGTCACAAGTATCCAACTTAAAGTCATCTTTAGCACCCATGTTTGGTTTTACAAATCTATATGGAGGAGGAATATAAAAATCCATCAAGAAAGTTAAAATTCAAATCATTTGAAATAAAATACAACATATAAATCTCAAAAGTCAAAATAACACCAAAATATGTGATTACAAGCACATCTCCAATCTCTAAGCAAAGCTCAAAATCCATAGTTGGCCTCACATAGAGCTGAGGTACATTGGGGTATAATAGTCAAGTAGATTGGAATTAGATAATTCAACAAAATCTATGGTGATACCTACTTTCTGACATAAGTAACCAATCTTTGAAGTAGACCAATGACTCTATAAGGGGTCCTGAGGAATGGGGAACGCATTGTGGAAAGGTAGGTCCATTTTAATGTTCATGAATATAGCCTTCATGGGATGATATATATACTACATTTGTTGACCTAAGACTTTTTCGGCTAAGAGAATTTCTTCATTGTCCTTAAGGTTAAAAGTCCTCTTATTTTGACAAACCTAATTTGAGTGTCTTGACTTCAATAAAGAGTTATTCTACCTTGGTTTTTCCTTCATTTTCCCCTCCACCCATTTCATTTCCCCCTTGACAATCATGTGTAATTCCAAATCTATTTTCCCTTTTTTGATAATTCATTGTTATTCACATCTTAAAAACATGTTAGCACCACTTTGTTTTAGTTTTATATATCCTTAGATCAAAACAACATGTTTGACCAACTATGGATTACTTTATTTACATCATACATTTACATTCCTACATTTTTTTTGCTTCCTTTTACCATTTGTCATTATTTTACTACCCTTCTATCATGGGCACCTGAGCTCATACCTTTTTTTCATTATTAAGTGAGGTTGGATTATTACTTCTCACTCATCAATGTTGTTTTCCTTTTTATGCACCTTTTTCCATTGTTAAGTGAGATAAGGATTGGTACTTCTCACTCATAAATATTGTTTTACCATTTTGTTTTTATTGTTTACATTAGTGTTTGATTACCATCCTTTTTGACATGTACCCTTGGTTTGACTTGGTGAGTTTGCCTTTCTTACTCAAGGTTTACTTGTTTGTATTTTTTGTTCTTTAGTAGCCTTGGATTTTTGGTTACCTAATTTACTCTTATTTTTGACTTGGTATTTTCGTTTAACATAGCACTTGTCACCCTAGCTTGCCAAATGCCCAAGTACATCCTATCTTCATAGCACCTATTATCTTGACTTTCCTACATTTTTTTTCTTTTGTTCTTTAGTTTTGCACTCTTGGGTTTGTCAAAATTAATCTCTATGCCTTACACAATCAAAACTAACAACACAACTAATAACCATCTAATGATAAAGGTAAGTCAAGGTACACATCACATTTACTTTTCATTTATTTACTTTTTACTGATTTAATTTTTAGTTATTTCCCTTTCAGTCATTTACTTTTAATTATTTTATGCTTTAAAATACTAAAAAAAATTTAGCCTCAACGTTATGTGTTCCTATGTTCTTTCTCAAATCACCATCCCCTATTACACCTTAGTGAAATGTGATGAGATTTGAGTGGAGCATACATATAGACATAATATTTTCAAATTTTATCAAATATTGGTGATTTACATCTTGCAAGAACCCATAGAGTCTTAATCTCTTTGAGTGCATGCCTTAAAATGCACCAGGAAAGGGGTGGGTAGACCATTGGTGCTTCACAAGATTGTTGTCCCTTATTGCCACTTATTACCAATCCAACCAACTCCTAAAAACCATTCCCTAAGCTATTACTTCTCTATCACACACTCCTCCAATCTTTCCAACTTTCTATCCCTCTTTTCCTCATCTTAAGTCCTTTTTGTTAGTTAACTATGTTAGCTGGACTGGGTTGACCCTATATAATTTTGATTTATTTTCACTTAGGAATTAGTATGTCCTTTCACTGACTTAGGTCATGACCTAGTGAATTATTGTCCAAAGTTGTGCTAGGTCAAGTAGGTTGACCTTGTCAACCAGTATTTTTGAAAGGGTTTAGGGTCAAATCTACCTATATATACAAGATAATTTAATCATTATTTTGATATGCAATCAAGAGTTATTATTCTCACACACTTCTTTACAATCTACTCTTCCACCATTATACTTGAGGAGTCTTAGCTTAGGGTTTCTACATGGAGAGTCTAGTCTTATGGATAAGTCTTGGATGCTTTGGCCTTTCTTAGTGATATTTACAAACTATAAAAACCTCTTATGAATCCCCATTGTCCAAGGGAGAGATTGATTCTCGATAGGCTCACATTCAGGTAAGTATTATCTAACTTTGCTCCTCTCTTTAGTAGATATAAGTAACATAAGTATTGGCTTAGAATAATATTACTCTTCATATTCCATGTATTAGGGTCTTAATCATACTTATCTTAATTGATATTCTCTTATACATGTTTTGTTTATTTCTAACTAGCCTTTCTTAGTGATCTTTACAAACTATAACAACCTCTTATGAAGCCCCATTGGCCAAGGGAGAGATTGAGTCTCAATAGGTTCACATTCAGGAAAGTATTATCCAACTTTTCTCCTCTCTTTAATAGATATAAGTAACATAAGTATTGGCTTCAAACAATATTACTCTTCATATTCTATGTATTAGGGTCTTACTCATACTTAGATTAATTGAGATTTTCCTATACATATTTTGATTATTTCTAACCTCCACTTTATGCCACAAGCCTTGGTGAGAACTAGATTAGATTTAATTTAATTTTTATTAGTATAGGTGAAACATCATAACTCATTATCCCCTTAGGGTTATTGTGTGATTGTGTTAGACTAGAGGCTTTGGAACCCTCCCTAGCATGGTGTATTATGGTAAGAGATCCACTAATCAGGTCTAGTAGATCCCCATATTGGTCATGATCCTTGTTAACAAATGTTTCCCCAATCACAAGTGTATGGTATGATCTATATTTTTTGATCTAGGAATGATTTATAGACATGATGTATTTTTGATTGCATATAATAGGCTTCTTGATCATCTACATATTCAAGTGGTCAATGATGAGAATGATTCTCATGTTATATTGCCTTCATGGAGTAACAAAGATGCAAGATGAATCATCTTTGACCTTGGTTAAAATATGGTATGATGTTTTCACCTAAAGATTGAGGTTTTTTAAATATTAGATTAAGTGTGTGTTTTATTTTAGTTGTGTGTGCTGTCTTATAATATTGTAGTTAAAAACATGTTTGTTTCCTTTGGTGTGGCTTGTTTTTTGTGTCTTTAATTTGTGTTTGGTTTCATTTAAAATTCAAAATCTATGTCAAAATTGTGTACAGGTGACTCCATGGCCCAATGGACAAGATTAGGCTACTAGTCTTGGCAAAGCAAGCTTACCACCATTGGAAAATCACCATTAATGTTGATTATTTTAAATATAAGTCAAAATAGGTCAACCCCCTATAGTCTAAAACTTGATGTAGGGGTCTATTATCATGTTATAAGGTGTGTCATGGTTAATTTTATGTAATCTAATGTTTTATTAGCTTTGTCATAGTCCAATTTAGTCCTTATGTCATTTAATGTCACTTAGGGGTCATATTTGGGTCATAAATTAAGGTGGTATACTTCATAAAGGTGTCTAATTGTTCTAAAATATCTTATAACATCAAATATGTGATATTCCTTGTTAGGATGTCATTACTAACTGAATCTTATAGGTTCTTAACTGAAAATCAAGAAAATAAGTGAAAAAGAGATGTTTTGGCAATTATACAACCTATAGACGAGAGAGGAACATGGGAAAGCCTATGGAGTGACTCCATTTCCATGATTTATCTACTTTTGAAGTTTCAAAAATTCACTAAAACCATTTCTCTTCTCCATCATTCCACTAGGCTCATAATATTGGTCAACAAGTCTTTTGATGGTACGACCAATAGGAGAACTTCTAGGTAAAAGTATATTAGTGGTGTATAGTACACTTGGTTTGATTAATTTTAATGTTTGGATTTTTAATAATGGCTATCTATACACTATGAACCATTTTTAAGAAGTTGACTATCTTGTTTTGCTTATTAATCCCCACACCCTATAGTTTTTGCTTATGTATGAGCCAATCTATACAATCCAATTGGTGAAATGTATTATATAGTATTTATAATTCCTTATCTCATGTTTTCCATCTTTGTAATTTATTTTATGAGTTAAAACCTCTTAGGTTTTAGGTAGAGTATGATAGTGAGGTTATAGACATGTGCATCAATTATAGAAGGTTTATTTCTATATAATGGTTTAAAATCAATGTGATATGATGTTATAATAATTTTAGAGGTCATAATAATATACTTATTCCAAATTTTACTCTTCAAATATATCATTCATGGAGTTATAGTCAACTTCCAACACAGTTATACTTTCTTCCCTGATTGTCATACACAGTCAACTAAGTGAGGTGTCTTGAAGTGTGATAACATTAATAGAAGGTATATGAATGGTCTCAATTTGATTAAAACCTTATTTAATCATTATATATCAATCCAATACTTCTAAATGACACATAAAGGATTGTGATAGTCAATGCAAACCTCTAACACAATCATACATGATTGACATACACCTAAAGGTTTCATATAGAGACTCAATCATGTTGGAACATAGCAATTGTCTAGTTTCAATTTCCTTATGTTTTAAATTATTCATTTGAATAATATGAGAAGGTTCAAAATGAACCATAAGGTCACATTCCATGCATATAAACCATAACCACACTCACTTCCCTCTATAATGAAATGTCCACATATAAGAGCCCCCCCCCCGTAAAGATCTAAAGATGTGGTATGGAAGAATTTAACATGTTTTGAAACCTTCATGAGTTTGTGTATTTTTACAATGTCATGAAAACAATTTTGAAGTTATTATGTGGCAAGAAGACTTGAAGAGTTTTATGCATATGTATAAAATTAGTTTAGGGATAGGTTTCTTTAAAATCTCCAAAATGGAGCCCTATGTGATTTTGATGCTACCATATGATAAGGTAATAGGTAACCTATGTGGTTTTTAATGGTATGATGTTTTATCCTTCATATAGGGGTATAACCATGAAAAATAGAGTGGGTGTTTGACTAGAGGATCATGCTGATAAGAGGCATCCATTCTTGATATTTATTCACTACAATGTTTCAATGTTTTCTACAATTTTGAACTATCAAGTAGCTTTGCATCCCAAAGTGGCATAGTAGGAACATATTTATATGATTTAATGGTCCTATTAGGTTTAAAATCACACTATTTTTCCAAACAACATCAAATTAGGTTGTATATCAAGATTTTGACTTACTTGGTCACCTACAGTTGTGTTCTTACTCCTAAAAAAGGCCACTGACAATTGATTGTAGGTATCCACAGTCTTATGATATAGACCTAGACATGAAATCCTAATGGATAGGGACACATATATGTTGTAAGTTACTCTAAATACCTAAAAATGGTCACAATGTGATAAACAAAGGTTTTTAAGAAATGAATTCACCTACAAGACCCTTGTTATTCCAATAGTGGTCAACTCTAGTTGATTGTAGTTAGCAATGAGCTTGAACATGGTGTTCTTGATGTTTGAATTACATGAATAGGATGTGAATAGATCTAAACAAATATAAAATTACTTTAAGGACTCTAATAATGTATTCAGGTATAATATTAAAAGTCTAACCATGAAATATCTACCTATAGGTATACCATTCCCTTAAGCAAACAACATAGTCATATGACTTGTAGTCTATACCTATCAAAGCAAGAGGAATAAAACTAAAGGTTAGGAAATTTTTTGAATACTAACATGTGTAATAACACATAAATTATTATATTTTACACATCACTTAATGATAATTTTAATGGAATATAGGATAGGAAAGGGATTTTAATAATAACTTATAGTCAACATATAAACCTTGAACATAGTGAGTTGCCTAAAGTTTGCCTTAGAGGTTTCAAGATGTCTGGATGATCTATTGATGAAACCAAGTTCTATATTTTTGTAAAAAAATTCCCTATGAGTTCATTGAACTTCTCATGTAGTCAAAACACTTGGGACAATAGGTCAAGTACCCTTTGTTCTATCTTAGATAGAGGGTACTCATAAGAAGGAAACCTTATAGGTTTTTCATGAAAATGGTGAAATAAAGGTGCATATAGTATTAAAACCTTAAAATATGGTTTTTTTATCTATGATAGGCATAAATTAACATAATAAAATTTTCATAGGTGATAAAATCCCAACATGTTGATCCAAAATCATAAAAATGCAATCAAACCTACTACTAAGCCTAATGCCTAAAAGGGTTTAAAATTCATTAATAAAACCATGTGTGCATTAAAAAAATAATGAAACCTACTTGAGGAGTTATCAAGTGTTTTTAGGAACAAGTAATGTATAGGAAACCATAGGGAAGCCACATTTTGGCTCAAACTAACTTAGGTCTGCATAAAATGGAAAGAAAATCTTGATAGGCTAACTTGAGAAGCTCACAAAAAAATGGATGACTAACATGGATCCCTAAATATTTTTCATATGTTTAAGGATGTCTTGAACAAATAATTTGTTTAATTTTTCCATAATTTGGACGTCAAGATTGTATGAATAATCCTTAAGGACCAAAACATCTCTAAACTCTCCAAAACCCTTGGTGATGACCCAATGAGGAAATTGAAGAATGAAAATCATCCAAGAAGGATATAATAAGCATTAAAGTGATTTGAGTTTTCATATGACTCTCCACTCCTCCTTCCCATTATATTGAGTTGTACCTTATATGAATAGGGTGAAAAATGACATTTCTTGACTATTTTTGGTGTCTTGCAAGTAAAAAATTGTTTCAAGAGATGAAAATAATTTTTTTAGAGATATTGAGACATATTATAAGTCATAATGTCCATTTAATAATTCAACAAAGCTCAAGAGTGCCTCTGTTAAGACATTCATCTTAGCCAATCCAAATTGGCATAGTGATCAAGGAATGACCACCAAGTGAGAAGGTGAAAACTCCAAGTGGGTGGCCTTTTAAGTTATAAATGATGTATATAATGGAATGAGGGATATTTAAAATTTTAATTCACTCCCTTTTATGGACTGGTTTGGAAAACTAAAGACCCTTTTGATCCAAGTGTGAAGAGTGAATGAAAGAGGAGTGATTATGACTATAGGTAATGAGAACACTTATCCATAAGAATCCTGATGATTAGAGACACCCCTAATTCATGTTATAGAATTTTTATAACCCCTCCCTCACATTTCAATCATCCCACCTATCCCTAGTGTGTTGTGGATCATTCTAAGGAGGCCAAATGATGAAGGTAGTTTCTAGGCAAGCTAATGAAGAGTCCTATACAACATTTCATGAGTTTCATGTTTTGAGGGACATCCTATGATACCTTGCATGGTATGATAAATATTACATTATTATTCATATTTAACTCCTCTCATCTTGACACATGTTTTAGTGACTCGTGCACTTCATTCTCCTCTCTCATCTCTCAAATTCTATAAGTATTAGCTATTTTGGCTCTTATAGGCTAATTACACTTCATGTATGGTGAATCCATATTGTATTAATGTTTTAATTTACATTTTAAAAATAAATTCAATCTATTTATGAGTTCATGAATATTTTGTCTTAGTGTGCAATGTGATGTATGGTGATGTTAAGTGATAATATTTTATTCTTGCTTCACCTTATCCTCTCATGTTTATGCAATATTTCCTATTATAATAGGCTTTATATAGTTTATCTAGTGTGTTAGGATCCTTTAAAGTGTATAATTATTCTTAGAGTGTGAAATATTCCTTCTGGTTCACTTACATTATGTTTTCTCATGCATATCACCTCTATATTGAAGAACTAATGTTAGAACCACTTAAGACTTTGAGGAGAGTTTATAGGTCTTGTTTCTTAATGAAATAAGTATGATGATCTTATGGAAATAATTTTGGTGTATCACCCCTTAGATTATAATTATTTAATGCATAATTTTTTCCTCTTTCCCATAAGCAATTAGTTAAGTATGTGATAAGCACTTCAAGGCAAATTTAGGGAGCTAACCCTTAAACCTAGAGGTTTTATTTTACTATAGGTAAAAACACATACCTAGAAGTATTACCATGTTTCCTAAATATTGAGGAGGCTTTAACACCCTCCTCTAGGGCACAATATTTGGTGATAATAGTTTTGGCATGTTTTATGGGATCCATTATCCTTAAGACAACTTGTTAAGGTGAATGTTGGTATTGACAACATCAACTATAAATTGGTGTGATACTCAGCATTTGGAAACTCCATTTAAGGTAGAATCTAGTTCAATACCATTATTTTGTCATATATTTTCTCCCTTCCTTCATGGTCCATACTAGGTCATCATCTAGTAGAGTTCCCGATCTTATCAATCCACCTATTCACCCTGAACTTCCTCTTGAAGTTCAATACCCTCAACCTAATCTACAATTTAAAGAACAAGAAGATTTTTCTAGTCAAGAAAGTAAAGAACTTGAATAAATCCAATCCATAATGGATAGGCCATATGCCTTCCTTTCCTTTAATACTAAAAATCCAATTCATCTTGATGTATATGATGCCATTCTCCCTAATACTACAAATAATGTGCCTACTTTCAATGGTGAGGGTCATGTCACACCTAGTGAACACATCAAGGATATCTCTAATCTTTTTAGTTTACACAATGTCACTGAGGAGAATATTTCCATTATACTTATTGCCATGTCCATTAGAGGGAAATAACTTGAATGGTATAAGACATTGCCTACTGGATGTATCACATCATGGGATGATTTTGGAGTGTTTCTAAATTCAAGGTTTGAAGATTAAAGTGACCATACTTCTCTCATACACTAGCTCAATGTGATCCAAAAATACCCCAAGGAAATAATGCATGACTTCAATGAGAGGTTTCAAAAGACTTAGTATATATTACCTCCTACCATGAGACCACTTGCTAGATTCATCTTTCCTACAAACATGAGAGATATTTGTACTGATATTTCTAGCATTATTTAATCCATGGGTGGTTTCACTCTTCTAAAATAATATGTAATTTCCATTAGAGATAATAATGGTTTCATTCAAGTAATAAAGTTACATCGTAAGGTGTTTATGCCTTTGCTACCTAATATTCTACATGTTTCTTAAACATTGATCAAATTCATAGTGATAATGTCAATCCATATTTTTCTCCTAAGAAGGCAAATGATTCCATGGATCCATATGTATAAGTTCTAATTTTAAGAGATCATCTTAGGCAAGCCAATATCTCTCATTAGGTAGGAGATAAGAACAACTAGTGATTCATTAACATAAATAGAATATTTAGATTAAATTAGATAAAAAGTAATAAAACATTGTACATGAGAATTCATGCATGGAACAAAGTAAGAAATCACACAAGTAACCATAAACAAGCAAGTTTCTATTGATCTCTTCAAAAAGTGGAACTCTATTCTTCTTACAATCCAAAGTGTATATAGATGTTTTTAGTTGATGAATGTTCATATTATTCTCATACTTGGCACCTAAAGTTGAATATGTTCATATTCTAACCTATTAAAAGTCATGGAGATAGGACAAAATAGACTTATATATGACAAAATTAATACATGATTCATAAATATTAGATAAGTATCCTACACAGATTAACAATCTAAATTCTTCTCCCAATAGGGGAAATTATGACTTAAGTAATAATAGGGGAAAAAAACAACATCAAAATAAAAATAATAGGACTAGTGGAAATAATTATAATAATGGTATCAATATCACATAGAGGGAGTAGGGGAAATTATGACTTAAGTAATAATACGGGGAATAATAGGACTAGTGGAAATAATTATAATAATGGGATCATTATGACGTAGAGGGTGCAGGGGAGATTATGACTTAAGTAATAATAGGGTAAAAACCAACCTCAAAATAGAAATAATAGGACTAGTGGAAATAATTAGAAAAATGGGATCATGGGAAATAGGGAGGCTAGAATCTTCTAAATCAGAAAAAATGATGTAAATTGGTTCCTTGGTTCTCCTAAAATAACTTGCAGTAGTAGGAATTGTCTCCACCTTTTATTCTAATTTAATAATTGTCATTACAATTAGTGGTATATCTTGGGATGGTGCTTCCTATAATTAATTTAAAATAACAAGGGATTATTTCACACCATGTTATTGATCTAAAACTATCATCACAATGGGTGGTGTCACAGATGATTATCCATGATCCAATAGTTGTTGGTGAAGCTGAGAGATCCAAAATTTTATTATAGTCCATCCACATTGGAGGTATAGTCCTAATATGTGCCTCTAAAATTGTTATATATGGTTCCCATTGTATATATCCTAAAAGTTTTTTTGTTATTCTATCCACTCGATCCCTTTCCAAGACCTAGGTATCATCCTTTGCATTCAAGAAAATTAAATAATTACTTTATGGCTCATGAGGGTCTAAATTCTTGTGTGGTAAGGTCACCAAATATTATTATTCTCTGGTTTTCCCCACCTCTCTAAAATGTTTCATGTTGGTGTAACACATATGACCAATCATTAGAGCTGACCCATGAAACACAACCTTTTTCTTGTTCTTCAAATATTAATCAAAAATCCAATATAGATGATATAAAATATCTTAATTAGTTAGTTTATATAGGACATATTTAGGGAGATGTAGAGGATAAACCTTGTTCCCCACCACCATGATCACTATGTAATATGAATAAATCAAATAATCCTCCCTTTACCCTAATATTTTGCTAATGCTTTTTGATACTCTAGTTAAGGGTTTCTCTTTAATTACCCTAAAAAATTTAGGATATATGTTCTTATAAATTATTACTATATTCCTCATATATGCATAAATGTTGAGGAACAAAAAGAAGGCACACACCTTATTTTTGATACAATCTAGGGTTAGGCTCCAGACAGATCCATTATGCACATAAACGGTGCCCATGATTGTATCCACTAGATGAAACATCATATAAAAATGGATGTCCATGGGCCTCTTATCCTTAAACATTTTATCATGGAGTCTTACAATGATTATCTCTTCTAGTCTAAAGGTTAGCTTAGAAGTAATCAATAAATCCAACAATGCCACCCATTCCAAGTGGAAGAAGTAGATACTAAGGTGACCATATAAGTTTTTTAATAAGTCCATCTTAATACATATTCCCATTAGAAATTAGGTGATAGGCACTAAATCCCTAGCCTTGAAGGTGACTACTTCTCAAGGAATAATTCACTTCCTCAATGTGTTTTCAATTGTGGTTTTTTTCTTCCATAGTTCATCCACATGCCTATCAAATGTTGTGTTTGTATTGGGTAGTTTTGGGTACATCTATAATGAATCCTCAAATATGTATGTGATAAAAAAAATTGTCTTAGGTGGTGTAGTAAACCACCACCTGTGACCTTACCTGTGAAGAATAAGTCACTTAGTAGGTTGATGCATGGCATCACCTTAGGCTTGGCCACTAAAAATTTTAGCTATTGATGTTTTAATGGTATGCCCACTACTAGTTGCTTCTATGGGGCTATTAGATTATTTTCCTATGAATAGGAATCTACCTTCTAAATTACAACCCAAAGAGCCAAATAATTGATACATTAATTGTTTAACATAATAGAATGAAAGATGATATCTATATATTTTGTGGAGTCTTTAATAAAGAATTTAAAATGTGGTAGCACTCCCATTAATACCTTAGATGAATAATCCATTGTTACCTAGTTTAGTTACATGATTCTCACATTAATTCAATAGTTTCTTTGATTATTAGAAGTATTTCATGCAATAACATAGATATCTAGGGCTTTAAATTATTTTGTAAAATAGAATTAAATTGATCTATTTAATAATCAGTACTCATGATTTTTTGAATCACAAACACTGAAGGGGGTGAATTATTGTACAAAACTTTCTTTCAATTCCATTTATCATTCAAACTAATCTAGAGATATAGAAATTCATAATCAACCATTCATATGAGCATGAAGTAGGAACATAACACATGAACACAAGATCTATGTGGGAAACCCTCATGGGGGATAAAAACCACTGACACATATCTTGGACTACATTACTATAAGTAATGAATCAATATTTAGTGAGGCACTAACCCCACAAGGATCACCAACCTCTCACTAGTTAAGAACCAACTCAACTAGTCTTTTAACAATCATCAACTTGCAAGGAGGCACCAACCCCATAGGTAACTCAGCACCAAATTAGTTACATGGAACATTTGATCACCTTTAGACACCTATTTCTCAATCAACTAATTATTATCTCCTTTTTTTCTTCACACTCTTTTAACTTTTAAAACAACCTATTAGGCCTCTTCGCTCAACTAACCCTTTTCTTGGTATAATTAGATCATATGACCTTGATCATCATCTTTAGAAGCATTATTATAACTTCATGACATGATTAAAACACATAATTATGGTATTAAATCACTCTACCTATTTTTTAAAATTATATTCCATTCGCTCATATCCTCAAAATTTTACCTACTCAATTAGGCCTATTATACCTTCTTTTTATACTTTACTCATGTTATCACCCTCTTTGGTCAGACACAAACCCTAAAACACTTGGATAATCATTTTAATATATCAAAAACCACGTTTCAAAATTTATACAACTATTACATATGTTTTTCACCACTCATAAGGACCAAAAGCACCATTAGGCCTAATAGATACCTAATGCAATTAGGCCTTCTCAAAGAACACATTTCATATTGACCACCTTGGAACATCTTGAGCCTCCAAAAATATTTTAACACTTAAAAAACACTTAAATTATACCCCTTATAATATCACCTTAGGTTACCAACACCATTTATCTCATTTCATTCCTTGAACCACACCATTAGGTCTACTCACAATTAGGCCTTCTCACTACTAGAAAGTTAGCCTCTAATATATGAAGTACACAATAAACTTTGACACATAAAAACATTAAAAAATAACATTTATATAACTTCCATAAATCCATGGTCATCATTAAGCCCATTATATTTCACCACATAGGATAAAGGACCTCAAGCTAGTCACTTCCATATGCTTACTTAGAACTATACACAGGCTTCAAAACCTAGTCAAGAACATTTAACTTTTCACACCTTCATAGGAGTTTATAATGATTAAAAATTAATTAAAATTAACATATTGTAAATATATAATAACTTCATGTTCATTATATTCTTCAACTCTATGCATAATGACTCAAGAACATCATTCTCACTCACACAGAAAACTGCTTGTAACTCCAAAACACAGTCAGGGAGACCAAGACATAGAACATATGTGTAAACAATTTTATGAAATTATAATTGTTTTACATGATCTTTAAGAATCCTTATGATATATTTGAATAAATATTACAAGTTTTAATATTAATATTGGTCTTACAAACCAATCTCATGTCTTCACCCTGTACAAACCTCGTTGTGTTAGATAAGTCACTTTGAGAGTAACTTTATGCTTGTATATAAGAATCAAAAAATATTTTATTTAAGTGGGAAAATTTATACAGGTATTTAAAAATTAACCCATTAATTTTGATCCATCCCTAATCTATTGTAACCCATCCCTAATCTAAATCTCACTTCTACCTCATTTTCTCACTATCTTCCTCATTAGGCCTTTTTAGTGATAGGCCAACTTCCATGACTAGTTTAGAATATTTAGGTTTAAAAAATACTCATAAAACACCATGGTAATATTATACAAGTATCAATATTAAACCTCCAAAAACTTTCATGCTTTGACCTGGTCAACCCTACCTACTACATCAAAAATCCAAAAAATAAGGGTTTTCCTATAGTTTTAACTCACTCTTCTAATATACATACCAATGCCACATAGAAAAACTAGAGAGATTTATATACATGATCGAATAATAAAACTATGTCATTCAAATCCATTATAAGCCATATCCAATAACATCTTCCTTATTAAGTTACAATGAGGGTCTTAGGAGGGTTTAAATTACCTTCCATTCTTAACAATCATTCATAAGGGATTGCTCCTCAAATCCAAAATCAATGCCAATAAATTTGAGTTAGGAACCTTCCCAAACTTCCATGAAATTATTAAGATCTCATTAAAAAATTTCACATGCCAACAAGCATAAGAAAATTCTTCTTAGTTCTACTATATCTCATTATATGCACACACAAAACCTTTCATGATTTCTCTTTCAAACTTGGTAGACACACTTGAAAAAACCTCTCACACCTATAAAAATTCTCTCATGAGCTTTGGAACATTTAAAAATGAACTTGACCCCTCATTAGGCCACACTAGGTCTCTTTGCACATTACACCTTTAATTACCAGTCACACTTAGACCATGGACATATATTCAAACATCTTGTACTATCATAAACACCTAATAATAATTTCATATGACCTCATACCATGCTTAACCATTGAAATACATCTTATTATAATCCTTAGTCTACTCACCTCACTATGGTAACAAACATGTGCCTTCTCACTAGGTATCTCAAGTATATGACTCACGAACTCTATTGTGTAGACTAATTACACAATGATTACCAAATTCACCAGTATTATTAAACATTAATTGTTAACCCTAGCTGCGTAATATTTTCAAGAGTGTTAGCACTATTTTTCCATTACTGATTTAGAAATCAACTTGCTTTTCTAGTTACAATATAATAAATTTATGTTAAATTTACCATATAGATATATTATGAAATTGATGTGAAAAATTATATAACTATTCCACACTTATGTATCACACATGTATCACACTTATATAATAAAAATTAATAGTAAAATCAACTTACACAACACACTAATAATTAAAAAGGGTTAGGATCTTCACAACAACTCATTTTGATGGGCCCCTTCCTCATTCAAAACTGAGCTCTAATCCTTTTTTGAGAGAATTCACAAACTTCTTACAAATTCAACTTTCTCATTACTCAATTCTAGATACAAAGGATATAGTAAAACTTCTGCTATTATTTCCTCAAAATTATCGAACTCCTAATCTAATCTAGGTTATGCCTTTAAATAGAAAAGGCAATTACCAAAAATACCAAACCAAGAAAGAATAAAAATACTTAGAAACTACCCTAGCCAACTTTCAATTAGTTAGTAACTAAAGTTACTTATTTTAGGTTTGAATGGGTTAGAGACAAGGCATATTATTTTTCTATTATATTTCTTCTTGTATTTTCTCATTATCCTTGTCTTTACCATCCTTGGTAGCACATCCAATCTCTCCTTACATATATGGAATCCATAGAACAATTATGACTTTTCCCAATCATTCATTTGGTTTCCAAAGATATCTAGATGTGTCTACAAGGTCTCCTCAATAATGACTCTACTTTTCATAGTGGTTGTAGGCACTCTTCAATAGCTACAGGCAACCTAGAGGTGAAACCTTCAGTTGTTGTGGGCATTCTCCAATGGCTATAGGCAACTTATAGGTGGAGTTTATAGTTGTTTTAGCCAATCTTTAGTGGTTTCAGGCAATCTATAGGTGAAGCCTATAGTTGTTATGGGTAGCTTGTAGAACCTATGGCTTGAGTAAGAATTTTTAGCTTTACATGACCCTTCAAATGCTTGTTAGATAAAGTCACACCAATATAATTCAATTAAGGAAAATCATTAATAATTCATAACATAACACACACACACACACACACACACACACACACAAACATACAAAATAATAAATTCATTCATTTACATTAGTGATGGATAATTATGAGATTTACATGGAAAAATGCAGACTAAGCATGGATGAGGCTATAAAAGTAAGCACTTGATGGACTCATGACACCCCACTACTTAATTTCTTACTCGACCTCAAACAAGCCATGGTTGTATTCTAAAACAACAAAATTTTCTAAATTCTAGGGCCTCAAGACAACCTACCCCTTCAAAGATGTAAAAACCTTTAGCATTCTCAATGTCACTCCATCTTTTCTTCTCTTTCTCCCTATTAGCTAGAGCATTTCCCTCCTAATTAGGAATTGGGAACCAAAATATAGGGGGTTGAAACATCAAACCCAACCATTATAATCTCCACTTTCTAACAAGTTCAATATACAAATATACCCTATGGATGGCCTCCCTAAAGTTTTGAGGGGAATATGGTTCCTTTCTTTTCAAAGCATCTAAGATCTCTACCCATCTATGAGAACAAAAAACAAAAATATGCTTTCCATCTCCTTCCATAAGACCCAAATAATGGTTCTAGACTTCTACCTACTTTATGGCAACCCATTCCTAAGGAATGTCTTTATTCATAAAGGAGATCCATTCATATATCATAGCATTTGAATCCCTTGCTTCACTCCTAATCATCAAGGTAGCTATTTTTATTTTTATTGATCTATTTCAATTTGTTTTCCTCTTCCAATTTCATTCAAAACATATGTAGAATAGGCATTTAATAGAACATCCCCCAAATTGATGTTGAGATTCTATTCTATATCACTAGAAATAACATATTGGTGAATGTAGAATTCACTTAGTTGGGCTTGAAGATTAGGATCAACATGTCTATACTCTTCAAAGAAAGATTTTGGGTCATAGACCATATAAAATTTATCATTATAAATCTTATCATACTTTAATTTCAACCATTTTTGTTCCAAGTAAATGGCATATACCTTAGAAGGTGGTGTACACTCCATATTAGCATTTCTGTAGTTTCATGTAATTTGCCAATCTTTTCCTTTAGATAATTGATCCTAATTTCAGTAAATTCCAATTTTTCTTGTAATTAATCATGTTGTTCCTTTGATTCAACATAACCCTTGAATCTATGTACCAATTCTTTGTGGTAAGATTCATTATTACTAAATTTTTCTTTTATAAAAATCAAAATATCACCAGTCTCTACTAGAGTAGTGGCTAATAAATCCACATCAATGACTTTTTCTATAGTAGGTGTTAGTGTAGTGGGCAAGGGAGGAGGAAATCTTTGATAAAAGGGTACCAAATATAGAGAATAATCTATTTCAAGGGCTTCTATGACCAAGGTAGATGAGGATGCTACAAATTCCTCCATGAATACAACTATAAGGTCATCCACTATCTTATCTTTGTCTCTGAAGGGGTCTACAAACCTCACTGCTCCCACAAGTGTTTTAATGCCTTGTTTTCCTTTTAGTCTTTTTATCTCATTTCTAATTTTTTATATTTCCTCCATAGCTTATTCCAATGTTTGGAACTCCTGATCATGAGAAAATTTTGCTAATTCTCTTCTTTTTCCATAACCTCTTCTTCAATCAATTATTCTTCACCTTTTTCCATAACCTTTCTCAATTCATCCTCTATGTATCCAATGTTTTTGAGATCAATGTCCTCCTTAGTGAATTTGGATGCAAGAGGTGACTATTCTTATTTTACTTTAACAGATCCTTCATTAGTATACCATTCTTCTATTTCAAATCCATCAAGGGTTTTCTTAAGCCTAGGCTCTTTCCTTAGTTCATCATCACTGATATCTATGGTTAAGGAGGATAAAGAGGTGTTTTACTTATTCACCCTTTGAGATCTCCTAAAAGGAGGTCTCCTTCTTTTTGACACAATGAGTTTCTTCCCATTATATTTCATTTTCCTTATAGGAGGGGTGATAGAAGGAATTTGCTCTTCTTATGCATTAGTTGATGGGGGAACTTCTTCTTGTCTGGTAGGAGATAGTGTAGAGGAATCAACTTGAGGTGAGGACATAATGGGATAAGATCCATGTTGTTGTGGGATTTCTTCCTCTATGTTAGAAGGGGATAATACCAGTCTTCTCCTCTTCTTCTTTCTTATAGTAGTCCTAAATGGACCTTCAGTGGCTATAGGCTAACCAGTATCACTAGTACCCACAACATCTTCTTAAATAGTTTGTTGGTGTTGCTCCTCAATATATTCCATCCCATTAGTGCCCTCTTCTTCATAGGGTGAAATATTTTTTAGGGCCAAAATTTTCTCCCAAGTGAGGTTAGGATTGATAGAAGCTATTCCTTGTTTAATTATGAACCATATGAGGTAGTGGTGAGATAGAGCTATTTTAGTGCCTTTTTAATATTCTTTGGACATTCTTTTCAAGATATTCCATGATAAATTGGGAATATTAATGACTCTATTGTGTCTTAAATGTTTTAAAATTTTGAATTAGAGAGTGTAAATAAGGGAATACCTTCCCTCACAAGTCATTTACTTGATAATATATGTTGTTATTTCTCTCCATTTTATAGGTAGACTAAGTCTTTACACACCTCCCTTCTTTAATACCAATCTTTCATCTTCCTAGAAAAACTACTGCCTGGCCTATTGGCAATTGGGTCTATCTTGCCAATTTTTCCCCTTGCTTGGTAGCCTAGTTGTTTGGCTCACCAAAGTATCCATAACTATAAATGTGATTCCACATATAGTGGCTTAGTTTCCTTCAAAATAACCTACAAATTCCTAACAAGATGTTATAAAAAATTTTACAACCATTCAAAATAGGTAGTCTAACTAGCTCTATTCAAAATAGGTAGTCTAACCATTTAAAATATGCATGAGAGGGTACCTGTAGTAGCTATAAAGGTGCCCATATCATGCTTTAAAGTGATGGCCAACTATGTAGAAGGTACCTATAGCAACTTCAAGAAACATGTGTGAACATTTGGGATTTTAGGGATTGCCTTCTCTTTGATTTTGTCTTCACATTATCATTTTTATTTATTTTTTTACCCCTAAATATCTATCAAGCTAGTTTTCTATTTAGGCCCTTTTTATAGATCTACGTAACTAGCATGTTGGTTTTCTACCTAGAAACTACTAACAATGCCCAAAAAAGGGTTTTCATTGTTTGATTTTTTACTCTAATTTATATTTTTAGTAGAATGTTTATTCAGTGGTCCTAACAAAGTCACCTAGAAATGTGACTTATCAAGGACTAGTGAAAGGTCTCATTAATCATGCCAGTGGAGGGCAAGGATGTCCTCCTCTCCTTCTTCAACTGAGTGTGGATTGGTAATCTCATTATTTGGTGGGATAACTTACCTAATCATGACATCATTATATCCATCTTGTAACTAATTTCATATGTGACTGGTAAATTATTCTTGAGTAAGTGGCTTTTTGTACAACTTGAGTTTGTGGTTGTTGACCAATAGATGGAATCTTATTGGATCAATGGTTTGGGGTTGAAATTTTATATTTTCAAAAACATGTTCAATATCAAAAGGATCAAGCCATCTGGTCTGGATTTTACCCATGTGGTCCTTATATTTGGAGTCAAAAATAAGGGCCCAATCTTCAGTATAAAATTGCTTGTTCTTAATGTGTCTGTCATGCCATCTTATCCATTGCTATTATACAAGTTCTATGATCTATAATTTATATTATATATATTCATCTAAGGCATTCAATTTTATAAGCCTTTCTTTCTAGGCTTTAGATATATCCATCCCAAGTTTTAGTGTTGTTTGTCAGGTCTTGTGCTCAAATTTGATGGGCAAGATAGGTTTATTTCCATAGACAAACTCATATGAAGTGAATATTATAGTGGTCTTACATGTGATTATGTAAGCCCACATAGCTTTAGGAAGCCTAGCCTCCCAATCCTTAAGAGATAGACTAATAGTCTTCATCAAAGTTATGAATGATATAGAATTGATTTCTTATGCCTAATATCATATTCCTACACTAAGGTAGTAATTAAATTAGCAGTGACTTGGGGTCCCTGATCAGTGACTATTTCATGTGGTACACCATATTGATTAAATATTTATTCATAGAGGAAAGCTACCACCTTCTCATCCTTAGCATGTGTAAGAGCCTTGAATTTCACCCATTTAGTGATATAGTCAGTAAAAATAAGGATTCACTCTTTTTTTTGGATTTGGGATAAAAATTTCTTACAAAGTCCAGGCCCCACTTTTCAAATGGTTCAAGTACCATCTGAGACTACAAAGGCATTTCATCTGAACATGTATATCTCCCCATACATTGAAATTTATCATATTATACCATATATATTATTTCATCTTTATGGAGTGAGGTATAATAGTATCATGTATTCAAAATTTTGACTGCTTTACACTTGGTTACAAATTATCCTCCATAGGGTTCATCATGGCAGGCTTTGAGGATATCTAGAAATTCATCTTCTTTGAGACATCTTCTGATGATAGAGTTAGGCCTAGTATAAAAAATGAATCCAAACAACCATGAATATATGGAACTTTTTTGAATCAATGCTCCCCTTTGTTTGGGGAGGAAGTGTTGCAAAAGTAACCCTGTGATAAGGTAGTTAGAAATATCAACATACTAGGGTGCGGTAAGGGTGAGAGAAAATAGGTGCTCATCTAGAAATGAGTCATCCACTATGGTATCTTCTTTAGGGGTTTGTAAGCATGATAAGAAGTTAGCCATTAAATTTTCCTTACCAAGCTTATCAATAATGGTGATATCAAATTCTTGTAATAAGAGTAACCATCTTATCACTCTGGCTAGAACAACTGGTTTTTTCATAAGGTACCAAATGGCTACATGGTCTTTATGAATAAATCCCTATACCCTATGATGTAGTGATAGAACTTTTTGATATCATAAACTACCACCAAAAACTCTTTTTTAGTAATTATGTAATTTAATTATGTTTCCTATAGATTTTTTATTATAAAATAGACGACATAATTGAGTGATTTCTATTTTTGGATGAGCACAACTCTAAGGGTAGTATCTGAAGCATCTGTGTGAATGTGGAAGGGAAGCTTCCAATCAAGAACCATGTAGAACAAGGGTGGTGGTCAATAATTCCTTCAATTATTTGAAGATTATATCACAAGTAAGAGTCTAGAGAAATTCAACATCTTTAACTAGAAGGGTGAACAATGGTGTTATTACTTTACTAAAATTGTTTTTGAAACTCTTGTAGTAACCAACATGGCCTAAAAAACTCCTAATATCTTTCTATTTTTAAGGAACAAGCATGCTTTTGATAATGATGATTTTTATAGGGTCAACATTAATTCTTGCAATAGATACGTGGTGGCCCAAGACCACACCTTTTATCATAAGCATGTATAATTTATTATATCTAAGAGACAAATGGTGCTCTTGATTGCATTGCAACACATTTTATAGGTTATTAAGTAATTAATCAAATGTCTCTCCATAGACAGTGAAGTCATCCATATAGAGTTTAACACATTCGTTGGTCATATCTATAAAGATACTCAGAACAACCCTTTGGAATGTAGCTAGGGAATAATGTAGCCTAAAGGTTAATATATCATAAGCATAAGTACCCTATGGATAAGTAAACATGGCCTTTTTTTATTCCTCAGGAGAAATTCTTATCTAGTTATAACCACTGAAGCCATCTAGAAAGGAAAAATATCTCTTCCCTACTAGTGTGTCCAACTCTTGGTCAATGAAAGGTAGAGGAAAGTGATCCTTCCTAGTTTTTGTGTTGAGTTTCCTATAATTGATTCATACACACCATTCCCCATTTTTATTTGGTATAATTACCAAAGGTGACACCCATTCACTATCAGAGATACGATATATAAATTCAATAGTAAAAAGTTTTTGTAATTCCTTTTTGATGATTTCTCAATGAGTTAGATTCATCCTACATTATGGTTATATAATTAGTTGGAACTCTTATTTGATTTGAATATGATTTGTGCATGTTTTGGGGATAATTCCTTACATATCATCATAATTCCATGTAAAATCACATTGGTTAGCATGTAACATGCTGACTAGATACTTTTCCTCATTTAATTCCAACTTGCTATTAATAAGAAATATTTTCCTTGAAGGGATTTCAATTTGTTGTGATAGTGCTTTCATTATTTCCATATTACTAATTGATCTAGTTTGGCTATAGCTATGAGGTAGCTCCTAATGGAATGTTTCTTATATAGATGCATTAGAAGTATCTAATTCCTAGAATTTGGAAGAGGGGCAATCAATACTTTACAAGTGGTTAATATTTGTAGGAGTTTGGTAATTATGTTGAATAATATTGGAGAGAATGGTATCTTCTTCTTGATTATCCAATGTACATGCATGATCTATGGTAAATACAAGAATCAAAGAAGTTTGATCTAACTCCTCTTCTTTAGCCCATAATGTAGGCTCTGGTCAAAAAATTAGCTATGCTCAAGGATAAAGAACCAACTGATTAGTGTGGTAGTCATTGTATATCATCATGTTACCTATTCTACAACTGATAAAGGCATCTTCTATGGCAAGCCAAGTTCATCCCAAGATAAGGGGATATCCACCCAAATTAGACTTAGGCTACAACATAATGAGATCTACATAATACTCCTAAGAATCTATAGTAATGATAAGATCTTCAATGATTCCATTTGGTCTAAGTATAGATCTATTAACCATTTACATCATTGTAGATGTGGGATAAATTTTATTCAGTTATAGTTTGTGCATAGTTTTAGTTTTCATTGCATTTATTGTAGTCCTCAAGTCGATCAATGCATTAGACAACTGTTGGTCATGGAGCTAGATTGTTACTATCAGGAATATAAGATATAAATACTTCTTAGGGGTATTCCATAGCATGATGTCTACTAGCTATCCAATCACATGCATAGTATTATGATCTTATATCTTCCTTCTTGGTTTCTATAGATAAAGGTCTCTAATAGCTTTGGAATATATGGGTACATCTTTGATGGATTGAAATAGAGGGATTTTGATGTGAAGGTTCCTAATTTTTCCCATGAAATCAAACTCAAATTTAATTTTATGGAGTTTAAGGTTGAGACATTATATAAATGGTGGGGTTATTTCATCAATAGCTTTATGTGTTGGTTCAGAGAGTTCTTGAGGTGATGGTGGTGGGTTAGCATGTTATTCTAGGGTTTCATCATCTAACTCCCTTGTTATGGGTGGTGTTGGGGGTGGTATAACCTTCCCTAAATGGAGGTGAACTTCATTGATGTTCATTATGTATGTTGGGTACTAAATAGGCTCAATACTAAATGTGGATTACACTAGCTTATTTGCAAGATTTTGTACAGGTTGGGCAAGTAACAAGTTAGGCTTAGGTGCAACTTGTATATTGGACATAAGAGTAGGAGGTTTTTGTTTTTGTTATGGATGACATATTCCTAGAGAGATACCCCATGGCTAGTTAGGTCTCTAGGGCTATTGCCAGTTTGTGAAGGGTGGGCCTTGGGGTGGTTGCCAATATTGCATCTAAGATGGGGATACATTTTGTGGAGGTTGCCAAGAGGTAGTGGGGTAGATTTCTTAAGGTGGATACCAACTAGAATTAAGAGATGGAATGTTCATCCAAGGACTATTCCAATTGGGAGTAGCATTTGTAAATTATGAATAAAAGGAGGTAGAATTTTAAAAAGGTGGATTTTGTCCCATACCTTGATAATGTGGTCATTGAACCCATGGTCTTATTTGTTAAACATATAAAACTTGATCATCATCTCCTCTTATAGTGTGTAACTCTACTATTTTTAGTTCATTAGTTGTTATGTGAGATACTTTATCTTGAACCTCATGACATCTATAATCAGCCTTTTTCTTCTTATAGTATAGATAGTAAATGGTCAAATCTTGATCCAAAACTACTTGCTTTTATCTTGAGTGTAGGTTGTATAGTTGGGTGGACAAATGGATAATGATATCTTATTTCATATCTTATAATAGGTTACTAACCTTAGTTTTTTATAGGCCATTTGCAATTGCTAATGGGAGCTTGTTCCCCTAACTTTGTTTATGATAGATCTAAAATATTTTTTTCTCAGCTCTTTGATATCTAAAAATGGTAGGTGATAAATATCCCCTCCACTCATTAGGTCCAAGGATTCTATAGAATCTTCTTTGAATCCTTTCAGGAAGATGAGTTTCAAAGGTTCTTCTCCAAGTACACTTTGCTTGAATTTTTGTACATTGAATATGAACCATTCAACATAATCTTCCAAGGATTCATCCCCCTCTTGAATCATTCTAAAGATGTAATTTCTTATATAACTTCTTCCTCTTCCATATTCCTAATACTTGGCCAAAAAAAAGTTTTCATGTCTTCCCAATTGCATACCAAATTACAATCCAGTCCCATAAACCAGTAAAGTGTTGAGTCTTTGAGAGTAGCCAACAAAATTCAATTTTTATGCATCCTACCTATAGTCATAGCTTCTATAGAGGATATAAAATTCTAATAAGAATGTGTTTGGGTCTTCTTATAATGTACCTCTAAAATTGGGCAAGGTTGAGGGTGGGAGGTTTTTCATTTGTGTTACACCTATTGCATTTGGAATTAGAAATTCAAAAGTAACTATGTCTGGAGTCCCATTTTCTTCCACAAAGTTTGCTTCTCTACTCATGATGGTTTTTATTGTGATATGGATACCAAAGGTGCTCAGTGTCTCATCCTCAAAATATGTGTCAATTCCCTAGTCAGGATGATAATAAACATTTATCTACTAATCTTCAATCTTCTTACTAGATGAAGGGTCTGAAGATTCTCCTAAGCTTTCTTTGATTTGATCAAGAAAGGCTTTCTAAAATGTTGTAAATATGTTACTTAATAGAGTGTCTAGTTCATGTAGTTATTCTCCTTCATTCCTTATTACCACCATAGTTAATGCTTCTTCTACTTCTATTTCCTTTTTGAGAGCCAATAGTGCTTCTTTTGCAAGCCACCTCCTTCAATTTGTAGTGTTCTCTTCTTCAAGAGCCTTTCAAATTATGGTATATTCTTCATCAAAGTTCATAGTTGTTGTAGGTATTTGTGTTTATTTCTTAGCAACAACTTGTGGCTTGTTTGGTAGGAATCTCCCTCAGGAATCTCTTTCTCTCTACATAAACATTATGCCACTCCTTTAGCTGTCTTGTCCCTTCCTACATAGAGTTAGTTGTTTTTCATTTTTTGCTTGTTTCAAAAGGGGTTATTGCAGACCAATTTTAAAAAAAAAATAATGAAGAAATAAAAGAATGCTAAAATCACAACAATACGAATTAAAATTTTAATTCTAGAAAGCAATAAAAATTAACTACTAAAAGTAGGAAAATTTATTCTAGAAAGCAAGAGAATTTTTTCTCAAAAGCAATAAAATTTATTCTAGAAAGAAAGAAAATTTAAATCACACTTTTCCAAAAATAAATCACTTTTATAGGAAATAAGTTCTAGAAATAAGAGGTAAGTAATTTATGCACTATTTACTTCCAAAATATTAGACATCTAGAATAAGACACCATAGTGCCCTCACTCAACTTTCCAACTAGAACTATATGTCCAAGAACTTAGACATCTGACATAAGATACCATAGTGTCCTCAATGGATTTGCCTAGCTGGGTAGAACAGTGTATTAACAAAAAATAAATGTTTAATGATTAATTTTAAAAACAATAATTAACACCCTCCCTAGCAACAACACCAAAATGTTGTGTAGACTAATTATCTAATGATTATTAGATTCACCACTCTGATTAAACATTAAATATCAACCCTTGGTGCATAAGATTTTCAAGAGTGTTAGCACTATATATGCACTACTGATTTAGAAATCAACTTGCTTTTCAAATTTCAATACAATAAATTTATGTTAAATTTACTAGATAGATATATTATGAAATTATTGTGATAGAATTACATATCTATTCCACACTTATGTATCACACATGAAACACACTTATATACTCAAACTTAAAAGTAAAATTAAATTACACAACACACTAATAAATAAAAAGGGTCAAGATCTTCACAAAAACTCATTCTAAGGGGGGCCTTACTCATTTAGAACTGAGCTCCAATCCTTTTCTGAGAGAATTCACAAACTTCTTAAAAATTCAACAATTTCATTACTCAATTATAGATACAAAGGATATAGTAAAAACTTCTACTATTATTTCCTCAAAATTATCCAACTCCTAATCTAATCTAGGTTCTGCCTTTAAATACAAAAAGCAATTTATTAACTCTTAACTAGAAACACCAAACTAAGAAAGAATACAAATACTTAAAAACTACCCCAGTCAACCTTCAAGTAGTTAGTAACTGAAGTTACTTGTTTTAGGTTTGATTGGGTTAGAGACAAGGCATATTATTTTATTGATTTATTTCCTTTTGTCTCTTCTCATTATCCTTGTCTTTTCCATCCTTGGTAGCACATCCAATCTCTCCTTGCATATAGGTAATCCATAAAATAATTATGACTCTTCCTAATTGTTCATTTGTTTTCCAAATATAGTTGGATGTGTCTACAAGATCTCCTCAATAAATACTCTACTATGATAGTGGTTGTAAGCACTCTTTAGTAGCTACAAGCAACCTATAGGTAAAACCTTCATTTATTATAGGAATTCTACAATGGATATAATAAATCTATAGGTGGAGTCTACAATTGTTGTGGGAACTCTTTAGTGGCTATAGGTAATCTTTAGGTGAAGCCAATAGTTGTTATGGGTAGCCTGTAGAAGCTATGGCTTTAGAAAGAATCTATAGCTTTACATGACCCTTAAAATGCTTGTTAGATAAAGTCACACTATTATAATTCAATAAAAAGCATCAACAATTCATAACATAACACACACACACACACACACACACACACACACATTAATTAACATATAAAATCATAACTTCATTCATTTGCATGAGTGACGGATAGTTATGAGATTTACATGGAAAAGGACATAGACTAAGCATGAACATCAAGAGTAACAAAGACAACTTAGAGTGACATCAATGACATTTTCATGACATTTATTAAAACTCCTTGAATACCTTAGAATACATTCTCAACAATCTCCCCCTTTGTCATTAATGGCAACAACTCATTGATGTAAAACATTCAAATAATATTCTCTTACTAGGATAGATCTCCTCCACATAGATCAATATCCCCCTTTGACATTAATGATATATCACCACCTTAATAAGGTATTTTTGAATGATTATTACATGAGTTTAATATTCTCATTATTATAGGATTTAATATAGCATATGATTTATTATTTTGAGGATATCTAAATTATTATTTATATGTACATTTTCCTATTTTATAGTCAATGCAAATTCTTTGCATGTCTTTTGTTTTGATTAATCTTGTCCTCAAATTTTTATTTGGTACCAAAGCATATTGAATCCTGCAACATGAGAGTCTTATGTGAGTATGAGAGATTAGTATGTTTTTGAAAAATAGATATTAAATTATTTTTCATTGTTATTGGTATCTCTAATTACATTAGACCATATCAATAGTGAGTGCATCAGACCATATCTTTATGGGAGAATCATGGGTGTGAGTTTATATGTTTTTTCAAATGTCTCACACATTCTAGCACAAAATTATTTTGTTAAATTAAAATGAGATATCTATATGTCTTCCATATGGTTTAGTTCTAATTTCAAATCTTTATTAATCATATGTGTATAGTTATGCATAATAATTGATATCACTAGAAACTACCAGCTATAACACACAATTTTCATAATTTTCATGACAATCACCATGTACTCAAACTTTTATTTTCAAATTCAAGTGCCTACTTGATATTATGCATTAGATATTCAGTCTATAAATTTAATGTCTCCATCTTCCATATCCTACTCCATTGACTTCCACCTTCATGCTTGCAATCCTCCTAACAACCTACCAGAGAGCAACTACATAAATATTGTGTTAGTATTTTTCCACATGTGGATCCTCTTTGGGATATCCTAAGGGAACATGAAACATAAAGTCTCACTTTTGAAGATAAATACACCAACTATTCAACAAGATTAATCTTCATATGCCAAACATAGTCATATCTCTATCAAGACAATCATAAACCATGCAAAATAAGTCTGCCAGTTTATTTGTATTATCTATTTGATAGTTTAGTATTTAATAGTTAGTCAATGTTGTTTTCATTTCTTTAAGTTTTAGAGTCTTTAATTAGTTAATTTATTATTATGTGATAGTGTATTTATAAATTAAATTCAATACTTTAGTGCATTAGTTATGATATTTTAGGTTCATATATATTTTGGTTTAATTTTTGGGTTCTTAGTTGTGCTAAACCAATACCAGTATTCTTTTAGTCTTATAGTTTTGTCTATATTTATTGTAATAAAAAGTAATTAAATATTATTTTTTTGAGTCTTTATCATTATTTATGTTTAATGTGTCCAAACCAAACCTTGCATAAAATAATTATTGTAAAGGAATCATTATCTATAGAAACTAACTTCTCATGTCATCATTTTGTGCATAATATACACATTCCACTGGAAAAGTATTTTGGTCTCAATTATCACACATGTAAGGTCAAAAGCTGGATGAAATTAATAAATAATAATTTATGGGCAATTGTAAGTGGAAAATAAAAACCACCTACAAATCATAATAATCTATTATAATGGCAATATAGGGATGACAAAGTAAAGGCTATTATTGGTCTTGCCCTCTCTGACTCTAAGCTACATTATGTAGACTTGGAAAAGACATCCACATAAATTTGGGATAATCTAAATAAATTATTTGGAGCAAAAGTAACAAATGCAATGTTTTCACTAAAACTCCAATTATTTAGGTTCAAAATGTGTGATGGAGATTCTATGACAAGTCATATAAACAATATAAGGTCTCTCATTAGACAACTAGAAGAATTAAAAGATACAATAAAAGATGAAGATGCTAAATAAATCATGTTAAATAATTTGTCTTATAAATACAAAAATGTAATTTTTACTCTTGGGTAGATGCCATCTTAGACCTTAGAAGACATGATTTCATCTCTTCTAACTGAAGAAAAGAGAACAAGTGAAGATATTGAAGAGAGAATCTTAGAAATATAAAGAAACAAGGCCAAATCATCAGGTAATAAGTACAAAAACTCAATAAAAAAATTCTTTGTCATTAATGTAAGTATCCAAGATGTCTTATTATGTACTAAAAAAAATGAGCTCAAGATCTCATAAATGATAAAGTGGAACAAAAATCTTTTGTTACTTAAGAGACTGACTAGGATGAATATATTCCCTACACTAGTGGTGAAGATTCCTCTCAACATAGTGATGAAGACTATATCTTCTAAGTGTGTGTGTTTAAATAAGAATAAATGAGCATTCTTGCTCACATGTGTGGTGTGAAAATAATAAAACATTGTATCTCTCCATTATGGTCATAGTGTGAAAGAATAATGTTTGATGTAGTAAGCATACAAGAGGTGTGGTTGAATGGTTAAAGTTTTTTTATGAAATGGTTGATGGGTCCCAAGTCATAAAACATGTATTCACATGAATAAGTTGATAGGCCCTTATTCATGTCAAATATAGTTCCCATAGTTATTAAAAATATGATTGTCATTAATTCTCAAAGATGAATATGGTGATCTTATCAAAGGTTAAGAGTGATTGGAATGCTTGTGTGCATGATTAGATTTTATCTAGCTCTTCACATTGATCATCTAGATATTTTTTGTCTATGACAGAAAAGATGAGAAGGAATTTTTCTAACATCACCATTGTCATGTGTGGATGAGTCTAGGGGAGTTGGTCATATGGTTATGTTCACATTAGTCCCTAGTTATTATGTTCTAGATTTGAATCCATGAGATGAATCACAATAAAATTTATGGGGTTTAAAATTTGGCTATTGGGACATAATTCACTAAGTCTCTATACTTAGCCAAATTTACAGAAAGGGCTAAACATATCCAAGTAATCATATTCATTAGGTCAATGTTTGTACACATGGAGGTGTTAGGACAAAATGATCACATGGGTCTATTCATTTTAGTGCCTAGTTCATATGTGATAAATCTTAGGTCACATGATAAAATATATGCTTGAGTAAAGTAAGGATCCAAGGCATTTTAACAGTGTTTTCCAACACTTAATCAAATTTGTAGGTTATAAGAAAAAGTTGAGAAGGCATTTTTATGAGTTCATATATTACACATATGAAGGCTTCAAGATTAAATTGTTATATGGATGTAATCCCCTATGTAAGAGGATCATATACACTAATTTTTATGTCATGTGACTAAGTGTGATAAAAGTTATGCAAGGACAAAGTTGGCATTCTAGGCAAGTTCTAGGCATAGCTAGTTCTGTGACAGAATAATCTAAATGAGTAGATTAATGGAATTATATTTTTCACATGCAAAATATTCATAAATAATTTAGCATATGGGGTTTTTCATTGTCATTCCTAGTTTATATGGTCCAAATTTTAGACTAGGTAGATGAGTGAAGTAGAAGTTATGCAGGTGCAAAGATAGCCCTCTAGGTATATTGAAATGGTTTCCATATTTAGTCAAATTTACACAAGGTAAAGTTTGAGCAAGTTGGAATATCAATGGTTCACACTTAATAAGAAATTGGAAATCCAAAGGAGAGAAATGAAGTCAAAGTGTCAAAGTTCCCTCTGAGTGAACATGCTAACACCAAGTGTCATATCCTCAAAGTTTAGACAGTTATAAAGATCAAGCTTGTCAAAATATCTTATGATGCATGGGTGATTATACAAAGAAATCCAATGGAGTGAATAGAATAAAATTCTATAAATTCCTTGATGTTTATTAACACAATGATAAGTTAAAGACTGAGTAGGTTCAATAAGATGGACATAATGGAAGTGATCCAAAGATATAGGAAGCTACAAGATGAGGTCAAAGTGTCAAATTTTAATGACCAATTCAAGGTAAAGGTCAAGAATATTTAGAGATAAAATGGAATGAAAAATATTGGATGAGAAAGATTAAATGGAGCAAGTGAACTTAGATGGAACAAAGTGACAGATGTTTAATGTCTCGATAGAGATAAAAAAACATGCATCTTGGAGATCAAACGAAGAGTGTAAGCCTATCATAGACTGATCAAATGGATGCATTTTAAAGTTAAGCTATTTTAATATGGAATATTAGCTCATGGTGCTAAAGTTAAGATCAATTATCAACATTTAAATTAATGTCCAAACAAATGGTTAGTTAAAATAACTTGTTTATAAGCCATGAATCTTGACATAGATAACAAGATTGATCAATCTAACCAATAAAATATATATTAAAAAGGCTATGCATCAACACTTGAGTCTAACAATTGCTAAATATAGTAAAGAAACCTATAATTATGGAATGATGCATATGGAATTGAGATGTGGTAAACTTATAATTCATGTCATAATGAACTAGAGTCTAAAATTGGTGTGATGTGCTACAATCCAAGTGTGAACACAATAAAGAAGCAAATCCTAGATCAGATGCTTATATATATGATATCTAGGACAAGGAAGATAAGTTGTTGTTGATATAGCTAGATCCTTTAAATTGTGTCAAATGAAAATATATGGACATAGAGGTATAAGTGTAGAGAAAATGAGCTACTATTAAAGAGTGTCAAATATATAAATATAGTGACACAAAGGAGCAAAATGCGAGTGAGATGAAGTGTGTCAAATAGATACATATCTAGACATAGAGATAGAGGGGAAAATAAGAACAATGTCATATAGATATAATGGGTATAGAATGATCAGCTATAGATTATAATTATAATAGAGAATAGATCTTGATTCATTTATGAATCAATGTTGTAATCTGGAGTTTTATCTCCATAGATCTGATTGGTTGGTGCCATTAAATAAGATTAGTTAGTGCATAATTGGGGGATTAGTGTCTCATTAAGCTTGGTTCCCTTAAACATTGTAACCAATGATGTTAATCTAAGTGGGTGCTTAGTTAGAGAGTTGGTTCTTCTTTAGAGTTGATGGTCTTAAACTAGGGGATTGGTGTCTCTTTAGGATTGGTGTCCTTAAATGTAACTAGTGAGGTTTTGCTAGTGAGGCTTTGACTGTGATACTAGATTAGAATAGTAGATTCTAGTAGATATTCTCACCATGGCTTTTCCCTTTGGGTTTATCATGTATAAATATGGTGTCATGAGTATTTGTGTGTGTATGATCTTTGCATATTTGATTTAATCTCTCTCTCTCTCTCTCTATATATATATATTTACATTAAAAGTATTTAAAGAACTAGTTTTAATTGATATACTGATTCGTCCCCCTTTTAGTATCTAGTTGTTTTCTAAAAATTGATATTAAATCCTAGGGTTCCTTGAAATAAGCTTAGTTAGTTTAGATAGATCTTGGAATAGTGAACACAATGGCTAGTCAAGAAGGATCTTCATCAAACAAAGCACCTCTCTTTGATAGATCTAACTATGTATTCTAGACCATAAGAATGGAAGAATATTTATCCTCATTAGGGTTTGATGTATGAATGTCTATGGTTAATGGATATATAGCCCCTACTACAACTGCTACTGATCAAGCTTCAAAGAAGGCATATGAGACGAATGTTAAGGCAAATAATACTATTCTTTGTGGATTGTCCAAATTTGAGTTTTTAAAAGTAATGCATTGTCAAAATGTATAAGAGATCTAGAACAAGTTAAAGAGAATCTATGAAGGTGATGACAAGGTAAATCAAGACAAACTACAAACATACAAATTAATGTTTGATATTCTTAAAATTACTAAAGAAGAAAATGTTTCAAATTACCTTCTCAGGGTAGATAAAATAGTCAATGCAATCAGAGGTCTTGGAGAAGAAATGAAAGAATCAATTATTTTCAAAAAGGTCCTAAGATCTTTACCATTAATGTATGATTATAAAATCTCTATAATAGAGGAATAAAGAGATCTAGATAAGCTCACTATTGATGAGTTTCATGGAACCTTCACTACTTATGACATGAGAATGGGAGAAGCAAATACTTCTAAGAGAGAAGTTGTATTCAAAGCATCTAGGAAAGTGAAAGCAAAATCATCTAGATCTAGATCGGAGGAGACTAATGAATAATAAGCCAACATTTTTAGAAGATTGAAAAGAGGATCTAGAAAATATGAAGGTAAGATACCCTTTAAATGTTTTAACTATGGTAAAGTAGGACATTTTATTGATAAATGACCTTATGAGAAAAAGGATAACCCTAAGCAAGAAGAGGATGGAAAAATAATGAATCCCCACTATTTTAAAAGGAGTAACTTCTTTAAAAATAAGAAAATCTTGTATATAAGAGAAGATAGTGACTCATTAGATGATATTGATAGCTCAGATGATGACCATGACTGTGCTTTTATGGCTAAGGAAAGTGAATCCCTTTTCATGATAGTATGATGAAATTATATAAATCTAGATAAAGATGAAGTTGAAGACTCAAATGAAGAAGAAGAATGTGAAATGGATATAGAATATGAACTCATCTATGCTCTAGATGAGGTTGACATGATAAGAAAAGATAAGTCAAGATATAAGAAGATTGGATAAAAGGAAATTGAAAAACTATCCAAAAGTCTTGAAAGAACTAATCAAATGGTGACGAGCCTAAAGACTCAAGTTAAAGAGGCCAAGAGAGTAGAAGATGTAGTCAAAATTAAACTAAAACTTAAGTCTATTGAATTTATGAGGCTAGAAGTAGAGATAGTGGCTTTGAAAAAAGAGCTTGAAAATGCCAAAGAAAAAATAGATAGAGGTGTAAAGCTACAAGGAGGATTATATATTCTTAATGAATTGATCTACTCTCAAAATCCATCAAAAGGGAATTTTGATCTTGGTTATGAAAAAGGAAAAAGTCCCATAACTAGTATATCTACTAAGTTATCTGATAATTTCAAAGTAGAAGGATTAGGATCAAAGAAAGAGAAAGATTGCAAGGATACATAGACAAACACAAGCAATGTTGATGTGAAGAATGTTAAAATAGAAAATAATCCTGAGGAAAGGAAAAAGAACAATGAATCCACCTCTACAAACTCAAGGAAGATACAAAAGATAAAGGCAATTGATGTAGATGGTTACATAAGGGTAAGCAACTTAAAGAAGAAAGAGTTGAGAAAAATTTCCCATCTTGCACCAAAAAAATATATGACCAGGTATTCCTTATATTTTTATGGTTATTGATATAACTATAAATAGTTTGGTCATAAGGCTAGTAAATGTAGAGTTATACCTATAAGGAGAACCAACTTTTTAAGAAAAAATTCATTTGCATCTTTGTTAGATACAAATGTAATGTGCTATAATTTCAATAATTTTGGTCACATAGCCAAACATTGTAGAATAGTATTTGTAAGATCAAAGGTATAGAGTAAGAAGAAATGTATACCTCTTAGTGTGAATAAAGGTTCACAAGTCTCTAATAAATAGAAAAATAATACATATAAGAAACCCAAGCTTGTATGGAAAATGAAAAATCAATCTAATTCTATAAAGGTTGGAGAATGTCAAGAGCTCTCAATGTATACACATGTTGAGAAGGAGAAGTCCAAGGCATTGGCTGAGGATAGTTCTGAGGTATGTACAGATTCAAGTGAACATCCTATTGTTATAGAGAAACTTTTATGCATATAACATTAGTCTTTTGTGCCTAGTGATGAGATTACAAGATGCAACGAAGATTAATTAGATGAATAGGTATGTCATGGATTCATATTGTCTCCATGTATTATTAACTTACTCACATATGAAAAGAAAAATAGTATAATGGATGAGCATGTTACTTCTCTCAAGACTAAGAAAAATAAGATGAACAAAAAGCACAAGAGGACCAAGGAGGAGAAAGAATATGAGGAGTTATGGGAAACTCCTAGTTTCACATTATTATAGAACATTATGAAGTAAGGTGTCTCTATCTATGCTTCTTAAGAGACTCCTTTCAATAAAGAATCAAGTGGTGTTCTTCAAAATATTTTATGGCAAGAAATGAGTGCTCCTAGTTGAATTTGGTGTGCTAGGATGAGTCAAGTGTTGTATATGTAGTGTTTGTAGGAACAAAATGAGTGTGCAAATAATGTGTTCATGGACTCTTGTTATAAAGGTAGGATATGGAGAAATTCCAAGTGTGTAAGTGAGTGTGTTTTCTCTAGATCATCATACCAATTAGTATAGAGGTGGATTCTGGTTGAGACTTATCTATGTTGCATAACCAAGAAAATTATGCAGAAGGTCTTTGAGATTTGAAGATGACAAATTATATATACCATGGAGCTAAGGGGAGATAACTCAGATAGCTTGAATGGTTTGAGGATTTATGCATGATGTGAAAAGGAGCATATGTGATATTCTTTAATCATGATTGAAAGATAAGGTGTTGTGTACTAAAAATGTTAACTCGATAAGGTTGAGATGATGACTTGAACAAACCAAGTCAAGGGCTGAAATACTGTATTGAATCCTCATGCACAAATAAAGTGGGAGCTTTGTAATTGGTTAGGTCCTAGATCAAAAGATAATAAGAGACTAAGAGAGAAGTCTAGTAATCCTATATGTAATATCCTACATCACATCACTAGATACTAGTAATAGAGACTAAGTCCAAAGGAAGGATCATAAAAATCTTGTTGATCCCTAGAAGAAGATAAAAGGAAACTCAGGTATGCATATTTTTCAAATTACTAATGAGTTGATGGTTGTAGGTTCGTGGAAAAACTCCTTTATTTGATAAAGGTGTGGGGGAATATTTAGACAAATATTCATCTAGAGTCCCTTTTCCATTGATGTCAAAGGGGGAGAAAAAGGTACAAATGCTCTCTATAGGAGAAAGAGCAAAATGTTCTCTACAAAATTCTAAATGTCAAAGAAGAAGAAAAAATGTCCAATTTGAGTATTATGAAAATGTGTTATTGCCTAAGGGGGAGCAAGTATGGTATGAATATCTTAAGTTCATACTCATTAGAATCTAATGCCAAAAATTCCATAGAAAGAGCCAAGTATTAGAAGATCAAAGCATTTAGTTTCCCATCAATGACAAAGGGGGAGATTGTTGGAAATATGATTCTCATTGATGTCAAAAAGGACATTATGATCATGTCATTAATGCTCAAGGATGAATATGGTGATCATGGTGATCTTATTAGAGGTCAAGAATGATTGGAATGTCTGTGTGCATGATTGGAATTCATCTGGTTCTTCACATTGATCATCTAGACATTTTGGGTCTATGATAGAAAAGATGAGAAGGCATTTTGTTGACATCACCATTGCCACATGTGGATGAGTCTAAGGGAGTTGGTAATATGGTTATGATCACATTAGTACCTAGTTGTTATGTGCAAGATTTGAAGCAATGAGATGAAGCACAATTGAAGATATGGGGATGTAAAGTTAGCTACTAGGATATAATTCACTAATTTTTTATACTTAGCCAAATTTGAATAAAGGGTTAAATAGAGCCAAGTAAGCATATTGATGAGGTTAAAATTTGACACACATGGAAGTTTTAGGATAAAATGATCACATGGTTCTATTAATTTTTGTGCCTAATTCATATGTGATAAATCTCAAGTCATGTGACATATCATGATAAATATATTCTTGAGCAAAGTAGGCCTCTAAGGCATTTTGACAGTGTTTTCCAACATAGTCAAATTTGTAGGCTACAAGAAAATGTTGAGAAGGAATTTTTATGAGGTCATATCTTTCATGTATGAAGGATTCAAGAGAAAATGGTTATATGGATGGAATCCTTTATGTAAGAGGATCATATTCACTAATTTTCAAGTCATGCAACTAAGCATGATAAGAGTTATGCAAGGACAAAGTTGGCCTTCTAGTCAAGTTCTAAGCATATCTAGCTTTGTGGTAGAATAATTTGAGTGAGCATATTAACGGTGTTATATATCACACATGTGAAATATTCAAAAAAAATTCAGCATATGGGTTTATTATTATCATGTCTAGTTTATATGGTCCAAATTTTAGACCAGGTAGTTGAGAGAAGTAGAAGTTATACAGCTATAAAGATATCCTTCTAAGCATATTAAAATGGTTTCCATAGTCAAATATACACAAGGCAAATTTTAAGCTAGTTGGAAGATCAATGGTTTTCACTTAATTTAATATTTAAAATCCAATAGAGCACGATGAAGTCAAAGTGTCAAAGGTCCCTCCAAGTGAACACACTAATGCCAAGTGTCATATCCTTGAAGGTTGGATAGATATAAAAATTGAGATTTTTAGAAGATCTGATGGTGCATAGGTGATCATGTGAAAGAGATCCAATAGAGCAAATTGACTCCAATTTTATAAAGTTCTCAATGTTTATCGACACATTGATAAGTTAAAGACTGAGTAGGTTCAAGAAGATCGATGGAGTAGAAGTGATCTAAAGATATAAGAAGCTATGAGATGAGGTCAAAGTGTCAAATTTTAATGACAAAGTCAAGGTAAATGGAATACATCATTGAAGATTTAATGACATGTGAAATCTTGGATGAGAAAGATCTAATAGAGTGAGTGGACTCAGATATAACAAAGTGATGGATGTTTAACATCTCAATAGAGATTAAAAATGTGCATCTTTGAAGATCAAATGAAAATCATGACCTTTTCAAAGAATTATTGAATGGACACATTTAAAATTTGAGATATTTGAATATGGACCATTAGATCATGGTGCCAAAGAAAATATCAATGATCAAAATTTAAAGTCATGTCTAAACAAATGGTTAGTTATAGGAATATGTAAGAACTTGTGTATAATCCATGAATCTCAACATAGATAATGAGATTGATCGATATAACCAATAAAATCTACATTAAATATATTATGAATCAAAACATGAGTCTAACAGATGCTAAAGATAGTAAAGAGACCTCTAATTATGGCTTAATGCATATAATCAAGATGTGGGAAACTTATAGCTCATTTCATAATGAACTAGAGTTCAGAATTGGTGTGATGTGTTATAGTTTGAGTGTGAACACACTAAAGAATCAAAACCTATATCAAATGCTTATATATATTATATCTATGACAAAGAAGATAAGCTAATGTTTTTGTAGCTAGAACCATTAGAATTGTGTCAAATGAAAATATATGGACACAAAGGTAGAAGTGCAAATAAGATGAGTTGTTGTTAAATAGTGTCAAATATAGAAATATAGTGACACAGAGGAATAGAGTGAGAGTGAGATGAAGTGTGTCAAATAGATGCATATCTAGACATAGAGATACAGGGGTAGAGAGGAAGAAAGGCACACAAAAATAATGTGCAAATAATGAGAAATTAAAGATTAGACTTATAACAAAGAATAGAGCTTGATTAGTTTATGAATCAATGTTGTAATTTGGATTTATAGCTCCATAGTCTAATTGGTTGGTGCCATCAAATAAGTTTATTTGGTGCACAGTTAGGGGATTGGTGTCTCTTTAGGGTTAGTGACCTTAAACATTATAACTAATGAGGTTAATATAAGTGTGTACTTAGTTAGGGATTTGGTTCTTCCTTAGAGTTAGTGATCTTAAACTAGGGGATTGGTTTCTCCTTAGTATTGGTGTCCTTAAATGTAACCAGTGAGTTTTTTATAGTGAGGCTTTGACTATGAGGTTGGATTAGAATAGTAGAATCTAGCATCTATTCTCACTATGGTTTTTCCCTTTGGATTTTCCATATATAAATCTAGTGTCATGAGTATTTGTGTGTGTATGATCTTTAAATATTTGATTAGATCTACATATATCTTTTAATCTTCATTGAAAGTATTAAAGAACTAGTTTTAATTGATACTTTGATTCACCCCCCTCCCTATATCTAGTTATGTTCTAACAACAATATCTATCATTGCCATGATCAAGTCTTATGACTGCATGCTATATTAGTGTGAGTATTTGATGTATTTTCACATTGGAAGAGGGAATGATAAGGTATTTTTGTATGATTATTACATGATTATAATAGACTCATTATTATAGGCTTTAAGATAGCATAGTATTCCTTATTTTGAGGACATACAAATGCCTATTTATGTGTACATCTTTCTATTCTATAGTCAATGCAAATGCTTTGCATGTCTTCTATTTTGATTAATATTGTCCTCAAATTTTTACACCTACAAAAAAACTCAATAAATAGGAATGAAATACATATCAACAAACTCCCCTATCTCATTGCATACCTCAAATATCTTATTCTTGAAAAACTATTATGACTCCCCTTTTGACCTCATAGATTATGCACTTATTTCCTACTCTTAAAGATGAATCACCTCCTTATTATCTCCTCCTAAGAACTTTACTTTCTTAGTTACTTCTAGGATCACAAATCACACCCAATTCCTATCTTAGATGTTCAAAAGTAGCCTTTGGAAGAGGCTTAGTCATGATATCTACAATCTGATCCTTGGTTGATACAAATTCAAGATTCACACTTTGTTCACTTACCTATTCTCTTAATAAATGATACTTGATAGGAATGTTCTTGGTCCTTGAGTGCATGATAGGATTCTTTAAAACACTTATGTCACTAGTATTATTATAAAAGAATAGGAGTATGACCATCAAACTCCACTTTGTAGTCTCTTAAGGTTTGTCTCATCCCTATCACCTGAGTACAACATGAAGATGCTACAATGTACTCATCCTCACAAGTAGATAAAGCTAATGATGGTTTCTTCTTGCTTATCCATGAGACTAGGCACTTACCTAAGAAGAAGGCTCCTCCACTAGTGCTCTTTCTATCATCTAGACTCCTAGCCTAATCTTCATATGTATAGGCTACTAGATCAAAAAATTTACTCCTTGGATACCATAATCCATACTCCATAGTTACCTTTAAATATATAAGTATCCTCTTGAATAATTTTAGATGAATTTCCTTAAGATTTGGTTGAAATCTTCCCACAAGACCTATTTCTTACATGATGTATGGTCTAGAGGTAATAGTATACAACAAACTCCCAATCATTGATCTATATTTTGTCTAATTGACTCTTGAAGATTAATCTTCCTTGCTTATCATACATCTTGTAACCATATGTGTACTTACATCCTTGAAATATTCCATTTCAAACTTATTTCACATCTCTTTTATATACTTGACCTATGAAAGGAACATACCTTTTTCAAATTGATTGACTTGAAGTCCAATAAAGAAGGATAGTTCTCCAAGCATAGACATTTCAAACTCTAACCTCATCATCTCTGTAAAGGCCTTGGTCATGTTCTCATTAATTCCACCAAATATGATATCATCCATATAGATCACCACTATCAATTGATGGATATTTTCAGTCTTGATATAAAGGTTAATAATTGTAACTCCTCTCTTGAAATCTTAGTCAAAAGTATACTTATATAGTCTAGCATACCAAGCTCTAGGGACTTATTTTAGACAAAAAAGGGCCTTATTATACATTAGTCCTTGTTATTAACCAATAGGAAACCCTTAGGTTTCTCAATGTACACTTCTTCCTCTAAGTTCTCATTTACTAAAGCTAACTTGGCGTCCATCTGGTATATCTTGAAGCCTTTGAAACTTGCATAGGCAATAAAAAACCTAATAGCCTCTAACTTTGATATAGGATCAAATGTTTCCTCAAATTCAACTCCTTCTACTTGAGCATATCCATTGCATCCTAGTATAGACTTATTTATGGTGACTTCTCCATTATCATTCAACTTGTTTCTAAACACCCATTTTATAGCAATGATATTTTTATTTTTAGGCCTAGGTACGAACTCCCAAGTCTCATTATTCTCAATTTGATTTAACTCTTCATTCATGGAATCTATCCAAAAGTTATCTTTAATTTCTTCTACATATATTTTAGGTTCAAAATTACACAATGAGTAAATATTCACTTGATTAACATCACTCACTATTCTTCTTCTTATTTGTATACATGCACTCTTGTTTCAAATGATCTGAGATTCAGGATGATCCTTTTGAATCTACCTAGAAGGACCTTTTGAATCCTTTCTCTCCTAAATTTAATCTTCATCCTCATCTATCTATATTTATCCTTCATCATTCTTTGACTGAGAATATGATTTATTTATCTCATCAACCTTCACATTTATGCTCTCCACTATATTTTGCAATCTCTTGTTGTATCACCTATAGGTATCACTAATTGATGAATATCCCAAGAAAATACCTTCATTAGACCTTGATTCAAACTTGCCTAAGTCCTCATCTCTTTTGATATAACATTTACTCCCAAATACCTTAAAATTCTCAACACTTGTAGGTCTGCCATCCCATCATTCATATGAAGTCTAATCACCATTGATACTAATCTATCTTATGTTAAAAGTGTAAACTAAATTACCCACAACTTCTCTCCAGTAGCCATCAGACAACTTTTACTCATTCAACATGGTCCTTGACATTTTTTGAACTATTTTATTCTTTCTTACAACCAGCCCATTTTGTTGAGGTGTTCTAGTAGCTAAGAACTATCTTCTTATTCTATTGACCTCAAAAAACTCATCAAACTAATTTGAACAAAAACCTCCTCCTTTGTCAGACCTAAGATACTTGATCTTCACATTCATATCATTTTCAACCACCAAATCCTTGAAATTTTTGAACTTACCTATAGCTTCTGACTTCTATTTCAAGAATGTTACCCAAGTCATTCTTGTGAAGTCATCTATAGGTAACATAAATTAGTTATCACCTTAAATTATTTGAATCCTTGTAGGACCACATAGACCAGTATGAATTTATTTTAAAGGTCTATTATTAGAGTATTATTTAGACTTGAATCTCCTCCTAGTCTACTTACCATGTTGACATTACTTGTAAAGATCATTTTCAAGTTTGTAAATTTTAGGCATGTCCTTAATGGAACCCTTGGAGATGATATTGACTATATAATCAAATTTAAAATGACCTAACCTCCTATGCCATATCCAACTTTCATCTACCTTGATTATAAAACACTTATCTTTTATGATCTCATTCAATACATATAGATTGTTCTTAGGTTTATTGGCTTTGGAAATCAACCTCCCTAATTTTTCTCTCCTTATCTCAAAACTTTTCTCTTGAAAACTTAGGGTATGTCCTTGGGTGCCCATTTGACTTAAACTCAACAGTTTGTGTTTCAATCTATCTACATACAATACATTTTCTATCTTGGTCTTCCCATTGTCCAAGCTCAAAGTACCTTTGTCAACTATGTTATAAGATGTGTTATCTATAAACCTCACTAAACCTATGGAATTGTTCTTCAAAGTGATGAATTTTCTCTTATCTCCTATCATGTGACATTAAAAACCACTGTCTATGTACCAATTCAAATCTTCATTCTAAGTATGAAAGGTAGTTTGGGCTATCATAGATTCTTCTCCTCTAGATTCTTACTTCTCTTTCATCTTACCCATAGGGTTTGCTTTCTTGATCCATTGTTTAGCATCATGACTACATGTCTTCTTAACATGACTAGTTTTCCTTATAGATATTGTTTTAAAATCTCTTACAATATGTCCTCTTTTCTTGTAGTTATAACATAGGATTTTACTTCTCCATCTATAGTCAATAACTCTATGTCCAAATTATCTGCAAGAGAAATAATAAACAATGAAATAATCCACATAGTTTGATTATTTAACCTTATTTATATTTTTATGATTATTGGATGATACAGCACTGCCTTTGATATCCTTTGATGGAACAAAACCCTTCTTGGCTTGTAGATGATTTACTTCAAAATTGACCACTTTTGCATAGGTATTTATTCTACTAGATTTATCACTCCTTGATTAATTATTGTCTTTTGGAAACTGACTCTCCTTGAACTCTTTTTCTTCTTATTTGAAACCATGTCTTGTCATGTCATGAAAGGAACTTTGACTATCCAAAATATTTTTAAGCTTTCTAGTACTCTCCTTAAATTTTTGATATGTCTTTATCTTTATTACATCTTGCTCAACTTGTGCCTATAAAGTATTTACTTTCACTCTAATCGGAGTGAATTATTCCATATGAGTATTCTCTTTTGAAAAACTTTCACAAGTTGTTTCAATTGCTATGGATATATCCTCATTGCAATCATAATAAACACTTTCATTATCAAAATACATATATGTAATCCAAAGATGTCCCTTAGAATGTTAGGTCTAAAAAAAATACCTAGCTATGATATCAATTATTTGAAGAATAACCACTAAGAGGGGGGGTGAATCAGTTTACAAACTTTTCTTTCAATTCCATATATCATTCATTAATCAATTAGACTAATCTAGAGATATAATAATGCATAATCAACCATTCATATGAGCATGAATTAGGAATATAAAACATGAGCATAAGATCTATGTGGTAAAACCTCATGTGGAATAAAACCCACTAATATAAATATTGGACTATAGTCATATAAGAAATGAATTAATATTTAGTGAGACACCAACCCCTCACTAGTCAAGCACCAACTCAACTGGTCCTTTAAAAAGTACCAATTTGTAAGGAGACACCAACACCCCAGGTGAATCAAAACCAAATAAACTACATAGAACATTTTATCACCTTTAGACACTTTTTTTTCAATCAAATTATTATGATCCCCTTCTTTTATTCTTCACACTCTTCACACTCTTTAAAACAACCTATTAAGTCTCTTTGCTCAATTAGCCATTTTCTTAGCAAAATTAGGTTATATGACCTTACTCATAATATTTATAAACAATTTTATAACTTATTTAAATTATAAACACACCTCTCTTATTTTATTTAATCCCTCTACCTAATTTTAAAACTTATGTTCTATTTGCTCATATCCTTAATATTCTAACTAGTCAATTAAGCATATTAGACATTCTTTTTATACTTGACTCTTTCTCTCACCCACATTGGCCAAAAAAAAAACTTAAAAAACTTATATCACCATTATAATATATAAAATAACATGTTTCACAAGTTATAAAACCATTACATAGGTTGGTCACCACTCATAAGGACCAAAACAACCATTAAGCTTAATAGAGACCTAATACAATTAGGCCTTCTCAAAGCACATGTTTCATCTTGACCACATTGGAACATAAAATGGATTAAAAAATTAAAAAATGATTTAATTAAACCCATAATAATCTCACTTTATTTCCCAAACACCACTTAGCTCATTTCACTCCTTGAACCACACCATTAGGTCTACATGCAATTAGCCTTCTCACTATCAGAAAGTCTATCTTGAATATCTAAAATAGAGATTCATATTTTACACATAAACAAATTAAAAAATGAAATTTATAGAAACTAAATGACCTGATTAATCACCAAGTCCATTATAATTCACCACACATGGCAAAGGACCTCAAATTGATCATTTCCATATGCTCACTCAAAACTACACACCAGCTTCAAAACCTAGTCAAGAACCTTTGAGTTTTCACACATTCATAGGAGTTTATCATGCATAAAAATACATTAAAATGAACCTATGAGAAATATATAAAAAATTAATATGCAATTTATTCTTTAAATCTATACATAATAACTCGAGAACATCATTCTCACTCACACATAGAAAACTGCCTATAGTTCCAAAACATAGTCATGGATACCAAGACTTAGAACACTTGTGTAAACACTTTTATGAACTTAAAATGGTTTTATATGATATTTAATTATCCTTATAACATATTTAAATAGATATATTACAATTTTAAATATTAATATTGGTCTTATAGACCAATCTCGTGTCTTCACCCTAGATAGATCTCACTGTGTTAGACAGGTCACTGAGAACAAATATCTACTTGTATATAAGCATCATCAAATATTATATTTAAGGATTAAAATGATATAGGTATTTAAATATTACCCCATGCATTTGGATCAATCACTAATCTATTGCAACTTATACCTAATCTCAATCTCACTTCTCCCTAGTTTTCTCATTATCTTCTTCATTAGGCCTTTTTAGTGATAGGCAAACTTTCATGACCAGTTTATCCTATTTTAAGTATATAACCTAATTATAAACCACCTTAAATATCTAAAAAATTTGTTATTTGACTTGGTCAACCCTACTTACTATATCAAAAAATTGAGAAATAAGGGATTTCCTTAGTTTCTACTCACTCTTCTAATATACCAATGCCACCTGGAGAAATCTAGTAGAGTCCTATACATGATCCAATCATCAAAATATGTCATCTAATACATTATGAGGCATTCTCGATAAGATATTCCTTATCAAGTAATTATGAGGGTTTCTAGAGGGTTTAGACTGCCTTCCATTATTAACAATAATTTATAAAGTATTACACCTAAAATCCAAAATTAATGTCAATAAATTTGATCTAGGAATATTCCCTAATTTCCATGAACTTATTAGGATCTCATGAAAAAATTTAACATGCCAACGAGCATAAGAAAATTATTCTCAGGTCTACAATACCTCATTTTATCCACATAGAAAACCTCAAAAGCAAATTTCATGCCTTTTCCTTTAGATTTTGACCATAAATTTGGTAGAAACACTTAACACAATTTCTCACACCTCTAAAAATTCTCTCATGATTTATGAAACGTTGAAAAATGAAATTGACCCCTCACTAGGCCATACTAGGTCTCTTTGCACATTAGGCCTTGAACTGGTAGTCACACTTAGACCATGAACACATATTGAAAATTATTTTACTATTATAAACACACCATAATAATGTCATATGACCTCATACCATGCTTAAACACTTCCACACATCTTCTTTCAAGCCTCAATCTACTCACCTCACTATGGTACCAAGCATGTACCTTCTCACTAGGTTTCTCAAGTATATACTCATGAACTCAACCTAAAAAAAAATAAAGACAACTCATAATGACATGAATGTAACTTTAAATAAATCAAATAAAAATCCATTTATACCTTATAACACATTCTCAACAATATCTTTTATAATTCACTCATTTAGCATTGAGTATAGGGCTTTCATTCCATTTCATTTTCCATTAATGTCCAACATCTCCAAGATTATTTTAATCATTTAATTCAAATTGTACCACTTTAATTTTATGAGTATGTGACATATATTTTATATCAACTTGGATAAATTCCACATTGTATCAATTAACAAGTGTCACCTTGTCATTACTTTCATGCAAAATCAAAAATCCCACATAACACACCTTCAATAATTAGTTATTAGGATTTGTGTTGAGACCAAGCCTACAAATTATTACAATGCCCCAAATACATTAAAAAAAATGTGAAACCTATCGATTAAAAAAATTCAAATAAAATCTCAGAAGACTAAATCTTGCAAATAAAAATTTTGAACAACAAATTTTTGAACAAAATATCTAAAGACCAAATCATGTAAACAAAACTTTTGAAGACCCCAAAGTCACACTTTGTAAAAGTATTGAAATGCCAAAACTTATGAAGTGCAAAATATCATGAAAACCAAAATATGTTGAGGATTAAAGGTTCTGATGAGTAAAATTCATGAACAAATTTTTTGAAGACCTAAATTTTTGACAACACAGATGCCAAAAACTACTTCTTGAACAAAAGTTCTAAAGATCAAAGATAGGTGAAATACATAACTTGTGAAGAGTAAAATATATTAAGTCTAAAACATTGGATTTTATGTCCACATGCATATATGAAAAACTCTCAAAAGAATTTTATAAATTTGTTTGAATAAATCACATAGTGAAAACCTGGATAACAAATAAATTCCTATTACATTTATATTGAATAATATTCATCCACATAAAGAATAATAAATTTTAAATCTTTTAATATTACTAAATACAAATATAAATGATGATGAAAAGAAATTTCAAAATAAAACTAGATGTTTCAAAAGTTTAATGGGTCCCTACTGAATAAAACTGAGAGTGGGGGTATGTTGAGTACAACAAATGGAGATTCACAGGGGGGAATACTCCTGAGTAGTTCAATAACCCATAAATTTTGGATAGAAACCACAAATCAAATGTGAATCATACAAAAAATAATAATTGAACCAAAAAAAATGAAATATACACCCAATACTTCATACAACATACTAGCCTTGCTCATACCTTCGATTTGTGTGATGAAGTGATTTTATTTTACTCTCATCTTGAGTATTTTAGCAAGGACTTGGAATAAATTATAGGTTTCATTATAATTTCCTTGAATCATATCAAAATTAGGTGATCTTGGGCATTTCTCTACTTCCATCTAGATGTCCATAGACTTGATAGAGATACCTTTGGTTCTTCCTCTTTTCTTCCCTCATATTATTGTATGATGTGTGATACATTGATCTTATTTTATCATATGAGTCTTTGATCACTTTATATTTTATTTTTGGTTTACTTATCACTCTTTAGGATACATTGGACTTTTTTTAGAATATGAATGAAAGAAAGAGAGTGAGAACCATCATGAGCTGGTGTATGTGAAAACCTTATTTACTAGAATGTCTCAACTAGCTATATTGATATCAATGGATATTACCATAAATAGGTGTTAACATGGGAAGTGTATTTGATCCAAATATATGAGATAACTTTCTAAATTTGTATGGAGTAGTGAGAGAAACTTTTACATACCTGATAAAAGTATTTAATTGTGATATAACCATAATTAATTTGTTTATTGCATACTTGAATTTTGAAAATCTCATAACAAAGGTGAAAAACCTACAAAAAACCATTTTATGTGCTCTATTTTATGTTCTTCCCATGTTTTTTCTTTATTTTGGAACTTCTCTTATGGATTCAACATACATAAACTTAAGCAAGGATGAAAAGCCTAGTGAATTGGATATTAGTTTGTTGAACCAAGAATAATCAATCCAATTGTCACAAAATAAAGAAATCTATTCTATAAAATAGGGAACTAAACTAAAGGAAATAAAAACATTTAAAACTAGAAAGGCTAATCTAGAGATCAAAAAATTAATTTAAAGAAATAAATTGATAGAAAATAAGAAACCTAACTATGAAATGGTAATCTAACCTAATCCTACCTATACCTCAACATTTGTTGTCACTCATAGACATATTTACATGGTAAAAAAATGAATTAGTGTTTCAAAAACTTCCCATTAACTAGATTTGTCAGTCTATTACCTTGGAGGTCACTTAAATAGAAATAATTGTTACCCAAGATCTATGATATCTGATAAGGTCTAGATCATAAGGGGGTAAAATTTCATGTTGTCCTTTCTTTTCATGGTCTTTGTCCTATAGAATCAACAAATTAGACATTTTGAATACTTTAAACTTTACTCTTCTATCAAACCACCTTTTGACCAAGTCCTGATGCTTACTTAAATGAAGCAAAGTTTCATTCCTTGAATCCTCCATTTATATTATATCTAATAAATAAGACTCCACTTTCTCACTTAGTTCTATGTACTCTTGCATAAATTGATATGTTGTAAATTTAAGCATGATTGGGAATATTGGTTCTCATCCATAGACTAACAGGTAAGGTGAAACTTTGAAGGCCTACTTGAATTTTATTTGGTCCACCCATAGTGCATATTTTAGTAGATGATACCATTCTCTAGTTTTTTCTACAACTATATTTTTAATGGCTTTAATCAGGTTCTAATTTGTTGATTTAGACAATCTATTTCCTTGTGGGTAATGATTAGAAGATGACCTAATCATGATTTGATTATCATGTGCCCATTCTATGAACTTAGTTGATTGGAATTCTTTCCCATTGTCATAAAATAAGTAAATTGGGGTAATAAACTTAGTTGTGATGTTTTCTTCTAGAAAATTGATTATATCTTGTGCTGTAGAATGTTTTGTAGTTGTTTCTTCAGTCCATTTGGTGTAGTAATTTATGGCTCTAAGAATAAATTTGTGTATAGCTAAATAATTTAGGTTGATGAAACTGATTAAATACAAACCCCACTAAGCAAATGTATTTCCTTCAATAATATAATATAATGGAATTTCTACATGTACTTGTCTTTTTTTCTAAGACCTAGCATTCATGGCATGTTCTTACATGGGTGTGTGCATCTTTAAAGACTATTTGAAAATAATATCTTATTCATATAATCTTATGTGATGTGGTTTTTTTAGATGGATTACCACTACCAATATTATTTTGTAGGTTATCCATGTTTTTTTAGCTTCTTCTCATGATATTCATCTTAGGTATATGCCTTCATAATTTCTTCTATAGAGGATTCCTTTTATGATCATGTATTGAGTAGCTTTGAGCTTCAAGGCTCTCTTTTATTTTATAATGAGTTGTATGAGATAAGTACATGTGAGTAAATATTTAATGATATATGTGTAACAATCTCCTCTAGATACATGGGTCTGATAAACCCCCTCAATGGTGGTGTATGAGTCAGGCTCAATTATAAGTTGAATGATGCCTTGTCCTATGACAATTTTGGTAGGCTTGATTTCTATGTCAAAATCCTATAATTTTTCCATCCATTTTACTTTTCTCTCTCCCAATTCATTCTATATAATGTGATCTTGACAATAGGGTCTGGGACAATACTGATAATATTATTTCTCAAGATGTAATCTTTGAATTTCTTTACTACTTTGACAAGAGTAAAAATATGGTTGTTTATCATGGAGTAATTTATCTCTACTTAATTCAAATTCATGCTCATGAATGAAATAATATACTCACTTTCATCCTTATTTTAGGTAAGCACAAAAAAAAAATGTGTTTTGAGGAAAATGAGTAAAAGGAAAAGTCCTTATTGAAGTCTAAGATAATTAACACTAGAACCTAATATATGACATCATTGATGTATTAAAAAGACTTTTAGGACTCTAGTGTCCATTATACTTTGGCTTTATTTCTTAAGTATCACATTCAAAGGTCTAATAATTTATAAAAACCTAAGATAAACTTCCTCACAAAATTTATCTTTCCAAAGAAAGACTTGAGCTCTTTATTTCTATTTAGGAATGTAATTTTAGAAATTCCTTGAACTTGAATCAAATCAATGGTGATCCCATCCTTTTTTATGATGTGCCCTAATAATTTTCCCTAAATAACATAAAATATGTTTTTTTATGGGTTTAGCGAGATACCAAACCTTCTACATCTTTTAAATATTGATTGTAGATGGCCTATATGATCAATTATGTTCTTTAAGAAAATAGTGATGTCATTCATGTAAATGATTATGAATTTACCTACTGGACATTGAAATTCAAGGTCCATGGTTCACTAAAAGGTGGATCTTACGTAATTTAGCATGAAAGGCATCCTCTTGTTTCACTAAGTACCCCACTTTGTAATAAATGAAGTCTTCATCCTATCTTCAGATTCTACCAGCACCTAGTTATATCTTGAAAAACCATCCAAGAAGGACATCATCTATAACCATTTAATATCTATATCACCTCATCCATGGAATGCATAGGGTATTTTTATTTCTCATAATATTTATTTAGGTTCCTGAAGTCAACACACAATTTTATTTCCCCTCTTTTTTTTACTAGAACCAGATTGGAAACCTAAAATGAGTGTTTGATAGGGAACATTATCATAGCATTCAACAAATTATCTACTTCCTTTTGGATGAGTGGTTCAAGGATGGTATTGATATGTCTCTATATTTATCTAAATGTATTATGGTTTGGATTCAATGGGATTTTATGGGTGATGACTGTAGGATTAAACAAAATTAGGTATTCATAGGTCCATGAAATCACATCTTTATACTAGATGAGCAAACCTTTCATCCTTTATCTTTATTTTTGGGTAAAACTAAGACCAATTTTAACATAACATGGATCACTCTCATCCCCAAATTTTTTTGTTGAACTCATATTCATTGACTTTAGGCTACCTCAACTACTAAGCTTGGGATCCATATCAAATGCTCTCTCCAAAGAAACCATCCCTAAAGGAAGACAATTTTATTTAAGTTGAATCCTTATTCTCCCAATTCCTTATGACATAAATAATTTACTTATTTATCATAAATGATTTTAGATTCAAATTTCCTTGAATACATCAAAAATTAGACAATCTATTTGTCATCATTAAACACCTAGAAATTTTATATATTATTAGGAATCATTGGGTAAGGCACAAGATCAATAAAAAATCTTTATAATTTAGACTCCTATAATAGTTCTAATTTGGTAGCTAAATCATCTAGTGAGTCATAAATATGGTTTTATTCCATAGGAACATCTACTATGTTGAATGCCACAAATGACTCAATCAAATCCTAGGGCTGGTGTTTGTATTTTGTAAGATATGATACTTTGAACTGGTCTTTATTTCTTCCCTGATTAGTCACCATATCTAAATATCCATATATTATAAGTTTCTTGACATTATATTTGAGAAAAAATTATAGCTCCAAAATTAATGCCTCATATTATGCTCTATTATTGGTGCATGGAAATTACAACTTGTAAGTTAAGTACTTATTACCTAGTAGGTCAACCAATTTGATACCAATGCCTAATCCTTGCTTGGATATTGCACTATCAAAGTGGAGAGTCCATAATTGGGAGGGTCCTTAGAATTTTAGCCTTTGTACCTCATACTTCATGGTAAAGGTATAAATCCCAAAATTAGGATATTTATAATTTAATTATTCATTCTTAACATTGTATTTCATGCTAGGATATTTTACTCTCATCTCTTTGTCAATTTGAATTTGATTTAGAATACCTCTCCAAGGTAGCCAAACGTGAGACAAGTCTATTTTTACATACCCTTTTAGCATCTTTAACCAATTTTTACTTAGTAATAGTCCATATACCTATGTTATGTCTACCATAAAGATGTTTATAATCATATTCACACACAACTCATATGTATTTTGACTGTGTACATCAACCAGCTCTCCAAATGTAGGCACTACTATTTTATCTAACTATAAAACCATCATCTTGGATGGGATTGGATGTAATCCTAGATTATAACAAATAGGAGTTGTCATTATAATGGCTAAAGCTCTAAAATCAACTAAACAATTGTGTATATTCTTACCAAATGATCTGATAGTTAATAAGAAAGGAGGAATTTTTGGATTACTTTTATATATAATATTGGTATAAGTGGATTTTGGCTTCTTTGAAATATACTTCCATGTAATGGACCTCCATAGGAGATCCATCTATTTAGTAATATGAGCCAATTAACGAAGATTGATGTTTGCCTTCATCTTCTTCATATGCTCAATGATTTTGTATCTTCATTTTATATGTTCTTCATTATTCAAAGGTTGTTCAATACCTTTTGGGGGAGGTGGATTGTTATCAACCTTTGGATTTAAGGTAATAATCATCTTGTTTGGGGGAACATATGTAGTGAAGGGCTACTTGTTCCTCAAATTATAATTGCTTATTTATAACTATTGGAAAGCATGTACTTCATCTTATTTATCCTGTAGCATATTATCATCTTATCTTGGAAAAGAAAACTCATGAGTTTCAAATACCATAGCTATGCTTGAGGAACTAACATCATGAGGGAACTCTTATGGATTATTCATTAAATCTTGCCTCACCATCTCCCTCTATAATATTTCAAATGTTGTACAAAACTCAACACAATAAAACTCACCATGTTGTGATGTGTTATGAACCCTACACCAATTGGATAGAGTTTTCTCCACTATGTTGATCTCTAAAAAATTATTAGCTTGGTAACTTTTTTCATTATTTTTGGGCTTTTTGAAATGTATATCATATCCTTAAAACTGAAATTTTTGTTTATTGTTCAAAGTAGTAGCATTACCTATCTTCCTTTGAATACCCAAGAAGTCATTATTTATATTTTAAAGCATCCTCTATATATAATATAATTCTACTTTGGTAGAATCCACACCCTATGTGACTGAAATATTGGATGGGAGTGAATGTTGACTCTACTGTTGACAATTCATTTGTGCAGGGTTATTCAAGAATCCATAGTTTTGATTTGGTGTATGTTGCATCATAGGAGGTAGTTTATATAATTGATTTTGGTTAAATGTTGGAACGTTATAATTCACATGAGGCATTGTATTTAAAGTTGGGAAACTAGTATTAAGGCTTTGAGTGACAAGTATCTAATGATTTAGCTACCTATCAATGTTGATCTCTTCTTCATAGCCCAATGATAGAGTGTTAGAAACAATAACTCTTCACAAAAATACTATAGTAATTACATCTAGATCATTCTTGTAAATTTTGAGTGGTAGTGTTGTTGGTGGTTTATATTTAGTGTTTATCCAAGGTACATCTTTTGAAACCTCACATTAAAATCATAGATTAGCTCATTAATATCCCTCTTCATACTAGTGAAATGTTGATACACCACACTTGGACTAGCAACCTATCTAAATTGGTCAATAAAAGTGATTTACCATGAGTTCCATGAAGTAATTGAGTTCTCTATAAAATTAAATAACCAATCATAAGTAGCATCATACAATGTGAATGGAAAAAACCTACATGAAACATCTTCATTAGTAACATTCATCAATATTAAAGCAGCTTTGAAAGACTTGATATGCTCCTCTGGCATTCTTCCTACTAAAGGGGAGAATGAATGTAGGTATTTATTTGGATTCCTAGGTAAATCATACACATCTAATGGGATTGAAATAGTAGATATGACTAGCCAAGGTTAATCCATAAGATTATTAATGTATTAGATGTTTATTATTTAGGAAGGTGTCTTGACCTAAGGTAATAATATAATAACTGGTACAAATCTAGGCTTTAAATGAATTAATAAAGATGAAACCAAAAGACTGGTTTGGAATCTAGACTTGGTTACTCTCTTGAGTGTTTCTAGTGCAACTCAAATGTAGGGGACAACTTTTTCTAGGGAAAACAAACAATGGTTATATCCCTCCTTCTCTAGCTAGATTTACTTTCTATTTATGGGGTTTATGCACACCATAGATTTTATGAGGTAATATTTAAATTTTTAGGATCTCAATGGAGATAAACTCCACTTTAGGACACGAGTTGTAGGTATAATTTAAACAATCAAGTTGTGGAATAGTAGGTTGAGCATGTAGGTTATTAACTAGGTGTGAATAGATGAGTGAAACCTAGAATAAATTTAAAAAATGGGTAGATCTAAAAAAACTCCAAAAATGGGAAAGGTAGGGCATATAATAAGGCTTTGTGATTTCAAAATGGATTACTTTCAGGATGATATCTTTATGGACAACTGTCTTAATACCAATGCTTTTAGATAGTAGCTATTGTACACACACATGAAAAAATAATAGGATAGTTTGGGTAAGAATCTATATAGTAAAATCTAAGGTGTCATCTAAAGGTTTATTCCATTTAGAGTAGTTGTTACACACCCTTATTCTTAATATTATAGCTTGAATTAGAGAGTTATCTAAGGTAACTAATACTCATAGCTAAAAGGATATATCAAGGAAAACACTCTTACACACTTAGAGATTTGAAATTATAAACCTAATTATATATAATCAATGATATTTACTAATCATATAATAGATATTACACATATTCAATCAGCATACACCAATAATAACAATAAGGAATTATAGGTAGCTTTTACACACTTTAAATTACTAAATCAAACAACCAAGAAAGTAAACGCAATTTATTCACACAAAATTGGAATGGAAAAACATCAACATAGTTGTGTGACAATCAAAATATTATTTCTTATGTTGATAAATTTTCAAAATATTTAAAATAAGAGGATTATAAGTATAAATATATTTGAGGAGGGGTCACCTCATATTCCAAATTATTACAAAAGTCTAAAATTACATGTTAATGATACTTAGAATGAAAGTTATAATTAATGCAAGATCTAAATGCATGTCTAAAATTAGTCAAAACTAAGTCTATTGAAATTAGAATTGATCTTACAAATCCATGCAATGTGTTCATGTTTACAAAACTATTCAATCAACTATTACACATCTTAGTTACATTATCAATTTACATGAAAATTACATATAAAAATAGCTGAAGAAACTAATATTTAGTAGTTGTTGTGGCTTGCATGGTTGAAATGATAGTCATTGGAAGGACTATAGTGGAAGGTGTAGCTAAATTAAAAGACCTAAACATATCTTATTGCTTTGATTTTAGTTCCTATTAGTGCTTTTATCTAATGTTATATTACAACCTTATTACATCCATGTTTAAAAGAGAGGGTTATGTATCCTGGTGGCCTATGGTAAGCATGCATGATCCATCTTGGTGGATCAAAATTACACCCAAAATATCTCCACCTATGTGACCTTATTCCTAGAAAAACCCAATTGTTGTTTAATTTCTTATATTGTGCATCCTTAGAGACATTGCTAAAAATTTGTTGATGCATGCTAGAGTAGCTGATCGAAATTGGACCTAGTTATTAATTTTCCTAAGAGATATAGGGCTTAGGATAATTTTAACTCATCCAAAATTTGTATAACATGTTTTTTTAATTATGTTAGTTTAGGAATCAAGGCTTGTGTGTTTGATACCTAGTACCAAACCTTTGATGTCTTGATAACCACCATATTGAAAGAATTAGATGATTTTAATGGCATCATTAAATCAAGATGACTATAATCTTTATTATTTTTGTATAATACTAGTAAATTCAACTTATTTTCATCTTATTTCAAATAATTAAATAATTGAATAGTTTCAATAATGTGAGGGGATAATTCATCCCTTATTGAACTAATTATTTCCAAAAAATTATATAGTCTAAGAGCTATGTTTTGTACATCACCTTCAATTTCTCTAGGAACTTGCTCTATTTTTTCTATTCTCTTACTTTCTTTACCTCTTTTTGTAACTCTTGTCTAGCTTCTTTAGTCCCTACATGAAGTTCTAGTAAATCCTCTATTTGAATCTTAAATAAGACTTAAAATCCTCGTCATATGAAGACTCACCATGTCTCTTATTATTTCTCTTAGACAAAGAGAAAACATATTTAGTTTATTTTGAAACTAAGCCTTGTCCATATTCATCCTATATTTTCCTTATTTGACCATTTAGATAGTTCCTATTGATTTGTCAAAAATGGAGATCATAATGGGATGCTTTGTTATTGTTAAATTAGGTCTTTGGGAGGTTTAAGCTTCTAGGTTTGCATCCCAATGTGTGATTAACAACTGTGTAACATTTGCTACTTAAGTGTCCTTGATAGTGGTTTTTAAAACATCCCCTTAAGACTACATTAGTGCCTCTACATGCAATGGGTATGGTAATGATGGTAATATGATATTAGACCTATCTACATTACCAAACTAAGGCATTGAAAGAAAAATATAAGCAATTTTCTTCTTCTTAGATTTGGTAGAGGGGATAATAGAAGTATTTTGGGTTATAGTGGACTAAGGCATGGGGAATCCAAACTAAATTGATGATACATGCAATTGATTTATAGTAAGGGATCCCCTATTTTTCTTAAAATGTACGTTCTTGGACTTAGGGGAGTAGGGGAAACTATGACTAAATTAATATCAGGGGTATAAGAGATAACCTCAACACTAGAAATAGGAGGAATTGTAAAAATAATAATAAGAATGGGAGTAGGGGAAATAGGGAGGTTATAATTTTCAAATCCAAAAGAATCAATGCAAATTGGTTCTTTAGTTCTCCCAAAAGAGCTTGCAGTAGCAGGAATTTCCTTCACCTCTTGCTCTAACTTAACATTTGTCATTACAATTGATGGTGTATCTTGGGATGGTCCTTCCCATAATGAACTTGAAACAATTGTATTTTCTTTCACACCTACTATTTATTTATATATTTCATTACAATGGGTGGTGTTAGAGATGATTCTCCATGATCTAAGGGTTTCTGGGGAGGGTAAGAGATCTAAAAATATATTGTAGCCCATCCAAATAGAGGTGGAATCCTAATATGTGCCTATGTAATTGTTATATATGGCTTCCCAGGTATAGCTCTTAAACTTTCCTTTATTATTCCATCCACTCGATCCCTTTCTAAGACCTTGGCATCATCATTTGAATTCAAGAAAATTAAATCATGCTCGTATATATCATGCTTATAAGGAATGCCTAGAGTTTGGATGTGATTTTGAATGAGGCCATGAGGGTCCCAATCCATATGTGGTAAGGTCATCAAAGAGTAGTATTTTATGGTTTTCCCCACCTCTCCAAAATGCTTTTTGTTGGTGTAACACATATGGCCACTCATGAGAGCTGAGTTATTAAATACAACCTTTTTATTTTTCTTTAAATCTTGATCAATGCTCCACCATAGCTGATATGTAATATCCTACTCAACTAGTTTCTATGGGATATATTTATGGAGACACAAAGGACTAACCTTGTTCCCCACAAATATGATCACTATGTTATATAGATAAATCCAATAATTTCCCCTTGGCCCTAATGTTTTCTAATACTCTAGGCAAGGGTTCCTCATGAATTTCCCCCCAGACTTGAGGATAAACATTATCAATAATTCTAAATACATTACTTGTATATGCTTACATGTGGAAGATGGAAAATAAGCTACATATCCAAAAAAAATTACAATCTACGGTTGGGATCCAGAGATATTCATTTTTCACATAGATGGTTCCCATGACTACATCTACCAAATATGACATCATATAGAAATGGTTACCCATGCACCTCTTGTTCTTAAACATTTTCTACTAGATCTTGCATTGATTATATCTCATAGTGAAATAGTTAGCTAAGAAGTAATCAATAGGTCTAGCATTAGCACCCATTCCATGTGGAAGAAGTGGATACATGGGTGACCATATAAAATATTCAATAAGGTCATCCCAATATGTATTCCCATCTTAAATTTGGTGATAGGTACTACTTCCTGAGACTTGAGGGTGACTACTTATCTAGGAATAATTCACTTCCTCAATGTATTTTCAATTATGGTTATTTTCTTCCATAGTTTAACCTGGTTCCCATCAACTGTTACATCTACAATGGGTATCCATAGGTACCTCTAGAATGCATCCCCAGAGATGTAGGTGATAACTATTTTTTGGCTTAGGTGGTCTAGAAAATTTCCACCAGTCACCTTCCCTATGAATAATAAGTCCCTCAATAGGTCAATGCAGGGCATCACCTCAGGCTTGGTCTTTGAAAAATGTAGTTATGTATGCTTTAATGGTAGCAAGTCCACTACCAACTACCTCTATGGGGCTATCAAATTTTGTTCACATGAATGGGCATATATATTCTTGATCACATCCCAAAGAGTTAAATAATTTATATATTCATCATTGAATACATCATAATTGAAGATGGTATCTATATATTATGTGGAGTCTTTAATAAATAATTTATAAGGTGGAAACATTCCCTTGAATATCTTAAATGAAGAATCCATTGTTACCTAGTTTAGTTACTTAATTCTCATTTTAATTCAATTTTCTACTTGCTTACTAGAAGTAATTCATGTAGGAACACAAATAGTTAGGTCTTTAAATTCTCTTATGAATGCAAATTTTCTTTAGATTTCAAATAATTAATAGGCATGATGTTTTTGGAATTCACTCATATATCATTGAGTATAGGACTTTAATTCTAGTTCATGCACCATTAATGTCCAGCATCTCCAAGCCTATTTTAATAATCAGTTATAACTTCCTAACATTCACTAGTGGTAACACCTCTTATGGATAGTGCACATTCCTCCTATCCCTTATGTATGAGATCCATTATCTATAGGCCAAGGTGTTTCATCTTGAATAGAGTACCACTAGGCATTATCATGCCTTGGATTCTCATGTCCTTATAAATACACCTTTGGCACAACACATAGCATCAACTCCTTTTCCATCCATATTTGTGGCACCTAAGCTTACTCTATAGGATGTTAAGGGTGGCCTAGATCATAATCTACACACTTTTCATTTAGCATGTTTGGACTATGTGTCCAATGATTTGTTCCTCACTAAGTTTTTCCATTGTAGTTTAAAAGAATATGAATTTAAATGGTTCTATTATCTTCTTAATCAATCCATCACATCATTTAATCCACTAGTAGATATGTTTTTGGCATAATTGTCAATCAATATTAGAGAGAATGTTTCACATGCTCAATTTTCATAATTCAAGAAAAACTCTAGTGATCCAATAGTTAAATGTGTCTTGTGATATAAAATTATATTATCAAATATGACTAACTCTAAGGAATATAGATAACTCCAAGACATATTCAAGAAGATTTTATTCCTAGAATTGCATGAAGGTGTCATATCCAATAAGTTTCCATCCTTCACAAATTTATGCCATATAATGAAAGACTAGGAAGTAAATCTTCTCTCCATGGGCAAAGTAAAGTACACAACTAGATTAGATTCAAGTAATAATATTTCTAACAATCCCTCATATAAATTGAGGCCCACTAAAAATAATAATGATCAAATATAATAATTAATGTAGATTCATATCTAACTCCTTACATAGTTTTATTAGCTCCTCCAAGGAGACCCTTCACACACCTTCCTAAATCACCATCACATGTTCTTCAGCAACTCTTATAATGCAATGCCATATTTCTCCTTCCCATCAAAGAGGTTGATATTACTAAGACTCTTTTAGAGAGTTATGATGCCAATACATTTTGTGATTATCATAGGGAACCATACCATACTACAAATAGATGCATTAATCTAAAACATAAGATACAATATTTGATAAATCTACTATCATTGATGTCAGCACTCTTATAGAGGAACCTAGACCAAAACCAATAAAAGCAAATTATTGAAAAATATTTTCAAATATATTTCAAAAACATATGACTAATGAGACAATAAGCACTTTAGGTGATCATTATGTGTGTGTGTGTGTGTGTGTGTGTGTGTGTGTGTGTGTGTGTGTGTGTGTATACATACATACATACATACATACATACATATATATACATATATATACACATATATATATACATATACATATATATGTATATATATGTATATATATATATATATCTATATGTATATGTATGTATGTATATATATATATATGTATATGTATGTATGTATGTATATCTATATATATATTTATATATATATATATATAAGGACAATGTATACACATAATATTTTCAAACTTTATCAATTACTAATACTTTCTATCTTGCAAGAACCCATTGAGTATTAATATCTCTGACTGACATGTTGAGAATTATTGTCATTGATGTCAAGGTTGATGTCATTGATGTCAAGGTGATGGTGACTTTATGTGATTATTATGTGTGTGTGTGTGTGTGTATATACATATATGTATATATATATATGTGTATATATATATATATATGTATGTATATATATTTATATATATATATATATATGTATATATATATATATGTATATGTATATATATGTATGTATATATATATATATATATGTATGTATGTATGTATATATATATATGTATATATATATATAAGGACAATGTATACACATAATATTTTCAAACTTTATCAATTACTAATACTTTCTATCTTGCAAGAACCCATTGAGTATTAATATCTCTGACTGACATGTTGAGAATTATTGTCATTGATGTCGAGGTTGATGTCATTGATGTCAAGGTGATGGTGAGTGGTCTTTAAGGTATGATCTTGTGTGCTTGATGTGACAAGGAAGCCATGTGATAAGAGATAATTTGAAGACAATCTATTGTCTCTTCTATTAAGAGAGAATTTTAAGGAAACCTAATGATTATTATGTTGGTTATTGTCAATTTTATATTAGTGGTGTGATATTTATATTTGATAAATGTTCTTTTTTGATATCATCGTTTAGGTAAGCATGTTTTAGTAGTAGTCCCTGAGTATAAGGTGTCTTAAGAAGCCTAGTCATAACAAGCATAGTCATATCATGAGCATGTGCATGATGAGCATGAAGAGGTATGTGAAAAGATATGACATTGTTTGATGATAATGCAAGGTATGTGTTCAAGGTGTATAATCATAAAATAGTGTTTCAAGATTAGTTGTCAAGTTTCAAGAGCTTAAGAATCCTAGTCATGGCATGTAAAGTCTAAGTAAAAATTTTTGATCATGGTGACTTTTTGAAATGGATGAATAGAGGAATAAGAGGTTTCATGAGGTTGTTTGATCATGAATTTGAATAATTTGATCATTCATAAGAGTCTTAAGGTGATCCTACATGGGTAGGGCCTATAGATGAAGTCTAAAACTAGATAATTTATAGACTCTGCCTAGCCTAATAAGGCATCATGATCTATTGTCAAGGCATATGAATGATGTATGTCACTATATAAGAATGATATAGGTTGATTTATTATGTAATTTAAGTGGATAACACATATAAAGAGGCATGAAGGTCATTTTTAGGGCCTCATATGATTTGTAGGTTAGGGTTCAAGTAAGCAGAGAGAGAGAGAGAGAGAGAGAGAGAGAGAGAGAGAGAGAGAGAGAGAGAGAGAGAGAGAGAGAGAGAGAGAGAGAGAGAGAGAGTATGGTATAATGGGGTATGATTTTTTTTTCAAGTAAATTATATAAAAGAGAGTGTTTCAATAGGTATTATATGTTTTTTAAAACATGTTCACAAAGATTTATGTCATGGTTTATAATAAAAATCATGAAAAGTGGTTTTGAGGTCTCTCAAGTACATAAAATGAAGTCATACAAACCTGAGAAGGACTTTCAAGTGTTTTTTGGCATGTGTAAAATTTTCATGGGATAATTATATATGGATAGGTTCCTATATAATATCTCCAAGCATTAGTTTTGGAAATGAGGGGTAGTCATATGAATAATCGCTAACACCAGAAACAATGTTAACCTCTCCAAAACCCTAATAATGACCTAATGTGAAAGATATTGTTCAAAAAATCCTATAAAGGTTTGAAATTAATATAAAAACTATTTTATAATGTATTAAACTCTCCTAAGTAACTCCAAGTGTGATTAGGTGGTTAGGTGTGTGAGTAAACCCTACAAGAAAGTGTTAGTTTCTCACATATTTATTGTAGTAGTCAGAGTTGACCAATTCAAAGTATGAAAATAATTGTATGGATAATTTTGAGAATTTTATTTTATGTAAATGGTGGTTTTTGGATATTTTACATCCCTCAATATTTATAAATTGATCATCCAAGTTGGCCAGTCATTAATAGGCCCAATGGTGGAAATAATGAGAAACCTAAGTAGTAGTGAGAAGATTAGGGATGTGTTATTATGAAATAGGGATGAAAACAATTACATTAAGATGATGTTTATTGATTTTAATAAATTATCATGTTTTTAAAAAAAATTGGAGGTCAGTGGTTATATTTACAAATTTGCTCACAAGATGACTTGTCTTGCTCAGTGAGGTATGTGTACAGTGAGGTTATGAGATTGGTATTCAATACCTATATTACCATTTGACCATTTTATATTTATAAATAATAATGGTATAATTATCTCATATGATAATATACATACATAATAATTCATTGAATATATTTACATAGGTGTTGATGGTCTTAGTCATCTTGACTGTGCTTTGAGGTAAACTGGGAGTTCTGGGTAAGCAAGTTGAAGTGATGGGTTTGAGTCTCTATGCCATAATTTGAAATATATAATGAAAATGGTTTTTTTTTTTTTTTTTAAAATTTAAATTAGTTATCATTATTTTTTAAATATTTTAATTTAGTGAAAGTGGTTTAATTGTTGAAGCCAAAATGGCTTGTCTGGTTTTGGTTTGACTTTGTATACTAAGGTCAAAAGATTGGTCTGCAAGACTAATATTTGACATTAGACCTTATAAATTTTATATTTTATATTGATATATATATTTTAAATGAAATTTTTAAATGATAATTGTTCATGATAAGTGTTCTTTCAGGTGTTGAGGATCAAATTGTTCATGACTAGGTTTTGGAGTGTTTTGACAGTTTTGAGTGGGCTATTTGCAAAGATGAGTTCAAGCCCTTTTGAATTAAGTTGTGAAGTATAAATCACATGTTTATGTTTTAAAAATCATGGATATTATTTATTTACATTTATGCTTATCTAATTTTTTCTTAATCCTCAGTAGTTCAAGATAGACTTTTTATAGGTTCACATGCCTAATTGTGAACAATACTAATAGTGTGCTTAAAGTGGTGGTTAGATATAAAAGGTATCATGGACCTAAAAAAATATTATTATGGGTATATTTGAGTGTAATATTAAATTTTAATACCATTTTTATAGTATTAAATTATTCTAAGGAGATCAAAGGGTAAGGTGTGCTAATGAAGGCCTAATTAAATTACGTCTCTTTAAGGCCTAAAAGAGGTCTTGGTCTTTCAAGTTGTGAAAACCCCATAATAATGATTGATTCATGAATGAAACGTGTTATAGGACATATTTAAATGTTAATCTAAGTGTTCAAGTATGTATGTATAACCTACATGGATATGAACAAAAGGCTTGTATAAATACAAGGCAATTTTAAGCCTAATGAGTGTGTAAGAGAGAGCAGAGAGTAACACAAAAAATAGAGTATTGGTAAGAATAAGGAGGTATTTTATGCCATATTAATATAATATATAATTTTTTATGAATATTTTATAGAGGTTTTGTGTGTGAAAATCAAGGTCATATGACTTAATCAAGTCAAGAAGATGTTTACTTGAGTGAAGAAGCCTAGAAGGTAGTTCGAGAGAAATAAGAGGGTGAAGAGCTGAAGAGGTGGTAATCATTAGTTGGTTGATAAAAATTTGTTATGAAGGTGATAAAATTAATCAATTGGTTGATTTTTTGATTATTTATCTAGGTGTTTGGTGCCTCCTTGTAATTTAGTGCTTGTTAAAGACTAGCTAGGTTGGTACTTAGCTAGTTGGGGTTAGTGCTCCATGTGAAGTTGGTGCTTCACTAAATTTGGTGTTTATATTATAAGACTATAGTCCATTTGTAAATATCAATGGGTTTTCTTCCCCTTAAGGATTTTCCACATGTGTGATGTGTTCATGTGTTTCATGCTTATGTGGATAGGTGTTTATGCTTAATAGATCTATATGCTTACTTGAATGGTTCATGATTGCTTAAGTGAAATTGATAATATTTTTTTAAAAGAATTATTCACCCCCCCCTCTCAATTTTTTTACTTCCAACATGCCATCCTTAAGGCTTTCACTAGGAAAGGGGTGGGTAGACCGTTGGTGCTTCACAGGAATTTTGTCCTTTACTACCACTTATTATTAATCCAACCATATATCTAAAACATTTCCATAAGCTTTGCCTCCTATTTTACACCATATTTTAGTAATTTTTCACCTTCATTAGCCCTTACCTAGCCTAAAATCTTGTTTGATTGTTTACATTACACTGTCAACCCCATCAACCTTATACTCTAATTGATATAACTATTTAGGATCTAGGTCAGCTTGACCGACTTAGACCAAGACCTAATTTATTTTTGTCAATAATGATACAAGGTTTATTGGGTCTACCTTATCAACCTAAACTTTTGGAAAGGATTAGGGTTAGATATGCCTATATAAACACATCCATTTCATTTTTTATGAGAAAAGAGAAGAAGAGATATATCTTGTACATCTCTTTATCCACCATTCTAATTGAGAAACATAACTTAAGGTTTCATACTTTCTTTGGATATATGGATCTTGTCTTGTGGAGAATTATTTTGGATGCATTGATAGGTTGTGTATCCTAGAGATGATTTATCCTTGTCATCTTTACATACTAAAATAACATCCTGTAAATCACCTTGGCCAAGGGAAAGATTGAGGTTCAGTGCATTCATCTTTATAGATAAGTATTCCTAACTTTATTACTTCTTTGTAAGAGTATATAGATATGCATTTGTACTTATCTCCCATGCATTAGGATTCTATATACAATGACATGAGTATATGTCTTCTATGTATTCTTAGTTTTCATGCTTATTATCTCCACTTTGTGACACAATCTTTGGTGAGCACTAGATTAGATTTTGCTTTGCTTGTTATTAGTCTAGTGACTATGAAATCATAGGACCTAGTAAGGGTTATTGCATAATTTTGCTTGACTGGAGGCTTTAAAACTGTCCCTAGTGATATTATTGTGTTAATATATCCCTTGGCTCAGTTTAGTTGATCTATATTAGTCATGACACTAAATATCTAATGTATCAATAATCAGAAGTGTAAGTAAGATTTATATTCTCTGAGATATGATTGATTTATAGATTAGTTTCATTTTCATTTGCATACATTTTGGTAAATCTAACATGAATCTGACCCTTGTAGGTTTTCTTTCACACCATCATTTTATCATTTTATCATATTTTTCCATATTTATAGTACTGTATCAAGCTAGTTAGTATAGTTACAACTTTATGTGCACAAGTTTAACACATAGTCTCTTCAAAATGACTATTTTTTGTTTGTGTATTTCTTCATCAGCTACAAGTTACTAGATCAAATAGGTTGACACAATAGCCTTTTTAATTTTCAAATTAGTATATATTATTGAACAAGTCAAAATTTTCATCTAATTATTTCTGTGAACATATGGGTCAACAAACACTATCAAATAGGTTGGCCCTGTTCTTTGTTCTTCTTTAGCATATAGGGTTTTGTAGAACTTGGTCAAACTAGTCGACTCAGTTTGCAAAATTTGAAAGCTAAAATTAAGGGATTTTAACATATATTTTGAAATATTAACCATCCTCAATCACACCAAGGTTTCTCTCTTTCTCCTCTATGTCATTTTATTACTTTCTTCAATCCTAGTTTTCACAAGTTAGCAGCCTTCAAAATTGCAACCTTATAGCTAACTAGGTCAATCTAATTAACCTAGTTATATAGTCTATCTTCTATTTGAGAGACATAGTTGACATGTTTGACTCTATTATTAAAGACCTTGATTTTACACAATAGTAGAAACATATTCAACTCTATTATATATTGTTTTCATATAGTGTCCCTTAAACTAAATTTGTACTATTCTCAATCAAGTAAATAATAACTATTTGCTAGTAATTAATTCACAATTCATTTTCATCTATTTTCATGCTTAGAATAATTCATGTAGTATAAATAGGTGGTTTATAAAATTACCATTATAGTTACACTATTTTAATATTTTCCATACACTACAAAATAACATAACATTCAAAAATCATTTAAACACATCTTCCCAAGGCCTGTCTACTTGGATTTCATTACCAAGGGAGAAGATGACTTATATTTTTGCCCAAGTATAAATACATGTTTAATGTTATATATTGGAAAATCACCAAACACTTTTATTATTATGGGATTGTGAAGTGATGGGGTTGGCCCCACTACCAATCCAATACCATTGCTAAAATAGATCCCTTTTAGCCTAAAAAACTTGAAACTAACCTTAGATTTATTTTTAGTTCATTCTTATATCCAACTATTTATCACATTAATTAAAAACTTTGTTATAATCTAATAACACTTAAGATGACCAATTAGTTAAAATTTAATTTTTATTTGATTGCTTGCTCTCTGATCATTGCATGTTGTATTGCAAAAACTTACATTAGACAACATTGGTGCAAGGTTTTATGTGGTGTGCTCCAATTCGATCACTCACAATGATCCATTTTTTTGTGTGTTTTATTTCATTATTACTTCACTTATCTTGCAAAAATTTTCCCTAGTTTATAACATTATCATTCTGGTTGATACAATTTTTATAGACTATATTCTTCCTCTTGATAGCAATACATAGTCAACATGTATAACTTTGTCTTCTTAGTTCTCCCTTTTTTAGATCTCTATCTAATAATACATAGTCAACATGTATGATTTTTTATCCTTCTTATCACGTTTTATCTCCCTATCTACAATATAGAGTCGACTTGAATGACTTTGTATTCTTCTTTCCCAATTAGGTTATAGTACACAGTCAACATGCATGACTATGTTACTTTTTGTTCACTTTGTCTTTGAATCATATTTATCCTTCTTAACCTTTTTCTATCATCATGAACTTAATATATGAGGATACCATAGAATTAAACTCAATAGATATGATGAAAATTCCCAACCCCAATATATTTTCTCATAAACAGCTTGTAGCCCCTACTCTAGATGAATATAATGTGTATGTGGCCACTTGCACTCCAAACTATCTCACCCATCCTAATACATATTTAGTTCATAACCCTCTCTTCTCCTTAGAATATTAGCCTAAATTAGATTATACTCCATAAAAAAATTTCTTCATTAATGAATATCCTCAACATCATGGAAAATATCCTTCTATTATTTATCACCTTATGATAAGTGGTCAAATAGAAAAAACCCATTCACCCTCCCCATATTCTCACATGGATTTGGGGGAAATAGATTCTTTTCCACTCAATCTCTTCATTCTCTTTTGAACCCTTCACATACTATGACCTTTTCCTCCTTCATTTCCTCAACCTCCATGCCAAGTATCTCTACTAACATGGCAGGTTCCACATCTAGTGGGACTTTTCCAAGACCCATTCTTATCAATTTCTTTACTAACACATCAATTCATACCCATGGTAATCATGCCACTAGTTCTTCTTCTTATAATCCTTCTACTAGTGCATCTTTTTAAACATAATAAAATCATGCTACTAGTGCCTCCTTTGCTAACAATTCCTCTCAAGCTAGTAATAACATGCATGCCACCACTCACAGTGGTACCCAAGCCACTAATACACATGTTAATGCTTCACATGCTATGAATAACACCACTCAAAACCATCAAAATTTGTTGTAAAATCTTAGCCAAATGAACACTTTCCAAGCTAAACTTGCCAATGAAATGATGTAAATGCAAAATCATCTTATCCATATCCAAAATCACCCTCAATAGGTTCCATGCGAAGTGCACAATTAAAACTCCCACCACTCCCCTTAGGGACTCCCATTGAAATATTATCCCTCAACCTCCTCTTATTAACAAAATAATCAAACACCTTCAAATTGAACCTTTTACACCTCATATTTCTAACATAGATATATGAGGTATCACCTCTACCATTGGCTACAATGGGTCAATTGATCCTACCTTACACTAAAAACCATTTGCAAATCTATATAAAAATTGGGTTAGGTTAAACACTTTTATTTCTACCAATATCTTATCAAAAACCATATTTGTAGATGCTTTATATTGGTACAACCAACCCAAATCTCATTTTATCACTAGTTTTTAAGATATAGTTAATACTCTAGTAAAAGATTTTCAAACTAGTGACCTCCCTAAAAATACCTTGGCTCATTTTATTAACTACAAGCAACTTGAGATGGAAATTTCATAAGATTTCATCAAATAATGGAAGACCTTATCTAAAAAGTGTGAATATAACATGGCAAATTATAACCTCTTTCATCTATTCACCACCACTCTCTATCCTAAGTTGCAATATCGGGTTTAGACTCTCACTCCACAAACTTTGGAAGAGGTCATTAACCAATCCAAGTGCCAAGATTTCCTCATGCACCAATTTGATCCATCCAAAATTTCTATGGGTAATCAGATGCTCATAAAAAATAAAAACTATCATGCCATTATTGATGGTGTCATTGATTCATATGATACCATTCATAATATTCATGCTATTACTCTTGACCATGCTCCAAAATAATCTTCCCCTCTAAAACACATCCCAAATCCTTACTTTTATTCAACAATTAAAATCAATGTTAATAATCCTTTATCCTTAGTAGAGTTATAAAAGCATCTACCAAGGCCTCTTCCATGTGATCTTGATCCCATTCATCCCATGAAATCATGGTACAATCTAAACAGATTTTGTTAGTTTCATGCTAGTTGGGGTCATTCTCATGAGACTTATAGGAAATTACGTAACTTAGCTATGGATTTCCTCCTTGGTCCTAATTTAGACTATGATTATCTCATTCATAAATTTCAACAAAACTATCACATTACCTTCAAATCTCATGAAACATAAATCAAAACTCAAGATTTGAACTACGGTAATGCTCATCTGGCCATCTACAAAGACCCTCTTCCAAATCATCAAGATAATAATGATAATCCTCTCCTTCCACCAATAATTTTGAAAGTATTATAGACCCAACTCTCAAAGAGAATTTAGTCAACATGACTAATATGTAAGGGTAGTTTTCTTCATTGATTCTTATCCCACCCACATGTACCAATCATCTCACACTTTCATTGTTATCCAAGATTCTTCCCAAACTCATATAATAGAGTTAGGAAAATAAGACCTTATCTCTTTTGACAAACCAATTCCAACACCTCCATTAGATAATACCTATCATACCATTTATACAAATTCTCTAACCTCTTTACCCATCTCTAATGATACTCAACCCTATAATACCACTTCTTTAGATCTATCACAAGATAAACTTGCATCACCTAAATCATCTCATGATTATCAACTAACTTGTCTTCAAATTAAACCTCCTAAATCATTTCAACACAAATTTACATGCACTTATGCTCCTCTTTCCAGGGATCTCCTCCAATAATATGCACTTTTATCCAAGATTCCCCTCATGGTTTATGATGAATAAGATCCTATCATAAAACTTAATAATATCTCATCTCAAATTCCAATTTTCAAACTCATGCATACCTCCCCACATCATCGTAATCACCTTATACAATTTCTATTCAAAATGAACATCCCTCATCCTCCTATAGCAGGATGTGAAGCTACCTTATCTGGGTCAGAAGATAGCATTTTATAATAGTGTGAAGAGATGTCTATACACATTGATGAAATAATGGACACTTACTCTCTATCTCAAATTCCCCATTGATTTTATGATTCTCAATGAGATTATACTTTGTGTGAATGATCCTCCCCTCTTTATAATCATCCAAATCAATGATATCCAAGTCAAGTATTCCTTTATTTACAAGGGTTTAGGTACTTTTTTTGCCTCTATGAACTTTATTAAAACCCTTGGATATTTTGAATGTAATATTAAGTCTACATGTAGCACATGTCAAGGCTATGATCAATGGAAAATTATTCCCTTAGGTTATGTGTGGACCCCTATCACCATCCCATCTGTAACTATTCAAGTGAAGGATATGATACTCAATTTGTATCTCTCTTATAACATCTTTTTTGGTAGGCTATGCACTCATTACATGAGGTTTGTTGCCTCTTCTACCTACCAATGCATCAAGTTCCCTCATAATGGTGAAATATATAATTTCAAGGAAACACTAACCCTTGGAATTTCACATAATTACAAAACCATGGTGCATTCAAAATTACAACCTTTAAACCCCTATCGAGTGTTTTATTCAAAGGATTTGAATGGTTTAATTTTTCTACTAACTCTATGCACAGTTACCATGGTCACCCCAAACTCTTTGAGAATATACCACCTAACCTCTTATATTTTGATGATGATGAGCCTAATGATATTAACCTTAATATAAAAATTTTGATCTCTCTCCTCAACTCATGTCCCAAATTCCACCTTCTTTGAAGTTTCATTCCTATCAACTACCTAATGATGATATACCCATAGTCTTAACAAAGAATCGACACTCTATTCATCATGCCACCTCCAATGAGAATTTAATTCCTACTTGTGTAATTGATCTTCATACACCTAAATATGATGATGGTTAAACCTTAGATGACCCATTTTTAGGAGGTTTTATTCAGGCTCGAGATGTAGAAATCACTCATTATCATTGTTATCTGTTTTCTTTCCATTTGTATTATCATATTATATCTTATATAGTTCCTAAATTTAACATTTATACTTTGGTTCATAGGTTAGAGATGGTACACACACTTCTAATTTCCAAAGAACCTCTTAGGAGCATGATTATGGATCATGTTATGACTGGTCTCTATCACTACACTAGATACTAGGATCCCTATAGCCATCTTGGCCTTGATATTTTTTCTACTATCCTTTAACCCTTTGTATATCCTACCCCTCCCTCAACTAAGCCTAGTTCAGATCCTATTCCCACTCCCTCTCTAGCTGATTCTCTTACTAATTTTGCTCCTATTTCTCCTCTATTTGAGGTTCATCTAGTCTTTCCACTAGCCCCACCTTCCCTTGGTGATATTTTTCTCCTTTTACCATATCTTGATCCTTTTCCCACCAGTAGGACTATCAACCATACTATTATATTCATAGAGTTGACAGTCATTAGACTATACACTATACATTATACCATATTTCCCTAGCTTCCATTTCCACTCCCTCTATTAAGACACCCACAAAGTCTACTAACAAGCATATTTGTTTCTTCCATGGCATGGATGATCATTCCTCCATGAATTGTCATAATCTTAGACAATATATAAGTACCTTGTGTCCTACTCTTCCTCAACCCATAAACAAGGCTATACCACCCCCAAAAATATTACATGGATATATTCCCAATTATGAAGAGGTATGTTGTTTATGGAACCAATGTAGTACCCATCACACTAATCATTGTCACATCCTTCAACAACTTCTCTAAGATCACCTTATGATCATTCCTATGCCTACTATCCCTCCTCCCATAATTCACTATCATAAGACAACTCCCCTTCTTCCCCTATGGCCCCTTATCCACTTTTAGTTTTTCCACCCATGGTTCCTCCACTTATGGATCCTCCTTTACCTATGGTACCTTATCCATCAGTGACTCGTTTATGTCCCAAAAATTCTAATCCTATTCCTTATCCTAAGTATTCCATGCATGATGGCTCTCATTATCATGATCTTTCAGGCATGCATGCATTTTTTGAAGATCAATGAGATCCTCATTGCAATTTAAGTCTAGCTTTATAGCGATTTATTAGATGTTATGGATAATGTTTGTGTACAAATCTACCAGTATTTATGAACACAACTTGGTGTTCTTTCATTTCTTTATACATTTGGGATTTAATGTTTTCTACAAATTTACATTTATCTACTTTATATCATTTGAAATTGTGTCAAATTCTTATCTATCTTACATGGTTATTCATATTTCTCACTACATGTTGTTTATGATGTCATTTCCTTCCTTATATTCTCTTATGGATTATTTTCATGCCTACATGATTTGTTTTTTGTATGAGTTCATCTTTTATGGATGTCTTGTCTCCTTCTCATGATTATTTTCTATCTTATCTCTATAACTTGGATAATCCTTATTGTGACTTGGTTATATAAACTTTTCTCCCATTAGTCATTCCTTATTTACCATGTGATCAATTAGAAAATAATTCATCTCATTATAATCTCATTGTACTAGTCTATCTTGGATCTCCCTTTACTCCCCTTATTTACTTTCACAAGCTAAGCATACACATGGTTAAAACTTGAGATAACATGTTGGTTCATAAGTAAGCCTAATTGTTTTAGTTAGTCATGTCTTTGGATCCTTAACTTCTTTTAGCCAAACTCTAAAGCTCATTAGTATGTATCAATTTGTCTCTCATTATTGGTCAGTCCAAGTCCATATGGAGGAGGAATATTAAAATCCATAAAATTTTAAAATCCAAATCATTTTAACAAAAGGCAATGATACAAAAGGCAACGTTAACAATTCCAAAAGTCAAATCACACTAAAAGACATGATTCAAAGCACATATCCTTTTTATAATTAAATATCAAACTCCATAGTTGGCTTTATGATAGATTCAAGGTCTATTGGGGTATGGTAGGCCAATAGATTAGGAAAGAAAAATAAAAAATCTTTTAGTGCTACCTACTTTCTCACATAAGTACCCAATCTTTGTATTAGATCAATGGTTTTATAAGAGGTCCTGAGGAATGGGGAACACATTATGAGAAGTTAGGTCCATTTTAATCTCCTTGTTCAAAGAACCAACATGATTTGATCTTAGTATTTCAATTATTTTCCTATACATCTTTATGCTTACTATGAATGAATACCCTTTGTATATAGATGGTCACTAATCACTTAGTGTATTTTTATGTCCTTAGTATGATTCATATTTCTTAAGGTCTTATTATAGATGATTGCATTGTTGTTTTTACATTTTATATTTCATTTACCACAATCCTAATATATCCCCTTGAGAAATATTGTTTTGTTCACTGATCATTCTCCCTTAGGGATTCCATTTATGAGTCATAGTGTAAGACCTTGGCTAGGACCAGGTCTTCCTCATAAATTACCAAATTGCCATTCAATAGAACCCTTTTAACATATATTACCTATTATTTTCCACTTCATTGATTTTCCCCTTATGAGTTTTAGTGTAAGATAATAGATAGGACCTGTCTTTCCTTACAAAATTTTCCAATACCCAAGTCATAATGAAATTATGTGTCAAAATTAAGATAAGTCATGATTGATCATGAGTTACATGTCATGGACATGATTCCCACATTTATATAGTATTTTTTATTCTGAATTTATTGATTTTTCACTTGTATCTTCTTATTTTCCATTTCATGTAAGAATATAACCATTTTTATTAAGTTTTTCATACTTCCTAGCTTGAATTAGTGTGATCAATTTAAGTTCATTTTTACAATTTTATTTCTCTTTTATACTTCCCAACATGATTTAGTATGCTTGATTGGCTCAATATTTTTTTTATACCATTTGATCTTTTATGTGACTTCCAATTTTTTACATTATATTCATACTATAGACACCCAATTCTAGCCACAACTAGCTTCTGACTAGACTTTAGATTGATTCCTATTAACCATTACAATTAAGCCTACGAATCACTGAACATCCCAATTTTGGTCTTACATCATTCATCAATGCTCAAAATCATGTTGAGGCATTCTTATTTGGGATACAAGCCCATACACAATAATAACCTCTTATAGATTCATCCATGACCACCTTGTGGCATAACAACTACCAATTCGGCCTATTAACCTATTAAATGGGGAACTTGATCAAATTTTGAAAGAGAAAAAATGATAATCCAAATCAATTAATAAATTAAAAAATATTAAATTCCTAATTAGGTTATCCATGTGTAATTAATGTATATCTAAAAATGGAAATTCCAAAAATCAAAAGATCAAGCCTTTTCATCATTGCCTTTATGAGTTATCAAGCTCTTCCAAAATATCCCAAAATATTTAATTTGAGAAGCATGCCTAATAATTGAAAATCATAATTACATGAAAACATTTAACTCAACTAGAGTTAGTCCCAACTTACCTAGGGTTAGTTTGAACCCATTCCATGTTTAAACTCAACCTTAACTCACCTTGGGTGAGAGTTAATTATTGAGGCTATAAATACAACTCCATATCCCTTTAGTTCTAAACTTGGATATTATAGAGTTATTATGTAGGATTTACTCCATAAGACTCATACAAGTAATGTTACCATACCCAAATCTTAAGCCAATCAATCAAATCCAAGGTGCCAAGAAAAGGTGAATCCAATAAAGCTCCATTGATGAATAATTCTTGATGCACAAACTGAGCAAGCCATTCAACAAGCCATTTGGAAGCTCTAAGGAAGGTAAAAATTATATTTTTTAATGTTTTTTTTTTGTGTTTTCATATGTTTGTTGTTACCTAAGCTCTCCCTAGTGTATAGGCTAGAGGTGTTAGGATTTTATTGTGTTTATTTAAGTTTTATTTATTGGACTAACACAAGACTAACTTCCCCTTATATTGTATTTATTTTTCACATGTTAATCATCAATCATGTTACATACCACATTAAGACCAAATTTGATAAGATGTTACCATACAAGGCCATGGTCAGCACTCTCAAATAGTAGATTTATCAACATACAATTTGAACACATTCCAAGGGCCATTAACAGAACAATGGATACCATGGCCACCATTGGATTTTTGATTTTCCACACTGACAAGGCAAAAGAATATCAATTTTTCATTGAAAATATTCTAACACCTACTCATAAACCTTCAATTGTTGCAATGATATGTGATATTTTTGGTCCCAACTCTATATGGTATTCGGACCTCTTTACCTACCTTCATGACCACATTATGTCACTATACCTATCATGTAAACAACTAAAGGCATTTCCCCACTAAGACTCACATTATACCTTACTTGGCCCAACACTTTATCACCATAACTTTGATGGAACTCTACTTCATTGTTTAAATTAATTAGAAACAACATTAGCATTATAAAAAGTTCATGAATAAGTATGTGGAGCCCACACTAGTGGGGTCATCCTAGCCAAAAAGATCCTATGCACTGATTATTATTGACCAACTATGGATGCAGATGTAGTTGCTTATGTCAAAAGGTGTGACAAATATCAAGGGCATTCCAATCTGATTCATGCCTTAGACAAAACTTTAAAACCAATGCTTACACCATGGCTATTTTAATACATTTGGACTTGATCTCATTGGGAATATTAATTTTACCTCATCTAATGGCCATAAACATATCCTTGCCACTACTAAATATTTCACTAAGTGAGTTGAAGCTATACCCATCACTTACATGACTAAAAAGAAGATTTCCAAGTTCATCTTTAACCACCTCATCTACCATTATGGTATCCCATCTGAAATTATATCTAATAATGGTGGATCATTTAAGAACAAGAATGTCAAAATGATTTATGTTGATTATAACCTTTCTCAACATTTTTCTACATCATATGACCCATAAGGTAATGGCTAAATAGAAGCATCCAACAAAACCATTTTCAACATCCTTAAAAATATTGTCAATGATTTTATCCATGATTGGCACCTCCAAATATTTCAAACCCTCTGGGCATACTATAATAATTACCATAACCCAATAGGAGCCACTCTATAGTCCCTAATTTATGACATTGAGGCCATTCTTCCCATTGAGGTTGATTTACCTTCTATGTGCATCTCACTAAAACATATCCTAGATGATGAATATTATCGAGTAGTTCTCTTGAAATAGCTATAGTTACTTGACAGAAATGCATGGCCACTGTTAATAGCCTTCAAGCATACCAGAATAGACTCTATGGATATTATAACTGGTGATTCAAACATAGAGAGTTTAAACTTGGTGATCTTGTTCTCAAAGAAAACCAATAGAATACCATGGCTAAGAAGAAGCATAAGGGAAAATTCAAACCCAATTAGATAGGCCCTTATATCATTGTTGAAAATTATGGCTTCATAGTATATAGGCTTGCTACACCAAATGGAAATGAACTTGATGAGTGGATGAACATCATACATCTCAAGTTTTACTATACTTGACAGACTTGAAGTATTGTCTATGAGACACATTTCCAATTTATCGTAATATCAACATTATTCTTTGTACCATACCATATAGCATTCTACCATACCTTTCCTTTCAATCAAAGTTGTTTTTACCATCCCTACCCAACCCCTTCGACCTTGGTTCCATTCCATTAGTTCTTCAAGCACCTTCAGTGATAGGATTTAGATTAAGTTTTAGTAACTAATTCAGTATTCTAGATAAAGGCAATATTTTGGACTAGTATGATAGTGGTTTGGTATTTACATCTTTTTTTTGTTGTTTCATTTCATTTTGAGTATTCATGATTATAATTTCCTTTGGGAAAAATAGTGTATCATATCGTGATACTAATTATAACCATTTTTGGGCAAATTTGTATCATAGACCCATGTTGTTGTTTCCTAATTATAACCACCTTTGGTAAAACTAGGAACAACACTTTTATCCTTCATGCTTTGAAGTCCCACCTTTCCATTCATATGTCATATTGTGCCATTTGCTTTTTTTACTTTTTTTAGCACTTATTGCTATCTAGTTGGATTCCTACATTGTACAGGGGAACTACACTGACTTGAGGTCCCATCCTGGGACTATGTAGGTAGTGCTTGATTCATATTAAGGTTATCTAAGTCACCCTTTTCCATACTCTTGTCATTTTTTGAGAATTTTAAATTTTGAATGCTATCTTCATTTTTCAATTAGAACCATTTATAATCTCATCATTCTCGATCAAGTTGAGATGCTTAAAAAAATGTAAGAACATTTGAACATGATCTAGAAAATCCTAGTAATCACAAATCAACTACTTTTTTGCCTTAAGGATTTTGGGACCCCTCACTAATTCATAAGAAATCACTTGTAATTTATTTTTCCCATCCTTTATTATCCCCTAACCCTTACACTCTTGTCATTTTATGATTTCATATTTTGTACATTATGTATTCAACTTTAATAAATTAATGACTATTAGGCTTCATCTCAAACTCCCATCATTTTGTGAGCCCTTTCCCATATTATTCTACCTCATCAATAATTTTTTTCTTATCATGAATTTCTTCTATCCCATATCCTGGGATAACTACATTTGGTCTAAAGTTTATATTGGATCTTGCATCTATGAAGCTATGTAGGCAACATCCACTTGCCTAGTGCATCCAGAGTTAGCTCATCTACCCCTTTTCTTAAATTCCCCTATTTTCTTTGTTTATGATGTTTTAATCTATGGCCTAAGAGCAATGTATAGTCTCTTGATTATTATTTGTTTGCACTAACATTTTGATTAACCATTGTTTGTGTTTGTTTCCTTTTAGCTTTTGGTTGTTTAATTTGTCTTTTATTTATTGGTGTCTTGTCTTCTTGTTTGTTTTTTGTTTGCCTATTTATTTGATTTAATTATTGTTCCTTGATTTAGTCTATGTGCATTCATTAGGTGATTCCTTGCACATTATTCTTGAATCCACCAATTTTCATACGTCAACATTACCATCATGGTTTTTATCATTGGTGAATTGTTTTCAATTGTTTAATGGATCATGTGTCAGTCCTTATGAATATTATGGATAAGTTCTCATGGTGATTTATATCATGATACCTACCATCATGTGTTACAACAAAAAGTAGCTTTAAAAATCTTACAAGCAATGCGGTCATGATATTTCTCCTTGGCACATGAATAATTCCTTAATCTATCCCACTCATTTCCCACATACCTAGTAACTAAATCATGAAATATTTTCAATCCTTACTAATTAGGATGTACATCGCCATACTAGTTGGTTGCTTAAATTCATCTTTCTCCTCTATATTGGCTTACTCTTATTCCATAAGTGTAGTTTAAGTATGTAAGCCCCTTATTCTAATTTGTCATATTACTCCTATCATTATTCTAATGAATCTAACTACCTTTGGGAAAATCATTATGTATCATATCACCCATAGAGTCAATGATTATAACTATCTATGGGTAAATCATTATATTTTGATCTATCTAGATGTTCATGATTATAACCACCTTTGGAAAAATCATTATCATTCTTCTACCTACCCGAGGCACATTTTGATTATGCTAATGATTATAACCACATTTGGGCAAATAATTATCTCTACCTACCCAATTAGGGCATGCTTTTATTCTACTAATGATTATAACTACCTATGAGAAAATCATTGTTTTTCCTTTTGATAATTATAACTTCCTTTGGGAAATTCATTCTCTTGTTACCCTTATCTTTTGGCTAATGATTATAACCACATGTGGGAAAATTATTATCCTAATAATTTGATGATTATAACCACCTTTGGGAAAATCATCCTATTTATCTACCCACTTAGGGCAGCTCATTATGCCATTGATTATAACCTCATATGGGCAAATCAGTTCTTTCCACCCTTTTTATCATTTTGGCCCCATCATTTTCTTTATTTCAAGGTATCGATCATCAACCTTCTTTACCAACCACTCCCTTGAGGGGGCATCGAGATCTCATTCATTGCCATTTAGGGCATTAGTCATACATGACCTTTTCATTCTTCAAGAAGACATTACTATGCCTATAGCTTATAATGCCTTCCCAAATAAGGGTAAATGGTAGAGAACCAATTCTAGCCACAACTAGCTTCTAACTAGGCTTCAAATTGATTCCTACCAACCATTACAAATTAAGCTTAAGAATCATTAAATGTCCCAAATTTATCCATGCATCATTCATCAATGCCCATAATCATATTGAGGCATTCCTATTTGTGATAATAGCATGTGCAAATTAATAACCTCTCATGAATTCATTCCTAGCCACCTTGTGGCTAACAACTATCAATTTGACCTATGAACCTATTAAATGGTGCACTTGATCAAATTTTGAAAGAGAAAAAATGTTAATCAAAATCAATTAACAAATTAAACAAGATTAAATGTCTAGTTGAATTAACCAATTGTAATTAATGGATATATAAAAATGGAAACTCCAAAAATCAAAATATCAAGCCTTTTCATCATTGCCTTTATGAGTTATCAAACTCTTCCAAAATATCTCAAAATATATAATTTGAGATCCATGCCTAGTAATTGAAAATCATAATTACATAACAACTTTTAACTCAACAAGAGTTAGTCTCAACTCACCTAGAGTTAGTTTGAATCTATTCTATGTTTAAACTCAACCTTAACTCTCTTTAGGTGAGAGTTTATTTCTAATCTAGGATATTATAGAGTTATTATGTAGGATTTACTCTATAAGCCTCATACAATTAATTTTACCATGCCCAAATCTTAAGCCAAGAAAACAAATCCAAGGTGCCAAGGAAAGGTGAAGCCAACAAAGCTCTATTGATGAAGATTTCTTGATGCACAAGACAAGCAAGCCATTTGAAATCTCCAATGAAGGTAAAAGAGTATATCCTTTTATGTTTTTGTTGGGTTTTCATATGTTTAATTGTTACCTAATCTCTCCCTAGTGTCTAAGCTAGAGATGTTAGGATTTTAGTGTGTTTATTTGAGTTTTATTTCTTGGACTAACACAAGACTAACCTCCCCTTCTATTGTGTTCCTTTTTCACACATGCTTCTCAACATGATATAGTGTGATTTTAATTATTTCCATTTGGTAATAATCTTTTTCATGGTTTACAAACATTTTATTATTATTTTTATCATCTTTAGTTTATTATACTTAGTCATCTATTTTTTTAGATTACGGTAAAAGAAAGTTTTGAAGGGACCCTAAAACCCTTTAACAGAATCAAGAAAGATAAAGCATTAACAACCACCAGGAAAAATAGTCCTAAAACCTACTATAGAGCAGCATCAAAATTAGGTTTTACAGGGACCTGAAACCACAAACATAGACCAATAAAAGTACCTAAGTTTTACAAGGACCTAAAACCTCAAAGAACTTATAGCATAGGGTAAAGAATGCAAAAAAATATATATCTTTAGCATTCTGCCCTGACCAACAATGCAGGTTGCCATTGTAATAATGATACACAAGCATTTATCGGGACATTAAAATTCTACAAAATACCTTTAGTTACTCTGTCCTTTTGATTTGGTAGAGACACCATCAGATCTAGCAATAATGATGGATGTATCCATGATGATAAAAAGGCCATGCTCCACCATGCCCTCAAACCCTAAAATCGCATTGCCTGTAGCCCTGGCGTCCTTACACCAGCGGATGCCCCTTGTTGAACACTAGAATGACATTGTTCAGCTAGTTCCATGCCCCGCTTTTAGGATCCATGTTTTGTGCCCTAATTACGTTCCATAGCTTTGACATCTACCTCAGGAATATCTCACCGTATTTGTAAAGAATTGAGGCGTAGGATGTTTGACAGGTTCTGAGCGAAGGAGATTTCCCCCGGGTCCATTTTCCTGGCCATCGTCTCCCTTAGTCATCTATTATTATTATACATTTTCCATCATGATATAGTGTGTAGTACATTTGTTTGTGATTAATTATACTCTTGGAAGTCATTTAAAAAAAAAAAAACCATGCATGCATATCACATAATGCTAGAAAATAAAACACTCCATATATATTTCTCATAACATATACAACAAAAAAAATATATATGTGATAGAAATATATATATCCATGCATCAACATCCAAAACCAAATATAAATCATGAGATCAAAATCCAAATGTTAAAAACAATATATATATATATATATATATATATATTGTTTTTAACATTTGGATTTTGATCTCATGATTTATATTTGGTTTTGGATGTTGATGCATGGATATATTTATTCCTATCACATATATTTTGTTTTTGTTGTATATGTTATGAGAAATACATATGGAGTGTTTTATTTTCTAGCATTATGTGATATGCATGCATGGTTTTTTTTTTTTTTTAATGACTTCCAAGAGTATAATTAATCACAAACAAATGTAATACACACTATATCATGATGGAAAATTTATAATAACAATAGATGACTAAGGGAGACGATGGCCAGGAAAATGGACCCAGGGGAAATCTCCTTCGCATAGGTTTTAACATTATATATATATATATATATATATATATATATAATGTGTTTCATACAATACAATGTACATAATATAAAATACATAGCTCCATCTCTATGGTTGGGCTCCATCATGCCTATCTTGTGGCCTAGCCACAATGCTCATAGATGTCTAGGTCTATCCCCTCTACATGGGATGATGTAATGAGGTAGTTTATGATCTCAATCCCACTACATGTCCTTGTAGGTTGGCCATCTAGGCATGTACCTTTCTAAGTTAGATCATGGAATATGTTATGAATATAGAATGTAGATTAATAATAATTAAATAAATTAAAAATTAAAATTTAGAAAACACAACAGAATAAAGACATAGACTTAGTGTGGTTCACCCAATATGGGTGCATCCACACAGAAACTGCTAGTCCTTATTATTTAGTCCAAGAAATGAAGGGAAATTTTTTTAATACATCCACTACAATATCTTCTTCACCCTCTCTCATTTTTTGCCTAATTACAATGCCCTCATATCAAAGGAGGGTTAAAAATTATGGAAAAACTGCACTAACTTAATTTCTACCCTTAGATCTAAAACCTAATAGTAAATGATCTGGATTAGCAATGAAATTACAATATCTATGTTAACTATGAAATTACAATATCTATATTAAATAAAAAATTACAATACCCATGTTGACCATAGTGGGGGGGGAATTTCCCCCCCCCCCCCCAACACCCTTATCAGGAATTGAGCATTAAAATAAGATCAAGCTCCACCATCTAATAGTATCCATGTGTATTTCTCTATCCTAAGCCAAGGCCTTCTAGGGTTATGCTTCTCCCACTCCCACCCCTATCAGTGGCTGAAATCCATCCTTGCATGTCTGTAACTACCTTGAAACCTCCCCCATCAGTCTAAACTAGCATGCATGAGATAGGGTAAATGATACCACAAGATCATCTAGTGTGGTGGGGTTGTATGGTGCCAACACCCCATCTAAAATGTCATGGTGGGTAGACATGACCATTGGATACCCATCTGACCTGATTAATCATAGGATTTGAAAAATCACAACTAGATAGACAATAGATCACTTACACACACACACACACATCAAAATCTATCTATCGACTACAATCACATGCAATTAGTATTATATATCAAAGCTTAAAATTAAAACATTTCTTACTAGTCCTAGTGTCATTGACCACTCTCTCCCCATCTGCTCACCCATCATGCATGATCTATCTATCTTCTCATCCCTAGAGCACCTCCTTTATCAATCACCTCCCCAACAATGTGAATCCTAGATTTACCATTCATGCACATCGTGAGCCTCTCTTAAGAGGTTCCTCTATCGACCAGTTATATCCTAGACCAGCTATTAGGTCATCCTATGTGACTACCCTCACCTATGACTGCTCTCATTGGTGGTGCCTCTATCTATGGTGTGGATGAGGTGGTCACTGTTGCTCCTAATATTTTGCCTATTATGGTACTTATTACACCCTTACATCAACATCCATGTCCTCTCCTCCTCTAACCACCTATTGTTGTGCTCAACCAATCCATGGTCTCACATGCCATGGCTTGATCACTAGTATCTTGACCAATGCTACTCCTCCTCCTTTCCCCTTTAGATCTCTATCATGTTGTGCCCAAAAATTAGGCACTACTAGAGGAGCTACTAGGTATAGGATTATAAACTACCCTGGCAAGCATGCTACCAATATAACTCTACCCACTAGGTATAGTATCTTATGATCTACACTCAATCTAGTCCTATCACCATGGTCACCTAACTAGGCTAAATAGTAACAATGTATATGTAAGGTTTCCACATAATCTCCCCTCATGTGATCATATTTGATGCTATCATATGGGGCATGGCACATGCTACTTGGTCTTATCATCATATAGTCACCCAAGGTAACCTATCATCGATTACATGGGGTAATCTAGTTGGTTGATACATAGGGAACCTCTTATATATCCATGTACTTAACAAAACCACCAGTCACATGGTTTTATACCTTATTGATAGCATCTTATACATATCATGCATGAGTTGGACCCAAATGATAGATCAAAAATCATATAGAATCCCTAATCCAAAATGGACTAGCAGAAGGCTATCACATATAATGATACTTTATTGTCCAGCTTGTGACACAACACTCATAATATCATAAGTCCAATCATAGAATTTAGAATGTATATAATATTTTAAATATACACATCAAATAGACTAACCCACAAACCTAGGTATATCTTATCTGAGCATGTCACCCACCTGGCTAGTGCTTGTTTCTCTTCAAGATCATTTGGTGTTCATGTGATCATTGATGTTCCTCCTATCAATAGTCCAAGCAATGTGTGGATGTCCTCTAGTGTGATACCCACCTCTATGGTATCCCCATCCACCACCCTTGAAAAAGTGTTGGTCAATCATTCCCATGATCCTAAAAACATGACAACAAGATCAACACTCAATGGGATGCACATCATCCTCATAATACCTCCCAAGCCCAGTGTAACTAGTATCTCTTTATCCACATCTATCAACTAGTCCAACAAATTTGATAGCCATAATGCATTTATTAGTTTCCAATATCTCTAGTGTATCTAAAAAATAACAAACAACAAAGGACATATTAGATCTCCATGTCATTAATAATCAAAATACTTCAAATTTCATAAAATTTAGCTGGTTTGATTTATTTTTTCCATTTTTGATAGAATTGTCATATTCAATACTAAATTGGCCATGTGTTTCATTTGGGATATTAAATCAGCCCTATTAAACTCCTAATAAATTGGCCTATATAATACTAAGTCAACCACCTTTTTGCCTTGTAGTATTATATCATCACTATTATACACAGTCGGCATTTCTAAGCAATACTAAATTTGCCATATTAAAACAAATAAGTCAACCCACTACTACACAGCCAACCCCCTCTCTTAACAAACTAAATTAGTCTACTATTATGTAGTCAACCTTTTTGTTCTCCTTCACCTTGTAGATTAAGTCAATCTACTCAACTCTATTCATTCACAATGGCAAATGTTTGACTAAATACCATAAAATGCCTTAGGAATTTATTGGTCTTAATCTTTCCTACTCAATACCTCATTTTACCCCTAGTGTCCCTTAAAATTTACTAGGGTTCATTCTGGTGCCTTTATTTTTCCTACCAGTCACAATTTCAAATAAAAATATTCAAAATTTGTTAACTTTTAGTTGCCTATCTGTGTTGTACTCACTATGGTTGCTATGTGTCCTCCTTATCTTAGCTATCATCTCCTCACCATAATGGTTCTTAGGTCTCCAACTAGGTATTTTAGATCTTTATTTTCTTAGGATACTAAAAATTCTAAATGAATTATTCACCCTATTTATATTTACTATTCAAAATTATTTATCATCAAATTTCTTATTTTGATCATGTCTTTTTCTCTACTAGATCTTTTTCCAAACCATAAAATGTTTAGGAATCTTGACATTATATAAAATATTTTCACCTATTATATGTCTATACTAAAAAAATTTGATTTTTTCCTCTTTTTCACTAATCTCTATAGGTTTGCCTACTATTATATCCATTCACAATTTGTTTTACATATCCTTATTTACCTATATTACTAAGGTAATTAGAGGTATGTGTTTTTCAATGCTGTCCTTTCATTTATCTTGTTTTATCCTTATTGCACTTAATTCAACTTTAGCATTATGTGTTTCTATGTTATTTTCTTGAAGCACCATCTCATGTTGAACCTACATGACACAAGCTTTGAGTGGGGAATATGTATACACATAATATTTTCAAACTTTATCAATTACTTATTCTTTATATCTTATAAGAACCCATCGAGTCTTAATCTATCTAAGTGCATGCCTTAACTAGTACACTAGGAAAGGGGTGGGCAAACCAAGATTTTTGACCTTTACTACCATTTATTATCAATTCAACCATATCCTAAAAACATTTCCCTTAGACTTTCCTCCTATTTTTCACCCTCATCTAGTCATTTTTCCCCTTCATTATCCCTTCCCTGGCCTAAAATCCTTTTTGATAATTTGCATTACATTGTCAGCCCCATTGACCTTGTACTCTAATTGATAAAAATTATTTAGGGTCTAGGTCAGACCCTAGCCGACCTAAAACAAGACCTAATTTGTTTTTATCCAAAATGATACAAGGTCGATTGGGTTGACCTTGTTGACCTAAAATTTCATAAAAGATTAGGGTTAGATCCACCTATATAAACACATACATTTCATCATTTCTAAGAAAAGAGAAGAAGAAGATATATATCTTGCACATCTTCTTATCCACCATTATACTTGAGGATAATAGCTAAGGGTTTCATAATTTTTTTTGAGATACAAATCTTGTCTTGTGGAGAAGTCTTTCAGATGTATTGATAAGTTATGTAGCCTAGATTTGATTTATCCTTACCATATTTACATACCATAACAACCTCTTATGAAGCATCTTGGCCAAGGGAGAGATTGATACTTGATGGGTTGTTCTTCAAAGGTAAATATTCCTAACTTTTTTCCTCCTTTGCAAGAGTAAATAAATATGCATTTGTAATTTTATCCCATACATTATGATTTTCTATACATTATCATAAGTATATGTCTTTTATGCATGCTTACTTTTCATGTTTATTACCCCCACTTTGTGCCATAAGATTTGGTGAGCACTAGATTATATTTTTCTTTAATTGTTATTAATTTAGTGAATATGAAAAAATAGGACCTACTTAGGGTTATTGTATGGCTTTTCTTGACTGGAGGCTTTGGAACCCTCCCTAGTAATATTATTGTGGTAAGAGATCCCTTGGCTAGGTCTAGCAAATCCATCTTGGTCATGACGCCAAATATCTAATGTATCAACAATAGAAAGTGTAAGTAGAATTTATCTTCTTCAAGATAAGATTGATTTATAGATCAATATCATGGTTAACAATGGCTCAAGCATTAACATGTGTATTATCACACTTACACAACACTTGGGTTATTTAGAGTAGGATGTTTCTTAGATAGATATAGTTATTTATGGTTTTAGTGGACATGTTTAGAGTTTCATCAAGGAGATAGTACTTCCGTTATAGTTTGGTCCCACAAATATAGCCACCATACTCTTATTGGTAACAAATTCCATCACATTTGATGTATTATTGGGTAGGACTTGGATACAACATCTTCAGGCTATCCCATCCATCATACATAGATGCCTTAAATATATACATGTTAATTGAGTGGTTAAAGTTGAGGGCCTTCCATATGAGTACCCCTCACCTATTACCTAGTTAATTACACAATAGACACCAGTTACCTTTATACACATAAATTCTATTAGCACACCTCTGATATCACTTGAGACACTAGTACAGGTGAGGTATAATCCTATGACATTACCACATAGAACATTATTACAACATAGAACATTCACTATAGTTACAAATTATTCTACCAGATGGGTTCTCAAGAAATCCATAGTTCACAGGCCTATTTAGTTAGTTCTATAGATTCATAGCCCCATTACACACACATTTTAAGCTATAGATCACTCAATACATCTGATTCTCTGATCTTAAATACCTCATTACATACCACACATAATCATTCTTCCTCTCTTTGATACAAAATACTCATTGGTTAGTAGTGTATCTCCTCTTGTACATATCTTATATTAAAAAAATAAAAATAAAATATTATGTTTAAAATACAAAAACATTCAAATATTGTTCATAAAATACAAAATTTCAGAATATATGCATTGTCATGTTTACATTCCTTATATTCTATAGGTACTACATATGCTATTTATGTTAGTTTAGTTTGGTTTTATCATACATTCATACTTCACTTATTACATTTGAGTGTCCACATATTCTTAAAAGACTTGGGTCCATCACATAGGTCCAATTTTTCTACTATCCACCAACTGGGAGCACTTACATAGGTACATGTATTTAGCATTGGTACATTTACCCATTGGGAAATACTATATACAAAATCCATTTTACCAGGTTATATCATTTTATAATACACATATTTGTTTCCAACTACTACTACTATAGATTTAACTTATGTACATCCTTGCTTTTATAAAGATTTACACTACATGTTCATGCATAGTTTCATTTATAGCTTTACTATTTTACATTTTGTTGTGTCTCCTTGCTTCTACATATACTCAAGGGAATTTGAATATGCCATTGTTCTAGGGATATAATCCATTTCTTTTTCACTACATGTTTACTTTGGACATGTGCAATGTCCTTATGATTGCTTTCCTAATTGTGTATGCATACATTTGGACATGTATTTCTTTGTGGCTCTAAGCCAACATTACTTTATATTTGTGTATGAGGACATTTGAACATTCCCTTTTATTGTCTTCTCTATTATACTTAGTGACATGTGCCCATGTCCCTTGTATTATGTCCCTTTAGCCTACTTCACATGACTCATGTCTTTATATGTATGCTTTCATGTATGTGTCATGGCATAGAACTCGTCTCTTACTTGTTGGTTTTAAACTCTTAGTTTTTGATGCCATGAAGGACCTCATGCATCCCCCCTTTCTTATTGGGTACCTTGATGGACATCATGCCCTATTCCCCCCAAGTAGTTTACATAGATTATATTCATATTTGCTTCTCATATACATTCCAGCATTATTATATTTATATTGACAACCATGTGAATTCTAGATCTAACATATATCATACATCACCAACTTATGCTTAGATTATTTTATATTTTTATGTCATGTATACACATTATATTGGTTTATCATGCAGAGATCTTATATTTACAATCTAACACACATGATGCAAAGATTTTATTTTGAGGATAGTTATTGCATTGGTTCAATAACTACCCTAAAAAGAGTGGGCATTCATAGGGATTTGTCACAGAGATAAAACCATATAGGTTCAATTATAGCTTAGTTTTCAAGACAAAAACATAGATTACAGAGCTTAGAATTAAGAAAACACAGTGGAAAATTATAAGATAAATAAGTTTCATTTTGGTATATAGAAAGTATAGAAGGACACTAGAGCATGCCATAAAGGACACTAACATAGTACACTATAATCCAAATGACCATGCTACTATTTAATAACCCTATAAATAGTGAATTATACAATTACCGAAAAGGTAAAATAATTACAATTTAGGTTTTCACAGTATTAGACATAGATTATCAGTTATGCTTAGTTTATTCTTAGTTTTGCATAGAATTATACCATATTACTCAGATTGGTGGCATCATGTGTAGCATGGTCACTCCCATTTCAGTTTTAGATATACTCAAATACAAATTATTATAAATTGGTCTAGAATCTATATGCACATATATTATAATTGGAGGCATGTGCACAACACATTGTTTCTATTTTCTCACTTATGCACTAGTTGATCATATGGAATGGTAAATCCCATGTCATTTTGCATGTTATATACTATAGACACCATTTGTACTAGCTTCGTTCCATATTTATACCTTATTCCATATGAAGTGGTTGGCATTACCAATTCCTCCTTGAATACATACTTGAGTGCTCAAGAGGCCCCTAAGACATTTCTCATTTTATAGTTTTTTATTGGCCACAGAACCATCTTATATAGTTTTAGTTACATCACATGGCTTCAATTACATTATGGAGTTTACACATGTGTAGGCAATGATGGATTAAATAGCCTACTTGAGTTATTGAGCCACCTACATAAGAGGGTTAGACAATCCATTACTCTAATCCAAGTTATTAGCAAATTATGATCCACAAAATAGGGGTGGGCAATGATGGAGTCAAATTGGATTGAGTTCTTGAGCTACCCACACATAGGGATTGATCAAGCCATTAGCTTAGTCCAATATATTTACTTATTTCATCACCAGCTACACACATGATGTCACCAAGTTTTTACATTGGTTAACATACCCAATGAGGTGTATTTTTTCCTTTCTTCTCTCTAAGCTCTTTACTCAATATTGTCTTTGCTTTTAATATTACTTAAGTGAGGATTGATTCATCCATGTTTCATTTATAGTATATGTAATAGAGTATGCTTCACAAAATTAAATGTTATTTCATGGGTTTCACCTCATAGGTAAGTAAAGGTACACTTATTTTTCCTTTATCCTAGTCATTTCACTTCATTACATTTATAGAATAGGAGGGAGTAAATATATTCATATAAAATTCCACTTGAGTGTAATGAGTGTCACTTGAGACCACCCTATCCCTAGCTTATCCCTAGACCTATTTTAGGGCCTATTTTAATCCTTATCCATCTTTGGTGATGTTCTAAACCATGTCTAAATGCACCAAAATTAGTCTTAGACCATATACTAAGCATCCATTCCCTTAGTGCACTATTGTCCCTTGCCTCATGTATCCTTCAATGAACTTATTTCTATTTCTCAAAACACCTTAGGATCGGGCTAGACCTATTCCACATCTTAACAAGCACCAGATCATTATATATACACCACTTTTATCCCTTTACCCACTAGATGGAAATGAAATAAAAATACACAAAAATAAGCTGAAAAAGCAATTGTTTAAATCAAGTTTATTGATCCATATTCTTCTCTACTCATGAATATAGCCATCTATAGCAATATTAAGCTTAGTCTACTCAAATTTTTAATCTCAAGTCATACTTAAAGCACTCAAGACAACACTCATACTAACATTCACTTGCACTTAAACCAATAATTAGATTGGGAAAACTACATCAGGCTTGATCCCATTTCAAGGTATTGGTATGTTAGTAACTTTCAACACAATAAGGTGTTGAGGTCACGTCCAACCTATCTAGCTAACATCACAACTTTTCTACTTATGCACCTCAAATACCCTAAGAACATGGATATATAAGGTTTCATTTTCAATTAGATAAAATACAATGATCAAGCACTCAAGCAGCACTCATATGAAGATCCACCTAAAAGCTCACAATGTCTACCTAAAAGGGACATTGTTGCACCTTAGAGGACACTAGTGCAGTGCACTACTACCCAAAATATTGTGATACCATACAAAAGGAGTTTTTAAATTATATTATTGTTGATGACACCCTACCCAATCTTTATACCAATCTCTATCCTATCAACTATATGTCTCAATCAATTTCTAGGTAAGTACACCTTTGTATAGTTCACTACTATTTTTAGAATAATCAGATTAAGTAAATTATTATACAAATTAGAGGCTATAATTATTACATATTTATTCTCTAATTTTAATAATCTAGACACTTAACAACCTAGGTTTTTACACACCATAATTCCCTTAAAAGTTAAATCAACATCACATGTAATTAGGCAAAATACTTTTTTTTAAAAATCCACATATCTAATTTTTCATTTGAGTAACTTTTCTAAGTTTGTTTTGTATTTGAAATCCTTTTCCAAAACATTTCTTCCATTTTGCTATCACTTTCTAATTTAGATCCACATAGTCTTCCCAACTTGATCTATGATTATTTTTATTGCTTTGAAAAATAAATTATTAAGATGATATGCAAAATGATGATTATTATGAAGGAGCTCCCATTATGATATTTTGTATATGATTACCTTGAAATATTTTCATTGTCATGAGGATTTACAAAGAAAAGTGTTAGATAGTTCATTTATTTTGAGCATTTATCTTCAAAAATACCAAGAAGATGATTTCATTTAGTGGGTTCCATTGTAAGTAACATGTATTCCAATGCAAAAATACATGTTGAATTTACAAAACTATGCATCAAAGTGTCATTAGACTTTTTTCCGTATTTGTCAAAACATAAATTATTTTCACTGTCACTATTAGTTTCATATTCACTAGACATACAATTGCTAATCTAATTATCTATAACATTTGTGGCTATGAATGGTTCCTAATCAGAGTTTAATTTTCACATTATGAGTAATATAAATTTTCTTTGTACATAGCTATTGTAATGCCCCCACAATAAGTTTGGAATAAAATATTCCTTATTAACATGCATTTTTGTGTTCAAATTGTCTTTTTAAAGTCATTGCAATTGTTGTTCTTTCATCTATGGGTGAAGGTAATCCTTTTTGAATTTTATCAACACTTTATGGAAAATTGATAATTGGGCTTATAATCCGACTTGTGGTTTGTTGTATCCTCAATTTATTATTTGAGAAAATGTAATTCTAAGTGAAATAATTATTTTTTCACGATCTGATATCTCATACATACAAGTTCTAATTGAGTATAATATTAATAGATGTTGCAAATGTATGATGTTTTCCATTTTTCAATGATTGATTATAATTTGCACATTTTTATAGAATTAATTTGTTTCATTGAATTAATTATTTGGACACATCCTTTTTATACTGATTAAAAGGATTCATATTGTACTTAAACTATAATTTTTTGTAAATAACACAAACATGTATTGGTCTGTCTATAGTTTTTTCATCAAATTTTTTATTGCTTCTTATATATATATATATATGGATTCATATTGTACTTAAACTATATTTTTTTGTAAATAACACAAACATATATTGGTCTGTCTATAGTTTTTTCATCAAATTTTTTATTACTTCTTATATATATATATATATATGTTTTCCATTTTTCAATGATTGATTATAATTTGCACATTTTTATAGAATTAATTTGTTTCATTGAATTAATTATTTGGACACATCCTTTTCATACTGATTAAAAGGATTCATATTGTACTTAAACTATATTTTTTTGTAAATAACACAAACATGTATTGGTCTGTCTATAGTTTTTTCATCAAATTTTTTTATTGCTTCTTTATATATATATATATATATATATATATATATATATATATATATATATATATATATATATATATATATATATATAATGTGCTTCAATTGATGTAAATATATGACAATGGCATGGAACAATGTTGGTGTATTATAAGTGCAAGCGTCAAATTATGGATTCATATTCTTTTCTATTGTTAATGATTTATATTTTACACATTTTATTATTTTTCAAGTGCAATGTTAGTTATTCGGTGCAAAGATAATTTATTTTGTTTTTGTAATGTTTATATGCAATTAGTAACATCATCAACTTCTACTTCAATACATTATGGCATTATTAACGGTTAATAATTTACATGGTATGTATTTGTTTAGAAAAATTGTGTTATATAATGACTTGTATTGAGTACACTCATTGTAGATTTTGACCTTTTCTTGACTTATCAATGACCATAGGCAAATTCTTGCATTTAATAATTTTGAAATCCATTGGATAGTGAAATTGTTTCTTTCTATTCCACCTTCGTCATAGATGAGACCTATATATAAATTATATGCTTGCCAATCTTCAGTAGTTGTGTATTTTTTAAGATGTTTGTTTGGTTATCTTTCAAATAAGTGTGCAATTTTATATCTCTATAGACAAAAGAATTATAGAAATACATTGCCAAATAGTGATGTAGGGAGCATACATCAAAATAATTTGTAGTCAAATGACAAACAAAGATAAATATGTTATCACCATAGTAAGAAGTGGTTTCTAACATTTTGAGCAATTTGCATGATTACATTTTTATAACATTTGTTTCCAAATAAAGAGAAAGTATAAATCAATTTATTGATAGAAGTGTTTGTGCTTAAAGGCTATGATAATTATTTAATTTCATATATTATAATGGTTCATAATGGCCATAAAAGTTTTATCATGAAATAGTATGCAATACAAAGGTGTAATGATATCTTTGTTAATTTTTTTCTTGTTAAAGACCAAACATAAATGGAAATGATTAGCTATTTAGAAATATAATTTATATATAAATGGTCACCCCATAAATCATGTTCACCATTTTTTTTTCTTGAAGTTGCAAATATTTAAATTTATAAAAAAATATGTTTTAGTGTCTTATACTTAGTGTAGTCTATATAGCTCTTTGGAATCTAATTCTAGTTCAAAATACCTTAGTGCATAGGATTTTTTTTGTATAATATTTTAGAAAATGTTCCATGATTCTAGCACAGTTTTATTTATGCGTATCTAAAATGAAATAGAACTTGAAACATATCAAATAAATAATAACCTATATTGTATTTACAAAAATTACTTCTAAAGAGTTCTCTTTTCCTAAAGAGCATCATATATGTTATTACATTGAGTTTTAAATGATGGCTTGTATTCTTCAACATAAATGATTTGTTGATTATTGTAAAGATGTTATTTTATATTTTATATTAGTCAATTTCATTCTAAAATGTTAAGTAAAATGAATTAAATAAAAATAAAAATAACTAGAATACTTGAAAAATAATTACTGAAACTATCACAAACTTGTTGTCAATTAACTGAAAAATCACTAGCTTTAGTAATTAAAGAATTCTTCTTTAATAAATTTCTTTTTAAGAATATTGGATATCTCACCAAATTATATTCACTAAAATAACATACACATAATTATGTAGATAAGGTTAGAATAGAATATTAGAAATTTATAATTTTTCTTTACTATGAGATGAAAAAAAGGTAATATCAATCTATGAAATGAGCTTAAAAAATAACATAGACATATAAGATAGTAAATATATACTATTAAAAAATTAATCTACAAAATGTTAAAAGTGGAATTACTCATATTTAATATGTCAAACTTAAATTCTTGTGTACTTAATTTTTACTCAAAAGTTCTATATACCTTCAAAGGGATATTTAGTCATGACATGTGTGTCAATAGAATTATGATTTTGATGTAAGATCAATCTATTCCTACTAGTGTATTTATTCTAAGGAAGAAACAAATTATGAAATTAATAAATTCATTGTGAAACTTCAATAAGATCCATAAACTAATGACAAAGACATCATCATTTATTTTAAGGTCAACATTGTGGATAAAATGAGAGGCATAATCACTTGAATCAAAAATCATGATTCATTGTCAGACAAAAGCAATGCAATATTTACCAATAAGAGGAAAATAAAAAATAATCTATTATATAAGAGTATAACATCCATAATATGGAGGGGACTTGAAAACTTAAAGGAAAGGTCTAGATAAAATAGAAATAGCATTGAAGTCTGAAGTATCATGTATAGGTACTAAATTTGGTGAAAGAAATATTGAAAATGAGGTAATCCACAATAAAGAAGTGACAAAAATTTGGAGTGGTGTAATATGGTAAGATCATGCTAAAATTCTATAAAATAAATAATTAGAAGAGGTAAAATCTTTTATACATGGTAATGATAGAAATCCTAGAAAAGAGAATAATGATGAATTGGAAAAAAGTGATGTGCAAAGTCTAAACATTGAATTAGAACCAAGTGAATAAGAAGAGGATAAATTAAATGTTTAAGGATCTGATTTTTTATGAATTAATAGATACCTTCATTTTATAGGTGAAACCATAATATGAAATTGTAGATAAGAGAAGTGTAAGTGTCTGGGAATACATATATATCAAGTTTCATATTGATCAATCAAAATTCTATTTATGAAAATAAAACCACCATAGAAGATTTACGATAATGAGAAATCATAGTAGGATAACTAAGAAACACAAAAAATGAATAATGAGAAGAAGGGTATTTTTTCCACTTGAATATCCAAACTTGCCAAGAAGATTTGAAGGAAAAATCAAAGCTCATGAATGTTCGACTAAATTACATAAACAATTTCCTTTGTTCAAACCACTCATTATAACCAAATTTACATAATAATATTATTTGTTGGAAACAATGATGCACAAGAAACTATGATTGTACTCTCATAGAGTAGAGTTTCATGGTTAGTAATTGGAAATGGATAAATAAAGGTGGTTGTGATATTATCTTGTCTTCCAGAGAACTAGGGCACTCTACCAATAATAGTAATGCATATGAAAAAGAAAGAAATTCATAGATTCACAATGTTCCAACCTCTAATTATAATCATAACTACATGATTAAAAATATTAATTAATCTATCAATAATATCATCTATATATATCTTTCATGATGTTTAGCTGGGTGAACTAGATCTAACTGTGATGCTCAAATATTTATTCATAATTTTATGAGAAGTTTAATTATCATAACTACCATTCAAGACTCATTGTACATTGATATGAAATGTATAGAGCATATAATGTAAGGAGAAGTATAATGCCATAATGAAATAGACCTACTTTAAATTGAATGAACAATCACAAGATTTAGAAATTAAAATGGTCTTATTTGATATATATCTCTTTCTTTAATAATCTTAGATATCACACCAAAGTATATTTAGTAAAAGGTCATGCACATAATTATGTATATAAAGTCAGAATAAAATATAAATATTATTTAACGACAACATCAAATTTATGCACAGACATATCTTGATTATTTATAATTTCTATTATATATATATATATATATATATATATATATATATATATATATATATATATATATATATATATAGCCCTAATTCATAAAGAGGATTTTAAATAATAGTGTATTGTGATTTTACTATGACAAACAATTAAGATTCATCCAAAAAAATTGATATCCAACAATAAAGATATGATAAATTAGAAAGTATTTTTGAAATTGTCTTTTATTTCTGTTTATTTTTAAAAAAATTACTGAAAATCCTTTAATATGATTAAAATACAAAATCATAATCTAAATTCCAAAAAACAGAGCACATAATTACAAGTTGAAATCAAGCTTCAATCTTAATATAACCATTCAACTCAATGTGAAGGCACAACCTAGTGAGGTTTACTCTAGATTAGATACTACCTTTGGCTCATTAACCCATACTAGTTTTTCTACCTATGGGCATTGGCACATTATCCTTTCAATAATTTATGGCTATTGATGTTAAAATTTTAATATGAAACAATGATAAATGATGAATTTTTTAATATTTTGCTTCAAGAAGAAGAATTAAAAGACGAAATGATACTGAAGATAATATCTACTAGTTAGTCGGTCTACTCATTTTGGATTAGGATTATAGGTATGAATGTATATGAAATATATATATTTTTTGTATAGATATAGTCATTGAATGTAATCTTGAAAAAATGTTCAGTAGTACAATTGACTTATGGCATATAGAGTTTCATACTCTTAACTCCAATGGTGAAAGAGTAATTTTAGAATATACAGCTGAAGTTCCATTAAAGATAGATAATGATTTAATTACTTTTAAATTCATATAAAATGAAAAGACAAATTTTTATATCCTTAGGAGTTGATATCATGATACATGACAAACACATGTGTTATTCAACATCTTACCGACAACATTGATAGTTTGAAGTGCTTTAGTGAAGATTAGATGCAATAAATACATATAGAAAATAATAGGGCATTCAAAACAAATAAATATATACATAGATCTGAATACAATTTCTTATTAAAATAGTTATGAGCTTAGATACTTTCAGTTATAACTGCTTGTGTAATGATTTTACAAGAGCTTCACTGCTCAACATATATAATCTACATCTTACATTATATTAGACTTCTTCTTTTTTATAAAAACATAGTTTTTTTTGTTAGCTTCACCATGAAGCTTCTAGAGGAGACAGGAAAGAGAGAGAAGAAAAAACATTAATGCAATTGGTGGAGTGGATAAAGAGATTCAAAATATATTTTAATATAGACCAATGTGGTAGGGGAGATCAGATGCTAGCTGAGTTGAAGTTCAATGTCCACCAACACTCTCCCTTAATATTCACTTCCATGTATATCAGCTATGTTTATGCTTTCCTAGAAATGCTCAAACATGTTCTTTGAAAGTGGTTTTGTAGAGATGTCTGCTAATTGTTCTTTGAACCTACAAAACTCAAGATATATATCACCATTTTTCACCAATTCACAAATAAAATGATATCTAGTGTCAATATGCTTGTTGCATTTATGAAAGACATGATTTTTAAACAATGCTATCATTGAGTTATTGTCACAGCATATTTTTTTATTTTTTCTTGTTTATGCTTTAACTCTAAAAGTAATCTTCTCAACCATACTCTCTAGCAAGCTGCTCATGTGGATTCAATGTATTCTACTTTGGATGATAAAAGTGTAACAATTGGTTATTTCTTCAATGCCTAAGAGATAGCACCTAATCCAAGATGAAAAATATACACTGAATTAATTTTCCTATCATCCATGTTACCACCCCAATCATTATCTATATAATCAATTGATTGCAAGCCATTTAAAGATGTATAGATGATCTGAAAAAAATTATACCAGCTATGTATATTAGAATTTTTTTCTAGCTTTCTAATGAGATTCTTTTGGATTGTCTATGAATGTTGAGATAAGACTAATTGTAGACACCGAAATCGTGTCTACTCCCTTGGTCATCCTCCCCACACCTGGGGCAATCAACTCCTATTTTTGTCTTGTAGTTCATCCAGAACAACCAACAAGACAAAAAGGGGCAAATGTAAACACCAAAATCATGTCTACTCCCTTGGTAATCCTCCTCTTCCTCTCCCCCCTCGGTCCCCTTCGTCCCATTTCACTTAACCACTCCTAACCCCTACACACTTATTAATTTAAAATAATTAGCTATTCTAAATTAATAAAATCCCTTTTCTCACCACCTTTGCCACCTCTCCTCTCCTTGGATTCCTTTGCCCTTGGATACCCTCATTTATCACCCTATGATCTATTCCAACTTGCCCTCCACTACCCCTTTGCCAAGTCTTAAATGATTTAAGACCCCATTTCCCTTATCCCACTCATTTCCCATGCCTATTAATCCACCTTTGACCATTTATTCCCTCGACCCGCTAACCTAGCAGTTGGGAAAATGGATAAAAGGCTATTTTTAGCCTTTTTCTTGCCTTCCAGCCGCCGACGTCGGTCAACTGTCGACCGACGTCGACGATATTGCCAGCGTCAGTTTTTTTCATAACTGCATTCTTCACCCAAATGCAAGATCTGTCTTTTCAATCTTTCAATTTGATCTTTCACTCAATCTTCAATCCGCCAACCTTCAAATCTCTCTCTCTCTCTCTCAAGCACATAGCAAGCTACAACAACAATAGGTACTCTACATCAGCCACTCCACCAGCAACAGGGTCTTCTGCACCAGCTACAGCAATAGCAGGGACTCTGCATCAGTCTTCTACATCAACAACATGTACAAGCACCAACATCACTCCTTCTGCAAGCCACAGGTAAGTATTTTGTCTATGTTTTCATTATGTTTTTAGTTATTGCTTCTAAGTAATATCACCCCCCAGACCAGACTATCAGCTAGACCAGACTTGACTCCCTCCTAGAAAGGCTGAGAGGCCTTCCCATATCCTTACCACCTCTATCCCCCTTTTTAGAACATACACTCTGTCCATTGTCCCTGCAACTCTGCCCAGACCCCTGCATAGACCATTAACAAGGCCCAAACTCCTTCTCAGACCCGTCCACAGCACTAAAACCTGTCCAGACCTGACCAGACCTCATCCAAAGACCACTGCCTAGACCGACACCAACCATAGAAATCACTGCCCCCACCGATGTCAGAAGACTAACCAACGTCGGTAGACCTTGACAACTGACATCGGCAGACTAACCGATGTCAGCGAATGTGACCAGGCTGACAGCAACATTTAGGAAAGCATTTCCTTCTATTTATATTTCAGTCTTTAATCATTTCAGTCTTTTTATCATTCTGCCTTTTATCAGACATTATTTTTATCAATCAGTGGGTTGACATCCCTTAAGGAAGTCTTTGTACTTCTGGGATCAAGCTTTTGCTTGGCAGTCCACCATCTCCTCATCTAACATCTTCTTCATTTTAGTCTCTTTCTTCCACAGGTGTCATCCTCCACAACCAAAGAGGAGTTCTCACAATGTCTGAATTTGGTGCACAGACTTCATCTAGGTACATACAAGCCTTAGACCATTTCTTTTAGTTTCTCATTTCCTTTTTGAATGTGAAAGAAAAAATTGTATAGAAACATTCTGGCACGCCCGGTGGGACAGTGTCTTCCTTGGGTTTTCTTCTTTCTTTTCATATAGGTGCATTAGGTTTCTCCTTTTCACCTCTTTCTTCTCTCTCTTCCAAAAGACAACATTAGCAGGATTAAAAAGAACTCTTCTTTCTTTTCTTGCATCTTAGACTAGTCAAAAGTCATACTCCTCAATCCTTTCTCAACTTCTTTTCATTCGGACTCACATTTCGACTTGGGCTTAAAATACATTGCATTTCATTTTTTCTTGACTGCATACTTAGTCCACATCTAGTAATTAACAACCACATCATGAATTAATCGTAGATCACTTTATGTTACACAACCAAATCACTTGCACAAATCAAACATCAAAACTTACCTAAGACAAGGCCCGATTGGGATTTCATCACCCAGTGGATACCTTACCCGTCCCGGCAATCCCACTTGGATTTCATCACCAAGGGGAAAGCCCACTCTATTCTCTGGTAGGGGATAATCTCTACGGAAAGTATATTTTGGCTAAGCGAGACCAGCTTATCACTGGGCTTGTGAAGTGAGGGGAGCTTGCTCCTTAGCACCAGGCCATGTACGGAACCTAACACAGACTCTTGAGTGCCTAAATTGACCCAAAACTATCTTTAGACTACCTCTTCTAGGACCCGCTCTACAAGCCAACCTCCTAAACACATTCATCTAAGGCATAAGCCAACAAGATTCTAAAGTTGATTCTTAGGATTTAACGCTTAGGGTCTGCCTGTCTCCTATTTTTCTGTTCCTATCTAGTTTTTTGAGCTAGTGAGGATGTTTTCTTCCTTTTTTCCAAGAATCTTCAAATTTTTTGAGTTTCTAGAAACCACAGTCACTGGCATCAGTTTTACCATTGATGTCAGCAACCTTTCTTCACCATCATTGGTTATCTAACCGACATTGGCCATATGTACTCACCGACATCAATTTTTCAACCGACATCGATCACTGTTACAGTCCTTTTTTTTAAAACAACAGCCTAAAACCTGACCCTTTTTCTGCCAAAATCACATTCTGAGTTTCTAAAATTGGAAAAAAAACACAGTTTTTGGAACTTGACCCCTCTTGCCTTGATTGGTTTTGACACATAGTCAAACCAAGGCTCTTCTTGACCACGTGAGGCATCAACTGCTTCCGCCTTCGCCGTCCATAACTAGTCCTTTAATGGAGTTTCATTCAAAGACCGAACAAACTCCAACTCGATCGACCCCAACTTAGACCCCCATTGTCCCTAAAGGGGACCAAGATTTTGAGAGATTCTTGGACCTCAATGTCAAAGCCCTCTAAAACTATCTCAAAAAAAACCAAACGCGAGACCTTTTGGGTGAAGTGGCGATGACATCAACACCATTCGCTACCCAGCCTTTTATGACTCAAACTATTGCCTTAACCATTAACCTAACCATGGCCAATACGCAAAGTTTGACCTCCCCATCTCTTTTTAGACCGACCTCCATCGAGGTTTCATTACCCCCTCAACCACATGCAATTCAACCAATTTCAACATCATACCAGAACTTGATTGTCTCGACTCCACACACTCTTGCACCCATAAATGCAGGGGTGTCTACCTCCCCTTTTGCCAATGCCATCACGCAACCACCTTTGGTAGTATCTAGTCAACTTATGCCTTCTACCTTCACAATGCAACCACCCTTGGCCTCCACTTCTGTCCCAACGACTAGTTATCAATACGTTGCGCCCCTACAAGTGCAACTGACTATGTCGTATGCCCCTTCTAGCATTTTTCAAGTGCCCTAGAACCTAGGGGGCACCCCATCCACCAATATGTCAGTAGATATAATCAAAATGCTGATGGACAAAATGTCTAGTCTCGAGACCTTTATTTTTGGTTCACGCAATGCCCTCTCATATGAGCAAATTTGCAATGAACCCATTCATCCTTTCGTCCCGATCTGACCATACCCCAACCAGTGGGAGCTTCCAAAATTTACTCACTTCCAGAGTAAGGAAGACCCGCAACAACATCTACGAGCATTTAGACATACTTGTTATCTCATAGCCCATGATGATGCGTTGTTGTTATGCACCTTCCCCATGTCGCTTTCTGGCCTCACCCTTGATTGGTATAGCTCTCTTACCAGACATTCTATCTTTTCATTCACTCAACTTGCCCAATTATTTCTCGACCATTTTTCTATCAATATCACTAAAAAAGTCTCGATCAGAGACCTCTACTCCATTAGGCAATTTGATGATGAATCTATAGTCAATTTTGTTGCCCGCTGGAGGGGCTTGATTAACCAGCTCTCCTTCTCCTTGCCTCAACCTGAGCTCATTGAGCTCTTTTCTTGAGCATGTGCCAGGAACATCTCTTCCACCTTGTAGATTCAAACATTCTGCACTTTCGATGAAGCCTTCACCATGGCCCAAAAGCTTGAACTCCGTGCCATTGAAGAGGATAAGGTCAATCTCCCTCCTATCCAACCACCTCAATTTGACCCTTCAAAAGCCCTCCCTACATGGTATAGGGAGGCTAACTTCTATCACTATCACCGCATCCAAGGCCATGACATCAACAATTGCCAAACCTTTAAAAACATTGTCTAAGACATGATCGACAAGGGGGATCTTGTTTTGGATAACTCGACCACGCCACTCAATCAAAACATCAATATCTTTAAACAACCTTTTCCAAACCATCCTTCTAATCAAAATAATGTCCAGACTGTGACCGATAGCTCCCAAGAGCATGACATACATACGGTCAACACTGTCTCGCCTCTTGTCCCTGACCAACCTCTTCCACAGGATGAAGAACTTTCTTCTCCTATTAGTCCTCCATCGACCTCTCTTATACTAGAGGATGCCTTGACCATACCTATACCATTAGTCCCACCTTCATCCTTCCTCCTACCAATGGAGGACCCTACCTTGCCTACTCCTCAACTACAAGTCGAAGGCACAATCATCCCTGCCCTCTACTCTCTTGAGGAGCCACACTCGCCTATTTCTTCTCTACCAAGAGAAGAACCAGTCTCTTCACCCACTTCGATCGAGGAAGACCCAGTCATGGTTTCCTCTTGCCTTTTACCTGAGATTGCTACATCTCACTCACCTCCATCCACATCTGAACCCAAACCCGTATCTATCCTCGCCTCACACAATGGTGGCCCTCAACCCAAACCAAAGAAGGCCACTAAACCACACTGGAGGACTCCTCCCCCACCTTCATCATTACCTTCAATTTTGGGCCTGCATCTATCCACTTTAATAGGAGTGCTTCCTACTCCCATACTTCACAGAGGCAAGTTGCCTCCATTATCCCCTCAACCCATCAGACATATATTTCCTCCAAAACATCCAACACCTATCACCACCAAAGTGCCATCTACATGTGTGGCTACACTACCCACGAGAATGATGGTACAACCAATGCCCCTTATGCCTCTCAAACCAAAGTCATCAACCCCCACTGCAACAAGACACGCAGACCCATTGGCAGGTTATTATGCCTTGTTGTTACGACAACTGTTGCAGTCTTCTTGCATCAATCTCCCACCTCTTAAACCATATCAATCTTTCAGACCAAAACCACCTAGGTTTGATGACACTCAGATTTGTGTGTATCATCGCATGCTTGGGCACGACACTGAGCATTATTGTGCCCTCAAGGTTGTCATTTGCCAATGTTTGGAGAAAGACACCCTTCTTCTTGACCACATTATCAACAAACTTTCAACACCGCCCCACTCATCAACTCTCGAATCAAGACCATCTTGGTTCGACAACTCTAAATTCTATCATTATCACCACACTCTGAGACATGACACTGAGTGTTGTTGCACTCTTAAATCTGTCATTCGTCAACACCAAAACAAAGATACCCTTCTCATCAAGGATCCTTTTGACCACCCCTTCAACAAATCATCAACACCGACCCATGCTTCTCAAACCTCATCACCTAAATCGGGATCTCCATGCCAAACTATGGTCCCTTTGCTGCCTTTAACCCCCTTATTCGACATCAACATAGTCAATCTGACCACTAAGCCTCAATTGACCTTGACCAATCTATCAAACATTCTCCCTAGCCGCTGGGGGAATTTAACGTTCATCCAAGCCTCGACCAACCTTTCAACCTAGTCTCGACCAAATATCAATCACTCTTTTAATCCTAAACCTCGACCAAGCCTCCATCAAGCATCGACCAGTTTTGACCAAACATCAACCCTGACCTTGATCAGTTGTTCATCCAAGCCTCGACCAAACCTTGACCAATCATCGACCAATCTCAACCAATCAGCAACCAAATACCAATCCCGACCATTCAACCCAAACATTCAACCAACCTTTTAATCATGACCTCAACCAATCTTGACCAATCTAGACCAATCATCGGCCAAATATCCATCGACCAGACACTAACCAATCATTCAACTGACCATTCATCCCAAACATTCAACCAACCTTTTAATCATGACCTCAACCAATCTTGACCAATCTAGACCAATCATTGACCAAATATCCATCGACTCGACCCTCGACCAAACATTCAACCACTCTCGACCAATCAGCGACCATATCAAGAAATCAAGCATCAATCAACATGTGACCAATCTCAAAGAGGCAAATAGGGCAAATTTGCTCCTAATTGACTCGGACCTCATCATAGCGCACAAGCATGGCCCAGGGACTTATCAGAACCTGAGCCCCTTTTATACCTTACATCTGTGACCATTCTACTGTTAGTCAAGTAATTAATCACTTGAAATTTTACTTGCGCTCGTCCCTTGAGCAACCCCCTGTCATTGTCATCCCTATTCCTTTCGACCCTTTTTCCCAACACTAGTCAACCCTTTTTGTCAAGCATGAATGCTTTGTCCTAATAAAAGGGGACCCTTAAACCTCTAGAGGCTCGTCCATGGCTAAAAACTTTAGTCAACAAAACATGTCAAAAATGGGATACCTATCATATCAATGGTCATTAAACTCTAAATATAGACTGCTCCCTCGAAGGACAGCTACATAATTGCTGTATTACTAGACTGCTCTCTTGAAGGACAGCTAGGCCAAGTCATATCAAACATATAAAGCAAAGTATAGACCACTCCCTCGAAGGATGGCTATGACTAAATATTGCTATAGATGACACTCTTTTTGAAGCTTCCTGCATCAATCAGCTTCACAAATGACCACCAAGCAAAGCAACATCCCTACGTAGACTTCCCGCATCGATCAGTCCACCAAAAAAAAAAATGATTGGACATGCCTATAGTCGTTCTTGGGTCACCTATAAAAGGGGAAAGGTTATTCCTACCACAAAGGGTTACCCCTTCCTCTCATATTCAACCTATCACCCCAACATACTCAAGGGATTTCAAGCTCACTTAACGTCAAGTGATTTGACTACTTCTCCAACATCAACCAATGGTCAACAACGTAATGCATAAACGGGGCTTTTGTTCTAACAACCCCTATCTATGCTCTCATTTTGGTCCTTGTCAATGAAAGAGCAATTCGCCTTTCACTTATCTTTCACACTTTGGTCACATTCAACCAAACCTTTTTCTACCCAACCAATTCAAACCAAGCCAACCCAACATTTTTAGACCAACAACATGACATCATGACATTACACATCATCATAGTCCATTTCACATAGTTCTATGGACACCAATACACATGGAAACTATCGACCAGACATAATTTATGTTAAGCATAAACCATTACTTGCTGAAGCATAAATAGACCTCAATTCATTTTTAGCATACATCCATCATGAATATGGACAATTGCTAGGGATGAAAGACCCCTCAACCAATGTTACAGAATACACCATTTGGAAAAGGCTGTAACATCCTCTTATCCTCATCATTTCAACACATGACCAAACCAACCTATCGACCAATTTTGCCTCCCTATCTGAACTACATTGGTCTGAGGCCCTAAGATCAAGGATATGTAGGCAGCACTTAGATGACATGACTATCTTCTGGGGTTAGCTCAACCACCCTTGTTTGTTCATCTCTCTGATGGACAAACCTTCTTTCCTCCTTTTGACCATGACTTGACCTCGACTAAGACCAATTCCATAACTTCGACCCTCTTCCTCCCTTTTAGGGAGAACTACATTGGCCTGACGCCCTTCACACAAGGGCTATGTAGGCAACACTCAATCTTCTGAGGTTAGCTCGGCCACATTCTTTCATCCATCCATTCATTCGGCCAACTATCTATCTCGACCCAACCAATGACCCTTGGAGATCATGCCTATCTCCTCTGACCCTGACCACTTTCGAGACAACTCTGTCTTGGTTTTGATTACATGTATGTTACCTTACGACTGGTTAGCAAAATTGTCTACAGCCTACATTTTAACCCTCACAAGTATAGGATTGCAAGCCGGTTGATCCGCACTACTTGTGACATTTTCGTGTTTCCAAGAGCACTTCCTGAGCCTAGGATATCTGAAACACGATGACCATTGGAGCTTCAGCTTAGATTGAATAACCTAATCAGTGATGACCAAATGCTAGGGCTTGATTATTTCAATTTTGGCACTCCTCGACCCTGACCTATGACAATTTGACCTAACCATATTGTGAAGTGGTATGTGTGCAATCACAACTATTGCAGCATTCACACTCACCATTGTCATCCACTCTCTATCAAATTGGCACCTAACTTTAGGTTCCCTTCCCTCGACTCCCGCTTTGAGGGGGAATACCTGATCCCACATCTGGTGCAACCAACCCTCCTATTTTTGTCTTGCAGTTCACTTGAACAACCAACAAGACAAAATCAACCTTATCCCACACTTGGGGCAATCAACTCCTATTTTTGTCTTGCAATTTGTCTAGAACAACCAACAAGACAAAAAGGGGCAAATGTAGACACTAAAATCATGTCTACTCCCTTGGTCATCCTCTCCACACCTGGGGCAATCAACTCCTATTTTTGTCTTGCAGTTCGTCCAGAATAACCAACAAGACAAAAAGGGGCAAATGTAGACACTGAAATCGTGTCTACTCCCTTGGTCATCCTCCTTGTCATCTCCTCCCTTGGTCCCCTTCATCCCATTTCACTTAACCACTCCTAACCCCTACACACTTATTAATTTAAAATAATTAGCTATTCTAAATTAATAAAATCCCTTTTCTCACCCCCTTTGCCACCTCTCCTCTCCTTGGATTCCTTTGCCCTTGGATACCCTCATTTATCACCCTATGACCTATTCCAACTTGCCCTCCACTACCCTTTGCCAAGTCTTAAATGATTTAAGACCCCATTTTCCTTATCCCACTCATTTCCCATGCCTATTAATCCACCTTTGACTGTTTCTTCCCCTGACCCGCTGACCCAGCAGTTGGGAAAATGGATAAAAGGCTATTTTTAGCCTTTTTCTTGCCTTCCAGCCACCAGCATCAGTCAACTATCGACCGACATCGATGATATTGCCAATGTCAGTTTTCTTCATAACTGCGTTCTTCACCCAAATGCAAGATCCATCTTTTCAATCTTTCAATCTGATCTTTCACTCCTCAATCTTCAATTCGCCAACCTTCAGATCTCTCTCTCTCAGGCACACATCAAGCTACAACAACAATAAGTACTCTGCATCAGCCACTCCACCAGCAATAGGGTCTTCTGCACTAGCTACAGCAACAACAAGGACTCTGCATCAGTCTTCTACATCAACAACAAGTACAAGCACCAGTAGCACTCCTTCTGCAAGCCATAGGTAAGTATTTTGTCTGTGTTTTCATTATGTTTTTAGCTATTGCTTCCAAGTAGTATCACCCCCCCAGACTAGACTATCAGCTAGACTAGACTTGACTCCCTCACAAAAAGGTTAAGAGGCCTTCCCATATCCTTACCACCTCTATCCCCCTTTTCAAAACATACACTCCATCCATTGTCCCTGTAACTCTGCTCAGACCCTTGCACAGACCATTAACAAGGCCCAAACTCCTTCTCAGACCTGTCCATAGCACTGAAACCTGTCTAGACCTAACCAGACCTCATCTAAAGACCACTGCCCAGACTGACGCTGGCCATAGAAATCACTACCCCCACCAACGTTGACAGACTAACCGACATCGGTAGACCTTGACAATTGACATCGGCAGACTAACTGACATCAGCAACTATGACTAGGCCGACAACAACATTCAAGTAAGCATTTGCTTCTATTTCTGTCTCAGTCTTTAATCATTTCAGTCTTTTTATCATTCTGCCTTTTATCAGACATTATTTTTATCAATCAGTGGGTTGACATCCCTTAAGGAAGTCTTTGTACTTCTGGGATCAAGCTTTTGCTTGGCAGCCCACCATCTCCTCATCTAACATCTTCTTCATTTTAGTCTCTTTCTTCCACAGGTGTCATCCTCCATAACCAAAGAGGAGTTCTCACAACATCTAAATTTGGTGCACAGACTTCATCCAGGTACATACGAGCCTTAGACCATTTCTTTTAGTTTCTCATTTCCTTTTTGAATGTGAAAGCAAAAATCGTATAGAAACACTAACCCCATACATAATGTCTGGTCTTGTGGTGGTTAGATACATGAGGCTGCCCACTAATATATTGAATAAGGTTACATCAACATTTGAACTTGTGTCTTCTTTGCTAGGTTTTAAACCCAATGCAATCGGTGTTGGTGTTGAATTAACATTAAATATCTTAAATCTCTTCAACAAGTCAATAGAATACTTAGTTTGAATTATAAAAATTCCTTTCTCAGAGTGATTTACTTCTATGCCAAGAAAGTATGTCATAAGCCCCAAATCAATTATATCAAATTCATCTTTTGTGGCTGCCTTATGATTCAATTGACAAATTACCAGTGAATATCAAATCATCCACATACAAGTGAACTATCAAAATTTGTCCTTGATCATTGACTTTGACATACAAGGTGGATTCATTTCCACACTTAATAAACCCATTGTTCACAAAATAAATATCTATTATACTATGCCAAGCTCTAGGAGCTTGCTTCAATCCATATAAGGCATTTTTTAGGTTGTAGATCTTGTGCTCTTCTCCTAAAACTTCATAAATAGGTGGTTTTTTAATGTAAACTTCTTTAGGCTTTTCCATAATTTTCTTTAGTTTCAACTCAATATTCATTTGGTAAATGCTTAGCTTTTATCATGCTTTGCACCATTTCCATAATTGTCCTATTTTTCCTTTCAGCTATACAATTTTTTTGAGGTGTATATATTGTTGTAAATTATTTTATTATTCTATTTAATTTACAAAAAATTAGAAATTCATTTGATATATATTCACCTCCTTGATTAGTTCTCAACACTTTGATATAATATCCACTTTCCTTTTCAAATTTAGCCTTGAACTCCTTAAAAACAACAAACACGTCTGATTTTTATTTCAAAAAATAAACCCAAGTTTTTCTATTGAAATCATCAATGAATGTCAAAAAACATAGATTTCCACTTATGGATGGTGTTTGCATTAGTCCACAAGGATCTGAATGGACTATCTCAACTGGATGCCTTGCCTCATTTATGTTTCTTTCCTAGTATGCAACTCTCGCATGATATTCTAAGTGGCTCTATTGATGGAAAGCCATTTACCATTATCTTATTATGCAACAATTGTAATGCTCTAAAGTTTATATTCCCAAATCTCAAGTGCCATAGCCAAGATTAATTCTTATATGAGACTTTGAAAGTTGATTCAATGATTGTTTACAATCCTTTAGGTTCTAAAAATAGTTCACTTTGGATCTTAAGAGGAAACATTGTATTCATTATCATCCCACCTTTAGAAATTAGTTATACTAGGCTTTTTGTCCAAATTTACACATTCACCATTCTAAAAGTATATCATATACCCTTTTTACACCAGTTGACCTATTATTATAATATTGTGTTGCAATCCAAGAACATAGTATACATCGGGGATATGTTTTCTTTCACCTTTTTTTGTTCCTATGTTAATTGACCCTTTCTCCATGATTGATACTCAGTGATCATTCCCCAACTTCACTTCTAATTTTTTGAATCATCCATTATTGTAAATAACTCCTTACTTACACTCATGTGATTGCTACACCCATTATCTAATAACCATATTTCATTTGAACTCTCTTATGGAGCATTACATGTTATCACCACTGTGTTTTGTTCACTAGTGTTGGGTTGATTTCCATTTGTAAAATTTACCTTTTGTTTATTCATATAATATTTCCTTTTTATACATTTAGATGCAAAATTCCCAAATCATTTATAATAATGACATTGAATGTTAGATTTATCATGCCTTTCTCTTTAGTAATGGCTATGAAAATGACTGATGCCTCTTCCTCTTGTTGGCATGAAATAGATATGTGGGCTTGATGTTGGTATTATACTTTAAAATTGAGTAGATTATATTCCTCCTCTTGGTGAAAAAGGACCTCTACCTCTACTATAATTCGATCTCCCTCTTATTCTATTGACTGAAAGCTAAGTTTTGAATGCATTTTCTAATGAAGATGCCCCTAAATGGTTTAACCTCTGCTAATGTGATAGAAGTGAACCTATCAATTAATCTACTAATAGTTGGGTTAAATATTTAGATTATTCAATGGATACTACAACTGAATCAAACATCACAGGGAAGATTCTAAGTATTTTTTCTACAACCTTCTAGTCTTCCACACTCTCACCATGAGTTCTTATTTAATTTACAATCCCCATTACATGTGTAAATAATGAGTCTATAATCTCAGAGTCTTTCATCTAAATATTCTCAAAATCCCTTCTAAGTATTTACAATTTTTTAGTTTTAACTTTATTATATATCTTGGTATGATATTTACAGGGTTTCCCATGCTTGTTTTTGACATTGTGGCAGCAACAACACTTGGACAAATTGACTCCTCCATTACTTTCTAAATGAAGAAAAATATATTTTCATCCTTATTATTTTTTTCCTTCAATAGGTCCTTCTCTTCTTGTGAGAGGGTTTGGAATGCTTGATAGTTTGATGGTTTAAAAAATGCTACTTTGATGGTTCAAAAAATCTATTTTCCACTAAGTCCCAAATATCATGAGAGAAAAACAAGGTTTTCATCTTAATTATTTAATAGTCATAGTTTTTTCCATTGATCATTGGTATTTTGGGTTGATAAATTCTTTCACTTACCCTTGCCATGGCTTATTTAAAACAAAAATTCCTTCCCTTTGCTCTCTGTTGTTAGATTTTCTCTTTCCCTCTTTTGATAAAACTCTGATTCAGCCTTTGTCTTGCAGTTAGGTTCAATGTGCATCTTTATTCGGATTGAGGCTTCTATAGAAGCTTGGGATACATTAACTTAATATAGTCTATGGCACCTACTTTGACTTAAAATTTATGGGTTCTTATTTACTTGGATAAATACACTTCTACTGTAACTTAAAAGTTTTACATTTACTTTAGATAGAATGCACCAAAACTAGGTTGAAAAATTAAGCCTTTAATAAGACTCCAATCACTCATGAGATTTTATATTGTTTGAAATTACTCCCTCTTTGTATTCATTTTGGCTCTTGCACTACCCAAAAAAAATTTATGGCTCACAAACACAAGCTCTAGTGATGGCCACGAGATATGAATCTGATACTAGATTGATAGTTTGAATTGCTTTAGTAAAGATTAGATATAGTAAACAAAAAGAGAAAATAATAGGGAATTCAAAACAAATGTGTGTGTGTGTGTGTGTGTGTGTGTGTGTGTGTGTGTGTGTGTGTGTGTGTGTGTGTGTGTGTGTGTGTGTGTGTGTGTGTGTGTGTGTGTGTGTGTGTGTGTGTGTGTGTGTGTGTGTGTGTGTGTGTGTGTGTGTGTGTGTGTGTGTGTGTAATTTCTTATTAAAATAGTTATGATCTTAGATGATTTTAGATGCAACTACTTACGCAATAATTTTGAAAGAGATTCACTACTCAACATACATACATCTTACATTACATTGAATTTTTTTTACAAAAATAGACCTTTTTTTGTTAGCTTCATTGTGAAGCTTCTAGAGGTAATGGGAAAGAGATAGAATAAAAAACATTAATGCAATTGGTGGAATGGGTAAAGAGATTAAAAATATATTTGAATATAGAGTGACATGGTAGGGGAGATTAGTTGTTAGATGAGCTGAAGTCCACGTCCACCAATAAACATGTATCATGATACATGATTTTATACTATGATAGTATAATTATTCCATAAATCCACTATAAGAACAATTATGAAAGCATAAATAGGCATCATCTGATGGTTATATGCATAAACTAAATTATACTTAACTTTCCATATGACCTTAGTGATGAACAAATTGTCTACCATTCTAACAGTGTCTAATCTTACTACAAGTGTAAATGTATAATTATAATCAATACTGGGATATTATGTGAAGCCTTTAGCTACTAGTATTGCTTTATGTTTCTTAAGTTTCCCATCAGCATTAAACTTTATTTTTTAAACCCATTTTACTCCAATTACGTCCTTTCCTTTATAAATATCTACAAGGCCCCATGTTTTATTCCTTTATATTAATTGAATTTCTTCATCCATAGATGAAATCCAATTTTCATCTTTAATTGCATCCTCAAATTAAACTGGATCAGAGCCTATTAAAAATGCAAAATTAGAACATAAATCCACATTTTTAGCCTCTTGTGACTCATCATAAATCTCCTATAGGATACGTGTCTTCTTTAAAGTGTTTATTGACCATGATCTCAATGATGCAAGTATTGGATTAGAAGACTCATTGTTATTATTATTTGTTGGAGTAGATGGATTTGGAGTGGTAGGTGCCTTTGAAGGCATTGTAGGAACAATTACTTTTGGACCTTGAGGAACATTTTGTGTATCATCTTATGCTATCTCATTTTCATTTGTTATTCCTACTACAATTGTAGTTATATTTTTTATTCTCCCACCCCAAGATTTTTCAACAAATTCTACATCACCGCTGATTATTATCTTCTTTGTAATCAAATTGTATAGTTTGTATGCTTTGGATTGTTCACTATACCCCAAAAAGATACACTTTTTCACCTCTATCATCTAACTTCTTTCTTAATTGTTGAGATACTAATGAATATGCTATGCATCCAAACACTCTCAAATGTGAGACACTATGCTTCTTTTTTATCCAATCTACTTGTGGTATCTTATATATCACTGCTATTATTGGACACCCATTCAAAAATTATATCTCACATGTAACTACTTCAACCCAATATTCATTTGGTAAATGCTTAGTTTTTATCATGATTTGGGTATTTCCATAATTGTCCTATTTTTTCTTTTAGATATACCATTTTGTTTAGGTGTATATCTTGTTGTAAATTGTATTCTTACTCAATTTACCTTACAAAAATTCAGAAATTTATTTGATATATATTCACCTTCTCGATTGGTTCAATCACTTTGATATAATCTCTTTCCTTTCCAACTTTAACCTTGAACTTCTTAAAAATAAAAAACACATCTAATTTATATTTCAATAAATAGACCCAAATTTTTCTTTTAAAATCATCAATGAAGGTCAAGAAATATAGATTTCCACTTATGGATGGTGTTTTCATCAGTCCACAAAGATCTGAATGGACTATCTCAACTGGATGCCTTGCCCTATAAGATTTTCTAACTAGAAACTTTTGTTTATGTTTATTTCCTAGCATGCAACTCTCAGATGATGTTTTAGATGTCTCTATTGATGGAAAACCATTTACCATTCACTTCCTATGCAACAATTGCAATGCTCTAAAGTTTAGATGCCCAAATCTCAAGTGCCATAACCAATATTGATTATTATATGAGACTTTGAAAGTTATTTCAGTAATTGTTTGCAATCCTTGAGGTTTTAAAAATAGTTCACTTTGGATCTTAAGAGGAAACATTATATTCCTTATCATTCCACCTTTTGCAATCAGTTTATTACTAGGTTTCTTGTCCGGAATTACACATTCATCATTCTAAAAGTATATCCTATACCCTTTTTGCACCACTTGATCTATGCTTATAACATTGTGTTACAATCTAGGAAAATAGTATACATTAGGAATATGCTTTTTTCATCTTGTTTTATTTTTATATTAATTGATCATTTCTCCATGACTGAGACTTGGTGATCATTCCCCAACTTCACTTCTGATTTTATTGAATCGTCCTTTGTTGCAACTAATTCCTTACACTCATGTGATTGCTACACCTGCTATCTAATAACCATACTACCTTTGAGCTCTCTTGTGCAACATTACATATTATCATCATTGTGTTTTGTCAACTAGTGTTGGGTTGCTTTTCATTTATAAAATTTGCCTTTTTGTTTATTCATACCATATTGCCTTTTTATACATTTAGATGCAAAAATCCCAATTTTTTTATAAGAATTACATTGAATGTTGGATTTATCATGCCTTTCTCCTTGATGATGGCTATGAAAATAGATGTTTCCCCTTCCTCTTATTATTGTGAAAGACATGCACGCTTGATGATGGTTTTTTACATTCAAATTGAGTATATTATCTTCCTCTTCTTTGTTAAAAAGGACCTCTACCTCTACTATAATTTGATCTTCCTCTTTTTTTATTGATTGAAAGTTGATTTTTGAATGCATTTTCCAATGAAGATGCCCCTAAATGGTTTAACCTCTATTTATGAGATAAAAGTGACCCCATTAATTCATCCACTGACAATTGAGTTAAATCTTTAGATTTTGATCAGATTATTGACTTGTGAAATTTTTTTCACTCTGTTAGGGTTTTCTCCGTGTTTGCCATTGAGTTGGCCCTTGGTTCTTCACTTGTCCAACCTTGGTTCATACCATGGACTTAGGTTCCTGAAGGACTTAGCATTAATTATAGTTTAGGGTGTCTCACCTTCGGGTGAGGCCAGTCTATATAATGTCCTCCCCCATTCTATCCTAGCTATTTCAGCTATGGAGAAGAATGGAGAAGAACCAAGTGATTTCCCTTGTAAATTCTTGAAGAAGTTCATCCCAAAAGTATAGCATGAGGTAATGTTTCAGAACCTAATCCTATATTGCCTATTCCCAAATTTAATTTTACATGTCAATGGTTAGAGCAATTTTGTTTAATCAATTGTTTTATTCAGAGAATCCCCTTTCAAAGTATGCTATTCTTATGGGTTCAAAATCTCTGGGCATCTCATGGCATCAAGATAGAGAGCATCTAGAACATGACTAAGGGTTTCTTCCTCTTCTGCTTCTCTGAACCAACTCATGCTAGAGGAATCCTCCATAAGTCTACCACTTGGTATGTTAGCAACTCACTCATGGTCCTCTCCCCATGGACATGAGACTTTGTAGTCTCAGAGCACACTACTCTTAAATTCTTGATTTGGTTTGAATTCTTAGGCCTCTCGCTCTCATGCTGGCACTTTATCCACAAAATTAAATCCTCCGTAAGCCATGTGGTTTGTCATGAACAAAACTAGTTCTACTATGCAAGACCACAAAAGAGGGTCTATGTAGAGGTAGACCTATCTTGAGACCTCAAGGAGTGTGTAGAAATCCAAGTTAGGGATGTGAGGCACTCCCAAAAAGTCTTCTATATCAACTTGCCTAATACTTGTTTTCACTGCCAAGCCATAGACCATAAGATATGAGATTGTCCCCTTCTATTGGCTTGTAATAATTTGGTTAACCGCTTGCCCTCACCACCCAAGTCCTCTCATGAGGCTAGCAAAAAACTAACTAAAGAGGGACGGATAATGGTAGGGAAGAGGAATTCACGTCCCAAGGCTTCCAACTCGGTTCCTACCCACAAAGGTAGAAAGCCTTCCTCTATCATTACCCTATAGGAGTAGGATCTTGTTGAAAAATAGCCCACTCCAGTAGAAGCCCCAAAATTGGTTGAAAATATCAAGGTGTTTAACACTCCACTAGTGACAAATGTTTTATCTCAAGGTTTTAAGGCCTCTAGGCCTAGCTCTCCTAATTTTTCACACTCTTAGGTCACCACTCTTCCACTTCCCTCTTGGTGAGATCTACCCAAATTCTCTTGTAGCCCTCCTAAGAGGAATGACGAGGCGAAGGAAGGAGATTTTCCAACTAACCCTGACTTGAGGAAACAATATGAATTTTGGAATACCAGCAATGGGCATTTTTTTGTAGAACCAATATGACACCCTGGAAGGGTTGGATTTAGAGGACATGTCTCTTAACTCCCATCATCTATGAATTGCTTTTCATGTAATGTTTGGGGTCTCATAGATTTAAAATGCAAGTTTGTCATGCATGATTTCTGAAAGAAGTTTTTCAAGATGGATATTCTCTGCTCATAGGAATTCAAGGGGGTAGATTTTTTATTGATGACTATCAGTAATTCCATCTGGCATGATAGTATCATTTTGCATAGTCATCATGCCATTGGATGGGGAGGGGTGATCACTTTCATCTCTCCAAGGTGGAAACCATACTTAGTGCAGGCTGGCATGGACCCCACCAACTAATTAGTGTGGGCTCTTTTTAATATTGAAATCCATTCTTTTGTCTTTATTAATATTTATGTCTCAAATGATGCATTAGATCATACCCATTTGTGGTGGTGGATTGTAGATGATCTCCCCAAATCCCATTGGGTATTATGTGGTAACTTTAATATGGTGGTAATGCTTAAGGACAAAATGGGCCACTTTCCCATGACATGGGAAACTAGTGAAAGGGAGTCATGGTTATACATGTGCACTAAATGGGGTCTTTATGACCCTAATACTTCGTGTCATCCTATAGATGGATTTTGGTATACCTAGAGTAACTTTAGAGAAGGCCCTACTTGAATTTTGTAGCAGCTTGACAGGGAAATGATGTCTTCTTATCCATTCTTCTCTTTTGATAATGGCTTCTCTCTGTCAGTGCAAATGCTACCAAATTTTGGGCATTTCAACCACTCCCCCATTTAGCTTCGTGTAACTTCGCAGTTCATGAATCCCAAGGTTCATAAAATGCAATTTTTTTCTCAATACCTCTCTACTTAAACATGCGCCCACGGTGGCACACATTAGGACAGTCTAGAATTTAGACCCACATCTTTCCTAAGAATCTAGTTGGATTCTTTAGTGGGATGATGTAATTTGAAGGACTGCCCACTTTCTACGATTCTATGGCTGTTATCTTGTCAAAATTTGAAGACACTCCTACTCTGCTACCTCTTCAAAGCTGAGCGACATGGCCCTAACTCTAGAAAAAGATCCATTTAATGAGATCTTGTAGGTGAGAGTAGCTTCCTTCAAGCACCATATATATATATATATATATATATATATATATATATATATATATATATATATATATATATATATATATACACACACACACACACACATACACACACACACACACATATATATACATATATATATATATATGTATATATATATATATGTATATATATATATATATATTTATGTATATATATACATATATATATATATATGTATGTATATATATATATGTATATATATATGTATATATATATATATGTATGTATATATATATATATGTATGTATATATATATATATATGTATATATATATATATATGTATATATATATGTATGTATATATATATGTATGTATATATATATATATGTATATGTATATATATGTATATGTGTATATATAATATATATATATATATACACACATACACACACACACACACACACACACACACACACACACACACACACACACACACACACACACACACACACACACACACACACACACACACACACAACTACAACTACAATGGTCGAGGAGCCCAAGTCAAGGCTAGGCTTCATTGGCTAAAGATTAGGGACAAAGCCTCTAAAGATTTTTCTTAAATGCTGCAAGCCAAAAACTTGAAACAAAAAATTCAAGTTATTACTGAGGCTGGAAACAAACTCTCAAAAACATCACAAATAGTGCATTCATTTTTGCACCATTATCATCAAGTGTTCCAAGCTCAAGCCCCATCAGCTAAATGGGAAACTACCCTTCAACAATGTCTTTTAGTAGTGCCTTGCAAACTCACTCCCGCTCAATGGGTGATTTATAATAGGCCACTCAATATAGATGATTTACAAGAAGTAGTGACACATATGAATAATGACAAATCCCTTGGAACTGATAGCTTACCTTGTAAATTCTTTAAAAGCCTTTGGGATCTTGTGGGTAATGACTTGCTCAAGGTTTACCAAGAAGCATTTTGTACACACACACACTAGGTAAAAATATTAATAAAGGAAATATTAAATTTATACCTAAGTAGGGAGACCTAGAGTTGATCTACAACTAGTGGCCCATCACCCTCCCTAATGTCTCATACAAAATCATAGCCAAGACACTGGTGATTTGGTTGCACAATTTACTACCTCTCATTATGTGTCTAGAACAAATTGGCTTCATCAAGAGCCACTAAATTTTGGACAACATCATTGTGGTCTAGGAAGGTATGGACTGGGCCAAATGATCCAAAAAATAAGCCTTGTTCATCAAAATTGACTTTGAAAATCTTATGATTGCATTGAATGGCCTTTTATATTAGCCATGCTTCATGCACTAAGTTTTGGGCCTATTTTCTTTCAAACCATTCAAATGATTTTCGTAGATGCCTCAGTTATCCTCTCCATTAACGAAGTCACCTTTGAGCAATTTGGCCTATACCATTCCATTCACCAAGGGTACCCCTTAGTGCTAACACTTTATGTGCTTAACACTGAGGGGTTTGGATACCTTCCTAGCAAAGCCCAATCCTATGGCCTTGTAAATGGAATTTACCTCATGCCCAATGTAGCTAACCCACATGAGGACATGTAATTGCTTAATGGCCATTTTGTAAATGATTGCTTCCTTACCCTCATTGAAGATGAAGCCAACAAGGATAATTCCCTTTAGTGTCTTGATACCTTCTGCCTGGTCTCTAGCTCCAACATTCAATGGCATAAAACTTGATGCTACAGGAAATCATACCTCCCTTCGCTTCCGTGGGTAGCTAAGTATGGTTGGACATGGATCCAACATGACAAAAAAATTTAATTTCTTGATATCCCTTTTGCCTTTGATGCTTTGCCACCCTTGTTGTGGAAATATGTTGTTGAAAGAGTTGCTAAGAAGCTAGATTACTGGATAACCAAGTCTCCTTCGTTAGCAAGAAAATTTCAAATTTGATCAAAGATTCTTGCATCCACCCATGTATACTATTCATCATGTTGGATCCCTTTAAAAAATCTTACCAAAATTTGGAGAAACAGCTTAGAGATTTCATGTGGGCCAATTCTCCCCAAGGTAAAGGTTTCCACTTGGTGACTTGGGAATATTGTTGCCTTCCACGTGAAGCTGGAGGGATAGGACTTATCGGTATTGCTAGGCAAGGATCTACCTTATGTGCCAAATGGGTTGTGAGGCCCATCGAGGGCCCAAAAGCTTGGAAGGTGTTATTTAGACACTGCATCTCCTCAGGATTGCCTAAGTGCAAGAAAGCCTGAAAAGGAATTGGCTTCCCCAATTTGCTCTTCATCCAATATCTCGTTCAGATCATTGGGTCCTTTGTGGCCAAAAACATCTAGAAATCTTGGGAAAAGATCATGTCGTGGCTCCTTTAGAATGGTTCTGGTTTTCACAATGGGTTCTCTGCTAATTCCCACTCTCTTTAGTAGTCCCCCATATTTTCTCAAAATGGGGTTCCTTTGGTAGAAGTTCCTTGGATCAATACCCTCAAGCTGTACCACAGAGGAATCCACACTATCCAGGTTATCTTCTACAGACGCTCTTGCACTTGGCTACCTTGGGAGGATGTGAAAGCCAAATTTTGATTGGCTAATGCAAACTAGGAATCTTACCAAGAGGTCCTCAGTGTTGTCCCCACTTCCATGCTCCATAAAATCTCAGTCAATTCTACTAGACCATGGTGGAAGGACTGGAAATGGTTTGTGGAAACCCCCTTTCACAATTACACTCCTCGACTTGGATATAATTGGCTCACCCCACACTTGCCCATGGTTGACAAGATTAACAACTGTTGGGGGTTACATTTTCCTATAAAAATGTGGAGCTTTCACTTCGACACTATTTGGGGGGCTTGTGTGGAGCCCAAGCTTGCCCATTTTGCTTGGTGTATACTACACCAAAGCTTACCTATTGGCAAAAAGCTGGTTCATCTCAGAGTCCAATTACCTACTTGTCCCTTTTGCAAACATCTTGAGACCCTACCTCATCTCTTTTGGTATTGTCCCAAAGCTCAAAGGGTTTGATCATGGATCCATGATCTCTTCAAGGCCTTCTAGACTGACTTCCTCACATGGCAGCACATCCTCCTAGGGGACAAGCTCATGATGCCCACCACAATAGCTCAACTCTCGCATACTTTTAGAGTGGAGATTCTCTTCTGGATTTGGAAAGAAAGAAATAATTTTGTGTTGAATCATGTTTCTTCTAATTGTAATATTTTTGCTATGCACAAATCATCTATTATCTCTAATGTGCTTTTGTAGATACAAGCCCAAGCCAACAAAGCGGCCATGGAGCTTGGGTATCTCCAAGACTTCCTGTCTCACTAGGGAGATGCTCCTTGTGTTATGACTCAGGTTTCACTTTTTCTGCCTAGGGATCCCAAATTGGATGATAGAGTGCCTCGACCACCTCATGGTGGACATCATTGTAGTCGCTCTTACAGCAACACCCCATACCAACGTGCCTCCCCCTTGGGCAACAACGAGGGTGGCAACCACTACCTCCTTTCCCTATTAGGTAGGACAGTTGGGGCGCTCCTCCTCCATGCCCAGATGTTTGGGGGGTGCCACCTACATGCAGTTTTGACATGTTGGACAAGTTTCTTAAGATTTCGTTGGCTATCTCACCTGCTCAGAGTCAAGCAGAAGATGAAATAGACACATTTCAGGCTATTGGTTGGGAGCCTGTTCCAGATGGCAATGACTTGCCAAGTTCTGGCTAGGGTCCAGATGATATGGATCTCCTACCTTCGGGCCTTGCTCTAGCTACTTAATAGTGTTCTCTTATGACTTTTATTTTGTGACTTGCCTCTTAAGTGTTGCCTGGATTTGATTCTTTTGATACTTTGCTCCTAGGCTCTACCTAGTCTCGTGGTGTGCTCTCATACTGACTTATTTTTTTGTGAATTATTTGCATATTTATATTAAGTTAATATATAGATATATTTCATTAAAAAAAAAAAAAATGACTACTACAATTGAATCAAACTTCCCTGGTGAACTTATAAGTATTTTTCTACAAACTTTTGGTCTTCCACACTCACACCATGAGTTCTTATCTGATTGACAATCCCCATTACATGTGTAAAAAATGGGTCTATATTCTCAGAGTCTTTAATTTGAAGATTCTCAAAATCCCTTCTAAATATTTGTAGTTTTTCAGTTTTAACTTTGCATGCATCGTGGTATGTTATTTTCAGGATTTTCCATGCTTGTTTTGACCTTGTGGCCGTTGCAACCCTTGGAAAAATTGACTCATCCATTACTTTTTGAATGAAGAAGAGTACCTTTGCATCCTTCTTATTGTTTTCCTTCAATAGGGCCTTCTTTGCTTGTGAGAGGGTTTGAAATGCTTATTGGTTTACTGATTCAAGAAATCCATTTTCCAGAAAGTCCCAAATATCTTGAGAGAAAAACAGAGTTTTCATCTTAATTCTCCAATTGTCATAGTTTTTGCCATTGAACATTGGTATTTGGGGTTGAGAAATACTTCCACTTGCTCTGCCATGGCTTCTTCAAAACAAAAACTCCTTCCCTTTGCTCTCTGTTGTTGAGTTTCCCTTTCCCACTTTTGATAAAACTCTGCTTCGGCCTTTGTCTTACGGTTAGGCTCAACACACTTCCTTATTTGACTCGACGCTTCTACAAAGCTTGGTATACATTAACGTAATACGGACTATGGCTCCTACTTTGACTTAAAACCTACGGGTTCTCCTTTACTTGGATAAATACACTTCTACTGTAACTTAAAAGCTTTATACTCACATTAGATAGAACGCACCAGAACTGGGTTGAAAAATTTAGCCTTTAACAAGACTCCAATCACTCATGAGCTTTTATCTTGTTTGAAATAACTCCCTCTTTGTATTCAACTGGCTCTTGCACTACCCAAAAATTTTGTTATGGCTCACAAACACAGGTTCTACAAGATACGACTCTGATACCAGATTCATAGTTTGAAGCGCTTTAGCGAAGATTAGATGTAGTAAATAAACAGAACAAATAACAGGGTATTCAAAACAAAATATATATATATACGTAGATCTGAATGAAATTTCTTAATAAAATAGTTATGAGCTTCGATGATTTTGGTTAGAGCTTTGCTACCTGTGCAATGATTTTGAAAGAGCTTTGGTGCTCAACATACATACATCCACATCTTAGATTACATTAGACTCTTTTTAAAGAAACAGAGTTTTTTTTTGTTAGCTTCGTCGTAAAGCGTCTACAGGTAATGGGAAAGAGAGAGAAGAAAAAACATTATGTAGTTTGGTGGACTGGGTAAAGAGATTCAAAATATATTTGAATATAGACTGACGTGGCAAGCGAGATTAGATATTAGCTGAGCTGTAGTCCACGTCCACCAACAAACATGTATCATGATACATGATTTTCTACTGAGATGGAATAATAATGCCATAGATACGTTGTAAGAATAGCAATGAAATACTAAATAGGAATCATCCGATGGTTAGTTATATATAAACTAAATTATACTTGACTTTCCACATGACCTCCTTAGCGATGAACAAACTGGTTATACCTCATTGACAAGCCAAATATTATTTTTGATATTATATATATTAATAGGAAGTGTTTCTCTAAACATGAGTTTTGAGTAGTTTAGCATTTCATGAGTACTAAGGAAATCATACTGACCAAATATAAATATGATTCGGTCATAAGAGAACTCATATTTGATTGTAAAATATTTTCACTAGATTGATCAAAATATGTGTTATTAAAATTAAGAGGGATATGTCTAAATAAATTATTAAGTATAAAATAACATTACTAATTCTATTCGTATGGAATTTTATAATTGAAATTATATTATCTGATATTTATTGCATCATGATTGACAATGTCTTGAGAAGCATTAGAAGATTGTCTTGGCAATATTCTTTGTTATGTTAGTTTTCCTCTTTGGACTGTTGAAGCTAGTTGATTAGTGCTCCTTTTTTTATGACCTATGTTATAGACAATAGTGTGTAAATAATCTCTTTCCTCAGTAAATATCATTTTTAATTTGTATTTAGTGTTATGTTCTTTGCTTAAGAAATCAACAAGACAATTCTTATTGATTTTGATATGTTTCACCTCAAAAGAGAAATTATCCAACCAACTTTCTTAGTGATGATCATGTTGACTTTTTAGTGTTGCAATTAGTTCGTACTTGCAATTTTACCTATTGATAGTCTCAACTATATGATGGTAATATATACAAAAAGGTAATATAAATTAAGATGACTTGAAATAAGTGAGTTGTTTGACACTAACACTTTGTAGGTGTTAAATAAAAATATCATAATTTATGACACCATGTTCTCAAAGCCATTGCAAATGCAAAACAATAATTAGCTTGGACTGAAATTAACCCTCTATAAGATACGTTAAGAAGTACAAATTACACATTATACAAGGTCTACAGGGGACATAGGAATCATCTCTAGCTTAGGTTCTTCACCCTCTTGTTCCTCAACCTGGTCACCTTAGTCTCTATTAAAAAATTCCAACCACAATACCAAACAATCTGGATGAAGCAATTAGTGCTCAAGCATAACACAAAAATGCACACATTTAAGCCTTTAAAAATAATGTAACTAATTTGTACAACTATCAAAACTCTTTGAAGTAATTCATAAAACTGATTAAAATGAAAACCAAATCCATAGGAATTGCAAGGATAGCTAAGGCACAAACATAATTCAAGGTCTGTGTGTTTTTAGGATCATGATTTAGAATTAATCAATCTCAAAAGAAAGATTATTACAAGTAATAAATAGTCATTTGTCTATATGATAAACGTTATTAAAAATATATATTTAGAATTAATGCATTTCTTGTTGAATTAAAAAGAACCCATAATAGAATCACGGAAAAAAATTTAATATAGCACAGCTTTAATCCTTAAATGGTTTAGAACCTCGCTTTCGAATAAAAAAAAGAAAAATACAATCATTATATTTGATACAACCACAACCAATATATAAGGAGGTTAACTGATATTCCGAAGATTTGAGATTAATTGACATGCCCTTTTTTTTAAAACAACCATGAACACTTTTTCCACCAAATAAAATCAAGAAACAACTTAAATTTATAGATAATGATTGAATGATACAACTGGTGAGACATGATAATATGGATGTCGTTTACATGGACTCTCACTCTAACACACTTATAAAATTTTAGATGCTTAAATCTATATTTATATGTTAAACTAATCTTGTTCACTTGACAAATATACCTCAAGGCTCTACCCTTCAGTTTGACCTTCTTTGCAGCTAAAAGGCTTGCACTCACTACTTTATTGAGTCTAATTACTTGCTTATTAGTCAAATCATAATTAATTTGATTATTTATAACCCATATAACCACATAACACCTAAAATTTAATATATATCCTTCACTATTAGTTACATAACCTCAATAAATTTTCTCCATTGTAGATAGTTACTTTCAAGGGAGGAAGTAGCATTGACACTACTATCCCTACTCTAAAACAAGTGTCCTTACCCTAAAAACACTCAAATTTTCAAATATTTTGATATGTACGAGTTGGCCTAAGAATTTCCTTAACCTTTATGTGAGGATTATTTCAAAAGAGCTAGTATAAATACAAGTCAAAGCCAATTCATTTGGACATCTAGAAAATATCAAGTAAACACCTATTCAAAATTAATCAATAAATTTCAAAACTAAGATATTTTTCACTATTCATCTCTATTTGAATATAAATCATGGGAATAGTCATACTATAGGTTTGAAGCACTCAAAAGACAACCCATGAGCCATTTTATTATGTTACAATCTAGATCATTGTATGCATCTTCATATAGTATATTATACCATTGTGAACATACATTACGACACATAGAGAAGAAATACATAAGGCCCTCTTTGTAGTATTGGATATGTAGGTAACACTCATTGACATAGGGGTCTTTAAAGTTAGATCAACATCATGAACCCACTAACTCATTTTTTGGCAAGATAACCTAACCTAAGGTATAGAGCTATGGTTTAAGCTAAAAATAGTGATGCAAAACTTGTGCATGAGATCCAGATACATCAAATGAAAGGTGAGAAAAAAAATAGAAAGACATAGGTGGTTGCATATTTATACAATTAACATTGCATACATGACATTTTCATTGAGATTCAAATAATTGTGTCAACATAAGAATCCACAAGTCGATGCAAGTGTCCAGGCATTCCAAAATAATATTTAAAAAATTTGATGTTAGGTTATTGAACATTAGATAACTTTTACCCAAACCTATACATATCATATTTGTCTATACATCATTACATAAGCTAAGTATTGTTTCTTCATCATGATGACACAATCCAAATATTGTTTGGCATTGTGCTTTCTATATATATATTTTTTGTAATTAAACACTGAAATTGAATATCATTAAAAATAATAATTTAATTTTTCTACTTTTAGTAACTATTTACTTCACACTTGAATATTTTATTCCTTCTAAAATTTATTAATTTTCCAAAAAAGGTTAAACATTTGGTGAACCTGGCCTCTATGTCTTCCTAGCTATGTTTTTTTTTATCCTTGTGCAAGTCTTTATACTTTTTTCTTGGCCACCCATCAATGATATAGATGGTTTTGATGAATAAGATGTGGAAACTAGTCACCTCATCAACTAAGCTTCCTTCATGAAAAATATGGCCGAATCCAATTAGATAATAGAACAAAAACACTCCTTCCTACAAGATTATAAATGACCTTCTCTCATTTCACAAGATGGGGATAGTTACCATCCCTCTAATCAGGGCCATGTTCCCACCATTAAAAATGTTGAGTTGAGCACCCTTACAACATCAAAGATGGATGATAAACTAGTTTCTCTTATACCAACCTTAACACAATTAGCCATGATTACTCATAATCTTCCACAATTTGATTGTGATACCTTATAAAATGTTCATAAAGAAATCATGGCTTATTTAAAAATAGACAATGATATACCATTACCAAAGGTTCTAAATTTTTCAAATGAGATAACATTACCAAAGGTCTGAAAGGTTTTAAATGATATACCATTACCAAAGTTACTAATGTTTTTAAATGAGTTACCATTAAAAAAGATTCCAAAATTTTAAAGCACTATACCATTATAAAAGATTCCATAACATCCCAATCATGAGGAAATTTTTATTATGCCCATGTTTCAAATAAATGATACATTGCAACCAATGAATACACCTTTACAAACTATAAAGCTTCTAGTTCATCATCTCATTTTAACGATGAATGTCATAGAAAATATTTAAAGGTAAATTTTGATTTTGAATTTGCAAATATTATCATGTAATGCTAGTATTCATGGTAACATTATCACAAATCAACCCCTTGAAAAAAATGTCTTTGAATATTCTCATCCACAATATTTCATTATGACCATATTAAAAATTTTATTTGGATGTGCGTACCCTTCCAACCATATAATTCAATATGTACATTCTTTTGGTCATTAGACTAGATATGAACATTTATTGTCAAAAGCTTTTCATAGAAGCTTCACGAGTGAACCTTGGAATTGATTCTATAGTTTACCTAATGGATCCTTAGCTATTTTTACACAATTATAATATGTTTTATTCCTATATTTTAATACACATAATTCCCTAAATTTACATTGGAACACTTTCAAAGATTCATACAACATGATAATGAGTCTATTTAAGACTATGATACAAGATTTAAGAATGATTCATATTCTTTGGTATATTAACCTTATAATTTATAATTAAAGTTTATATTTAGTCAAGGTATTTCCTCTCCACTAAAAGAGATAGTTTTACATAATCACTATACCTCATTTGATCACTTGTATATGGGTATACATTCATATGCTTCTTTTTTACTCAACAGTGCCAAAGCTTAAATATCTCACATGCAAAACGCAAAATATTTGTTCATAATACATACAATAACACAATATTTACAAAAACTGATCATATAAAAATATGTGGCATACCAAATATTTATTTGACATCACTGCAATAATTTTTCAACATTAGACCAATATCCAATCTACCTCACAAGAATACACTTACCATTATTTTAGGAAAAACACATCCTTTCCAAAAGGACTTGAGAATCACATACTGATGAGTGGAGCTTATTTTAGACATAACCATATTGACATTATAGCCAAAGAAACTTATTATACTATAAGATATTTATCATAACTTGGATATCATATAAAAGACTTACATAGAAAGGGAGCTTGGAAAGATTCTCTGGGATACTTGATATTACCAATTGCTTGTAGTCCAAGTGTTTCCCAACAAAAATATGGGTCATGCCTCATACATCTCAACACCCATTTACATTGGGAACATTTTGGCTATATCTAATGGGAGCCACAATCAATTTGACTCAACAAGGCATTTCATCTTCCCATAATGGTTCACATACCATATAATGGTGATAACAATATTAATTATGGATTAAGGAGAGAAGAATAACATGTCATGAATTTATTTCACTCTCAATGCAATACATGAAAAACTATGATTAACTGTGCAAGATTTGAAAAAATAAAATAAAAACTTTAAAAAAATAAAATATTCAAGATAATACAAAAACATTCAAATAATTCAAAAATACCAAAAATATTTAGCATTTCACATATTTTATAGATTTTGTATATGTTTTTTATTTTATGTTAGTAGATTACATAAAATTTATATACACACATATATTTCACGGGTACTTGAGTGTGATACAAGCATACATTAGACCCATGATATATCAAGCATGCAGATGTTGGACTTTTCCAGTGTGATACACTATGTTGGGGGCATATTGCTTCTATATGATCATGATTGACATATGTTCTATTGTTTCATGATCATTTTCCATTATCTTACTCAACTAATATATCTTACACATGCCTATACTCATGTTGTTATCTTACACAATGTATTTGATATGTTATTATGGGTGAAATTTTGATAGTACATGTATATAGGGAATGATATAACATGATTATGATATTTTATTATATCACATTACTTTATCTATTTACATTAGCTTACTGGAGTGTAGTTCTTGTTTGTTCCTTGTCATTCTTGTGCATCATTTGAACATGTTCCTTTGCTTGTTGGACACAATGCCCTAAGTGTTTATTGTCTATTTTATGTTTGGACATTTGAACATATCTTCCACTTGAGTCTTCAACATCTAAACATGCCCCTTGTTTATATTCTTCTTGGACCCCTCCTTGTGTGACATTTGAGTACTCTTTCCTGGTGTTTTATTGTTAATATTTTTATATTATAAAATTTTCCATGATTCATATCATGAATCTTAGGGATTGTTATGTATACATACTTAGATATTCATTGATATATCTAATTATACATGACACTACTATATGCTTCTTTACTACATGATTCACATAGATACAACATAATTGCCTTATCATTGTTGGATAAGGTGACTATCACTTTTACAATCCCATTACCTAAAAAGGGTGTCATATCATAGGGGTAATTTCATATAAGACATGACTCCACATACATATAGTTGAAAAAATGAGAATAATTTGATTTATTTTACACAGTTTACATGATTTGTATATACATTTGGGATAAAATTCTATGCATTAGGAATAGATTTAGGACATAGATTTTTAGTTTTTTGATACATATTATACACAAGTTATATACTAGAGATTAATTTTTTTGAGATACTTTATATTAATACATATTTTAGGTGTACATGCCCCAAATTACACATACACTTTCATATTATACACACATATATGCATTGACCTTAACAAGATGTAACATTTGATATTTTACCCATTGTAGTATTTGGATATTTTTTATTAGTGTGATTGATATTTTTCACCCTCCATGGACTTTGAACTATGATTATATTATTTCAGGTTGATATGGTCACACCATTTGAATAGAGAGAGATTGGATAGATTGGTTATACTTAGGTTATGCATTTGATAATTAGTGCTCTCGATGGACTTGACATAATTCATACTTATACTACATCAGGGGCATGATCACCCTCTAATTCCAATATCCATATCTCCAAGGTTTAGTTGTGAACCTCTCTCCAATGGTTCATCAATGAAGCATCTTTACCAAGCTAAACTACCAAGGGGAAACATGGTTGCATCGATATACATATGTACTCATTTTTTATCTTTATTTCTAGAATTTTCAAAATTATTTAATTCCAAGTTATATGCACTAATTAGACATGTAATATGTTTTTGGTTGCAAGTCATTTACACACAAAAAGTTCAAGTGGGATCAATAAAATACAAGGTGTGTTCTACACATCACAATAACGTTTTTTTCCTTTAGCCTAGTAATTGTATTATTATGCATTACTAGATTAAAGGGTGGGCAAGGGGAACAAGGGGATGGGGAGAGGGGGAAGGAATGTAGATGCTTAAATATAGATTTATATGTCAAAATACTCTTTTACACTTGACAAATATATAATTAGGATTTACCCTTCAATTTTACCTTCCTTATAGCCTAAAGGCTAACAATCACCACCTCACTTGGTGTAATTACTTATATATTAGTCCAACCATGATTATTATTATTATTATCTAGATCACATATAACCATAGAATTCTTAGAATTTGTTATATATCCTTCACTCTCAAATACAAAACCTCAACAAATTTCCTCTATCACGGACAATTACGTTCAGGACATGGCAATAGTATCAATGCTATTATTCCTATTCTAATGCAATTTTCCTTTCCCTATAAACACTTAAATTTTAAAATATTTATTGTGTATAGGTCAGCCTAATAATGTGATAAATCCTTCCACGAGGATTATTTCAAAATACTTAGTATAAATAGAAGTCAAATCCAATTCATTTGAACATATATGAAATACCAAGAAAACACCTATTCAATATCAATCACTCAATTACAAAACTAAGATATTCTTCCCTATTTCATATATTAGTTTTCATATCAATCATAGGAGTAGTCATACTATAGTTTTTAAGCACTCAAAATACAACCAATGAGTCATATTTTTTAAGTTTCAAGATAGTTCACAGTACACATATTCATATAGTATATTTCACCTATGTGCACACACATTCCCACACATAGGGTTAACTACATAAATATGAGGCCAAATTTGCATTATTATCTATGTAAGAAAAGGTAATTGACATAGGGGTCTTTGAGGTTAGCTTGACCCCATGATCCCACTATCCTATTTTTTGTCATAGTAGCCTAGCCTAAAGTGTAGAGTTAGGGTTAGAGCTACAAAGAGTGATACATATCATGTGGATGATATATAGATACATAAGATGAAAGGTGAAAAAACCCTAACAATACACAAGTGGTCACATATTCGTATAATTCCATATACAAAATTTAAATTTATATTCAGATAATAACATTGATGTAAGTGTTGACATGAGAGGATCCTCCTACAACAAATTGATAAAAATTCATAAAATGACAGATTTATAAAATTAAAAAAATCACTAAAATGAATATATTAATCATAGACCACTTCGAGGGGTAAACATATTTTGATCAAGCTCAATATACTAAATTTATGACTGTCTTCATTGGCCTCAACAGTTATTTATATATGAATTCTAATCTAAGTAACTACTACTTCCCATGAATGTGGGATAAAACAAAATGCTCACAGGATGACTTACAAAGCATATGCATCCATAACAACTACTAAACTAACAAAGTAAAGAGAAGAGATATCATGGGTTTATAACATCTCCTCCCTCTTAGAAAAAGCTTTGACCTCAAAGCTTTAGATGTGGGAATTAGTGTTGAATCTAAAATAGTGGTTCCCATGTTGTATCCTCTAGTTGTATTTGGTGCCACTGAATTAAAACTTTGGTGATAGAGCAAGAGTAAAGTTGGCATATGCTCCTATCTAGGATTGCCTCCAGCTCAAGAAGAATGGATCCTTCATTACCAAGTTCTGGTAAAATCATCTACACTCTAATGTTTGTTCCAAATACTTTCTTCAGACAAGAGACATGAAATACTGGGTGAACTCGGGAAGAAGGTGGGAGTTCCAACTTATAAGCAAATGACCCAATCTTCTAAATTATAAGTCCCATATAACTTGGGATGTAGCTTATTAAAACAATTTATTTCTAGGCAGGATTACTTGTAGGGTTTTAGGCAAATAAAAACCATATCATCAACTCAAAAAGTGTACTTAGAATGTTGCTGATTTGCCTATTGTTTCATTCAATTTTGTGCCATATGAATATTTTCTCATAGGGTGTCGAGGATCTAATCTTAGGTATGGAGAATCATTTCAACCACTTGAACTGATGAACTATTGGGGGTGTACAAAAAGAGCACTGGTGGTTCTTATCCATAGAATGATTTATATGGATTCATTTCTGTTGAAGTGTGGTAAGAGGTATTGTACCACCATTCGGTGAGAGGGAGCCACTTTGTCCAATGATGTTGTTATTCTAAGGTGAAGTAATGAAAGAAAGTTTTTAGGCATTTGTTGATGATTTCAGTCTAGCCATCTATTTGTGGATGATATCTAGAACTCATCTTCAGTTGGGTGTTGGTGTTGAAATAGTTATATCCAAAAGTGGCTGGTGAAAGTTGCATCATGATCTAAGACAATGGATGAAGGAATGTCATGAAGATAGAAAATCTGGTCTAGGAAAATTTGTGCAACTATAGAGGTGGTATAGGAATGGCCGAGGGCACAAAAATGACTATATTTTGAGAGATATAAGGAGCCTAAATAAAATCCATAGAAATATCTATCCAAATCTTGGTAGGGATGGGGAAGGGTTCGAACAATCTAGGGATGAGTGTTGTTTCACCCTTATTACATTGGTAGGTATCACATTCAATTTCCATCTATTGAATATACTTTTTCATTCCCTTCCAAAATAAGTTATGTCATGCCCACTCATAAGTTTTGAGAAACCTTCAGTGCCCAGTGGATGGAGAAGCATGTAGTTCATATAATATATCCTGCTAAAGATTTGTGCTCTAGGGAAGTACTAGACATCCCTTGTATCATAGAGAAGCAACATCCTAGGAATAATATGGTACATTTGAAGGGTTAGTGTCCAAATTTTGAATGATTTGAGATAATGAGGAATCATTGGCATACCCCTATTATACAGTGTCCAACTAATTTAGAATAGGCATGAACATAGCTGAAAGGTAAGCTTGATTAGTAAATGTACGAGACATAACATCAACCATAATATTTTCCTTACCCCTCTTGTAAGTTATCTCATAGCCATAACCCATGAGTTTGATAACCCATTTCTATTTTTATGGGTTAAAGACCCATTGTTATAAGAAATATTTCTAACTCTGGTGATTAGTTTTGATGCAAAATTGATTTCCCATTAGGTATGGCCACCACTTCTGTACTGCATGTAAAATGGCCATCATTTCCTTCTCATAAGTAGAGATCACTAAATTCTTGCCAGAAAGAGATTTAATGGTGAATTCAATGGGGCATATTTCTTGGAAAAGAACAACACCAATCTATTTCCATAAGCATCACTCTCAATAGTGAAGGTCTTGATAAAATCTAGCATAGCTAGAATAGGTGTAGTATGCATAACTCGTTTCAATTCTTAAAATGTACACTCAATAGATTATGTCCAAGTAAAAGCATCCTTTTTCAACATAGCTATCAATGGAGCTAAAATCTTCCCATAATCCTTGACAAACTTATGATAGTATCCAATCAGCCCCAAAAAACCATGGAGGCTCTTGAGTGTCTGAGGATGAGGCCAATTTATCATGGTAGCTATTTTTTTAGGATCCACTCAAACCCCTTGGGCTGAAATAATATGCCTAAGATACTCCACTTCATCCTGACCAAATGTACATTTGGACTATTTTGCACCAAGATGATGGTCAAAGAGAAGTTTCAGTGTGAGCTCCAGATGTTGGAGATGCTTAGACCATGTTTTACTATAGATGATGATATCATCAAGGAAGACTAAAATGAATTTTTCCATATAGGGATAGAATATTTTATTCATCAATGCCTAAAATTTTGAAAGAACAATAGTGAGGCCAAAGGGGATGACCAATAACTCATTGTGGCCATCATGCATGTAAAAAGTTATCTTAGGGATATCATCCTCATGAAGCCAGATCTGGTGATATCTAGAGTGAAGATTCAACTTGGAAAAAAAATGATCACCATGAAGCTCATCGAGAAGCTCATTAATAATAGTGATCAAAAACTTATCCTTGATTATGAGGTGATTAAGTACACAAAAAATAATGCAGAGGTGCCATGACCCATCTTTTTTTTAGACAAAGAGAACTAGGGAAGAATATGGGTTAGTACTTAGGCAAATAATGCCTTGCTTCAATAAGTCTTTAATGAACATCTCAATCTCAGTATTTTGTTGAAATTGGTAGTGATAAGGACTGATGTTGGGGGGAACACTCCCAAGAAGGAGCTAAGTATGGTGGTCCTCTGGTTGTGAAGGTGGCAATCCCACTAGTTTGGAAAAAATATGTGTGTACCATTGTAGAATGGTTTTTAGGTCAGTAGTAATGGAGACTATTGATGGTTGCATTTAAATGGAATAAAGCTAAGCAATGACACCATGTGAATTATTTTTAAGAATATTTTCCATGCGATGTGAACTTATGATGTTGAGAGATCCTAGTTATAAGCCTTTTAATGTGGGTTTTTGTCCATTACCTAAAAATTGTATCTAAAGTTCATCAAAATCCTATAAGATGGGTCTAAGTGTGAGTAACCATTGGGCTCCCAAAACAACATCACATATACTTAAAGGTAAGGAAAACATGTTGGAGTGAAATTTATAGTCTCCAATAGAGATACACACATTATGACACTTCAATTTGTAAAATAATGTGCCCCCATTAACAATCTTGACTTCAAATTTGGAGTAAGGATGGATAAAACAATCATCTTGTTTGGTGATCAAAGGGTTAATGAAGTTATGAGTGCTACCTGAATCAATGAGTATTGTGAAAGGGATCTTCTTGAAGTAACCCTTGATCTGCATGGTTTTTGGGGTGGTGACTCTTACTAAGGCATGGAGAGAGATGTTTGGTTGGTGTTCTTGAGAAGCAAGTTCCACAATCAACTGAGCTTCTTTTGGATCATCTATTGTATCTTGAACATCTTCCCAATTTTCAATTTTGGGTGGAGAGTTCACATTCAATAGGTAGAGATTTTGATTGACACATCGATGTCTCCAAGTGAATTTATCATCATAGTTATAACATGGTAATTTTTCTCTGTGGGAATGCATCTGTGCTTCAATAAAACACTTGATAAGAGTGGTTCTAGGCTCTGGCATTGTTTGAGATCATTATGGAGCTACATTTTTAGATGGAGAAAAATTAGATTTGAATCACTACTAAGATGTGATCTTGTCCTCTACCAACTTAACCAAACCTAAGGCTTCCATCATCATGTTGGGATAGAACATTTTAACCTTATATTGAGTTGCATCCTTGAGTCCACTGGCAAAGTAACTCTTGAAGAATTCATCAGACAATCCCTTTGTGTGATTGGCTAGTTTTTCAAAATTTGTTGGATATTCTCTCATTACTCCTATTTGGTGAAGTTTAGTGAGTTATCTAGTGAAGTCATCAAAAGTATTAGGGCCAAACCATTACAAAATAAGGGTACAAAAATTGGTCCATATGGGTTCATCATGAGCCTTGGTATACCAATGATACCATTGAAGGGTTTCAAGTTCCAAGTGAAAAGATGCAAGCAAAACCTTGTTGGCATCAAAAGTATTATGCAGACTAAAATATTGTTCTTCCTAATAGATCCATCCATTTGGATCCACACCATTAAATTAAGGAAAATTAATCTTTGGCCCATGATAATTGCTAGAAGAAGAAAACCTAATGTCTGATGAAGACTCTAGATGTTGTATGTTGTTCATGGTGGTATGTTGAAGACTGAGGCTGGGAATGTTTTCATCAAGATCTATGATGTGGGTCTTGAGCGCAGTATTTTCATCCTCCATGTTTTTTGCTAATTTTTAGGTTACTACCATGACCTAAATAACATATATTTTTTCTAGCTACTATGCACTGTAAGACACATCTATAGGGAATATGCTAAAATAAGTCTATAGATCTATTTGGTGATTTTCTTATACACTATTAGTATTATGCTAAAACTGGTATGACAAGTTTGTAGATCTAATATGTCAAGTTTTTTGATACTCCATGGTAATATTTTTAAACTGATATAAATGGGCCCCAAGTTTTAATGGTTGCCTAAGGGTTTTAAAAATATTACTCTAGCCACCAATACCATCTAAGTGATTACCACTCTCTAGAAATTTTTTATTGATAGATTTATCTCTCAATGATAGATCTTGGTTTTCCTCATGGATGTGAACTACTCAATTAGTAAGGGGTCATTGCCTATTTCATCGACAGCTCCTCTCAACATACCAACTACTTTGGGGTTCCTATGGTACTCCTCATAATGAGTTTTAGGACTTCTACCTAAGCACTTCCCATAGTTATGTGGTCAGGTTTTACCCTAATCTAAAAAAATATATTGTGATGTAGAATAGAGTTATGAAATAAAATAGAGTTAGGATTTTTTGAGAAAAATATTGTAAATAAATTATGTATCAAAACAGAGTTTAAACATTCAAGAAAAAAATTAGCCTTGGAAATCACTTTGATACTAGATGAGAGGATCCTCCTACAAAAAATTGATAAGAATGCATGAAATAATATATTCATAAAATTAGAAGAAGCAATGAAATGAGTATATTGTTTGACAACCACTTCAAGGGGGCAAGCTCCTTTGAGAAATCTCAATACAATAAATTCATGTATGCCTTCATTGGTCTCAACACTTACTTATGTATGAATTCTAATCTAAGCAGCTACTACTTCCCATGAATCTAGGATAAAACAAAATTCTTATGTGATGACTTACAAAGCATATGAATATATAGTAACTACTAAACTAACAAAGTAAGGAGAAGAGATATCATGGGTTCATAAAAGGACATGTCAACACAATTTTCCCAGGAAACCTTGAAAGAATTTTTATAGAATATGATGACTAGTTCATAAAAATCAAACAACATGTTCCCATACCTTCACATATCATATTTGTCTACACATCATTTCATAAAATAAGTATTGTTTCTTCTTCATGATTACACAATCAAAATACTGTTTACATTGTACTTTCTATTTTTAGTATATTTTTTAATTTAGCACTTAAATTGAATATCATAAACTTAATTATTTAATTAGCCTACTTTTAGGAATAATTTTATTCACACTTAAATATTTTATTCCTCCTAACCCTTAATATTTGTTTCAAAAAGTGTTAAACAATTTGATGATGCTCCAGTTTGAATTTTTTTTAATGCAAAACAATAACTAGACTAGACTAAAAGTAACCCTCTATAAGATGCATTAAGAAGCATAGATTGCATGTTATATAAGATACATAGAGGACACATGAATAAAACCCATCCCATCCTTTTCCACCTTCTTGCTCCTCAACTTGGTTACCTCAATGTTTGATCCAAAATCCCAACCCTGATAACCAATAATATGGATGAACTACTTAGTTCTTAAACATAAGAAAAAATATAAGAAAGTAAATGTGTAAACAATTGCACATATCATAGTACATGAGCTTTCTTAGTTGGTGGTTTTTTGGTGATTTTGACTTCATTCATTACTCTCATTAATAATTTCAATAAAATAATAAGGGACGATATCGATAGTTTATGCTATCTCCAATTCATTGTTGTAATCTTTATAAATTTTATTTTATTAAAATCTATTTGATGTAATTGTTAAATGTATCACATATCAATGCATGGAACCTACCAAATGGCATTAATGGCCATTATTTTTTTAAAGATGATTTATCATTAAAAACTTGAAAAGTGTTACCCTATGGTTATGATGGAAAACATTGGATATGTTATTCATCGAATATGCCATGATTGAGAGCTATATCCTTAACACAAATAAAAAGTGACACTCTAAAATATTTTAAAAATATTTGAACTACCATTTTTTTGAGCTATTGAATTTGACAACATAGTTATTTTCATTGTTATTAAATCTCATGGGTACTATTCACGATGTCAAAGATTTTCACCTTAATAACATCTCCATATTTTACACCAACCAAAACATAGCTAAATGATATTTTTAATAATTTTTTTATAACAAATACATAAAATAACTATTAGAAAACTTCAAATATTCCAATTCACAAAATATAATGAGTTTTCATTGGTGGAGAATGTATAGTTTAATCAAAATTTAAAGGAAAATGATGCATATAGTATACCCTTCAAGACTAATAGTTTTTTTAAAAAAAATTATTGTTTATAAAATAAAATGAAAATATGAAAATATAATAATTAATTAATAATTTTACCTGTATATGAAATACTCAAATTTGGACTTATATTTTAAACTATTCTTGTACACTTGGAAAATATTAGTCATGGCTCTATCCTTTAGTTCTTGATTTGTCTTATAGCTGAAAGGCTTATGTTCACCATCTCACTATGCATAAATTCTTATATTGTAGTCAAAACTTGATATTATTATTATCTAGATCACCTGTACCTATAGATACTAAAATAAAATATTTATAGCATCTATGTCTTATACCTTTGACAAATATAAATTAGGGCTATACCCTTTAGTTTTGGACCTTCTTACTATAAAAAGGATTGCATTCACCATCTCACTATGTAAAATATTGATTATAATATAGTTTGACCCTTATCATTCCAATGATCTAGATCTAATGTACTACACAAAAATCTCAAAACTTGATATAGATCCTTTACTATCAGTTTCAAATCCTCAATTATTTTCTATTCTTTTGGACACTACTGACCAAAGAGGGGCACTAGCATCAACACTATTATCCATATCATTATATAGTGTCCAATCCTCAATTTTCATTCCAAGTGAAAATGTTTCAAAATATATGGGTCAACCTATTTATCTTATTGAACCCTACCATGAGTTATTTTCAAAAGTGGCATTATAACTAGAGGTCTAAGCCTTCTGATGAATCATCTAGAAAATACTAAGCAAACAAATATTCAATATAATTAAATAAATTTAAACATTGATTTGTACTTAGATATTCCTTCCTATTTTCATATCACTCATAAGATCAGTCATAATAATGTCTAAAACATCCAAAGAGTATCCCATAAGTGGTATTTGTCAAGTTACAATCTAGATCATTGCATGCATCTACATATAAAATATTACACCATTATTTACACATTCTCCCACACATAAGGGATACTTAAACATGTATGAGTACATATTTGGAGTATTGTCTATGTATTTATTGTTCATTGATATAGGGTTCTTTGAGGCTAACTCGACACCATGATCTCATTAAGCCATTTTTGGCAGACACATCCCAAGGGTGAAGAAGTGTTAAAAGATAGAGTTTGATCTATAATAAGACATAAAATTTAAATTTAATATCTAAATACATTTTCCAAAAGGAAACAAAAAACCCATAATATCAAAGTTTGTCACATCATAATTTAATACACATTCTATACTAGTAGTAGCATCATATAATAGATGGTAACATTGATGATAGTGTCCCAAGGTCAATAGTAGTGTCTACAGCTCCAAAAACATCGATTCTAGAATCTAAAAACTTCAAAAAATCTTGATCTGACACACTTATACCTATGTACAACCTAGATCTACTGGCATATTATAAATTTAGATAAGTATCATTTCTCATTGGCATTATAATCAATAAAACATATTTTAAATTTGGTACTTTTTATATTTAAAACATCTTAGTATTATAATTTAGAATATTAGTTTATTTTAGTTTTCATTAATTTTCCTACTTTAGAATAGTTTTATACATCCTTATGTATAGGATATTATACACATTTAATTCTTCACACCATATTTCTAAAAAAGGTTAAACATTTGGTGAACCTGACCACTATGTTGTCAAGCTTGCTTTAGGGTTTTCAACCTTCTAAGGTTTTTACTGATTGTACTTACTTACATTTGTTTCTTAATTTATATGCAACCTACACATAGTCATAGATTAGGTGGTGTTCTTTTTGAACATATTGAGCTACCCCTTGGGCCACCTAAAATGTCTTAAGCTAGTACCATGCCAAATTCTATTGAAAATGTCCACAAAGTGAAAACATTACCATAGAAAATCAATTTGATAATGTGGATAATAAAACATATGATCATAACAAAAATGACTAAATTTACTAAGAATAAATTAAATCTATTACATTATTCCAAGATCGCATTCATGCAAATCTTAAATATCTCCATAAGATCTTAAATACTATATTATAAACTCAAAAAGTAAAATGTGTTATTGAAAAACCATTACTCTCTATTGATAAAAAAATTGGTACTATTGGATATGCCTCTAACACATCTCTTCCCATTTACCTCTCTTTGAGCATACAATTTCCTAATACATCTAGAGGGGGCATATGATATGTTTTTAAACTATTGTTTCTTGCAATCCAAACAACCATTAGTATGTCCTTGATTGAAAAAATTAATACTTTAACTAAATTAATGGTTTTAATGACTACATCAACACATGTGGTGTTTTTATCCCATTTGGTGGCTTATCAAATATTAGATCTTAATTAAAATTTGTCTATAGCGAGAAATCATCTCTGGGTTATAAAACCTTAGAATCTAAGGTTACCAACATTGGATAAAATGCTTTGAATTCAACCGATGCTATTCATTCACAAGATGTATTACATAATCCACTAGTAGTGGAGATATGTTTGAACCCTTTTATAACTATTTTTTTTAACCCAAGTTTACATGTTATGATGGCCATGGTGACCATGAATATATTTGGTCTTTCTATGTAGCATGCCTTGATTATGATTTAAAAGATAAGCTTTTGACCAAATCATTTCTAATGAGCTTAAAGGACTATGCTTTAAGATGGTTCTATGACTTACTAATCCAATAAGTGAAAGCATTAAAATCCTTAGTAGATCAAATTCTATCACATTTATCCATTAACACCACTCAAAATATTTCATATACACAAATTAATAAGATCAAACAAGGAACCAATACATTTATCAATGAATATGTCTTGAGATATAAATAATGTTAACAAAAATGACAAATCCAATGGTAGATAAAGATCTTCAAGCCATCTTTAATAAAATAATAGTTCCCCTTTACATGACTCTATTATTCTCAATTAGTTCAAATCTTATGATTACTTATGCCATATTGTCTAAGATCAAGAAATAAAATTTATTTTCATGAATAAGCTTAAGTATTTATCAAACACACTAACTACATATTCAACCTGTAAATATTATATTTGAACTATATAGTACCTTGATATTTTAACTTGGTAAATACCTATCATGGTTTTACCCTTCATATTTAAGACCTTCTCGCTACCAAAAGGCTTGCTTCCACTATTTATTTGTGATAAATTGCTTATCTCTTAGTCTAAACACTTTTAATATGATGACCAAGCCTTTTATACTATGAAAAAATTCTATAAATATTATCATTATCCCTATCTAATTTTTTTGAACATGTACCTATTTTATATATATTCTAACACTTGTGTCCCAAATAGACCCTTAAATCTATGTAGGTGTCCCTTTTCCAACTAAGTGTCCAGTGCTCAAAATTCATCTAATTTATAAAATGAAATGTATCCTTATGGTCAGCCTAAGCTATTAAGTGTGAGATATTTACAAAAGGTCTTAGTATATATATATAATATCAACCCTCATTCATTCCTCACATAGAAAATACTAGGACTCATAAGGTAACTTACCATGAATCACTCAATCAAGCATTCAAATGAGTAAACCTACCATATTCATACCTATTTTTATATTAACATATGATCATTATCCTTGAAGGTATAAAGTACTGAAGGAGCATCCCATGAGCCATATTTTGTAAGTTACAAGTAGGTCACTCTATGTACTTGCTTATAACATGTTATATTTTGTTGGTTCCTAGTTATATACCATGTACGCTCGACCTTTCACACTTGAAGAAAAGGGTAAACTAAGAAGAAAAACCTACTAGTATGTAATTGTATCCGGAGAAGGGTTTAACATCATGACTAGAATTAATGTATAGAATGACTGAGAGGCACCTATAGAGGGTATGGTCAACTCCTTACTACTTCTGGCTCTTCCTGAACCAAGGTGAGAGGACCTAAGGGGTAGCTTGCTCACATGGAGAGTATATACAATTCAACCTCCATGGGAATTATTAGCATAAAGAGACATAAAGATGATTAGAACACAACCAAACTTTCTCACTCCACCTAACAAGGGTTGTCACATGGAATGAGAAAATATTTAAATTCAGATACAAGCTACTAAATATAGATATCAAAGTGATTATAACCTTCATTCAATTTTTTTTTCAAATAACAAGGGGATAAAGGGAAAACTCTAATCATAATATTTAAAATAGAAGGCATAGACACATTTTAAGTATACAATATTTATACATATGCAGGGAAATAAAACTTATAGTATGTTAAGGGTGTATTATTTGTAGGGTAGGATAGGGCAGGACAAGCTAGATAATTATAAGAAAGGAATGGTGGTGTGTTGGTGGCATTCAAATAATATGGTATCTTGTAAGATTCATGACATCATTCTTTAACATAGATGCAGAAAAAACTTCAAATTCAATCTAGTGGAAAAAACCAAATGATCCTTGAAAGATTAGAACAGACACTAAAACCATTCTTTTAAATTACTTTTCCCTCTCAAATCCATAAACCTAGGATGCCATAATAATTTATTCAATAACATATCTTGAAGTAATGCATAAAAGCGTTTATGACCTAAATCTATGCTCAAAATGATAACTAGTAATGAGCACAAACCCAAATATCCAATCAATAATTCTTGAAAAACATGTTGTTGTACTTTATCAATAGGAAACAAAAAAGAACCACAAGCATCTTCATTAACTTGAAAATAAATATTACAAACATCAGTATTTTAAAATGTTGGCATGGGTACAAGCATGGTGAGATTTCTCTTTTGACAAAGGAGACATGAACATACTCTCAAAGCTTTCTAATGGCTATACAACTATAACCACCTTAGCAAGGGAGACAAGATCTACACACAACAATTGATCCCAAAAATTATTTTAGAACATAGACTTGGAAAAAATTAACGCCTAAAATAATGACCAACAATAACCTTGAATAGAGGAGAAACCCCCTATTTATACATTTTCAAATCCATAATAGTAGGTCATAATTTGTAAAATTATAAAACAAACTTTAAATTCCACCAAGATGCTTCCAATTGGAAAATATTCCCTTGCCATGCATGAAATCTTCATCCATTTGCAATAAAAATCATAACTCTAACTATCTCTATAAATAATGATGAATATATGCAAAAAAATCTTTGATATATTGAGTAGAAATGATTTCACATGAGATATAAGGAGAATATTCGTGGTAGAAGGCCAAAAAAACTTTGTCTTTATATACAACTGCTTAGGGATGCTCATGACCACTTTCCTGGATAGCTAGAAACTTCTGGACAGATGCCCTCCCTCTTATGCATGTCATTGAATACCTTGATTTTTCCATGATTCCTTGGGAGTATTCTTGATCATGGCCTTTTGAATTATCTTATTTGGAGTGACCCACCTTGGACTTGCAAACCTGTAATATCTTTCCATGGAGGAGCTTGAGAAAACATAATAATGAAAAACCTAAAAGACTTAGGTCATTTTACCTTTTTACCCTTTTGGATCCAACCTACTTTTCCACATTTTGAAAATTATATCTTTGCTTCTTGAAAATTTGCCTTTTTAGGGTTCCCCCGTTATTTCATTTTTTGATGCATAAATTCATTATCTCTTTTGACTTATTAGGAAAATTTTGACCCCATTTGGCAATTTGTAATTCATGCAATTGGTATTTATAGTCCCCGTAGGAAGTTCCCCTAGGGAATTATCAAATGAGTACATAAGGGGTTATTAAATCCATTTTAAAATTATAATGCACTAAACATAGAATTTTCATTCTTATAACTTGCCTTCTCATATAGGCTTTACTAGAAATCTATAAAAAGGTCATCAATTTTATGAACATAAGCTCCTTCATATTAGTATGCCAAAAGTATAAAAATAATGTCAATAGGTTGCAAGTGCTTCATCATTATACCAATTTGCTTCAAAGTGTCCATCTGTACTACTAACTATCAAAATACATGTTCCATCCACAAGTTCCAAACTTCAAATGTACCTGCAAAAAACCAATGACATCTAAATATTTGACCTCTATGCCCTTTACAACATCCTTAGGAGATAAACCATGATATTCTAAATAAAAATACCCATGGATCTTTGATCAAATTTTCAATTGGTTTTAAAATACCAAACTTCCTACATAGCTAACATGACTCATCTAAAATTTTCCTAGTCAATATACTATTAATGGTGAAAGCTCCATGAACTCACTTTGCACAGGATCTTTGATCATGATGTGTGTGCCTATGTGGCATCACCTTGTCACTTTGTTCATTAAATTAGCATGTAACCATTTCCCATAAGACATGTATCAACATGTCATTAGGTCCATATCTTTTAAAACACATCGTAGGACTAGCACTACTAGATCCTTATATTCATGTTGAACACTAGTATGCCACTTGACAGCTCTTCAGGCTCTCGACGTCCATTTAACATTGGATTTTATTATGAGCCATTAGATTTCCACCAAGACCCCTAAGATAATTCCACTTTGATCATATTATTCTACATCAATGTGCACTATTCAATCATGATCTACTAGTTCAGCTATGATTGGCTTAAAATAAATAAGGAAAATTACCAAGTTTCAAGCCTGAGGCATTTGTTCTTTTGAGACCTTTATCCTTGGATTCTCTATATTTAGCATCCATATTTTTGAAATTTCTTTGTTGGGATAATTGTTCCACAATAATTTGGTTGAGATAAAATTTTCAAACATTTTGTCCAAAATAATTTTTCCAAAGTATATGAGCTCTACACTTTTCCCAAAAGATTTGAACTTTATCAAACTTTTTATTGTGGATAAAATGACTATAAGAATTAAGAATTAATTTTTTTTATCTTAGTTAAGAATTTTTTTTTGATATTTTGTCTAAAATAATTCTGTGAAGATACTGAACTTAAAATTTTTGCTGAAGAATTTAGACTTTACACTTTTGCCGAAGAAATTGGACCTTACACTTTTGTTGAAGAAAATGACTTTTGTCAGTTTTGTCAAGATTTTTACAAGAGAAAAATTATTGAAGGGAAATTACCCTTCAAAATTTTTACCCCAGATAAAAATTCTAAAACAAATGGACCTATGAAATTTTACCATAGATAAAAACTTTGAAACAAATAAGGGCTTAACACTTTCCTCAGAACAATGCAATTTCATCAATTTTTTTGTCATGGAAAATTTGCCTGATGAAAATAATTCTTTAGAATTTTTATGCAAATAAAAATCTTGAAGACTTATTTCCATCAGGAAAAATGTCCTAAAAAAGCCCCCAAAGACTGTAAGTCTTTATATGCACTAAGTAAAGACCAAATTAAGACTTAGCCAATTTAACATGAAACTTGACATGTAATGAACATTAAAAAATAGGACTTGGGTCGAGGACTTAGGCTTTGAATCTTAACAAGGGCTCAATTAATTTAGTGCAATTTGGGGAATTAACATTGGCTCTTACCTAGGGATGCATACCCCCTAGAGGTGTGAAAATAACCCCAAAAAGTAAGACCATGTGCCAATCCATTAGATCACAAATTGGGACACTTTTCTTGATGGAAATAATTCTTTAGACTTTTTATGCAAATAAAAATCTTAAAGACTTATTTCCATTAGGAAAAATTTCCCAAAAAAACCCGCAAAGACAGTAATGCTTTATATGCACTACGTAAATACCAAATTAAGACTTAGCCAATTTAACTTGAAACTTGACATGTAATGAACATTCAAAATAGGACTTGGGTTAAGGACTTAGGCTTTGACTCTTAACAAGGTATCAATTAATTTAGTGCAATTTGGGGAATTAACATTGGCTCTTACCTAGGGATGCATACCCCCTAGAGGTGTGAAAATAACCCCAAAAAGTAAGACCATGTGCCAATCCATTAGATCAAAAAGTCAAGACTTATAAATTTTAGCAAACACCCATGAAGGCTCAACAAAACAATGGTATACTTAAGAAAAATAGATCAGGAGGAGCTGAAAAAAAAACATAAAAAAACACAAAGGGAAACTATACAAATAAGATCCCAAAGTAGAGGGGTGATGGAACACAAAACAATAGAAAGATAAAACTATACACTATTTACTAATGTACATAGGTCATGGACTCAATCAAGGAAGTGTTTCAAATGTCTACCATTGCATAGAATCTCTAGTATTTCACCATCCTAGTCTCTAAAAAATAAATTGTGCTATCCAATCCAAAATTTTTTGGAATATGGACCCATCCACAAGGCATAAAATTTTCCATGCTTTCCTTTCTCCTCATACTTGTTATCCCAAAGTAGAACTAGATCACCTACTTGGAAAGTCGTTGGAGAAACCTTCATATCAAATATATTATTAAACTTTTCCTTGAACTTAAGGTGTATTTCATGATATTGTCTTTGAATTTCATCAATCTCAATAATATGGTTCATCCTGCTTTCATAGTGGTTAATTTGCTCATCATCCTCTAATTGTTACATGAGGTGGGAAACTATAAATTCAAATTCAAAACTACTTGAGTTCCATAAACAAGATCAAAATGGATTTTTCCTATAGCTCTCTTAGGCATAATCCTATCAACCCATAGGTAAAACTTCATCTATTCACCCCACTTCTTATTTATTTCCAATCTTTGTTTGATGATCTTGAGCAAGTTCTTGTTATTGGATTCCACTTGCCCATTCCCTTGGGGGTTATAATTGGAAGCATAGGTTAATTTGATCCCATACTCTTTACATAATTCCACCAAATTTTTGGATTTTAAGATCATATAATTTTTAGTAATAACTTTAACAAACACACCAAATATGAAAATAATCTAATTTAACAAAAAATCCATAACTACCTAGTGTGTTACTTTATTTATAGGGATCACTTCAACCCATTTTAAGAAGTAGTAAGTTAAAAATAGTATCCACCTATGTCCAAAATTTTATGAATCAATAATTTCTCTAATGACATCCATTCTTCATTATCTGAATGAGCTTTCAATCATCACAAACTATAAGGGAAGAGAACTTGAAGATTTCATCCTCCCAAAAAAGTGCTAACAATTATCAACTTCTTAAATGTCTAAGCAACATCCTTGAATAATGATGGCCACCAATAACCAACTCTTAGAATTTTATGAGATGTAACCTTAGATGCAAAATGTCCACCACATACTCCACTATGGAAGTCTTCAATCAAGTCAGCAATTTGTTCTTCTAGCACATATCTTAGGAGAATCCCATCTAATTTTTTCCATGTTAGTCCATTCTCAATAAAGAGGTATTTTTGAGAAATAAGCTTAAGAGTTCTCATTTGATTCTTGTCCAAGTCAAGGGGAAAACTCATATTTTATAATTAATAAACAATATCTCCATACCATGGAGATGTGTTAAATTAACTCATTGAATCATCAACATTAAAAAAATAGTGTTTACCTCAACAACTTACAAATTAGTCTCAACCATAAGCTTGGCTAAATCCATCCCTCTTACTAACTTAGTGGTCTGAATATCCATATCATACTCTTGTAAATTGTTGACCCACTTGCACCTTTTGCTAGATAGTTTATTTTGAGTCAAGATATCTTTCACCATGGTATGTGGGACATAAGAAACAATATTCAAACTCAAAATATAAGAATTGAATGTCTTGACAACTTTCAAGAGAGTGAAAAATTATTTTTTCATAATGGTATAATTCAATTCAGGACCTTTCATAGCTTTTCTAAATAAAGCTATGGGATGCTCATGATCATCTTCATTCTTTTACAATAAAATAGTAGTAATAGTAATATATGATGAAACAAAATATCTATAATGGATTTGTGTAATTAGGGATGGCCAAGATAGGAGAAAAATTTTAAGCTCCCTTGATGTCATTAAATGTTTACACAACCTTCTCCTCCCACTTGATGATCTGATCCCTCAACATGGAAGTAATATGTAGAGTGACCTTTGAAAAATTGGACACAAAGTTCCTTATTAAATTAATTTTCCCAAAGAAGGATCGAATTCCATTCTTGGACTACGAGATAGACACTTTTTCATTGGCTTCTACCCTTTCAAGGTCAATCATGACACCATCTATGTACACTATGTCCTATCAACTTGGCCTTTTGTAATCCAAAGTGGTATTTCTTAGGATTAGGTAAAATGTTGAATTACCTGCATCTAATCAACACCTACTCTAGATGATCCAAATGTTCTTCTCTAGTCTTGGAGTACACAGTAATGTCATCCTAATACACAATAATGAACTGATTAATTATCCTTGAAAAATCAATGCCCATAGCCCACTAAAATGTTTCACCAACTTTCATTAACCCAAAAGGCATCCTCATATATACATAAGTGCCCCAATGTGTAGTAAATAGGGTCTTGAGTCTCTCAAATTCTTTCACCATAACCTATTTGTATCTGGAGAAACCATATAAATTAGACATCTTTTATCCAGTAACACTCTGTAGTAGGTTTTCCATATTAGGTAGGGGATAATTATCTTTCAAAGAAGTCTTGTTCAAATTTTAGAAATCCACAGATAAGCAGATGTCATCATTCTTCTTCTACATAGGGACTAAGTTCACCACCCATGATGAATACCTGATGAGATGAATGATTCCACCATCCCTCAACTACTTTAATTCATCCCTCATCTTGGTGGCTAAGATGGGTTTAATAGGTTTCTATTTCTACCTAAAAGGTTTGATATTAGGGTACAATGGGATGACATGATAGAATATGTCTTCTTTATATGTTTCTAGATTAGAATAAAACCATACTAAATAATTTTGGTACTTTATTAATAGCTACATGTAAACTTGTTTCTCAACTTCACTTATTTGAGTACCTAGCCAAACCTTCCTTGGATTATCATGAGAACCCAAGTTACACTCAATCACATCTTTTGAGATAAATGAGTCTCTCAACTTAATTCTATTAGCTCCATCAAAAGATGCTTCTAAACTTACCAATCCCCTTGGGAACATGTTTGTCTTCAATTGAATAATGTCCTTCCAAAATAGGGTCTCTTTCCCATCATAGACTTGAACTATGGATTCTAAGTCTATGACATGATCATGGAACTCAACTTCATAGTTCATAAACCTCTTAAGTTATTCATCACCATCAAATACCTATCAATAATGAATATTATTTAGGATGAAGGCTTGAAAATAACCTCCACTTGATACTGATAATGAGGGATCATATTTGCAGTATCAAATTGAACACATAACCCTACAAGTCTATTTGTTTCTTGGTTGAAACTTCTATCATGATAACACATATTGGATTCATAAAAAAATTCAAGAAAATCTCAAAAAACATTATGATATTATTTCAACCTTTTATTTTTGTTAGCATAAGCATTGCAAACCTACTTAACCACTAGGTCGAAATCACCCTTGACTATCAAACTCTTAATTCCATATTCATGGATAATATGTAAGCCAAGTAAGAGTGCCTCATACTCAAAAGTATTATTTGTGCACTCAAATGACTTTTGAAAAGAAAACATGTAACATTTAGAATTGGGGGTATATAATATTTCCCCTCTTCCAATTCCAAGATTAGATCAAGCCCCATCAAAACACATATTCCAAACAACACCTTGTTTGTAAGGTTCAACATCAAGAATAATAGGTTGTTCACTAGTATCAACATTCCCAAAAAAGTTTACCAATTCAACATCTATGTATAATACTTAATTTATAACACATTTGGATCTTTAATTACATGCAACATCTTCAGATATCTATAAATATTAAACATCCTACCCTCTAACATAATGGTGGTATAAGATAAGTTCATCTATACACTTCTACCCATGTTAGTAACCCATTTTCATGACAACAACATCCCCCACATAGGTGGGAAGTATACAACTACCACATCCATATTCAAATACTTTCTTGGATGCACTACCAACTATACTACTAATGCCTTGACTTGTCTAATAACTACAACTTCTCATGAGTCCATGGCATAACACTTGCCAAAGGCTGATGTAATTTTAACCCCAATCTCATTCAAGACACCTAGGGGCATCACATTGCAAGAAGCTTTAGATTCAAATATATAGTTGTGAATAATTGGACCATTAATCAATAGGGTTGTATAAAATGGATCCATATTCAATTGACTCTCCACTAATGTAGTCCTTAAATAGACCTCTGGAGTAGGTTCAATAACCTCTTCTAATTCTTCATCTTCTTCTAGGGGTGTTTGGGATAATTAGATTTCATTCATAGTAGATCTCTCATAAAATTCTAAGTATTCAAAATCCCTCTTCCTATGCTCAAGTGTTCATAATAATTCAACAAGTGGCACAGTGATTTTTATTTGACTCAACACTTCGGCCATATCACACACACTATACTAAGGAAGAGGAGTATTGGGTGGAAGGGTGAAAACACCTTCAACTAGAATATAGTCACTCAAGGTCTAAAGTGGACTAGGTTGAAATGGATTTTAATCTTTAATAGTAGCCTTCAAAAGTGGATTTTGTTTAAACTCATTAGCACCCTTAGGAATATTATACAATATGGACATTTTGTTACTCTTAGCAAGAGCACCTCTATGGTTAACATCTTGGGACATGAGGGCTATCTTGGAAGCTTTTGGGACTATTATAGATTTATTTTCTTCTTTTCTTACATTCCCTACCTTTGGATTTGAAAGGGTAGTGTATTAAGCAAAATCACCTAGTTGCCTACTTCTTAAGTAACATTCCTTCTTTTGGGTAGCTAATACATTGATTAAAAACTACCTTTCCTTAATAGATAGAATCCCCCCATCATATTTCTTAATCATCATAGAGTGTAATAAATTAAAATCATGACTTATCAATTCATATGCTTGTGCCATATTAACATCACAAGTAAATTCAAAAGTTGGGATACTTTATATTTCAACCGTACTCCAAAATTGATCAACTATAGTAGCATTCAACATATCCATGGAGGTATTCAATTCACTTTGGGGGTTTTGATAATTGAACATAAAAATATCTTAATCAAATGATGCATAACTAGGTTCGACTAAATAATCATTAATTTTTTCAACAGTATCACATGGAGGGTGTGGAAGGAAGCACTTGTCACACCAATCAATGTCTAAATTAAAATCCATAGCATTTACCTTAGTGTTTACATCCCTATGGTTCTAGTTTATATCTATTCTTTCTTCACATGTATGCCTCTTCCCTCTATCATTATATTAGCTATGGAAAGTAGGTCCCCTTTGTGCTTGATTCAGATTTGGAGCCCTATCTTGACTGATAGACACATGAGGGATCTCCTTATCATCTCTAGCCAACTTGTATGCCATTTTTTTAATAGCAAAGGCCACCTTTTTAACATTCTCCTCAAGATTGGTACTTTTATGGATTTTGCCTTTTCTAGATTAACCAATTTTACATCAAACCCATTATTCATGGGCTTTCCCATAGCCTTTATGTTATTCTCAATTTGGATGGCCATATTGATTGCCAACCATAGGTTAGTGGGACCCTTATCCCTCAATTAGTATGCAACCTTCTTATCAAGGGCATCACAATACTTTATCAATCATATTTTATCATTGGGCCAGATGTTTTTAGGTAGATACATCATAACCTTGTTGAACCATGTATTTAAGTACTTTACACACTCATTAGGATTATTTTTAATGTTTTTGAACTCAGCCAAAAGAAACCCTAGATCAATTTTATCACCATATTGAATTTTAGAAAAATTCTTCATCTCTTCTCATGAATCAATACATCCATGGGGAAAGAAATTGAACCATTCACAAATGTCTTCTTCTAATGTGTGAAAAAATAGTTTAATGCACACACCTCATGCTCAACCTCATAATATTCAATGATATTATGAAAATACCTCAAGTTTTGATCACCACTCACTACATTGTTCCCTTGGAATTTTAGAAGGTATTTCCTTTCTTCATTTGAGACTTCATTAGGATAGCTTACCATTTCATCAAAATTGATAGGCCTAAATCTAGGAACATAGAATGTAGGATGTTCATTCTCATCTTGATCCCTATGACTCATTATTCGTTCAATAAGAGGTTTAAGAATAAACAACAAAGGGATATGAGGGGGTAAATGAGGGGGACTTTATGGATCAATCTTAGGAGGGGATTTAGTTAGATGAAAAGAAGCTAGGTAATACACAAGACTATATGTTTTAGAGTTTCTAGGAGAGATATGATAGTCCTAAACAATGGGAGGGTCAATAAACAGTTCAAGATTATTAGAATATTAGCAATCCTTAACAACTAAAGTTTTCCCTTTAATAGGCCTCCAAGCTTGTCCCATTCTCCTTGGATGAATACTTAAAGGAGAGATGAGTTTTTTTTATGGGTCACTTCTGAAGGATGATATCATTCCTTCCAGCTTTGTAAAAAATAAAATACTTAAAGGTAAAGGTTAATAAAGATATTCAAACTAGGCACTGGTCTTCCTTGAAATCAAAAAATAAAGTTAGAATTGCCACTAGAATCAAACTTCTAGAATATAGCAATTGACAAATTATTGTGATACATGCTAAAATTCAACTTGCTAAATTTATTGATGAGATAGAAAGCAAAGATACTAAATTTTTTATAATAATGTTCAAAAGGGGAAAGACACCATCCAACATGAAACTTTAGCATCTCATTTCAAGAAACTCAGTAGATGTTAAATGTCAAATACCTCAAATCCTATAATGTCCCCAATGGAGTGATAAGACATTGACTGCCAAGATAGTCAAAATAGAAAATATAGATACAGAACTTTGAAACTAATATACTTAAACCTCTAGCTCTCTGTAAGAGTTCTTAGCAACATGGGTGACAAGAAGTGTCCATAGAAATTACACCAGTTGAGTGTTGGTTCACAGTTGTACACCACTTACATTCAACCTTGCACCCTTTAAGAAAATGGAAAACTAAGATGAAAAACCTGCTAGTATGTCATTATAGTCAGGGAAGAGTTTAGCATCAATACTAGATAAAATGTAGAAAAAGACTGAGAGGCATCTATAGAGGGTATGGTTAGCTCCCTTCTACTTCTAGATTTGCCTAAACCAAGGTAAGAGGACTTAAGGAGTATCTTTGTCAAATAGAGAGATTATGTAATTCAACCTCCATAGGGATTATTGGCACAAAGAGATGCAAATCTGACCATAACACAACCAAACTTGCTCACTTCCCTAGGGAAGGGTTATCACATAGAATGAGAAAATGTTCTAAGTCAGATACAAACAAGTAAAGAGAGATATCAAAGTGATTACAACCTTCATTCAAAATATTTTTTAAACAACAAAGGGATGAAGGGAAGACTATAATGATAATATTTAACACATAAGACATAGACACATGTTAAGTATATAATATTTATGTGTTTTTATGAAAATAACACTTATAGTATGTAAAAGGTGTATTATTTGTAGGGTAGGACATAGTAGCACAAGTTGGATAATTATAAGAAAGGGAAGGTGGAATTTTGGTGGCCTTCAAATAGTAGGGTATCTTTCAAGATTCATGACATCATTCCTTGGCATAGATGTATAAAAAAATTCAAATATAAGCTTGTGGAAAAAACTAAATGATCCTTGGAAGATTATAATATACACTGAAACTATTCTTTCAAATTACTTTTCTCTATCAAATCCATAAACCTAGGATGCCCTAACAAGTTATTCAACAAAAAATCCTAAAGTAATGTATAAAATGGTTTATAATCTAAATCTATGCTCAAAATGACAACCAATAATGAGCACAAACCCAAATGTCCAATCAATAATTCTTGCAAAACATGTCATTGAACTTCATCAACATGAAACAAAAAATAACCATAAGAATATTCATTAAATTGAAAATAAATATTACACACATCAATATTTATAAATTCTCCGATGGGGACAAGCATGGTGAGATTGCTCTTTTGACAAGGGAGACATAAAAATGCTCTCAAAGCTTACTAATGTATGTACAACTACAACCACCGTAGCAAGGGAGACAAGATATACACACAATAATTGATCCTAGAAATTATTGTAGAACCTAGACTTAGAGAAAATGAACACCTAAAACAATGAACAACAATAACCTTGAATAGAGGGAAACCCCTTATTTATACATTTTCAAATTTTGAACTATGGGTCATAATTTGCAATATTTTAAAACAAACTTTCAAATCTGCCAAGGTGCTTCCAGCTGAAAAATATTCCCTTGTCATGCCTAAAATATTCATCCATGTAACAAAAAATCATAACTCTAATTGCCTCTACAAATAATGATGAATATATGCAACAAACTCTTTGATATCTTGACTAGAAATTCTTTCACACGAGCTACAAGGAGAATATTCATGGTAGAGGGCCAATTTTTTTTTTGAAATTTGTAATCTCCTATGGATGATCTACACCACTTGCCTACATTGCTAAAAACTTCTATATAGATGCCCTCCCTCTTATGCACACCATAGAACAACATGATTTTGCCATGATTACCTAGGAATATTTTAGATCCATGGCCCTTTGAATGATCTTCTTTGGAGTGGCCCACCTTGGACTTGTAAACTTGCAATATATTTCCATGGATTTGGGTAAACATAATAATGAAAACTTCAAAAGAATTAGGTCATTTTACCTTTTTACCCTTTTCACTCCAACTTGACTTTTCACATTTTGTAACTTGTATCTTTACTTCTTACAAATTTGCCTTTTCATGGTTACCCCCTTATTTCATTTTTAAATGTGTAAATGCATTATTTCACTTTTGACTTATTGGGGAAATTTTGACCCCACATGGAAATTTTCAATTTATGCAATTGGCACTTATAGTCCCCCTGGGAAGTTCCTTAGGGAATTTTCAAATGAGCACATAGTGGGTTAGTAAATCCATTTTTAATTATAATGCTCTGAACATAAAACTTTCATTCTTATAACTTCCCTTCTCATATAGGCTTTACCAAAGATCTAAAAAGATGCAATCAATTTTATGAACATAAGATCCCTCGTATTTGTATGTCAAAGCATAATAATAATTTCAATAGGTTATAAGTACTTCATAATTATTCCATTTTCTTTTAAAGTGTCCATCTATATTTTTAACTATCAAAATACACATTCCAACCACAAGTCCCAGACTTCAAATGTACCTACAAAAATCTAGTGACATATATTTGTTTGACTTTTGTGCCCTTTACAACATCCTTGGGAGCTAAACCATGAACTTTTAGATAAAGGGACCCATATATCTTTGTTCAGATTTGTAATTGATTAAAAACCTTATACTTCCTACATGATACCATGACTCATCTACAGTTTTCCTAGTCAATATGTTGTTAATGGGGAAAGCTTCACAAACTCATTTTGCATAGGATATTTGATCATAACATGTATGCCTATATAACATCAACATGTCATTTTATTCATTAACTAGACATGTGATCATTTCCCCTAGGACATCTGTCAACAAGTCATTGGGTCTATATCTTCAAAAAATTCACTTAGGACTAACACTACCATATCTTTGTCTTCATGATGAATGCTAATGTGCCACTTGGAAGCTCTATAGGATCTCAGTGTCCATTTAGCACAAGATTTTATTATGATTTTTTATATCTCCACCAAGACCTCAAGGATCAAGTCACTTGGATCATCTTCCTCAACATCAACATATACCATTCTATAACCATCTGCCAGCTTGAATGTGATTGGCTCAAAATAAACAAGGAAAATTACCAAGTTTTGAACTCAAGGCATTTGTTCTTTTAGGACCTTTGTCTTTTGCATCCCTTATTTCATAATTTCTATGTTGGGATAATTATTCTACAACAATTTGGTCGAGATATTTCTTTTAGACATTTTGTCTGAAATAATTTCTCCAAAGCATATGAGCTCTACATTTTTCCTTAAAGATTTAAACTTTATCAAAAAATTTGTTACAGACAAAATGCCTCAAAAATTAGGCCTTTAGATTTTTTGTCTTCATCAAGACAATTATTTTATACATTTTGTCTGAAACAATTTCCACAATGAAATTGAATTAAATTTTTTTTTTGAAGAAATTAGACTTTATATTTTTATTGAAAAAATTGGACCTTACACTTTTGCCAAAGAAAATGAATTTTGTCAGGCATTTTTGTGTAAGAAAAATGCCTAAAGGGTAAGTACCCTTTACAATTTTTAACATAGATAAAAATTCAAAAACAAATGGACTTTTAGACTTTCTACCATACACAAAAATTCTAAAATAAATAAGGACTTAACACTTTCCTTAGAACAATGAATTTTCATTGGTTTTTTTTATCATGAACAATTTGTTTGACAAAAATAAGTCTTTAGACTTTTTACACAAATGAAAATACTGAAGACTTATTTACATCAGGTAAAATGTCTTAAAAAAAAACTTGAGGAACCTAAGGATTTATATGCACTAATTAAAGACCAAATTAAGACTTAGCCAATTTAACAAAAGACTTGACATGTAATGAACATTCAAAAATAGGACTTGGGTTGAGGACTTAGGCTTTGACATTTGACAAGGGATCAATTGATTTAGTGAAATTTTAAGAACTAACACATTATTATACACATAATCCAACACTCAGGGGATAACTACATAATTTTGAGACCCTCTTTAGAGTATTGGCTATGTATGCAATAACCATTGATAGAGGGGTCCTTGAGGAAGTTCAACACTGTGTGCCTAGTAACCCATTTTTGTCATATCCACTCCAAGGGTAAGTAGGTTAGGGTTTTATTATTTTAAAAATAAAAATAACTTATGTAGATGATCTGTATACATTGGAATAAAGGTGAAAAAAAACCATAAAGATCTAATTGGTTGCATCTAAATCCAATCATTACTCTATACAAGACACTCGAATATAAGTCGAACACCTAAAGGTTTTAAATATATGGATAAGTGAAAATTAGATTTGTATCTCTCTCAAAATGAATATATTTATTAAAAATAAAATCCGAAAAGTACTAGCTATCAAACTAAGTCCTAAATAGTTTCAGAAAATATTTTATTGCTAGTTTAAAATACTATATACCTACAAAGATAATAGATATGAAACTTAAAATAATATCATAAATTCTAGTCTTTATTCCAAATTAAATTTATTTTTATATTCACAAAATAATATCAATAACAATAAATAAAATGTCTTCACAACTTGAAGATTCCTAGCATGCGAGACAATAATCAAACTAACTTGATTTATTGAATACTAACATATTTTTCCCCTACCTAATGACCACCTAATATTCAAATTACTTTAGGACAAGATAATAGTGGAGAGAGTTGTGATGAGGCCACTAATTTATTTATTTTTATAGCCTCATCCATACCTTTTCTATGTAAATCTCTATAACCATCCATGACTCATGCAAATGAATGAATGAATTTATGATTTTATGTGTGCATTAATATATACATTTTATGTTATGAATTAATGATGTTTTTTTATTAGATTATACTTGTGTAAATTTATTTTAAAAATATTTTAAGGATAAAATAAGGATGAAAGAATCTTGTTTGTGTACAACACTTATAGAGAATCCCACAACAAAAGGTGCTTCCACCTAGAGGGTACCCATAGAAACTACTGGATTCCACCTACAGGTTGCCCATAGAAAATTTTGGTTTCCACCCATAGGTTTCCCATATCCACTACTAGTTTTCACTTGTAGGCTATCTATAGCCACTGCTGGCTCCTATAACAACTATAGGCTTTCACCTACAGGTAGCCTGTAACCACTACATAAAACATAACTATTATTATGTTCAGATCTTAAAGGCACATCTAACTATCTTAGGAACTCAGTGGATGATTGAAGAGGATCCTCATAGCTATTTTATGGACTCCCCACATGCAAATAATATTAGATGTGCTACCAAATATGAGAAAGATAAGGATAATGGAAAGGAGACAAAAAGAACTAAAACAATAAAATAATATACATTGTCCTTAATCCAATCAGGCCTAAAATAAGTAACTTCAGTTATTAACCACCTAAAGGTTGATTGGGGTAGTTCCCAAAGTATTTTTACCTTTCCTAGTTTAGTGTTTTTGCTTAAAACTAATAAACTACCTTCTATATTTATTGGCAGAACCTAGATTAGATTAGGAATTAGATAGATGATCATAGAGTAGTAAAATTATATAATTCATTACATTATGAATATTGTAATATTCTATAGCAATCTTTAATTTTTATAGATATAAGTGATGAGAAGGTTGATTCTATAAGAAGTTTTTGCAAGTCTCTCAGAGAAGGATTGGAACTTAGTTCTAAATGAAGAAGGGCCACCTCAGAAGGCATTGTAGTGAAGATCTTGACCCTCTTTAGTTTAAGTGAATTTTATGTTGATTTCATTATTTGTTTGATTGTATAAAGTGTGATGCATGTGTGATTCATAAGTGTGAAGTATTTTTGTATTTTTGTTATAATAGTCTCATTATATAACTATCTAGTGAATTCAACATAAGTTCATTGTACTACAGCTAATAAAGCAAGTTAATATATTAATCAATAATTCATATATAGTGCTAACATCCTTGAAAATCATATGCACATTGAGTTGATAATTAGTGTTAATCAAACTCAAGAATCTAATAATTAACTGGGTAATAAGTCTATACAACAAGTGGTTCAAATAGTAAGGTCCACTAGTAAAAAGTTTTCAATAGTAAACCCTACTAAGAATGTGCACACACATGTGCACAAAAGTGAATCCCACTAAGTGCAACATAAAAGGTCCCAAATGGTGGAATGAATTTGTCCCATATACGAAGATTTGATTGACCCAAATAAAGTTCCAACAAGATGACAATAAAGGATATCCAACTAAAGAACACAAGATATCCAACTAGAGGAAAAACATGAGATCCAAATAGAATACAAACAATATATAATATGTTCCTTAGAATTAATAATAAAATTTTCATATTGTCATCATACACAACATTCCCCCCTTTGATACAAATAAGAGAAATGTCTATCTTCTCCTTAAGTCTTCTTTGAATATCCTTCAACAATCCCTTTGTGAAAATATCAGCTAATTTATCTTCACTTATCACATACTCAATGAATATCTATCTTCTCCTTAAGTCTTCTTTGAATATCCTTCAACAATCCCTTTGTGAAAATATCAGTTAATTTTTATTCACTTATCACATAATCAATGAATATTTATTTATTATTGACCAAGCCTCTTTCAAAATGATGTTTGAGTTCAATATTCTTGATTTTAGCATGGAAAACTAGATTTTTAGACCATTGTATTTCCCCATTATTGTCATAAAATATATGTGTTGGCTTAAGTTGACCCTATTTGGATAAGAGTATTATTAACCATAATATTTATGTGAAAGATGATGTAAGGGTTGTATATTTAACTTCAGTATAAGATAATGGAACTGTAGCCTATTTTTTTGAAGACCAAGAGACGAACCCACTTCTCAGTTGAAATAATAACCTTAAGTTTTCTTCTTGTCATCAAGATATCCTCCCCAATCTTAATATATATATCCAATAAGACATAAATACCTTGTTGGTTTGAAATGAATACCATTATTATAAGTACATCTTACATACCTAAAAATTATCTTCACTTTTAGAAAATGTTTGGGTGATGGTTTTCCCATAAATCTAAAAACTATGAAAACCCCATAACTGATATAAGGTCTTATCATGGTGAGATACATCAAACCTCCAACCATGATTTTGAAATTCTTCTCATAAATTTAATGAATTCCATATTCCCACATAATATATTCTCCACTTTCAATTAGAGTTTTTATAGGCTTCAAATCTTGAACATTGTACTTATTTAACAGGTCTTGGGCATACATAACTTGATAAATGAATACTTATTATTTATTTTGATGGAATTTCATGCCAATAAAGTACTTAATAAGTCAAATATCATTCATTTTAAACTCTTATTTCATATCTTTCTTGAATCTATTCAACATCTCCATAGAGATACCTATAAATATCAAGTCATCTATGTAGAGACAAACATATAAAGCATTAGAATTCAATGCTTTTATATAGATTTGGTTAATTTTGAATTATTAGAAATCCTTGACCCAATATATAGATATAAATTATTTATTACCAATATCTTGGATCTTGTTTCATCCCATAAAGATCCTTCTTCAACTTATATCCTCAAATTTTTTTACCCTTTACCTTATATCCTTGTGGCTGCCCTACATATACTTCTTCTTCAATCACTCCATTTAGGAATTCAATTTTAACATACAGTTCATGTATTTATAATTTTTTATGAGTATATACATCAACAATTATTCTTATATTATCTTGGCATGAAACAGGTATATAAGTTTCCTCCTAGTCAACCCCATATGTTTATGAAAATCCTTTTGCAACTAGTATAGCTTTTAGCTTTTCAATTGTACCATTATTTTTAATTTTAGAATTATAGATCCAATTTGTACCAATGATATATTATTCAATTAAGGATAAATTAAATTCCATGTATCATTCATATCAATTTAATCCATCTTTAATTTTATTTTATCAACCCATTAATTTTTTGACTAGTTTCTGCATAACTTCTAGGTTCACTAGTCACAAATGATAATGGAAACATAGTATTTTCATCATAATAATAATAAAATAAGTTACCTTCCTAGTTTTTTATCCTTTTTATCCTTATCTCATAATTATAATCCATCATTTGATTGGCTGGATGAAGATTCAACAAATGCTTATTCTTGTTTGATGTTGATGTAGATGACTAATCTCTTACAAAGAGCTAGTATTATTTCATGTTGAACTAGTAGCCTTTGTAGGAATTTGAAAGACATAAAAATCATATTAAATAGGCTTCCCCCCACTCACTTATTAATTATGTATATTCATCATCATAATCAATATACACCTCATTTTCAAAAAAAATATGGTTTTACTAGTAGGATTATAAAACTTTTATTCTTTACTTTCATTAATATAACTTGTGAAAATATGAGGAAAAATATTTGGATATAATTTTTAACTCTTATAATATAGAAAATGTATAAAGGATAAACAAACAAATACCTTAAGATGATCAACAAGAGGGTTTTCCGTACCAAGCTTCATAAGGTGTCTTGTCTTTGACTTCTAGTGTAGGACTTCTATTAATGATGTATAATGCTATTTTTACTACTTCATATTAAAAACACCTTTCCAAGTACTTATTATCCAAAATAGTCCTTGTTAAATACATTATGGATCTATTATTTCTTTAAAAAACACCATTCTATTATGGTGTCTAAGGAGTTGTTAACTAGTTTTTGATTCCATGTGAAACACAAAACTCATTAGAACAAAATTCACCTCCTCTGTTTTTTCTTAAGGACTTGATGAGATGTCCACATTATTTTTTAGCCAAAGATTTAAAATATTTAATAGATGAAAAATTTCCACTCTTTTTTTTGAACAAATAAACCCACATAAATCTTTTATCATCATCTACAAAGGAAATGAAATAAAAATTCTTACCAATAATTTTGAAAGACATTGGTCCACATAAATCTAAATGGACCAGATCTAAAGGTGTGATTTCTCTCCATTGGATGATATGGAAATACTACCTATAATGTTTCCAAAAATTACATGACTTGCACACATCATCTTTCTTAAATTCTAACTTGGGAAGACCTTTAACCATACCTTTTGTGTCAATAATATGTAACCTCTTAAAACTGATATGACCATATCTTAAATGCCTTAACATGATAACATCTTCAATGGTGGAGAAACAAAAAATTTAATTCAAAATATTAATCGTTAGTGGAAGCATCCTATTATTTCTCATACAATTTTTTCCAATCAATCTATTTTCATATATCTTATAAAAAATAGAAGAAACACCATCTTCAAAAAGTAGTTTGAAACCCTTTTCTACTAATTGACCAACACTTAGTGAGATTATGAATCAGATTTGGAAAATAGTAAACATACTTAATTTAAAACTTACCTTAACTTGTGGTGATAAGTATTCTTACCTTTCCTTAAACTTGGATTGATTTTCCATCTCCAAATTATACTTAGATTTTATAAGAGTCATCTAACATGTTGAAACCATATTTTTAACTTGTCATATGATCTGAACAACCTGAATCAAGAAACCACAAATTGTTTACTTCCTCTATTCCCACATTACATGTGAGACAATAATATGATCTCTCTTGGACTTCACTTTTCTCATCTTGAAAATATTTCTTTTCCCTCTCTTGATCATATTGATTATTAGCTAATAATATCCTACAATATTTAATCATATGTCCTAGTTTTTTATGGAAATGACAAGTAAAGTATTTATTACTCTTAGATATGAAGTTTGATTCATATTTCTCATTTTAATATGAGTATTTAAACTCTTATTATTATTATTACTATTATTATTATTATTATTATTATTATTATTATTATCCATGTTATTTTAAACTTTTACCTTGGTTTCAAGATTTTTTTCTTGATCTCCAGTGTATAGTCTCATCTTATCCTCTTGAGACAAGAGAGAACCCACTAACTCATCAACACTTATAGTATTAATGTGTTTAAAATATTTGAGAGAGATCAAAATATGTATCCATATTTACCTTAAATATCTCAAAATATTTATTATTATAACACTATATTATATGGTATCTCCATAAACCCTCATTATATGAACTAAATTGTTTAGCCTTATACAATACTCTCCTACACCTTCAAAATCTAACATGATCAAATTATCAAAAATAATTTTAAGGGTTTGGATTTTTGCTTCCTTTACTTTAATAGAGCCTTTATATGAAGTATCCAAGTTATTCCATGCCTCATGGGCATTATTGCATCCTAAAATTCTTTGATGAATGCTTGGATCTAGGACACTCTAAAGATAGAAGAAAACTTGTGCATCTTCCTTTTATTCATCGTTTTTTTTTCTTTTCTGATCTTGTGTCAAAGTATTTAAAAACTGGGGTGGTTTTTATCCATGGATAAAATTATCTCAAAATTATTTCCATAAAAAAAAACTCTTCAATTGAACTCTCTAATAATCAAAGTTTTCACCTTTAAACATAGGAATATTCATGGAAGTAGAATTTATTGAAGCCATTATTTCTACTAATAATGGCCTAGATAAACCTTATGATACTTGATTTAATGTGAATTATATACCAAATTATGTTTTTGAATGTGTGTAGGATTGAAAATAATATTTTTATCTCTCTCAAAATGAAGTTATGTGTCAACATAACAATTTCAGAATTACTAGCTATCAAACTAGTTATTTTAAGAATATAATTACTGACTAAAAACTATCCCAAATAAATTAAAACTTGAAAATATATTATTTTTGGTTTAAAATAATATATAAATGAAAAAATATCAGATATTAAACATAAAATAATCTCATCAATACAAATATATATAAACTCTTCACAACTTGAAGATTCATAACATGTGAGATAATAATGAAACTAACGTTATTTATTGACTACTAATATATTTTTTACCATACTTAATGACCACCAAATATTTAAATTAATTTAGTACAAAATAATAGTGGAGAGAGTGGTGCAAATAGTAATGTCCACTAGCAAAATTTTTATAATAGTGAATCCCACTAAGTGTAACACAAAGGGTCCAAAGTGAGGGAATGAATTAGTCCCATATATTAATATTTTATTGACCCAAATAAAGGTATAATAAGATGAAAAATAAGGATATCCAACTAAAGAACAAAATAGATCTAACTAGCTGAAAAACAAGAGATCCAACTAGAGGACAAACAAGAGATACAACTAGATGACAAATAATATATAATATGTGCCTTATAATTAATAATAAAATTCCCATATTGGAATAATAATAAAAAACTAACATTGATGAAACTATATAGATCTAATGCAAGCATCTTGTTGGGTGAATATTTTGTCATCAACTAACTGATGATAAAATGGGTATATCAACCATAGTATAAGGAGATTTACGCCACAAAAAGTGTAGGTTTACCACATCTTAACGAGATAAATCTCTCCTCTCATCAAGGGGAGGTTCCCTATGAAATACTTATATGCTATATGTATATATAAGTAAGCAAAAAATAATACTCAGGGTAGTATAACACTGTCCATCTCTCTTTTTTTAGAGATGATGTCCAAGGAACAAAAGAGAGAAATCCCGGTCGATGGCTGAAAGCATTCCTCTTCTTTTAGGAATGGTATCCATCACATAGTAGAAAATCCCTTGAAGTAGGTAAAAAAGTCCACAAGGAAACCCACGTCAGCACAAATTCTTTCGTTGCCTCCTTCACTAATTTGGAACACGCGTAATAGTAGAGTGAAATAAATCACAAAGTCTTCGCCTAAAACTACAATGGATAAAAGGATCACCAAGATAAAAGTAGCTTAAAGTCTTTCTTTTATCTTTTAGAAACATCTTTAGATAATGTCAACACACACACTTTGCATATTAAATCAAATAGATAAGAGATTATCAGGAAAGAGGACATAAGAATTATTTCTTAAATAACACAAATTACTTCAACACAAAGTCTGAAATAAACCTGTTTCTCATTCATTTGATAGAATATGATTTACAAGTTGAGTACAAAGTCTCAAGAAGTGTCTCAATTTCAGCAAATGTTTTGCTCTCAATTATCCAGAGATACTTTTACAAAATAGGTTCCCTCTATATATAGGGAGAAACCTTCAAAATTAAAAATAAAATAAAATATTAAAATATCTAGTCAGAGATGAGTCATCTTTGAATTTGAGATATTTTTTTGGATTTTTTACATGTAATTACATATTACAAAATTGCATGCACTTTTACATGACAAAAGTGCATGAGAAGAGAGGAAGAAGAGAGAAAGGAGAAATGGTTCGATTCTTGCTGGTAGACTTTTTTAGATGAGCATCATACATGGTGATAGATGCCTAAATTCCTATACTATCTGGTGTAATGGTGTTCTTGAAGATCACTCTAGCCTTGATTGTAGCATCTTTCAATGCTATGATTGCTTTGGCATGACTAGTTAACCTAGTTCTTAGGTTATCTAGAGTTAACTGAGTATCCAAGATGTTATCCACAGAAGTCATTGAGAGCACTTTCTCTTTGAAATCCATCTATACCATACCTTTGAAATATTGAATCATCTCTTCTACTGAGAGAAATTGATTATCTATGGAGGTGAGGTCGTAGGGCAATTCTTCTAGTCTGTTCAATAGGCCTATGTCACTTTTCTCACTAGCATCTTTGGAAGAGTTGAGATCTTCGATCAGCTCCTTGAGTACCTAAATCCTATATATCAGTGATTCCTTAATTTCAACAGAGGAATATTTGTTGGCAATGATGCTGATGGATATCAAGGTGCATTTCTTTAGATCCTTCATCTCTATCCACTTGCCAAGATATTTATCTGTACTGTCAATATCTTGAGAAATAAGAGAGATGAGGTCTTCTAAATCTGTCCTCACCTTCTTCATCTTATTTATCTTCTCAACAACCTCTGTAAGCAAGGAAATTCCTTGAGTGTGCATCTTTTCAATATAATCTTCTAGCACTTTCCCTTTCAAATAGGTTTTCTCTACTTTCTAGATAATAGGGTCGTCTATGGAAAAGGCTTCTAGGGTTGCTGCTTCAGGGGCAAGAGTGAATTTCCTAACTACTACGATCAATTGCTCTACCTTTTCCTTATATTAATTTTTCATCTCCTTTTCCCTGTCAAATTTTTGGATCATGATATCCATTACGGACTGTAGATCACTCTTTGCACCCTCATGAGTAAATTACCCCAACTCAACACGAGAAATGGAGTAGCTACTCATGTCAAAACCCTCAAGGGTTGTGTCCTATGGAGGTTTGGCTATCTCCAAAAATTTATGCCCCTTTTCCTCAACCAATTTTGAAAGGATCTTTGGTCTCTTAGGGGCCTTAGCTTTCACTGGCACTATCTTGTCAAAATCAAAGTCATCTGCAAAGATGGCTAGCTTCTTCCTTTTAGGCGTGAAAGCTGAAAACCATGGTGGGAGAGAAGAAATACTTACTATGTCAATATTTATTATAGTTGGTGTCACTGGGGTAATGTCTACACTACTAGTGGGAACAATAGGCGCAGTGGGAGTAATAGGAGAAATTGAATCAGCCACTGACTGGTCAATGTTAGAGCTTTCTCCAATATTGAAAGAAGGAGAAGAGAGACTAGGGGTGGAACCTGAGGAGTGAAGGACATCTCTAGAAGCACCTTGAGGATCACCAAACATAAATCTGGAAGGAGAGGTGGCTCTAGAAGAAGGAACACTGATGGGAGAAAGAAGTGAAGGAGATGCCACAGGAGATTGAGGTGGCGAAGAAGAAATGTCTGCAAGTGGTTGTGCCCCTTCTTAGGAAGATAGAGGCTTAGTTCTCTACTACTCTATGGGCATGTCATCTGTCTCCATCTACTAAGATGCCTATTCTTGGATGCTTTGTTATCTAACCCCCTTAGCCATTGATTATGGCTCCTCTATAACCTTTGATTTCTTGGACACAAAGATGATTCTAGGCTTGTGAGGCTTAGATGGAGAAGGAACATTGCCTTTATTCTTAGTCCTATTCTCTACCTTCTTCCTTGTTTCTACTTGTAATTCAACCTCTGATCCTGTAATGAATTCCTTCAACGTGATCCCTTTGGCTGCTAACTAATCATGGGTGTTAGCCAATATTGGTTCAAATCTCTTTCTCAAAGAAGTCAATTCTTTTTGGGACCACTGAATGGGAGGAAGAGGAGATTCAACAACCTTCTCAGCTAGGTATTTACTATTTATTATGTTCTTATCATCAACCAAATTAGAGGGAATATCTACAAGCCCTAGATATTCAATTTGCTCTAGAGTCAGCCTACTATAGTCCATCTTTCTGATTTCTTCTACCATTCTCAAGTCTACCCAAATGTCTTCAATCATAAGCTCATGAATAGTCCACCAAACTGAAATGTTAAACCATAGTCACTTTGACCTCATCTTATGTCCTCTTGAAATATTGAGTCTTTCTTTCGATCATATCTTTGACACCCCTATAATCAAAATTGTCTCTTCTCTTGAACTACTTCATGGTAACTAGTTGCATTTCCATCTCCATTACCTTTGCTTTAGCTATAGTTAAAACTGAGTATCTACCAATTTCAATTGGGAACCTAAAACCTGGCTTCTTAAGTTCTATTTGCCTAGTGTGTACAATAACAATTTGTCTACACAGCTCCATTAGGACTAACTTATCAGAAGGAAACCTAGGGAGCATATAGGGATAGCCTTGGAAAAAGCCAACCTGTAGATAGCAAAAGGAGGGAAATTATAGAAACATGTAGCCAAAGCCGTTGATGACCATCCAAGATTCATCAAATAATCTCTTTTTTTTGAGCTAAGGGTTGAAAAGGCACAAAAATACCACAAAGAAGGCATCATTTACCCTCCTAAAATGACGGATTGATCCTTGTAGTGTTAACTAAGGGTAATATGAATAGACTAAGGTGGTTCTCCTATCTCCTTCAGTTATCAAACTTAGAAAGGTTTTCATTGAAGCCGCGATGTACACCAAGTACGAAGTCATATTGAACTTCAAAGAAGTAGATACCTTGGTCAACTTCTCATGAAGAGTGTTGCTGATCTGCTCACCCCAGAAGATGACTTTCTTCCCTTGTAAGATTATCTTGATGAAGGGATACATCCATTCATGGAATTGTGAAGAAGATGGTAGACCTCACACTTTGATGAAAAGAGTAATCAAGTCACCAACTTCTTCTATGAAATCACTCCTTAGGAAATTATGTGGCCATCTAGATAAATTGGTCTTAGAAGTCTTGAGCCACCTATTATTCATCATCTTCTTCACCCTCTCAGGATCCTTGTCATACTCTTTTTGTGCCTCTACAAAGTCAATTTTTAGTACTTTAGTAGTAGGAGGGCACATGAAGACTTTATTGATAAATTTGGGGTCCATCCAAATTATCATGTTGCCGCTGGCATCAGAGACTGACTTGGTATCTCTATTGTAGAACTGGGCGCACTAGAGGATGAACTTTGTGTGATGTGCCACTACAGGGAAAGAGGAAACTTGATGGATGTTGCTTTTGATTATCCTTTTCATCGTTGATCTTGGGTTGGTCACCTTGGTTTTCTCCATGAACTCGGCCATATCTATGTGGTTGATCTATGTGTCTCTAATGTCATTGACATTAGAAGTGACTGAGGTGATTGGGAAAACACCTTGGTATTGGTACTTCATGGCCTTTGACTTCTTTAAAGAAGCTTCAGTCATTGGGATGAGCCTTGATTGAGTGGGTGCTGATGAATGAGAATCCTCAAGAGGTACTACAATGATAATCATGATCGTGCAATTAGGTAAAAATGGGCAAATTGGGGAATTTGCACGTTGGGTGATCATGACTAAGGAAGTGCACTTGACAGGGTTGGGTTAGAAAGTGGGTCAAAAAATGAGAGGAAAAAGGGGAGGAGGTGAAAAAATGGGAGGGATGAAAATCTCTCCAGAGTTAGAGAAATTGTAAGAAAAAATGCACAGGTGGTAAAATTTGCCACCCTTACATGCAAGAGAAAAAAAGGGGTACGGGCGGCAAAATTTTCTGCCCATGCATACTGGAAAGAATAAATGTAAGGGCTACAAAATTTATTTCCCTTTCATCCAAGTGTAATGGTGACAAATTTTTCCACCCCTACATGGGGACTTGTATTGGCGGCAAAATTTGCTGCCAGTACATTTGGGTCAGACGCGCTTGTATCGACAGCAAAATTTGCCACTGATACAGGTGGAAAGCTAGGAGGTGCACGGTTAGGGTGGCAAATTTGCTGCCCTTTACAATTAAGAATTATGAAGTTCATGGGAGAGAAGTGAGGGTGGTGAAAATTGCCACCCTAGCATGGGGGGAATGGTGGAAGGCCGACAGGGTAGGAAGAGAGCTTGGTGGGAAGAGGAAGGGAAGGGGGATGGTTGGTCTTAGGGGAAGGATGCCAAGGTTAGAGGAAGAAAATAAAATTGAAAACAAAACTAAAAACAAAACCTAAAGAGAGGAAAGGAAAATAAATAAGAACGTAAAAATAAGGGCCCACCTAGAAAATATCACGTGCCACGAGCTCAAATCTGTCAAAATGAACTTTTTCTTGCTTACTAGATCGTCTAGATGTAGAAGGCAAGAGGAGTGGATGAAATGAATCAAAATGGGGTGAAAATTGGATTAAATGGGGAAAAAATCAGCCCCAACCACTCGATGTGCGTAGCCATAAATGCCACATGCAAAAATCAAGGTAGTGTAGGGGCATCAAAATTTGTCGCCCTTACACTAAAAATCGAAGGGTCATGCAGGGGCGGTGAAATTCATTGCTCCTGCATGAGAAGGAGAATAATGCAAGGGCAGAAATTTTTGCTGCTCCTACATGAAGAATGAAAAAAATGCATTAACAACAAATTTTGCCACCTGTGTATGAAAATTGAAGAAAAAAACTAACTCTAAAAAAGATAAATTTTGTCCCTTGGTCGCATTAAGACCATAACAACTTTAACATTTTGGGGAAAACATAATGAAAGATGTTATGAACTTCAAATGGTGTCAGTTGAGCAAATATGAGAACGACAAAAACTCGTCTCAAAAAATGGACTTAGAGAGACAAAGGGCAAAATGGACAAGTTTCGCAGGGGGTTGTTTCAAAAATGAGTTGAGCTAATTTTGAAAACAACACATCTGAGGCCAAAGAGTGCAAATTTTTAGAATTTGATGACTCTTTTAAAATCTTGATCTAGTCCACTTCCAACTAGTTTTATCCCAGATTTACATGCACGTAGTAAACTAGATAAGTAATATTATTTATAATTTATTTTAATATCAATAAATAATTTTTATTTATATTTTTGATATATATAATTATTATAAATTTAGAATAATTTTATTTGAGTTTGAAAATTAATAGACATACTATAGATCTATTTATCACCCTTATGCTTAATAATTTTTATATCCTTAACACTAGATAAACTCACACATAAGTTTAGCATTGAAAATTTGATGAAAATGACATGAATTATATAACACCTCAATATTTTACACTTTTAAAATAATTATCATGGTTATACCCTTTACATTTAATACCTTCTCACTACCTCAAGGCTCATGTCCACAATCTCTATGCTAAATTGCTTATCTCTTAGTTTGACCATTGTTATTATAATGACCAATCCTTATATACCATGCAAAATTATCTGAACCAAATCATTATCCTTATCTACTAGTTTTTAACCTATACCTATTTTATATCTTCTCAGACATGTCCTAACCAAATGCCTATGCCAACACATGTCCCTTTTCCAATTAAATGTTTAGTGCCCAAAAGTCACTCTATTTGCAGAATGAAATGTATGATTATGGTAAACCTAAGTGATATAGCTAAATATATTTCCAAAAGGGATTGGTATATATACAATATCAACCCTTATGCATTCCTAACCTATAAAATACCATGAACACATAATGTAACTTACCAATAAACACTCAATCAAGTATTCAAGTGATAAAATCTACCATATTCATCCCTATTTTCATATCAATCATATGAGTAGTATCCCTATAGGTCTAAATTACTGAATGAAAATCCATGAGCCATATTTTCTAAGTTAAAAGATAGGTCACTCTATATACTTATTTATCACACATTGCATCCTTATTCATACACAAACACACATGTAGACGAGAACTACATAAGTCTTAAGCCTTATTTAGAGTATTAGATATGTAAGAAAAACACATTAGTAGAGTGTTCCTTTGGGTATCTTGAAACCATGTTCCCACTAACCGTTTTTTTCCACAATCACTCTAAGGGTGAGGAAGCTAGGGTTTGATAATTTGATGAAGAGAGATAGGTTGTGCACATGATATGTATACATTAAAATAAAGGTGATATAAACCATAGAATGCTATAGATGGTAAAATTTATACCCAATAACTATTAAATAAAAGACACATAAATCCATTTCAAATACCATAATTTACATATCTATCCAGATTTGATGCAAGTGCCTGAGGCCACATAGTGTAAAATTACAAAATCTGACAATTGTTTCAAGATCCTGATTTAGTCCACTTCTAACTTGTTTTATCCTAGATCTACATGTAAATAATAAACCAACTAAGTACTATTATTTATAATTTAATTTAATATAAATCAATAGATTTACTTTCTATTTTTGGCATACCTAAGTATTATAAATTTAGAATATTGTTTATCAGAGTTTGAAATATAATTGGATTGACATAGATCTATTTATCACCATTATGCTTAAAATTTTCTCTATCCTTAACCCTAGATGATGTCACACATTTAAATTTAGGGTTAAAATTTTGTGAACATGATGTGAATTATATATCACCTCAATATTATACACTTGAAAAATACCTATCATGGTTTTACCCTTCTTCTTAAAGACCTTCCCACTACTGAAATGCTTGCAACTACTATATTTTTGTGATAAATTGTTTATTTCTTAGTTGATATTTTTTATTCTAATGACTAATCCTTATATACTATTTAAAATGATCTAAAATTGATCATTATCATTCTTTATTAGTTTTGGACATGTACCTATTTTATAACTTCCTAGACACTTATGTCCCCAACATAGGCATTCCTTTTACAAATAAGTGTTGAGTACCAAAATATAACCCAATTTTCAAAATCAAATGTATACTTATGGTCAAAATAAGTGCTTTAGTGAGAGATATTTTTAAAGGGGATTGGCATATATAAAGGTCAACCCTCAATTATTCCTAACCTAGCAAATACCAATAACTCACAAGGCAACCTACCAAGGAAGACTAAATCAAGAAAGAAAGATTGCCCTATTAATCGATATTTCCATATAAATAATATAAGTAGTATCCCCATGGGTCTGAATAGTGAACAAGCATCCCATGATCCATATTTTCCATGTTATAGGTTAGGTCGCTCTATGTACTTAATTATCACACATTGCCTCCTTATACACACACAAGCCCACACACATGAGATAACTAAATAAGTATGAGGACCTTTTCAAAGTTTGGATATGTAAGAAACACACATTAATAGAGGGAAAAATTAAGTCATATTGACACCATGTGCCAACTAATCCATTTTTTCCATAGTCACTCCAAGTGTGAGGAACCTAGGGTTTAATCATTTGAATAAGAATGACAACATATGTGCACAATATTTATACATTATAAAAAGTTGGATATAAAATATATATGAATCTAGTTGGATACACATAGATCTAGTCACTACTCTTTATAGGGCACCTACATCTAGTTCATACTATCTAGATTTGATGCAAGCAATAAAGGCCAAAGAGTGAAAATTACATAATTTAATGACTATTCTAGGATATTGATCCAATCCAATTCTAACCTATTTCAGCCTATATTTGCATGTGCATAGTAAAACATCTAAAAACCCTTATTTCTAATTTATTTCAATATCAATCAATAACTTTATTTTCTATTTTTTTTATATCAGTATTATAAATTTAAATTATTATTTATCTGAGTTTACAAATTAATTAGATTACTATAGATATATTTATCACCCTTGTTCTTAATCATTTTTATATACTTAATCATATATGAAATCACACATATAAATTTAGGGTTAAGCACTACTATTTTAATATCAAACCAAGTTAAAATTTAAAGCCTACAAAACCTAAAAGGGAAGTAATCACAACACTTAATATAGTTTCAAAACAACCTAATTAAATCATCTTATCCAATGCACCTAAGATATAATTAAAATAATTAATAGAGTCTCTAAATTCTCTACCTAAGAATATTGTGGATTTTCATCTCATATATCTTCCTCTTCCTATACATTTTTATATGATTCAACCTCTACTAAAATGATATGATGTTAATACATATCGTAACAATCACTAAGCCCTTGGGCATTCTAAAAATAGATGTTATACATTAAAAAACAAGACCCAAGACCTTATTGATATCCAAAACAATACCTTTGATGATCCTCTAAAGGATTTAGGTTCACAATTCGGTTCCCATAAAAACAAAAAGATATATAACAATCTATTTCAAGATCATTTTAAGAAAGACAAAGAAGTGAAAATAGAATAGCATGTACATTATCATCCACCACATTACGGGCACCCATTAGATGGTATTATTAGCACTTATAAACATAATAACTCTTATGATTTATATACCATCTATTTCATTTTATGACAATTAAATTGTAGATGATGACTCTAATCATAATTCATTACTCATTCGAGCATACCTTGTTAATCAGTCTATACATATTTTTATGATTGATAATTTTTCTAGTGAGAAATATGTACCTAATGTATCTTGAATTAGCACCATTGATAGGGTGTTTCAATTTCTCTCACTCAAGATATACAGTGGTAATAATCTTAGGTTATGGGTGACCTACTAAGTAGATTGAACCTCTAGATTTGGGCTAGCTCCCTTCATTCTTCACCCAAACCATTACTAAACTATTCAATTACTGAGACAAGGGAAAGGAGTGATGATATAATACTAAACGAGGTGGTACACTAATGATATTGTTCCTCTACTTGATTGAATATAAACTATTTGAGGCAAGGAAGCCATCTCTTTCACATAATCTACAACCTTGACATGACTATCAAATGAGTATTTCATTGAGAGGATCAAGAGTACATTGTAGTACTTAGGAGGGTAAAACTTGAACTTATGAAGTTAAAAATTTTGAAATTAAAATTTTAAATAATTCATATACAAAAGTAGAACACTAAAAAGGATGTATAATAATAGTCTTTTCTACACAAGAGTGAGCAAATAGGGATAACAAGCTAAAAAAGTAAAACATTCACTAGACAAGACCAACATAATTGCATAGTTCACACATGACACATCATATAAGCAAGGAAAATCAGTATTTTTTATTGATTCAAGAGTTTTTTACGTACAATTTTGGTTAGGGTTTCACCATAGCAAGTAGAAGTTACTTCAAGATGCTGTTTAAGGCTTGTATTAGAGAGAGAGGTCATAAAAGGAGTTCATCATGAAATTTTCATTATAAAATTAGTTATAAGATAGGAGTAATTTAACACCAAATCTACTAGGAGTGTGTTGTTATGTTGCCTCTTGAACTTCTTGACCAAGTGTTAATTTGATGTTTTATAAGGAGTGGAATAGGAGGTTACTTTGGTAGACACGATCTTCTTGAATATAAATCCTTTCCTATGAAGTTACACCTTGACATATTTAAGATTAGTTAAAAATTACTCAATTGACACTTGGTACCCTTGATATTTCCCTACACTAGCCTTGATCTCTTACAATGTTTCTTCTTCTTTGTGTGATTGATATTAAACTATGTGACTCTTTCTTTCTTTGGAATCAAAGAAAAAATTCCAAAAAAAATGCCTAGTTTTGTGTCATAGTAGACCTCTATCAGACCATGTTGCTTAAAATAGAATGTTATTTTAAGTCATGAGGATTTTATAGTTCAATGAAATCCATCTTGTAGTTGGTTTGTGCTTTGTCTAGTCAATGGAGTAGAGATAGAGAGCTTCTTTACCATTGATATTCCAAGTAGTCTTGAGGGTCAAGTTTGATCTTTGTCTTTACTTCATGAATCCAAGATCTATTTGGATGATGTTTAGATGATTTCCAAGGTATTATAATACACTTATAGTTCTTTAAACCTTGAGGAAGGGTTGCACTTGATCTACTTGTATCCATATAGTTCACTTTTATTTACTTAGGCCTATTTGGCCATTTGTAGCCTATATCAAGATTATGAAAGCTTATTAAATTATTTTAATATGGTAAATGTATACACATAATATTTTTAACTTTTATCAAATAATAATGATTTGTATCTTACAATAACCTATCGAGTCTCAATCTCTTTGAGTGCATGCCTTAAGGGGTACATCAATAAATGGGTGGGAAGACCTTTAGTACTTTGTAAAATTATTATCCCTTATTGCCACATTATTACCAATCCAACTAGCTCTTAAAACTATTCCCTAAGCTATTACTCCTCCCTTGCACACTCTTCCAATCTTTTTCTTCTTTTCTTACCTTAATTCTTTTGGACTATTGGATGTAATAGGTTGACTAGGGTTGATCACGTATAGTTTAAGGATATTTTTCACTTTTTGGGTTTATTAGCCTTTTGGCCGACCTAGCTCAGATCTAGTGAATTATCCATGAAAACATATAGGTTTGACTATGGCTAACCTTATACAGTCAATGCTTTCATGAGGATTTAGGGAAATATCCACTTATAAATACAAGATCATTTCATAATTATTTCAATATGCAATCAAGAGTTATTATTCACTCATGCTTCTTCAAAATCTTTTATTCCACCATTCTACTTAAGGAGTCTTATATTAGGGTTTCTACTTGGAGAATCTAGTCTTATAGATAAGTCTTGGATGATTTGACCTTTATTAATGATCATTACAAACCCCAAAAACCAATTGTGAAGCCCCTTTGGCCAAGGGAGAGATTGAGTATCTATGGGTTCACATTCATGTAAGTATATTGTAACTTTGTTCTCCTCTCTTTATAAGATATAAGTAGCATAAGTGTTTTCTCGAATAATATTACTCTTCATATTCCATATATTAGGGTCTTACTCATTCTTAGCTTAACTTAGATTCTCTTATACATTTTTTGATTGCTTTACTAACCCCTTTTATTGTGTCATAATATTTGGTGTGCACTAGATTAGATTTAATTTCTTGTTTATTTAACTTAAGTGAAATATCAAACCCTGAGAATCTTTTAGGGTTGTTTCATGATTGTGTTAGACTATAGGATTTTGAACCCTACCTCACATGGTGTATTATGACAAGTTATCCCCTAATTAGGTCGAGAAGATCCCTATATTGGTCATACTCCTACTTAAAAAATGTATTCCCAATCAAAAGTATAGGCATGATCTATCTTCTCTAAGCTAAGATTGATTTATAGACATGATGCATTTATGCTTGCATACATTCCAGTGAACCCAACATGAAACTAACTCTTACAATATTTATTTCACTTTCTTTCATTATTTTTAACATTATTTTTATCATATATCTATCATATTGAATCAACTATTTCAAGCCAATTCTAATCTATGTGTGTAGGTTTTTAGTAATAGGCAACTAGATCAACTCAGAAGACCTAGTATAGGTTTCTAGACATCCAAAATTCTAGTTGAGACTACTAGCTCAACTCAATCAACCCTGTATAATTTTGGGCATTTATATTTAGCTACTAATTTGACTAGGGTTGACCTTGTACACTTTTAGGCACTCAACAACAAGATTCTATAAAGCATGGTTGACCCAATCATCCTAGTTAGAAAGTTTTACAAGCATATTCCAAGGTTCTTGACTAGTAATCTTCATTCTTATCATCTTTGATCCACTAAGGTTACTTTCTATCTCTATATCTCTTTATTTTATGTCTTTCATTTCATAGTTTGTAGTCTTTAAAACTACCCTTGCATAATCAACTTGATCAACCTTGTTGACCTGATTCTATATTCTATGTGCTATCCAAATAACTAGGTCAACCTTGGCTGACCTTGTTCATTTTCAGACCTTGATTCTATAATATAGGATTGAACCTATCAACCCTATTATGTATTTTATGCATATAATGTCAACACTATATCTTGTTTCAAGTTAGAATTAATCTCTATATGCTAGTAACTAGTTCACAACTTTCTTTCCTTGTTGCTTGCATACTTAGAATAGTTGACATAGTCTAATCAGGGTTTTTAAATTAATCATTTAGTTTTACTATATATTTTTTATGTAGACACTACCAAATCACATAATATAAAAAATCACTTTAACATTTATCTACCCATGGCCAACGTACTTAGATTTCATCACTAAGGGGAAAGTAGACTTGATATTTTGGTCAAGTATAAAGCATGGTTAATATTATATTCTAGCTAAGCACATGACACCTTTATCATTGTGGTGTGTGAAGTGATGGGGTAGGACCCAATATCAAGCTTGTATCATTTCCACTATAGTCCCTTTCAACCCAAACTACTTGAAACCATCCTTAGATTACTAACTAGTACCTTTCTTAAAGCCAACTTACAATCACATTTAAAATCATTTCTTAATAAAATAATAAAACATCTTAAGTTGACCAATTAGTTATCTCTTTACTTTTTAAGTTGATTACTTGCTCTTTAGTCAATTGTGTGTGCAAAAACTTGCATTACCCAACATTAGTCAAAGGTTTTGTTTTGTATGCCTCAAATGAATTGTTCAGTGTTGATCCAATATATTGTTTTTTATCCTTTAGCTTTTAATTATTATATTACCTACAAAAATTTTCTTGTTTCAATTCACAACTTGTTACAAACTTTCTTTTCTTTCCTATTTGTTATACTAGGTCAACCTAGTCGACCCTGTACCTTTTTCCATCCTTTGTGCACTATACATAGTCAATCCAATTGACCTTGTACTATCTGTATCCCATTTTAAATCTTTTTCATACCTCTATTTACTATATTGGATTGACCCAATTTACCTTCTACTATGTGTAGGCCCTATTTTTAATGCTAGGTTGACCTAGTCAACCCTGTATTATTTTTTGCTTTCCCTATTTATCAATCTAATTCTTTATCTTTTTATATTCATCTCTATTTATTCATAATGAAATATCCTATTATAATCTTCTTGGATAGCCTAAATACATTTAGATACTATATGGTATGTTCATTTCTTCTGTCATGTCCCCTTTTTCGTGGACATTGACAGACTTGATGATTAGCCTATTATGCGACCTTCGTAGGCTAATAGGATGGATAGAGGGTCATGATGGAGATTGGCTTGGCTTCAATTTGCAGAATTCATATAGTTGGCTTTCATTCAGGTTATTTTAGACACATTTGGCCTGAGCTCCTATTATTTAGTGATATTTGACATGCAGTAGAGCGCCTTTATTTTGGTATGGTCATGTGCGGAATCACTCCCTGGTTCACCAGCTTTGAACAGTTCAAGGATCCAACATGTATTGAGGGAGATTTTAATATTTGATTGATTTAATCAAATATTAATTATTTAGCCTATTTTTAATTAGAAACCCTAATTCTAATTTAAGAAACTCTAATTAGGGCAAGCATATCTTTTTAGGGTATAAGGGTTTCTCATGGAGGCCATTATTGATTATCCATTGATGATTGATTATTGATTTTGAAGAATTCTTCTGTGAAGACTGAGCTAAGGGTTCTAGGATTCAATTTGCATTGGAGAACGTCAACTCTTTAGTGTGTGCAATTCAGAGGCTGTGAAATATCAACTAATCTATTGCCAATTTGAGAGATAGCTTCATACAGAGGTTATCACAGTTTTCAGGTCTTTTAATAGATAACTTCATACAAAAGTTATCACAGTATTCCAAGTATTTATTTCTTTATGTTTTGATTCAAATAAGTTATACAGATAGAGATATTCTATATTAGAGTCATATATCTTCAGATCAGAGGTCCTAAAAATAGGGTGTAATTTATTGGTGGCTGTACGAAGCCCGTACAGATCCGTACACGTTTGCATAGAGACTGACATTGGTAGAGAGAGATCTACAGAGACTGACATCGACAGGTTAACAATACCCAGTCGACCGATGATGGTAGTATAACCGACGTCAGCATCTGTGTGTCAACACAAAAAGGCTGAGCCCTTCTAGAATTCAAGTTTCATTACCAGATTTGCAAAGGACAAGGGTTTTAAGACTGTATTTTGATATTATTTTATATGAATGACTGAAGACATCTATTGTAATCATTTGGACAAATAATAAGATTAGTTATTTGGAAATTAAGAGATCTACTGTGGCTTATTATTTATTTAAATTTATTCTACAAAATTGTATCTTTGTTCAGAGCTATTTGTGTTTAGATATTCCTTACTGAAAGGGGATATTATAGTGGTATCAGAGCCAAATTCCTACCATCTTGTTGGGTAGATCAGAGCTAATGACCTGCCATCCTATTGGGTAGATTGGGTAGATTAAATCAACAAAGTCACCATGAGTGATAGACATAATGATGATCAGGACACCAAAGAATTCTACCGAGCTATGGTTACAGGCCAGTAGTAGATGAGACAGGCACTACAGGCACTCACTACTCTGGTAGAGAGGATGAACACATCTATTTGATAGAATGGGGAGCAAGGAGATAATAGGGGTGCTACTGTTAATTAGAGACCATAGCTGACCCATTCTAGGATCACTGATAGGCCTACATGGCCTACGTTTGTTAAGAATGATTCAAAGGCCAACCTAGCATCACCACGTTTAGATCGAGAGGCTCTTAACGGTCTACGCCAGAGGAAGCTTTGCTTATACTACAAAGATCCATATGATGCCAATCATAATTGTTATTTGAGGCCTAAGGGCAAAGCATATCATGTGATATGGGAGTATTATGAGGATTCAAAATTTGAAGATTTTGAATAGCATGATAGTTCTAAGGAGTCAGAGGCAGAGGCTTCAGAGCCTAAGGTAGAGGCAATGAAGGTGGCTCACCAAGATTCTGAGAGACATGTGGATGACCTTAGTCATGGGGATTTAGACTCTCAGTTAGTTATAGATGATGAGGGAGCTGGAGATTATGATGATGAGATATTTTCAGCAGTAGCTTCTTCAGAGTTAGATAAGGATGAGTCTGATGCTTGCATTCAGAGTGTGGAGGTATACTCAGAGGTTAGTACATTAAGTATTGGTGATGAGTATGTTTCTATAGCTACTGATGAGGAGCATGTTGTTGAGGCAGACACACATGTTCAAGATTTAGGAGTACTTGATTCTCTATGAGTTTGAGATACCAGTGGAGTCGAGTCTCCAGATTGATTCTTCTCACACATATGACAGTGTGGTACCGTTCACTGTGCCACCTTTATAGAGGGATCAGTTATGGGATGGATTGACACCATCTTTTGTAGATGGAATTCATAGTTGCCAATTACATAGCCTATAATATCGACACATCCAGGGCAATTGTGATTTCAGAGATTGGTTGAGTTGCATTCACTAGTTTGATTGTGGATTCCTCTTTGTTCTACTTCTGATGATATTGTAGGTACTTGCATTGATTTATAGTAGTGCAGAGCATAACTACATTTGCGATCTAGGTGGATCGAGTGGTTCATTATTCTGAGATTGCTTGGGGACAAGCAATTTCTGGAGGGGTGGATTGTCATGTCCCCTTTTTCGTGGACATTGATAGACTTGCTGATTAGCCTATTATGCGACCTTCGTAGGCTAATAAGATGGATAGAGGGTCATGATGGAGATTGGCTTGGCTTTGATTTGTAGAATTCCTATAGTTGGATTTCATTCAAGTTATTTTAGACACATTTGGCCTGAGCTCCTATTATTTAGGGATATTTGACATGCAACGGAGTGCCTTTATTTTGGTATGGTCATGTGCAGAATCACTCCCTGGTTCACCAGCTTCAAACGGTTAGAGGATCTGACATGTATTGAGGGAGATATTAGTATTTGATTGATTTAATCAAATATTAATTATTTAGCCTATTTTTAATTAGAAACCCTAATTCTAATTTAAGAAACCCTAATTAGGGCAAGCATATATTTTGAGGGTATAAGGGTTTCTCATGGAGGCCATTATTGATTATCCATTGATTATTGATTATTGATTTTGAAGAATTCTTCTGTGAAGACTGAGCCAAGGGTTCTAGGATTCCACTTGCATTGGAAAATGTCAACTCTTTAGTGTGTGCAATTCAGAGACTGTGAATTATCAGCTGATCTATTGCCAATTTGAGAGATAGCTTCATACAGAGGTTATCACAGTATTTCAGGTCTTTTGATAGATAACTTCATACAAAAGTTATCATAGTATTCCAGGTATTTATTTCTTTATGTTTTGATTCAAATAAGTTATACAGATAGAGATATTCTATATTAAAGTCTTATATCTTCATATCAGAGGTCCTACAAACAAGGTGTAATTTATTGGTGGCTGTACAAAGCCCATATAGATCTGTACAGGTTCACACAGAGACTGACATCGGTAGAGAGAGATCTACAGAGACTGACGTCGGTAGGTTAACAATGCACAGTCAACTGACGACGGTAGTATAATCGATGTCGGTGTCTGTGTGTCGACACAAAAAGGCTGAGGCCTTCCAGAATTTAGGTTTCATTAATAGATTTGCAAAAGACAAGGGTTTTAAGATTGTATTTTGATATTATTTTATATGAATGACTGAAGACATCTATTGTAACCATCTGGACAAATAATAAGATTAGTGATTTGGTAGTTAAGAGATCTACTGTGGCTCATTGTTTATTTGAATTTATTCTACAAAATTGTATCTTTGTTCAGAGCTATTTGTGTTTAGATATTCCCTACTGAAATGGGATATTACATCTTCCTCTCTTTTCATCCCAAGTGCACCATCATTCTTGGGGCACCTCTTCTCCTCCTTCATCCATGAACTATAAAATGGTACATATAATACCTCAAGATGAATTTGATGGATCTAATCCTTTCTACACTTACCAATAATATTATCATCTTTAAAATCTTCAAACTAATGTGGGAGCAATTGATACAAGTTTACTTAACAATCCCACTAGTAATCCTTCTTCTAGAAATCTTCCCCATAACACCCATTTGGGGAGTGATCCTACCATTACCAACCCACCTCCCAATATGACCCAAATTTTATCCCAATTTATCCAACAAATAACATTATTCAAAATTATAACACCCATCAAAGGATGAAACTTCAAAAACATCTAATCAATGCGGCTAATCAACCTCCAACTATGCATCCTCAAGCTAATCCTAATTTCATTCCTCCACCTCTTCAAGATTCCTCAGGTAATGTTATTCCTCAGGTAATGTTATTCCTCAATCCATTTATTATATCCATTGATATTGGTAACATATCTCCAACTATGAAATATGATGCAACTCAAGACTTTGCTTCATTTATGAAAGCCTTTGGCAACCTTTACAAAGAATAGATCCAACTAATACCTTTGGCACTAAAATATTAGTAAAAAATTTTATAGGTGATGTATTAGAATGGTATAATCAACCACCCCAACATTCTATTTGGTAACTTGAAGATTTGGTTAATCCTCTAGTTGAAGAGTTTTAACATAATGATCTTCCTAAAAATTGTCTTAACCATTTCATCAATGCTAAGCAATCTCTCATTGAATTAGCTCATGCCATTATCAAATATGGAAATATTTATCTCATAAATCCAACCATAAAATGATTGATGATAACTTAATCAGACTCTTTATCAATGCTTTGACTCCCACTCTCCAATATAAGGTTCGAACCTTTGCTTCCCAAACACTTAATGAAGCTCTTGATCAAAATAAGAATCAACACCTTATTATGAAGCAATTTAAATCTAATCCTAAATTTTTTATAGGTTATTTTTAAAAATATAATTATATAACTAGTAATCTCTAAAAATGAAACAAGGAGTTGCCAAAATTGATGTTCATTTGCCTTCGCATATACCTCTTTCAAAGTAGCAAATGAAAAAAAAAAGTTTTCCCTTAAAACCTTTCATCTATCCCAACGATCCTCCTAAGTGTTATGACCATAATTTATTTTGTTGGTTCCATTCTAACATTGGGCATTATAATAAATCTTGTATAGGTCTCACTAAATTTTTTGTCTCTTATGTGCTTGGTGATTCCTTCAATCATGAAGCTATGATCAATCTTTGTTGTCAAGAATGCTCTATTGCTTTTCAAAAATGATAAAACTCTAAAACTTCTACCTCTAATAATAAAAAATAATCTTCAAATAATCAATCAAATTCTAAGGATGTTTGTACCATTGACACAAATTATGACCAATACTTTAACAATTCTCAATATGTCAAAACTACTAAGGTTAATTATCATCAAAAACCAACTCGCAAAGGTCCATTACCAAGCCTCAAAAACCATATTTGGAGGAACAACTTCTTAAAGATACTACCACTACAAATCCTTATTCAGAAGCACCTAAGGAAAAACTTCTTCGTTGTGATTCTCCAACCACCTCTATTTGTCCAAAGTCTAATTTACCTCTCAAACCTTGTTCTAGTTCTTCTAGATCTTATCAAAAATTTGTTAAAGAACTTAACTCTATGCCTTGTAATATTCCACTTATGGAGTTGGTTCACACTTCACCCTATCATCATAAATTCCTTATGCAATAACCTCAAGAGATTGAAGATCCATCTTACATAGATGAAGAACCACCTTATATTGAATCTCAACTTACCAACATCAATACCATTGAAAATATGTGTCCTTCTAAATCCTTTGTTGAATTCCTTAAAGAGGATATGATCAATGATGAAATTCTTTTTCATGTCGATAATCCACCACTCTTAATCAAATTAGCCATTTATACCACTCTTATCCAAAAATTTATAGTTGATGAAGGCTCTGGTATTAATGTCACATTTTATGGCTTATGCAAAAACTTAGTTATAACAAGGATAATCCTAAGTAAAACTATATTACTTATCATGGTTTTGATAAGACTAATAAAAAACCAATTAGTTATATTTGGCTTCCATTAACCATTGGACCTAAAATAGTTTGAACCAAGCCTACGGTCCTTGATCTTCCTTTATCTTACAACATACTCCTTATTCTTCCATGGACTCATTGAATGAGGGCCATTACTTCTTTTGGTAGTCAATGTATCAAATTTTTGAATAATGGAAAATTATATAAGCATGCAGGTGATCCTAACCCATGGAGTATCCAACTATGTAATCCTAAATCATAATATCATGTTCCTATGATTCCTATGATCAATCGTGCTCCTTTACCTAAGTAGATCAACATGAATCTTGATTTACAAGTTACTCTTATGGATTCTAATGATGATGATCCCAATGAGTTATAACATACTTGCAATACCACTATGTTACCTCTATACATTTGAAAATGACTTCCTCCTTCTCTCTTACCAAGAGACTGTACTATTTATCTCATGGATGAGATTACCAATTTTCCCCCTCCATGCAATGCTTAGGAGACTTCTAGACCAGAATATGCCTTCACTTTCAATGATTCTGGAGTGTCCAAATTATTTTAAGTTCCATTCGTCATGTCTCATTATACATTCAGTAATATTGGGATTTCATCCTCTAAAACTCCCTCAGATTCTCAAACATGTCTAATTTCTCCAACAAATGAGGACCACTATATTATGACCCAAGATCAATCTAGAGACTTAGATGACTATCATTACTAGAAAACCTTAGCCCAGCTTCAGGTATGTTTGTAGACTCACTAGCTTAGTTTAGATTGTTTGACTATGAGTGATCATTGAAGAGGTGAGGTACACCATAAATTTTTTTTTTGAGTCCACTAAATCATAAAACTCATTTATAAATATCCTCAAGGAGGTTTTAAATATGTTTTATAACTAACCAACACTTTGTAACCTTTGGAGACCTTGAAGCATCAAGAATCCACTATTATAAACTTGTAGACTGATCTAAGGAAGGTTTCTTATCTTTTGATGTATTGCACATTTTAAATAGTAATGGTTAAAGATATATATGAACTATTATGATCCTTTTAAAACACATTCAATCACAAATTCACAAAACTATTTCAAAAATGCACCAAAATCAATGTAAATTTGACCATTGTACAAATGAAGAAGGCAACTTTGATTGCTTAAATTCTTAATTATTGATCATAGATTATAGGTCATGAATGTATAAACTAATTCTAATAATAAAAATTTCATGAGTCTCCATTCCTCTTCCCAAATTCTTAGATCCTCACCTTCTCTCTCATGTCTATACAAACCACAAACCTGACTAGCTATCTTGAGCAACCTAGGAGCTCAATGGAACAAATGGAATGATTTTTAGCCTTTTTGACCTTGAAACTCCAATATTATTCCATATAATGCCTAATATAAGTACCCTCTTCATATTTTTCACCTCTTCTAATCATGGTCATACTATATAGATCCATACAAGTCTGAAAGCACCTGTAACCTACAACTTTATTGCATCTTCTCAAGTTTTAGACCTTGAAATGCCATTGGTGGGAAGGAAGAGGTAAAATATAATTAAAATAAAATTTAAGAATATATGGTACATATGGGGAAGCTTAAAGGTCACATTTATCATGTGTGAGGCCCATTTGGAGAGTGAAAGATGGGTTTGACCTCTAAAATGGACCCTTTCATGCATGAAAATACCTTATTATGATAATGGTTGGTGATGAAACCCTTTTAAGGCCCTTATAATAAAAAGTGACATTAAAACATGTGCCCTTTTCCAAAGGTTTGCAATTAAATTTGACCCATATGAGGTATTTAAAGCATCATTTGATGACTTGGAGGGGTCAATCAAGGCTTGAAATAGGTTTGAATGAGTCTATCATAGAGAGTACCTTTGGTACATCCTAGACCTCATATTATGACTTAAGTTTTAAACATATCTCCATATTTTTGACAATTCCTCTTTCATAATAAATGGATAAACAAGAATAATTACTATGAGAACCATAAACCTTAAAACTCCAAACTACCTTAACTTTTGCTAAGAGACCTTGATTTTATCAAACAAGGTTTAAATCATTATCTAGACTTAATAAGACATCTTAGATGTTTCCGCTCATTTAGGGACCATAATGATAACTTAGTACACCATCTAAAAATCCAAAACAACTATGACATGATGATATCAAAAGAAGTCTCTAGTACATACCATGACACCTCTAATAATGCTAAAAATACTTATAAAAGAGACCAAAGATGACACCATAATGCATGAATATTAACATGTACAAGCTTGTATGGGTCTCATGGGGAATTTTTTGGTTATATGGGTTGAAATTTGGCCAGGGAGGTCAAATTGTCAATAGTAAGCTTAGGTGCCATGAAACTGGATGGTAAGGGAGTTAACACAATGTGATGTGCCAAAGGTGTATGTAAGATAATGTTAAAATCCAAGGCATGTGTTGGCCTAGTGGCTCCATTTTCAAGATAAAACACCTTAGTCTATAGAGTATGAACCTTTTTCATAAGGGATTCTACATTTGGATATGAACAACTAACCATAAGAGGTGTAGCTATCATTGAAGTTTGATGAATTACAATTTTAGGCTATGTTAGTTAAGTTGGCCTCAATGTAGGTTTAACAATGTTATTAGCTAGGGGATTTGAACACTGACCATTGTTTGTTTTTTGGATTTTTTCTCAAATAATAATGATGAATTCATCTTGTATATCCACATGTTTTGAAATAAAATATTTTAATTGTTTCTTATTGATCTCATCAAATCTTTTGTTGAATTTTTCCTTTGTAGTTTGGAAAGTTATAAAAAAAAAGTTTATGTAATTTTTGAACCTTTGAAATATATTAATCTAAGAATGATTGCAAAAAAAAATTGGAAGTAAACCTTATATTCTAGGATTAAAATATAAGCATATAAAAAGGATACAAGCCCTAAAAACATCTAGGGTTAGGGTTTTTTGAATTAGGGTTGTTTTGTAAAAAAATTATATTTAAATAAATGAAACCCTAATGTGAGATTAATGTAATGAGATAGTTTATACCCAAAATTAATATAAAATAGTAGTTTCTAACCCTAGTTTAGTGTACAAACATTTGGAGAAAGTGAACCCTATGTGAACTAAGGGTTTGAGCAATATTCAAAGTAAGTTTCACCAAATGTTTTAACCTTTTAGGGTTTAAATATGTAAATCCTATGTTTGAATAAAGGGTTGACTAGTCTAAACATTAAAATAATATGAAATAAATAACCATTGAGCTTTTATATATTTTTAATTGCTTTAACTTTCTAAAAATATTAATAAATATGAGAAAATAGAGACTTATCTAGAAAACACCTAACACAGAATATTTGAGTGTTAAAAACTAATATATGAACATGGGTAAGTGTCATCAATCATATCCCTTTGTCATATACTCTCATAAATAGTAGTTACACACTTGAACAATATAGATATGTGGCTCTAGTGTCCTAAAAATGGTGATAGTGTCCTCTACACAAGATTGTTCCTAAATTTTGGGTGCACTTACAACTGTGTTTCTAGGTTTTATTCCTATGTGAAAAAAATCTAAAAATTTGTATTATGCCTATAATATATGATTTATGATGAAAATCCTAATCCTCTTTGCAAGTAAGGCATCATTTTAAAATCATGTTCATTACTAGGATATATAGGACATCCTCAACACCTCATTATGAAGAGAGTTGCCTACATACCAATACTCTGAAGAGGGATCAAGCCCAATGTAGTTCTCCCCACAAAGTGATGGTGAAAGTGATGCTATAAGTATAGTGATTTTGAATGCCTTGAGTGTGCTTGAGATTTAAAATCTATAAAATTTGAGCTTAGGGTAGTTGTAGATGGTAGTATGTAGAAATAGGGTACAATAGGGATTAATAACCTTGATTTTTCTGAACCGATTTCATGTTTGAATAATTATTTTGTATCTAAATTCCATCTAGTGGATATAGGTCTAAACTTCATGCAATTGTAGTGTGATATAACTTATGTGGATAATAAAAGATGCTTAGACCAACCTTAAGAGGGTTTTAATTTTGAAAATATATTCATTTGGGATAGTTAGTGTAGACACTAGAAATATGCACACTATGAGTGTAAATGCCAAAAAAACCCCTAGAATACCTAGGACCCTACCGGGACCAATCTACACCAATCTAGCCTCACCCATAGTCAGTTTGACAAACTAGCTCCACCTAGCCTTCAAACCCCTTTTCCTTTGGGACTTGACCATTGATGGTTAGGGTAACTGTCAATAGTCACCCTTAGGAAACCCTAACCATCGACAGTTAGGGTGTACCTCCTTAACCAAGAACATACAACCATCCACCAAGATTTTTTAAATATAGCTTGTCTAAATCTTGTTACAAGCCTTTGCATGGACAATTTATATTTATATGGCCTAGTTGCATCTTAACTTCCACCTTTTACTTATGTGTATAAGAAGAGAGGAGCCTAGAAGATAAATCCATCTAAATAATTATCAGGAGCTCAAGGATTTATGAGTATTTTTTTACAAGTCAATCAACATCATTAGTGTCATCAATAATTTAGCCATCACATTGAGAGTTGACTCATCACCTCTCTCAACCAAGTTCCCAATTATAGTTACTCTATCAGATTCAAGCCATATTCTACCAAGAAGTTAACTACTTCAACTACTCACCCAATCAACTTCAAGTAAGACAAGTACTTATTTATTAATATTCATTTACTTTGTTTCCATTTAACAATCAGCCCAACCCTTGCCCATCTCCCAGAATCCATATTCTGGATCCATTTATTTATCAATTAATAACCCAAAACTCACATGGTAACTATCGATGGTTGACACAACTTTTTATGGTCTACCCAACCACCAATGGTTATCTTGATTGTCGACGGTCACCTTAACCACTAATGATCACTATGGTAGTGAAAACTAGTAAGCTATTTTTAGCTATTTACCCTCAACCAAACCTAGTTTTTTGTGTTCCTACTTATCCACAAACCTCTTTCATGTTTTATTAAGTATATCCCAACCCCGTAGCACTAGTATTAAATAGTTTATCACTAGTTTGATCATTTCTAGTCTATTTTCCATGCAAGCATTCTTGTGTTCAATTTTAGTACCTTTTTATTATTGATGTAAGTACCTTATTTCTAGTTTTTTGAACTAAATTATTTAAAATGTGTGGATTAACAACTCCTAAGGAAGCTCTTGTTTTTGGGATCTAGCTATCACTAGGCAATCCACCCAACTATATGTCTAATAAATTTTTTTGCTTTAGTGATTTCTTATCTATAGGTATTCCTCTCAAGATAAAGAGGAGATCTTTACAATCTTTTGATTCAATGTGTGCAAAAATAAATAGGTTTTTCAACCACATCCATATAGATTTTCTTTTCTCTCTTTCTTTAAACTAAAAGTGAATATTTACATGAAACATTTTAGCATGCCCGATGGGACCATAGAGTCTTTACTTGCATTTTTATTTAAACTTGTATGCTCTTATCTCTATCTATGCTCATAATTAAAACTAAAATTTCTTTTGGGAATAAAATAAATTTCATCCATTGCTTGCTTTTAACATTATTTCACTTTGAGTTAATTCAAAATAATATTATCATAGCACTAATTTTTGTTACACACACTATCCGAACCAATTTCATCAATCAAACATAAAAATAATTTGTGACAAGGATCGACTGGGATTTCATCACCTAGCAGTCACCTTACACTTTCCCAGTGATCCTACTTGGAGGTCATTATCAAGGGGAGAACCAACTCAACTCTCTGGTTGAGTATAACTCTGGATATCAATATATATTGGCTAAGCACCCAATACCAAGCCACATATTGATTCCAATATAGATTATTTTGAGAACCTAAACAACTTGAAACCAACTGTATACTACTTTTATAGTACCTGATCTATAATCCAACTTCTATCACACATTCTCATAAACTAAGGCATAAGTGAAAATTGAGATTAAAACTAACCTCTAGGCTTAATGTACTTTATAGTGTGTGTCTTGATTACCTTGATCATTTTATTATCTTCTTCCTATTTGAGTGGTGAGTTTAATCTTGTTTTCTCTTGCCCTTTCTTGTATGGTTATCACTTGCCAACAGTGAAGAGACCTCACGGAGCAGAACCCATGACTTAAATGAACATTTTATACCTCCTCATCTAAAGAGTACATCTCTAAAGTAGAAGACTCACCTCATCCATTGGGAATTCCTAATTATTCTTGGGTATTTTCCTAGGGAGACATTGACTTTACCACTTTTTTGGATAATAATCTAGTTTCCCTCTAGCACTACCTCAACACCTCCCCTCACCATGCCCCAGTTTCAACTCCATCTTAGGATCCTTCTTATGGCATGCCATCCTACCTTATGATGGGTGTTCCTGTTTCCATATTCACCACCCAAACTTTGAATACTTAGGCATATTCATCTACTAACCCCTTTGATGCCATAACTAAAAAACAACCTATCTAACCGACAACTACCCTTACACCTTACACCCTTACCAATGACTCCTCCACCTTAGGAATGACCTAAACATTAACCCATTATACCCCCTCACTATTGGATTACCTACCACCAACACTACCAACATTCTCCTTGTCAATACTAACCCATTAGTTAATACCCCGTACTAAAATTAGTGGTATCTATACCCTATACTTCACCCACCATTAGTATAAAGGTAACTACCTCACCTCTTATCACCAAACTCACTACCATCTATACCTAACCTATAAGAATCCCTCAATAAGCACCTGCCACACCCAACTTAAGACACCTCCCTAACCCACAAGGGTATGTACCCACTACTCAACTATTGTCATCCACCTACCCTTACATACCACCTACCCAACCTCTAAAATCCACATTCTAATATGTAATAGCCCCTCAACCACCAACTAATTACTATTATATCACCCAACCACAATCATAGTATGCACCTTATAATCTTTTAGGTGCACCACCTCAAATTGACCTAATGAATATGCTCATGGACAAGATGACAAACTTCAAGTCTTCTATTTTAGGGGCTCACAATTTCCTATCCTATGATAAAATTTATAACAAACCTATTCATCCTTTTATCCCTATCAAACCTTACCCTCCTCAATGGGAGCTTCTAAAATTTACTAAATTTCAAAGCAAGGAAGACCCCCAATAACATCTTAGGTCATTTAGGCATGCATGTTACATGATTTCCTATGATGATGCCCTTCTCCTCTGAACCTTTCCCATATATTTATCTGGCTTGTCACTTGACTGGTATGGTGCCATCACCACGCATTCAATCTTTTCCTTTACCCAACTATCACAAGTCTTCTTGGATCACTTTTTCATTAACACTTCTAAGAAATTCTCTATCATCACCCTTTATTCTATCAAGAAATTCAATAGTAAGTCCATTTTCAATTTCATCACCCATTGGAGAAGCTTAATTAATTAGATTTCATTTTCCTTGCCTCAACATGAACTTATAGATATTTTTGCTCAAGCTTGCACCAAGCATATATCTTCTACACTATGTGTCCAAAGTTTTAGAACATTTTATGAAGCTTTTAGCATGGAACATAAACTAGAGAATTGAGCCATAGATTAGGGTAAATTGAAGTTACAAAATAAGAACTCTCCCTTGAAGACCAATAAAACCTCCTCCAAACTAGGTAACCAAGCCAATACCATAACTAAGAGCAAGGGAACTATGAATGCAGTTGTCCTTAAAACCACCCCCCACCCAATGTCAATCAATAAAATTCTCCCATTACCTTTAAGCAAAACACAAATAACCTAAACTAAAGTAACAAAAAATAGTTCACTCAACTTGGAGAATCTTATGCCTCAGTTCTGGAAAAGTTATTAAAATTTAATCTCATATAGCTTCCCCCCATCAAATATCCTCAGTAGTTTGATACCTCTCATCTAACACCTACTTGGTACAATGAGACTGACCTTTGTGCTTTTTATTAGGTAATTGGACATGATGTCAGCCAATGTAATACCTTTAAGAATGTTTTTCAAAGACTTATCAATAAGGGGGAACTCATGTTGGATAACCCCAATGCCCCTCAAAATTAGGATCTTAACATCTTCAAGAAACCTTTTCCCAACCATGCCCCTACCAAAAGTGAGGACACATAGGCTGAATGTTCTCATGATGCCCACATGATCAATATGGTTCTTGATATGCTTATCAATGGAGAACCTATTATCTAACCTAAATGTTTCTCCCCCACTTCACCTACCGAGGTGGTGGAGTCACCTTCCCTTCAATTGGAGGCCTAGACCAAGGAGGTTCCTTTTTCCTTGGTTTCACTCAAGGAGGCATTAGAATCATCAAACACCCATTTGACTAGCCTATCTAAGAAAAAAACCATTCATAATTCACCATTTCCCCTAACTAAAGAACAAACCACTACTATGGACATCATGCCTAGGGGAGGAAATTTTTCACAAGCGCCCCTCATGGAACAGCTACCCAGCCCAAACTTATATTCCTTGCTTGAGGAAATAAACAAGGATACCAACCCTCCTCCTCAACCCATAGGTTTATCCTTAACATCCACTACCCAGGGGGGTGAGACTAGTATATAGACCTTTTTCTAAACTTGTTCAGAAGTTAGGTTTGGTCAAAAAACTAAATATGGAATGAGCCACCTTATAGAAATAGTTGGGACTCCCTTACACCAATAAACATAAACCTTCCCTTTTTTTTACCAACCAATCTATGATATTTACACATCCTCTTAAACCAATCAAAACATCTAACAACCCATCAGCCTCTCAACTAATCAAGACAATCCTACCTCAAACAACTAAACCAACAACCAAACCTTTCAAAACTCCTGTTACCTTCCCTAAAAATAATTTGACCTGTTCATCTCTAAAGGTAGAGTTACTCCCATCTAGTTCCACACCTAAGCCTCAAGCCAAACCAATAAAGGAGTAAAACCATTAAAAGGCCACATGGCCAAGATTCTACCTCCCTCTACCTTACCCTCTATCTTGGGTCCTCATCCCTCAACTTTGATTAAAAAATAGGCTCCATTCAACATATGTCATCCACCATCATTGGTTACACAAACCCACTTACTATTTGATGTACCAGTCTTTCTAGAATTAACAATAACCATACTAACAACCCTAAACATCCAAACCACTAGCATATCCAAACCCAAACCATTACCTAGAAACACTACCTTACCCAAAACCCCTTTCACCAAACCTATTATCACCAAAACACCTAGATTACTAACCAAATCAATAACCTTTATACCTTTCCCACCTCTGGGTAAATAATATATAGCCATTTTTCAAAGGTTATTTCAATCCTCTTGCCTCACCTTACCTCCTATCAGACATTTTAATCCTCTTGGCTTGAAACCAACTTTATATAATGACCATCAAATCTGTTCCTACCACATGACACCTAGACATGACATAGAAAACTATAAATCTCTCCAAGCCATTAGCCATTAGCTTTATGATGAATATGATATTTTATTAGATAAACTCCCCTTGGCCCTTATACCAATGTACCCAATAGTCATTTGTCAAAGCAAACCTAATTCTCCACTCTCATCTTAGAGTGAACTAGAGCCTATCCAACCTCATGCCCTATCCTTCCCTTCTATCAATACCATTAATGTGGTCACATTATCACAACAAAAGGAGAAAGGGAAAGAAAAGGTATCCATTCCATGGACATACCAATCTTCTCACCCTAAACCAAACCTAATCCAAACCTCTGCATCCTTAGCTAAACCCAAAGTTACCATTTTAGGCACCTTTGAGGCTAACCCCTCTGAATCCATTAGGAGGGTAATTCTTAATTAACTCTACTAGAATCTAGCTAGGATGAGTCTCTATTATCTCATTTACACATCACCTCACCATCTCTAGGCCATGATAAAGGATATTTAGACTATTAAGGTTAGACCAAGAGACTCCCAACCTATACAAGCCTTCATAAGTGCTCTCTAGCTCTCTACCTTTGTTAATTTCAAGGACTCATAGATACCCTCTATCTACCCTGAGGATCTAGATCCTCATCTCTTTTTTACTACCCATATCAACCAAACCCACATCAAATGGGTTATGATCTATGAGGGATCCAACATCAACATCATCTCTTCTCATGCCTATAACTAACTCCAATTATCAGAAAATATCATGTCCCAAACTTTAGCTATCTTTAGATCCTTTAATGACACTATGACCACTACCTTGAGAACTATTATCTTCCACATTCAGCTCAAACCATTCACACTCCTTAAAATCTTATATGCAGTCAAAGGTGAGTTCTTTTATAATGTTGTGCTAGGGATACTTTAGATCCATGCTATGGGTTATGTATGTTCTACCCTTCACCATTGCATCAAATCTGAGCATGAGGGTCAAGTTGTTACTATACCAACTAACCTAATGACATCCTCCTATCCTTGAAAAAATCACCCAAGTATCTACCACCACACCCTAAACCACAAAAAATAAAGCCATTACTTCCCCTTCCATAGAGGAATCTACCAGTTAATTTATTCCCATAGACAAGATATCCAACATTGATCCCCTAGAGTCTACCTTCCACTAACATACCCTTGAAGAATACTGACTCCTTACCCTCAATGTTTTCCCTACTCCCCAAGAGTATGGGAAACTCAACCACCAACTAGGTTATGACCCCAACATTGGGGCCATTATTCCCTTAAGGACTCCAAGCTTTCAAACCCATGTTATCTATGGGGTAATTGACAATCCACTCGATGTTACTACCACCCCCTTTTCACCACAACCATTCACCTCTACATTCTCTTACTTGAACAACCTGGACTTTACCAGAATATACCTCCACAAGTGTGCCTAGAAAGGGTTTGGTTTAGGATGGTATGAACATGACCTACACACATTGATATTTATTGAGACCTAAAATCCTCACAATAATCATGGCCTTGGTTTCATTCTACCCGATCATAAGAATGCCACACAACCTACCACTATCATTGTTGAAAAAGAGACCCCTTCCTCACCAACATCTCTTCCACCTGAGTGTGAGGATGAGTATATTATCCCACCTAACATGTTTTCATCAACATGATTACCCTTAGCCCCTTGACTTACCAAAATGAAGGGACACCCTTATCCATCCCTTTGACCCATTGTAAACTTCTAGGAGAAGACTCTCCTATCATTAACATTATTCACTGCTAGGATGATGATTATATTCTGACCTACCTTGGTGCACCTGATTCCTCCATCCATAAATCCTTATTTCTTGATGCCTTAATTATGTTGAATTAATCCACTATGGATATTGACATAGGAACTTTTGGTAACCCTCATGTTGTCAAACATGGACAATTTCTCACCACTAAGGAACTTCAAGACTTTTCTACCTTCCTTTAGGATTGTAGCATTATATTTACCTAGTCATATGTTGGCATGCCTCGTATTAACCTAATCATTGCCACCCACAACATTATAAGCAATCATGAGTCCAAGATTATCAAATAGAAACTTTAATTAATGCATCCTTGCATATCCCTTCTTGTCAAAGAAGAGCTTTAATGCCTCCTCTCTATCAATTTCATTCAACCCATTGATTACCCCCAATGGGTTTCAAACATCATGCTTGTCCCAATTTGGGACTACATATCTATGTGGACTTTAATAACCTTAACCTCACCTACCCAAAGGATGACTTTTCTCTACCTAGCATTGACGAACTTATTGATCTTATAATAGACCATGAGATGTTATCTCTCATGGATAGATTATCGAGTTATAATAAAATTATGATTACCCCTAAAGATCAACATAAGGCTAACTTTATCACCCCATGGGTGACTTTATATTATAGAGTTATTCCCTTTAGTCTTAAGAATGATGGTGTAAATTACCAATGTGTTATGACCTACATCTTCCATGACCTTATCCACATAATTGTTGAGGACTATGTGGATGACCTCCTTGGAAAGTCTAAGTATTACAAGGACCACTTATCCATTCTAAAGATTATCTTTGAAAGAATTATTCATTATCATGTTCACCTCAATCCCAAAAAATGTATTTTTCAGTCTTATTAGGAAAAATCCTTGGCTTCATCATTTCCCTTCAGGGAATCAAAGTGGATCCGACCAAAATTAAAGCCATCCTTGAAATGATACCTCTAACTAATCTTAAGAAACTCCATAGTCTATAGGGGAAGCTCTAATCCATTCACCACTTCATCTCTCAACTCTCCAACTAATGTCAACCCTTACATCACCTCTTGAAAAATGATATCTCTTTCAAGTGGAATATTGATTGTTAAAAGGCCTTTGATACACTCAAAGAGCACCTTCTATCTCCACTTGTCCTCACACACCTTAAGGATGACCAACCTTTCTACCTTTATATCTTTACCACCAACCATTGTTTAGGGGTAATGCTTGCCCATCATGATGAAAAACATAAATATCAAGCCCTATATTACATAAGCCACACCCTTAAAGACTATGAAACTCAATATACTGATACCAAGAAAAATTTATTGGCCCTAGTCTTCATGGCCACCAAAATTCACCACTACCTTCTTAACCACAAAACATTTTTCATAGCTAATACCAATCGACTCAAGTACATGCACTTCAAGCCATACCAAAACCACTGTATAGATAAATGGCTAATGATTTTATCCATGTTTGACCTTGAGTTCCTCTAGAAAATGTCAATTAAGGGGCAAATCATTGCTGACTAATTGGCTGATGTACCCCTAATAGATAACTAACCTCTTCTTCTTGTATTTCATGATGAGTCTGTCACAAGTCTATCCCAAGTGGATTTCACTAATCATGTAACCATGTTATTCTATGGTTCCAAATGTTAGTGTGGTGGGGGAACTGATATCATCCTTATCCCATTTTTGGTGACCCACTTCCCTTATCTTTTATGTTTGACTTTGAATGTACCAATAATGTAGCAAAATTTTAAGCCCTAGAAATAGGTCTCTAAACTGTGTTAGCCTTAAGATGCAGAATAATCAATATTCTTGGTTAATCCCAACTTATGGTTAATCAAATCAAAGGCATATACCAGTGTAAGAATGATATTTTATAACTATATAGATAGTTAGTCATGAAAATCTTGACATCATTTAAACACAATCATATTCAAACCACCCCATGATCTACCAACAAGTTTGTTGACACCATGGCTTATCTTGCCTCCTAGACCTTGTTAGCACCTTTAGAATCTATGTTATTAGTCATTTTCCATCACCTCACCAAAAACTTCTATGTCATGTCAGACACTCCAACCATTTTTAGTGTGAATAAGATCTATCCTGACCTTTAGTATCAACAATCCTTTGAATATGTTAACCTTGGCATAGTTCCCTCTACCTCTTTAGGAATACCCTTTGAGAGTTTCCCTAGAGCACCTCTCACTATGCCATTATGGGAGTCATCCTCTATAATGTGGATTTTGATGGTCTTCTTTTTTGTTGCCTCCATGGTCCAAAAGCCTCTCATGTCATCAAGAAGATGCATGATGGTATTTGTGGAGGTTCCTTTAGTGGGCTCACTATAGCTAAGTGCATCCTCTTCTTGGGATATTACTGACCTACCCTTAACCACTATTGTTATGATTATGTGAAAAAATGTGTCAGGTGTCAAAAACATGCTAATCTAGACCATTCACCTAGACATAGCCTTCAAGTTTCCATCAATGTTTGGCCTTTTTCATAATGGGATCTAGACCTTATTGGTGAAATTAATCCCCACTCTTCATAACGACATCACTCTATCATCACCATGATTGAATATATCACCAAATGGGTGGAAGCTATTCCTCTTGTCTAGAAAAAATATAAAAATATTATTGAATTCATCACCCATCATATCATCTACTACTTTGGTGTTCCCCATACGATCATCACTGAAAATGGAAAATCCTTTAAAAAAACAAGTTCAAGGTTTATGTGATGTATTTGGAATTAAACTAAGCTTTTCATCACCTTATTTCCAATAAGTAAATGGATAAGTAGAGGCTTCTAACAAAACCCTTAACAATATGCTTACCAAAATAGTCAATGCCTCAAGTTGGGATTGGCACTTGCACATCCCTTTCATCTTATGGGCATATTACACTAGCATCCGAACCCCTACTAGTACTATGAATTTTTCTCTCATGTTTGGAGTTGAGGTTGTATTATCTCTCAAAGTCCAAATACTTTCTCTTCACATATATTTGCATGATATTATTTCAAGGGATGATTATCATCAAGAACATTTAGCTAAACTTGAGATACTTGATGAGCATCATTTGGTTGTTCTTTCCCATCTCTGTGTCTATCAAGAATAAATCAATCATGCTTATAACAAACACTTTAAAGTGTGAGAATTCAATATTAGAGATCTTATTCTCAAGGAAAATAAAAATGTAACTAATATGGAGAAAAGAAAAAGGGGAAAATTTGCCTTCAATTGGCTTAGACCCTACATCATAACCCATAAGTATGGATAAAAAGCTTATCATTTGTCTTCTCTCGAAGGAAAACTAGAACCTAATCCTCTCAATGCTTTGAATTTATGTCCTTTCTATTGTTAAATAGGGGTTACAATCACCATTTATCCAACTTAAGCTGATCCCCTACAACCACATTCATTTACCTCTTTTTAGGGGAAGTTGACTACAGTCAAATCATGTGATCATCCATCACAGTCATAACCTTATCTAGAACTATGGGAACCATAGCTCTACCCATAACATGATTCTCATGGTACTTTCCATCTCTCTTATAGATCATTTCCCATGGTCATTGTCACCTAATTCCTTTTCACTTGTAAAACTTTATTGCGATCTTAGACTTTCCTTCATAAAGGTAACCCCTAGAGCATATATAATCAAGTATATGTTAAGTAAAGTCAAACAAAATAAAAAGAAATATCAAAGCCAAAAATGAATCATGGGAAATTCTTAGCATTTACAGACTTCTCTATTGAAGGATAGTTGTTGAAAACATATTTGAAATTGAAAATATAAGGTGGATTTTTCCCTTGAAGGATAATCATCAAAAGCATTTAAACTAAGCATATAGACTAAGACCACTCCCTTGAAGGATGGCTGAGTGAAGCATTGGTCAAAGCTAACAAATTTCTTGGAAGGTTTACTCATCGATCATCTTCCCCAACCCCCAAGTAAAATCAAAATAAACAACAAACCCATGAGCAAAAGTAATGGTAAAAGCTCTCCTAAAAGCAATAATCTTGGCAAGCCATAATTGGCTCTCCTCAATAGACTTCCCACATTGATCAGTCTACAATTTATATATGAGCATAGACTTTCTTATACTATCCTCTTGGAAGTCTACAGAAGATGCATGCTAGTCTCACAAAAAGGTTCCATTTTCACCCTCCCTCGCTCCATATATCATATTCACAGGATTATGAGCTTACTTGACACAATGTGATCAAGATACCTATTTATCAACCTCAACATGCTAATGTGAAACATTTGAAAGGCTTGTTTTCACTAAGCCAATCCAACTTTAGGTTTCATTTTTATCCTTACCAGTGAAAAGGCATCATGTTTCTTTTATTATCTTTTATTGGCTCATGTAGGCATACATCTCATAATTCTTATCACCTTCCTTACATTTAGTTTGTTATCTACTTACTTTATGTATTCTCATTACATCCTTGATCATGTTCACATTTTATCTCCATGATCATAAACATCAAAAATAAAATAAACAAATGCAACATTACTAACTATATCTATGAACCACATCACATATCTATCTATCATCAAAATATCATGCAATCACATCATATCATAAACATCATCCTATCCATTTACCATAAAAACATCATATGAGCATATATCATATCATAAACAACCCTAATTACACCATTCATCATCATGAGCATAAACAAAAGTAAATTATAAATACATCATGAACCATACCATACATCCTCTAGCTATCTATCTATCAATTTTTCATAATATCACAATAATACACTTTATAACATAAACCCATGCAAACCACATCAACATAACCATAAACACAGTCACTATGATCCAATCATCATATGGCATATATCCATCCCTAACACATCCTCTCATATCCATGAATAAAATAAGAGCATTCTAACCATATTTAAAAAAAAACATGTGCCTAAGCTATTGAGTCAACATCTCACAAAGCATATGAATGAAACCATATACAATCAGCCATAAACATGAACATAACTATCCATAATAACATGCAAACTATGAACCATATATCATTATCATATACATCATGTCATCACAAATTACTACATGTAACAATGTATAAAATCTCTCTCAAAACATGTACATCTCGATGCATCAACATATAGGCTGGTATCAAAATAATGTACACTTATCTCTACCAACATATTATAACCTATGTAAACCATGCCCCTAGCTCACCTGCACTACTGCCACCTACACCACTACCACCTACACCTCTACTCCCATCTAGTGGAGGCCCCTTGTTATCCCTACCTAGCCCATTATGGAGGCCCGCTATCTTGGAGTAGCTATAAATGGACCATTGATAAAACTATCCCTATACTCTCCATATCTCATCACCTATGGTAGTTGACCCAACACCATCACCTCATAATACATGAGCTCCTCAATGGTGGCTAAGTATTAGAGACTTGGACCTATGTCTAGTGGTCTTCCTATTACTGATGTTGGTCCCCCTCTTACTATTACCCTCTATCTAAGAGCATCTTGATCTATCATGATAGTTACCATTTGACCTTGTAATGTGACAATTTAACCTTATAAAGTAACCAATTATCCCTATAACACTATAATCTAGGCTTCTATTACTATTAGTGTTGTTATCACCTATGTATCTTATGCATGTGCCTATGTTAGGTCCACATCTATAGGATTTTGGCCCCCATTCCCCCCATCCAATGTTAGTATCTACATATCTATCCTATTACCAAGCCACATATCCATTTTCCACACTAGCATCATCAATGGGAGCTCTTACTGACAACTCCTCATGGTCCAAGAAAACCTCCTATAGTTGTGGCTCTAAGAGTAAGAACTCCATATCCTCCCTCTTGTATCAAGGTAAATTAGGTGGGATCCTATGTATTAATCCACATTACCTCTACACTCTATCAACTAGGATCAACTTAGTCTCACCCTCTTATCTCCTATATATTCACTGCTAGATCTAAAGTGATAAAGTGTGATACCTTTATCCTACCCAAATTGGCTAGATTAAGTAAGGTCTCCACACCACATCACTAACCACCAGGTCCTCTAGGGAATCTCTAAACCACTCAATATCTCAAGCACCTCCACTAGCCCTTGTCATTGCATAATCCCCTCTCCATTGCATATAGCCTACTCTTTAATTTATGGGCACAAAACCATCACATGGTATCCCCAATGGTCTAATCAATCTAATGTTATCATACACCCAATAGTGGAGTATGAATCTGATACTAATCCCATACTACCTATGTGTATGGAAAGCTTAGATCTCTTTATAGATTTTCACCAATAAAATAGGAGCCCACCCGAAAACAATCCTCCTCAGTAATATCTCTCATAACAACCCTAGTGATAGATATGGGAAGCAATCACTACTTGAATCAGTAAGGGAAAAGTAGGATATCCCCATCATCATCATCATCATTAGTAGGCACTTATTTGCCAGTGCATTATAATATAATGGCTTGTAGCACATACCACCCACATGAAATCTTGCATGATCCCTATCCTCATCATAAATCCAATCCATTAGTAGTCTCACTACTCACTTTCTATATGGTAGATCAAATCCCCATGAATTGACAATTGTGTAATCCAATGCACATCCTCTAACATGATACTCATCTCTCCAATGGGAAACACAAAAGTATTCATAGTTAGATCCTATCTCTCAATGAGTAAAATGATCATAGTCGCATCTTGTGCCACATGTTGATAATGCCTCATGAACCCTTGGAAAACCTCCTCTATGTGTCTCCACTCATCATCTATCATCTCATCATTCACCTTGAAAAAACTCTTCAAGACTTAGTCATGTATCTAGATCTACTTGCATGCTTGTAAAATAATAACATTCACTACACACTTATTTTTCCAAATCGATCTCACTACCAACCTATGCATACCTTTTCTAATATATTCTAATTTAACCCATCACATATACCATGTTACCTCCAACACTTACACCTCTACTCTATCCACACACACCATAACATCGCACTGCTATCACCAACTATTTCCCTATTTGGCACAACTTCTGCTATAACTATTGAACATCAACCCTAACATGCTATTTTAATGCTTAACATCTTTACCACTTTGTTATACCTATCAAACCCTTTTCTAACACCTCCACCTCTTAAAATTGTATATAACCTTTTTACCACTTAATGTAATTATCAAACACTTTAACCAACCTTAACAAAACTTTCAAACTTTTAACAAAATTCAAACAAAATTCAAAAAACTTTTTTGTAAAAAAAATACAACCTACACCATCCAACCACTGATGGTTCCTTCAACCATCAAAGGTCCTCTATGACCATTTTCTATTAGTATTTGACTATTAGTGGTTGGGTCTAACCACCGATGGTCATTGTATGTGACCACTGATGGCAAAACCCTACCACCATTCTCCACCCAATTCTTCCCCCACAACCCCTTAAAACCATAATTAACCTACCTAAACTCATAACCTATTCCACACCCCACACACCCTTCAAATATAAATTTTCCCAACTTATTTTCCTACTTAAATTAACTATCTAAACTAGGACATTCTCTTCCTACAAGCATTCAAAATCCTATAAACCCATTACAATTTATTCAAACAAATAACTACAGTTTATTTAACTATACTATCAATCTCACAACACCTCCTACCTCATTACATGAGCACTACTATGGTTGAAGATATTTCCTCCCAGCTCAACCACATCCTCATCCACCTTCTATATGATCCACTCTTGGTTACTCTCCTTGGTCAAAAAATAGCTCCACCAATTCCACTCCTCTCCTTCATCAAGCACAAAATGTCGATCTCACAAAACACCCAAATAGCAAAATGCCAATGCAATGTCAAAATGGTAAAAATAATTTCACTTTTCACTTTCATCCTCTCAAAAAATTTAGGGTTTTATTGACTGTTGATAGTTAGGGTGATCATTTATGGTTGACCCTGAGACCTTTCCTAACCATCAATGATTAGGGTCCCATTTCTTTTCCACCCTTTGTTTTGATCTTCACACATGTGAAGAACTACATTTGGCTTGAAGTTTATTTATGGATATTTTATCCATGGAATTATGTAGGCAATGTCCACATACCTAATGCATTTGAATTCATCTCAACCATTCCCAACTAACCTCTATCGACACATTCTAACCTAACCACTTAGTCACCTCATCATTGGTCTATTTTGGCCCATCTAGCATGTTATTTACAACAATGTTTCTTGGTGTTTTGATTACAATGATAATATTTCCATGTTGACCCTTTTAAATTTTACACCACCTCATGCATACCAAACCTACTTGTGTCTTTTTTAGGAGCACTTCCTACCTCAAATAACCATGACACTCAACCCATTTATGTTTTCCCTAAGAACACTTCCTACCTTAGATACCCACTAAAAACATAAAAATCACTTAGGAGACTTGTGTTTATGAGTGATACAAAATTCCATTCTTATAAGTGGTCATGTAATTCACTTATCACTTTTCCTTCTTAGTAACGACCCTTAGTTTTACTAACATTAACACCCTTAGTCTTTGCACGATCTTGGATAATGATATTTAGTTGCATTTTTAAGTGCAAGATTGCATTCTAAATGCCCAACCTCATGTCACCACCTCATGACTCACCATATAGCATATATAAAACCCTCACCTAATTTTAGTTTCACCTCATTGACTCTTAGTTTGAGTGGGAATACCTCTTCATACTCTCATGGCCACTAGGCCTTTGACTTATACTCTATTTTTATTTTGCATCTCATTCACACAAGATGCAAAACAAAAAAGGGAAAAATGTAGACACAAAAAATATGCACACTATGATTCTAAATGTAAAAAAACCCCTAGACTTCCTAGGACCCTCTTGGGACTAATATACACCAATCTATCCTCACTCACAATCAATTTCACAAGTTAGCTCCACTTAGCCTTTAGGCTCATTTTCCTTTGGGACCTGACCATTGACGATTAGGGTAACCATCAAGATCACCCTTGGGAAACCCTAATCATCAATGGTCAGGGTGCACATCCTTAACCAAGAGCATGCAATAATCCATTGAGATTTTCTAAATATAGTTTGTCTAAATCTTGTTATGAGCCTTTACATAGATAAGTTATATTTAGATGGCCTATATACACCTTAACTTCTACCTCTTGATTGGGCCTATAATAAGAGAGGATCTTGGAAGAGAAATCCATCTACAATAATTATTAAGAGCTCAAGGATTTAGGATTTTTATTTTGTAGGTCAATTAACATCATCAACAATTCATCCATCACATTGAGATCTGACTCACCACCACCTCTCAACCAAGTTCTTGAGTACCATTACTCTATTAGATTCAAGCTATATTCCACCAATAGCTTAACTAATTCAACCACTCACCCAATCAACTTTGGGTAACACAAGTACTTATTTTTTAGTATTCATCTACTTTGTTTCCATTTATAAATCAGCCCAACCCTTTCTCATCTCTCAAAATCCATCTTTTGGATCTCATTATTTAGTAATTAACAACTTAGAAGTCACACAGTAACTGTCAATGGTTGACTCAACCATCGATGGTCTACCTAACTATTGATTATCAGCTTGACCATTGATGATCACCTTGACCACTAGTAGTGAAAAATAACAAGTTGTTTTCACCCACCTACCCTCAACCAAACCTATTTTCTTGTGTTCTTTCTTGTCCATAGACCTCTTTTAGAAAATTTGAACCATATAATGACCCCTTAGCACTAGTATTAATTATTTTATCACTAATTTTATAATTTATAGTCTATTTTCCAAGCAAGCACTCTTGTGTTTAATTTTATTACCTTTTGATTATTGATGCAATTACCTTCTTTCCATTTTTGTAAATTTAATTGTTTAAAGCATGTCGATTGATAGCCCATAAAGAAGCTCTCATTTCCAAGATATAGCTATTGATAGGCAATCCACCCAAATATATCTTTAACAAACAAGTTTGCTTTAGTACTTTCTTATCTACTAGTCTTCTTCCCAAGCCAAAGAGGAACTCTTCACAATCTTCTGATTCAAGCATGCATAAACAAATAGGTTTTTTAATCACACCCATATTGATTTTCTTTTCTCTCTTTCTTAGAAATTAAAGTGAAAATTTACATGAAATAGTTAGGGTAAAGGACATTAGTTCCATTTTTTGGACTCTAGGACCATGTGGCTCTAGTGTTTTTAATGTAGTGTTAATGTCCAATTGGCAGGCTGTTAGTTATGAAGGGCCAAGGTCTATGAATGAATGTTTGAGACTATGTTTTAGCTAAATAAGGATGCATATGGTCTAAAAAAAGTCTATAAAAAGTGTGATAAAATTCTCTACGATAGGATTAAGTCTAATATAGGGATAATTTTCCTCAAGTAGAACTCGTAACACTCAAATACCAGTTTTATGTGATTACATCAGTTAGTATATGAGAATTTTGGTGTTTAATGGAGTGTGAATGGGTTGGTGGAAGGTCAAGTAGAACCTAAAATGGATTTTAAACACTTTTTAATGATCCAAAAGTGATAAAAACTCAATTTAATAATATAACACTCATTCTACAGTCAAAGTAGACCTAACAAGCACTTATAAATAGGTTTTGGGTGAATGAAAGAAATGTGTTGACCATTTCCTTAGACCATGAGGTGAAGTAAAGTGAAATATTTATATTCATTTGAATACTAAAATTTTATAGGGTTTCAATTAAGTATAAAAGTGATTAAAAAAAGTGAGAGACTTAAGAAGGCTAATTAGACCTTGTAGGCCTAAATGACCATACATAAGCCTATCTATGAAGTATGAGGAAAACCTACATGTTTTTTAGTTTTTTTGTCAACTTAAAAGTGAAAATGGATAGGAAATGATTTACAAGAAAAATTCATGAATATTAAAACCATGATAAATAAGGAAAGTGTGAGAAAATCCCTGTTAGGGTCAAATAAATGGGACTATTTATAAACCCTTACATAAGGCTTAAGGTAGTTTCCAATGGTTTTAAGGGTCAATCCTTTCAAGATATCACTTAAACATCTCACATGATGTGTTATAGACATCATTTATGTGTCTCTATCCTATAAAAAAAAACTCATATCTTTTCCTTGTCAAATAATCCCTCTCAAACACACAGTCAGGCTTGCATTGCTAAAGAAGGGTAACTTTGGTATGTATGAATTTGTATGAAGATATGAATGGGATATTGATACTATCATGTAAGGAGTATGGGGTTATATATTTATTATCATTATCATTTTTTCTTGGGTTAGGTCACTTAACTCTATGAATCATCCTTAAGACTTCAAGTGCTCTTAAACCCTATTTAAACCCCTAAAATGACCTGATGGGGGAAATTAACCTTATAATCCCTCAAAATTTGATGGGATGAACTTAAAATAATTTTTATGACCTTTATTCCTCTTTTAATAACTTTAAAAAGTAAGGTATATACATCTGTGAGTTGGATTATTATGGAAACTAGCCTAAAAAGCTCTTTCTTGAGTTGGATTTCAAGGTTTTAAGCTAGATGAACTCTCCTAAAAAATTACATAGGTTAATTGATTCAATATAAATATTTTTTCAATGTATTAAATCATAAATTTATCAAATATATAAATTGATCCTAGCTCAGAGAAGATAAAGCATACCTATACTTCCGATTGGGATACATTTGTTAAGCAGGAGCATGACCAATATGTGGATCTATAAGAACCAATTATGGGATCACTTATCACAATATACCATATAAATTATGGTTTCAAATCCTACTATATATTATATTTTTATACACCTTTATGTATTAATGTGGTACATCATTGTGTTACCCTTCTATCCCTAACATAATGGCCCCATTTGTAATTATTCAAAATAATTACATTAACCATACCCATTTATCTTTACCATAGGAGTTAAAAGAGTCAATTACTATATTAAAATATCAATTAACCCTATTTTAATACCCCTAACCATAAAATAATAATAAAAAATAAAAAATAAAAACACCCTCCCAACCTCCTAGCAAACCCATCCCGTGGTTTAAACAACCTAACAACTTAGACATCGGTTAAACCTATCTTTACCTCATAAACAACCATTTTTAATGGAATAAATATCACCTCCACTAATTTTTCTAAAATCAACATTGATTCTCCATGATCAACATTGATTGACTTGGAATGACATCGATCCATAAATATATAGTGAGCCTCCTCGACTTGAGAGACATGCATAGTGTTTTTTGGACTTTGAACCTCTGCTATATTTTATGTTAATTAATTCATATTTAAATATTTTTATCTTCTGCAACTCTATGTCAACATTTCAATTTAGTTTTCTTCATTTTATCAATTTTATAAGTTGTTATTATCACCTGTTTTCATTGTTTAACATTTTACTCAAAATCGACGTCGATCTATTTGAATCAATGTCAATCCTACAAGATCATCATTGATCCATACTAAAATATTAAAATAGACTTAAATTCTAGTTTCATAACATTTATAGTCCTAAAAAATTATTAAATCATGCATGCTATTTTTTAAAAATATGTGTTTCACATGTAGATGACTCTGCTTAGATTAACACATGATATTGTTAGCATATTTGATCTCCCCATTGTCCTAAAACCTTTATTCATCGATCAAAGTGATATTTCATTAGAATTATGTCTTTTTAATATGGTTTTCACACCTAATTAGGAAAGCTTTAATGAATAATTAGCTATAATTCAAGAGGATGTTGATATAGCTACTAAATTTTAGGATGATTACTTTGATTGCCTTAATCCTGTTGGAGATTATACATCTTTTTTGTTATCTATTTTCATCCTATCCTTATATATAAATGTAATTTCATGTTTATTTAGAAACTTAAGTGTTAAACATGGCTTGACATCCACCCAAGGAATTAGATTGCTTCTTGGGACTTATTTCTTACCAGGCAGCCCATTCATCTTTATATTAATCAATTTTTTATAAGTTAGTATGATTTATAGGTCATTCTTCCCTAGGAAAAGAGGAGTACCCACAAGATTGATCAATGGTGCATTACTAATCTCCATCTCTAGTTAATCTTAAAAACCTTTCATTTAATTTGTTTTTAGTAGCTAATTAGATCACATTGAGAAAAGTAAAAAAATACTAAAACAATCTATCATGCCCAGTGGGATACAAGGCTCATCTTTTGTTTTAAAATTCAAAAGTATTTAATTTTATCTCATTCCCTTTCTTTGTGTGAATTCATACAAAGAACATTAGGTTTTCATTTTATTTCCTTTTTAAGGTTAAAAAAAATTGCACTCATTTTTTTCTTGCTTAAGTAATTCACATATAATAATCTAAGTGGTAAATTCATTGTAGTCAGCACTCTTTCACACACAAGCCAAATCATAGTCACAAAAAACTCATTTAAACACTTGACATAATGAAAATAATGTGGATTTCAACACCTCATGACAACCTTCTTCTCGAGGATCCCACTTATATTTCAATAGCAAGGGGAAGACCAACTAAATTTTCTATCCGAGTATAATCTTTAGACTATTGGTATATGTTGGCCAAGCACCCACACTAGTTATAGGATTGTGATATGAGGAAAACAAGCCCCAAGTATCAATCCATGTATTGATACCAATATATATTTCTTTTGAGCTCTAAAAAAAAAACACCCAAAACTATCCTTAGATTACCATTTCTTAGGACCCTTGTTATCCTTTTTTATTTATTTTTTTCACATCTTACAATTAAAAAGAGATAAAATTTTTTTGGGATGACTTTAGTTTGTGCATATTTCATCCATAATTAAAAGTGAGATATTTCAAAAAGAAATTATTGTTTTGGTTTTGATTTTATTTTTCATCTCATGGTTTTGACTAAGTAATAATCAAAGAAAGAATCCAAAATGGGTGTCACATCCTCTCCTATGGAACATACACCTAGCTCCTCTTCTCCCCTTAAATCCTTTGAAAATCCTATGTTCCCAAAATTTTATTCTCAAGGAGATCCTTCCTTTATAGAAATGTTAGACAAGAACCCTATTTCTCTCAATTAATACATTAGTAATCAACTAATACACATTCCTCCTTCCCCCCATACCCAAGATCCTCAATATTTATATGGGTTGCCTTTCAAGGGAGCTGAGAAAACTAAAGAATTTACCATGGCCATGGTATCCTTTTCTACTAGCTCTCTTCCATTTATATCTAATACTCAAATGACATAAACTTTAGAAATATAACCACTTGTAGTATCTATTGATCCTCCAACCTCCATTACTCAGGTTCAAAGTGGTTATACCACTCAGCCTATATTCACTATTCCTCCACAAATGTTAGTAGTATCAATCCCTTCAAGTCTCCCACCTATCAAAATGAGTCTAGCATACCATTCACAAGCTATGTAAAATACACAACAATTCCCTTTGATGTAATAAATCCCTCCAATGCAACCTCCCCAATAGTATGTTTCCACAACCACTCAATATATGGCTCCATCATAGTCATTAGGGACCAATTATTTCCAATCTTCCACATAGTATAATATTCCACTATAGGTCCCATAGTATATGGTGGTGTCTTAACCCATTACATCCATAATATTCATTAGGGACCAATTATTTCCAATCTTACACATAGTATAATATTCCACTATAGGTCCCATAGTATATGGTGGTGTCCTAACCCATTATGTCCACTATAGTTGGATACCCTTCCTCACAACCCCTATCTACTCTTCAACAAGGTTTCTTAGGGAATTTACTTTAGAATAACACCCAATTAGACCTCATAAACATCCTTATGAATAGGATGGATAATTTGGAATCCTCCACATCCAAACATAATACTATGCCCACATATGACCAAATTTTTAAGGAGCCTATCCACCCATCTGTTCCTATCTAATTGTATCCCTCATAATTTGAACTTCCCAAGTTTACTAAATTTTAGAATAAGGAAGAACCCTAACAACATATTAGATCCTTTTAAAATGCATGTTACCTTATATCACTTGATGATGCATTACTACTTAAGACATTTCCCATGTCACTAGTAGGAGCTACCTTAGATTAGAACAAATCCATCCCTTAGCATTCACTCTTTTCCTTTGGGAAATTGGCCCAAATTTTATTAAAACACTTCTTGATCAACATTGCTCAAAATGTATCACAAATTTATATGCCATTAGATAATTTTAAGATGAATCCATATCAGACTTTATATCTTGTTGGCATAGCTTGATCAACTAGTTAACCTTTTCCTTGCCATAGACTAAATAAATTGAATTATTTTCACGCTCTAGTGTAAAACATATCTCATCCATGATACAAATTAAAACCTTTAAAACTTTTGATGAAGCCTTTACTATGGCATGTAAACTCAAAATTTAGGGTATTGAAGAGGGAAAAATTAAGTTCCATAGTAAAAACTTCAAACATGACCCCTCAAAAAGCAATAACAATAATCCTAAACCAAAAGGGGTAGTAAATGATATTACTCTAAAAACTTCTTCCCCTCCAACACCTAGTCAATCAATATCATCTACTTCTCAAACACAACCACCTAGGGGCCTTACTCATTTTCTCGTTAATAAATATACCCCTTTAGGAGAACTTTACACTTATGTATTGGAAAAAATCCTACAAGAAAATGTTATTTAGTTCCCTCTGATTAGACCAGTTTATATGCATCCTAAACCTACTTAGTATAAAGAGGATGAATTTTTTTCCTATCACAGGGTAATAAGACATGACATAAAATGATTCCAATCCTTTAAATGATTGGTATAAGGCATCATCAACAAGGGGGACCTTCATTTGGATAATATAAATGCTCCTCCCAACCAATATTTAGATATTTTCAAGCATTAATTTCCAAACCATCCATCCACATCAAACATAGTGCAAGCTAACCTTGGAGAAACACAAAATTAGGCTACACATATGATTAATATAATATATGACCATTTATTTCCTAAAGAAGCTCCAGAGAAATCTTCAATCTTGGATCTCCTCATGGGAGATGAATTTGGTATAAGTCAACCTAAAATTATCAAGACAACTCCCAAAACCTCTATATAACTCCATAATCTCATTACATGGTATCATTCACATGATCCATCCCCTTCATCTTCCTAAACTCAATCTCCTAAAAATGAAAATGAAACTCCTCCTTAGGATGTCATAGATAAACATCTTGATACTTCTAGAGTCAAATATTCCACCCATTTGGTCCTTGGCAAACCTATTCATAATATGAACTGAGATTGTAATATAGTAAGATCTTATAAATTTTATTAATATCAAGACCCTTTGAAATCATCCTCTATCACAACACCTCCTTACCCCAAAGATACTAAGGGAAAGGGTAAAGCTCCTCTCATCGATAGCTAGGATAATTGTCTTAGTATTCCATCAAAGAAATCCTTAGCCCATCCTCAAGTCAAGGTCAATCTTTTTCAGATGTCAAAATACAAAAACCTTAGTTTGAATACCCCTTCTATTCTCAATACATAAAATAGTAAAGGGATAACCCCTTTTATATCATCTCCATCATCTATTTTAGGTCCTCATCCATCTCCCAAAGTGATTGTCCCTATCATAGGTTCTTCCATTCAAATGTGTGGGAAAATACAAAGTCTATATCTATTATTAAACACAACTCCATCTTGATATCGACCATCTTCTACTAAAGGATCATTAGATAAATTTAAATAAAAAATGCCTAAGTTCATCCCTACCATAAAATGTAAATGTCAAAACCAAATGATCAATACTTTTCTAAGAGAGATTTCCCAACATATTATAAGACCGTAAAATGACCCTTTGAAAGGATCTTATGCTGTAATCTTAAAAAAATTGTTAGATAGATCCATCATAATGCTACCACCTATACAGACCATCAACCTTCACCCCCAAAGACATACTTCTTATAGGAATTGGGAGATATGTGCGTATCATAGAGTACCTGGACATGATATAGAAAATTGTAATTCCCTTAAGGCCATAATCCAATAGCTAATCCAAGATTATGATCTATTAATTGATGATCTAAATGACAAAAATCCTAATAAAAAAATCACCATCCTAAATATTCCACTTACCCATAATCCTACTAGTCTTATAAGTGATAAAGAGTCAGTGGCTTCTTTGGAATCTTCATTACTACACATTGATGTTGTCCATGTAGCCACCTGCTCTCAAAATTAGAATCTTAATAAAGCCAAACTTTCAATTATAGGTGCCTCTACCCATAATAAACCTAAACCATCTAGACAAAATCCTAAAGTCTCTATTACTAGAACTAGCCTGGCCAAAGCCAAGGAGTTGGTATAAATATCCATACTAAAAAAATCCACCAAATGCCTATAAAAATGTCATTACATGAACTTATCAAAAACTCTCCACACCATTTCCAAGCAATTATAGAAGCACTCTAGGCTATTGAGGTCCATCCAGATGAGCCTCAACCATTTTTAGTATTTTATAGGGGCCCTCCAAATGGTTTCAACTATTAGTTTAATTGATTTTGAGGTTGTTCCTTTATCATATGAATACCAAGATCCTACACTTTTCATCACAACACAAATAAATAAAACTCATATTAAAAGAGTTATGATTTATAATGGGGCCAGTATCAATATTATTTCTTCACACACTTTCCAACAATTATAAATACCAGAATCTATTATTTCTCAATCCCTAACAATTCTCTATGCATTCAATGACATAGTAGCACCCAAAGTAAGAACAATTGTCCTTCCCATTTATGTAGGTCCTCACACCCTCCTTGAACCCCTTTATATCATATAAGGGACATTCTAATATAACATTTTATTATGACTTCCATAGATTCATGCAATGTGATGTATCCCCTCCACTATCCATTAATGTATTTAATTTGAACATGAAGGCTAAGTCCACATCATCCCCACTAATATTCATCCCTTCAAATCATGTAACTTCAAGTTTTTACCTAGCGATGTCATAATACCCTCACCTCACACAATCCCATCTTCATCCTCTAATCAAGCCTTGACTAGCATGACTATTCCTAATTCAAAATTACCATCTCATGAGTCCATTGATTCCATGATACAACACCTTTCAATAGGGGAATACCAACTATTAATCCTTAACACATTACCCACTCCTAGGGAATATAGTCATCTTAACAAGCAACCCATGTATTTACCCAACCTAGGTAAGCTCATCCCATTTGGGACAAATTTCTTAAGCACCCACTTGATATATGGTGGAATCAATCAAATCACCCTAGGACCTAAAAATATCATCTATGATAAAACCTTTACATCCAATTTCTCATTTCTCAATAAAACCTAGTTTATACAAACCTACCTTTATTGTTGTGCCTAGAAGGGCTTAGACATGGGTAGATATGACCAAGGTCCTCACAACATCGCATTAGGATATTTCATAAAACCACATGAAAATCATGGTTTAGGATTTGAGATAGATTATAAATCCTCTCCTAAACCCATTCTTCTACCATTTTTGGAAGAAGAAGAACAATCTTCATCATCCAATACCTCTTCCTTGACCAGTGACACTGTATCCATCCCTTCTAACTTTTTTAGACAATTCAATCTCCATATAACCCCTCATATTTCACCATGGTGATAAGACCTAAATTATCCCTTTAGTATATCATAAGTTAATAAGACATGATACACTAACCATCCTTGTTCTTCAGTGTCAGGATGATGAGTCAATCTTGACTCATCTAGGTGTTAAAAACTCTTATCTATGCAATTCTCTCCCATCTGAAACATATAGCTTATTAAATAAATATTATTCTAATATTAATATTAGGTCTCAAGAAACCCCAAGGATTTTTAAAGTTAGCAAAGCCTTAGATATTTAAGAAAACCAAGATTTTACCACTTCTTAATCAAACTACAATGAGGAATTTCCCTGGTCTTATAGTGATATTCCTGGTATTGACCCTACAATAGTTATCAATAATATCATCAACTTTCCTAATGTTAAGCTAGTAAAACAAAAGTTTTGTAAAATGCATCCCTGTGTCACACTTTTGGTAAAATAAAAACTACAGTGCCTCTTATCTGCTAACTTTATTCAACCCATTGATTATCCTCACTGGATATCCAACATCATTCCAATCACAAAACCTATAGGGGGACTTCATATTTGTACCAACTTTCATGATTTAAATATTTCTTGTCTAAAATATGACTTCCCTCTCTATAACATTAACTAATTAGTAGACCTAACAGTTAGCCATGAAATTTTATCCCTTATAAATGGTTATAGTTATAATCAAATACTTATTTCACCAAAAGATCAACATTAAAATGCATTTATTACTCCTTGGGGGACCTTATACTACAATGTTATCCCCTTTATCCTAAAAAATGTAGGAGCCACATATCAGAGGGCCATGACTTATATATTTCATGACATAATCTAAAAAATTGTTGAAGACTATGTAGCTGATCTCCTTGGGAATTCAAAATTCCACAAGGATCACTTATCCATACTTAAGGTTATCTTTGATCATTTACTCTAGTATCATGTGCATCTAGATCCAAAAAAGTGCATTTTTGGTGTGTTGATGAGTAAACTTCTAGGATTCATTATTTATATTCGAGGAATAGAAGTGGATCCCACTAAAATCAAGGTCATTATAGAAATGCCTCCTCTATCCAGCCTTAAGCAACTTCATAGTTTACAAGGCAAGATTTAGTCTATCTATCATTTTATATCCCAACTCTATGATTAGTGTCAACCTTTCCACCATTTATTAAAGAAGGATAGTCAATTTGTATGGGATTATAATTGTCAAGAAGCCTTTAACACACTTAAATACTATCTTCTATCACCTCTAGTCCTTACTCCACCTAAGGAAGGGAAACCTTTCTTCCTTTATATCTTAGCTACTAACCATGCTCTAGGTTTTATGCTTTCCCATCAAGACAAGTATCACAAGGAACAAGTTGTTTATTCTATAAATCATACCCTCATAAAATACAAAACATGTTATCTACATACCACAAAACTATGCCTAGCATTAGTTATTATAGCCTCTAAGCTTCATCATTACTTACTTAACCAAAAGATGTATGTAATTATGACTACCAACCCCTTTAAGTTCATGCATTCTAATCCTTATCAAAATCAACAAATGGCCAAATGGATCATGCTTCTAGCAGAGTTTGATCTGGAATTTATCCATCAAAATTTTGTTAAAGGATAGATTTTTTTTTATTAGTTGGTTGAAACACCTCTTAGTGACAACTAACCAATCAATTATGAATTTATTGATGAATCTATCAAATCCACTTCCCAATTAGTCATAGAATATGAAATGACTTTATTCTTTGATGGGTCCAAATGTGAATGAGGAGGTGGCAAAAGAATTATATTAATCCCTCCTCAAGGTATTCCCATGCCTTTAAATTTTAAATTAGACTGTGATTACACACATGGCTGATTATGGAGTGGTGATTATAGGCCTCCAAAATGCCCTTACACTAGGAGTCAAATCCCTTAATATCTATGGTGATTCTTAGCTAGTGGTCAATCAAATTAATGGTATATATCAATGCAATAATGATATCCTCCAAAGACATAAGACCTTATATGATCAGATCTTATCTAGTTTTGAATGTTACTCCATCCAAACTACTCATAGATCAACTAATAAGTTCACTAATACTATGGCATCTCTTATCTCTTTTATCCCATCCTCATCTCAGGAGTTCAAGCTATTTGTCCTTATCTATCAATTTAACAAACCTTCCTATAAAAGAACCAATCTTTCATATATTAATAATATTAAGGAAAACCTAGAGGATCCATGGTATACACAAATATTTACTTATTTGTCAATAGTAATATCTCCTCCCCATCTATCCAAAGGTGTTAGGCATGTTTTTCAGTAGAAATCTGCCCGCTATACTATATTGGGGGGTGTTCTCTATAAGTGTGGTTTTGATGGCATTCTTATTCATTTTATCCAAAAGTATGAAGCTACCTTAGCTATACAAGAAGTATATAATGGGTCATGTGGTGGATACTTTAATGGCCATTCAATCACTAAAAAAATCTTACGTCTAGGTTATTATTGGCCCACTCTGAATCAAGATTTTTGTGCATACGTTAAGAGATGTGTAAAATGTTAGCAGCATGTAAACTTATCCCATGTCTCTAGTAAAGCCTTGTAAGTAGAAAAAGAGTTTTGGACATTCTCCCAATGGGGGCTTGATCTTATAGGACAAATTAACCCTAAGTCCTCTCAATGTCACATCTTCATCATTACCACTACATAATACTTCACCAAGTAGATGGAAGTTGTGTTGCTTATCTTGACCAAGGTAAAAAATATTGTAGAGATTATACACCATCACATTATTTTTTGTTTTGGAATTTAATATAAAATAATAATAGATAATGGAAAATATTTCAAGAATAAGAAAGTCCAAGAACTATGTGACTAATTTTTTATCAAATTAAGTTGTTCCTCACCTTACTATCCTCAGCCCAATAGTCAAGTAGAAGCATCTAATAAAACCATAGTCAAAATCCTAACCAAAGTCATCAATGAAGCTGGGAAGGATTAGCATCTTCATATCCCTTTCACCTTATGGGCATATCAAACTAGTATTTAAACCCCTACAAGTGTTACTCCTTTTTCTTTAGTCTATGGTATAGAAGCTGTACTTCCTTTGGAAGTCCAAATTACCTCTCTTTATATTGCCCTTAAGGACATCATTTATGATGAGGATTTTCATCAAGAACATTTATCCCAACTTGAACTCTTAGATGAGAATCATGTGACAGCCCTTGATCACCTTTGTATATATCAAGAATGTCTAAAATGAGCATATAATCAACATGTAAGAGAATGAGAATTTAACATTGGAGACCTTATACTTAAATAAAATCAACATGACCATAAATCATAACCCATAAATACATATTTGGGGCATATCGTTTAGCTTTTCTTGATGGTAAACTAGAACAAGAACCTCTTATTGCATTGCATTTTCACCCTTTCTATAGTTAATATATCTTGGATCATCTTGGTTAGCTTATCTTAAAATATTATCATATCCTCCTATCCTAAAATACCAAATAATGATATGAGAGTTATGTGGTTATCTGGTAGTCACTATAACTTCAACCTTGAATATGAATACCGTAGCTTTATTCATATCATTCTCTCATGGATATGTTTCACCTATAATAGGAAAAACCCTAGATCATTATTTCCCTTATTTATTAAAGGCTATCAATTTTATAAGATAACATCATCACCTCATGTAATGAACTCATGGAAATTATCCTAAGGTATCTTTTTATGCCAACTTGAATTACTATCTTTAGGATCCAAAATTCAAATAAGCAATGAAAATCAAAATTATCAAAATGGGATAAATAAGCAAACTGATCCCTCGAAGGCTAGTTGTAATCAAATATAAAGGTAAATAATAAATTGACCCTTAAAGAACAACTATGTAAAAATATCTGAATGTAGACCACTCCCTTAACGGATGGGTACCAAGCACAAAACTTCTTGAATCGATCAATTTTCAAATTGTACCACTTAAAATCATTAAAAAGAAACAAAGTAATAAAATAAATTGTCTAAAGCAATTTCTCAAGAAAGTTTCTCGTATCGATTAGCTTTCTAATTATAGACTTCCTATATTGATCAGTCTACCAACTGGCATAAAAATGATCCTTGAAAGATAATCTTGAATTTGAAATATGGTGTGAAGAAGGTTATATTTAAATCAATCCATCCCCCATCCCACCAAAATCATATAATACTAATAAATGACCAAAGTTGAAGCTCTAGCTAACTAAGGTTGTGTTAATATCTCTTACCATGTAGCTAAGGATGCATAGGCCATGTATATGAGAGGTTCTCTTTTGGTTATGATCCAAGTTAAAGATTAGAAAATCCATAATATATAATCACTAAAACCCATAGAATCACAACCATTAAACATTAAAAGATATCTTCATAATCCATTTATTAAAAACATATCTCATGATATACCATCCATCATCCATAACATGTAAAATCCATAATCAATAATCCATAAACATCCATAGCATATACGATAGAAATTATCAAAATTAAAATACATAACATATAATCTATAATCCATCACATTGCATCATCAATAAAAACATAACACATCCATATCCATAAATAAATACGTAAACAAACACACATGATATATCCATAAAGATAAGAAATGTATGTGTGTGTGTGTGTACACACACACACACACATTAAGGGTCTATACAAATGTCATAACACAAATGAAATGGGACTCTCAACCCATATAATGTGATATACTTAGTAAAATTAATCTTATTGAGGTGAAACTATCACCTCCCTCATCATCTCTTCCTCGACTCGCTACACTCCCTCTATTAGTAAACCCCATAGGAGTCCTCCATGATTTACTATATCTAGCCACATATAAAGCAAATTGAGCTACATCTGGTAGCTATCTCTATACTATCCTCTCATAATATAACATTTTTATAAGTAGATACTTATACCTCTGGAGTGGTACCATATATGTAGGAATAACAATGGATCCTACAATATTTGGAGTTGGTCTATCTACCAAAGTAGACCTCATCTTCTCTAGCTCTAATTGATACCTATCTCATTCATAAATGGCCTAGTTATGCTAACCTCTCATGTTATCTATATCACCATGTAATGTGGTAATCTGATCCTTTAAAGTATCGTAGGTTGCGCATGCTTCTTGTAGCTTGGCCCTCAGTGTATCCCTCTCTACAATAACTATAACTATATCTATACGCTCATGGGTGGGGGCATCTTATATTGATACATCCTCCATGTGTACATCAGGGGCATCTTATTCTTGCATGTGTACATCTGGGGCATCCTGCTTAGCCTCCCTCATCTTCTCAATAACCACCTCTTATCAAGGTTTCACTACTCTATCCTATCTCCTCCCAATATCTACTACAAACCACGCTACATAATAATCTATATAACTAATATCATCTAGGTCATAAGTCATGGGCTCATCTTATGGCACCATAAAGACCATTATAGTATCTAGAGTAGGCTAGTCAAGCTCTATATCATCCTTCCTATATGCACATGGGGTTAATGATATATCCTGAATCAACCTAAAATGATGATAGAACCTATCAAAATAAAATAACTCAATGTTTTTTAGTCATCATCCATACACCCATATCTCTCAAGAAACATCCCCTCTCTCCACAACTAAATAAGGCCATGTTGAGAAGTGTACATGCAACCTATAGATAACATCTCCTATTTGTAAGTCACTGAAAACCTGACTATAATATGCTAGTTCATGTACTACCTTATCTATGTATGGAACTACTAGGTTTTCCTTTCACTAAAGGAAGCCTACACTATAAACCATGTCTTCAAAAATGATCCATGGGGTCCTTATGGGTTGAATCACATGAATGTTCTCATATGCCTAGTAATGTAATATAAAATTGATGTCAAGTCCTGATCTGTGCTTAGTATGCCAACCCCATAATTCCTTGTAGATATACCCCAATAGTGTGGGAACCCAAGTAAAAATAGCCTTAAACTCCACCATGTCTCCTATGACACCAGTGAAGCTCCATGGTAGTCACCTTCCTATAGAATTAGGTAACACATAGCAAATTAGTGCCATAATCATCATCATTAGCACCAGTCTCTCCACAAGGTCCTGGTTATACAATGGATAGAATGAGTACCCCCTAGTAATAAATCTCATGTATAATGTATCCTCACCATATAATCATGCCAACACCATCACTCACCCAATCTCATCCATAATATAAATAGGGGCTCCTTAGATCAGCACTCATAAAATTTGATGGATGTCCTCTATGGTGATGGTCATCTCACCGGTCTGTAGCCAAAACATGTTGGTGGTATAATCTTACCACACTAGTAAATCTACCATCATGCCAATATCCTAACAGATACAATGATAATGGTGGATCGCTCTAAATCTAATAGCATCTATATAGGCCCAATCCTCATCACCCATGAGCTCTTGTAACTATGTTAATAGTGATAAGATCCTATACCTAATCATTAATAGCTCACATTCCTATCCAAAACATATTTTTGGTTAATTAAGAGCCTAATGTTATTTATTTATATCGATCCTATAAGGATCGATGTTGATTTACCCAATCGATACCAATCCTTTTGGATCACGATCGATCTGCATGGGGAACATTGATCCATATGGATTAATGTTGATTCCCTACCCCCAAAAATCTTTTAATATATTGTACATTCCTAAAAAAATCATAACCTCCTTCACCACCCATAAATTTTTTCAAACCATAATGATCTCTTACTTAACAAAAACAAAAACAAACATAATTTTTTTAAGAAAAAACAAGCCAATAACTAAAATCATAAATTTTACCACAAGTGTATTTTACTTACCTCATAGTGAATTCATCATCATCATCCACTCCCAATCACCTCCATCATCTCTCATGTAATATTGAAAGGTGGAAAAACATTAAACTTTACTCTCAAAAACTTGTTCACGTCGATATCTAAATGAGCCTTATGCCACATTGGATGCCTATTTATAGCCTTTCCAATGATCAATGACAATTACTCTAATCGATGTTGATCTCCTAAATTGACATCAATCCTTTATGGATTGATGTCAATTGTCTTATCTTATTTAAAATTTTTACACTTATGAACACTTTCACATGCTCCCAGTCTAGTTCCCAAGCCCCATCTTGTTGTCTTTGCCACATGTATCCCATTTTGATGTATTATTACCCTTTAGATTTGAGGATTTTGACCCTTTGTCAACATCTTGCCATTGTAAATCTCAAGGGTATCTTTTCTCCCAAGAGCATTCATCTATAGGTAATGCATACACCATATGCACAACATATGTGATGGTCCACCACTCCTATCTTTTATTGTCTTGCTAGCCTTTTATTAAGCCTACCTATTTTAGCTCTAGCATTTTTTTACTTGATTAGGTCTTTTGGGAATTACTACTTGCATCACTTTTTATCCCATTAAGTATAACCTTGGAAATTACTTGAGCCATCCACAATTCTATTTATCCATTGTTATCTTCCACTTATTTTCCACTCATCCACATTTATTTTTAGCTTCCATTTTTTTCAAACCCATCATCTATTTCATCTCACTTCTTAACACCTAATTTGAGGAGGGATACCTCATCACAATAAACTTGAGGCATTAGGCACCTTATAGTTTTTGTCTCACAACATGATATTACATACTGCTCCACCAAAAGGGGCAAATGTAGATGCTAGTTTTATATACCTTTATGTATTAACATGGTGTGTCATCGTGTTACCTTTCTATCCCTAGCATAATGGCCCCATTCATAATTATTTGAAAAAATTACATAACCTTACCCATTTACCTTTACCACATGAATTAATAGAGTTAATTACTATAGTTAAATAGTAATTAACCCTATTTTACTACCCCTAACCATAAAATCATAAAAATAAATTAAAAACCAAAAAACCCTTCCAAACTCCTAATAAAACCATCCCATGGTTTAAACAACCTAACACCTTAGACATTAGCTAAACCTATATTTACCCCATAAATAACCCTTTTAAATGGCCTAAATATCACCTCCACCCATTTTGGGCAAATCAACATCAATTTTCTATGATTGATGTCGATCAGCTTAGAATGACATTGATCCATAAATATACAGTGAGCCTTATTGGTTCGAGAGATACACAGTGATTTTTGGACTTTGAACCTCTACTAGAATTTTTTATTAAAACCTATGTACGAACATTGTCAACACTTTGCCACCTTGTGAAACCTCTGTCTATGCAACTATTAAGGGATTTGAAGGTATTTTTAGCATACTTTTATAGTCTTCATTATTTGTGTGTTTTCAAGCCATTCAAGGTTAGTATTTTATGTTAATTCATTTATATTTAAAGTTTTTTTTGTTTTGTACCTCTGTGTCAACATTTCCATTTGGTTTTCATCATTTTATCAATTTTACAAATAATTATTATCACCTGTTTTCATAGTTTAGCATTTTAATTAGAATCGATGTTTATCTATTTGAATCAATGTCAATCCTATAGGATCATCATCGATCCTTGATAAACTATTAAAATAGCCTTTAAGTCTATTTTCACAACATTCACAGTCCTAAAAACTTATTAAATCCTACATGTTATTTTCTAAAAATATGTCTTCCAAATGTAGATGACTTTTCCTAGATTAACACATGATATTGTTATCATATTTGATCTCCTCATATTCATTAATTAAAGTGACATTGCATTTGAATTAGGTCTTTTTATTATGGTTTTCACACCTAATCAAGAAAGCATTAATGAATAATTGGATATAATTCAAGTAGACGTTGATATAACTACTAAATTTTGGGATGATTAATTTGATCACCTTTATCCTTTTGTAGATTATACATCTTTGTTGTTATATATTTTCATCCTATCCTTATATATCTTTTTAATTTAATAGTTGTTTATAAACTTGAGTGTTAAACATGGGCTGATATCCACGTAAGGAAGTAGATCACTTCTTGGGATTGGTTGCTTACTAGGAAGCCCATTCATCTTTCTATTAATCATTTTTTTTGTGAGTTAGTGCTATTTTTAGGTCATTCCTACCTAGCCAAATAGGAGTTCCCACAATCTTTATTAATCATGTGAAATGGATCTCCATCTCCAGGTAATCTTAAAAACCCTTCATTTAATTCATTTTTAGTAGCTAAATAGATCACATTGAAAAAGAAAAAGAAAATACAAAAACACCTATAGTCTAACACAATCATGAAACAACCCTAAAAGAGTCCTAAGATTTAATATTTCACTTAATTCTAATAAACAAGAAAGTAAATCTAATCTAGTGCACACCAAAGCTTTTGGCATAATAAAAAGGGTTAGTAAAGCAATAAAAACATGTATAAGAGAATATCAATTAAGCTAAGTATGAGTAAGACTTAAGACATGGAATATGAAAAGTAATATTATTCAAGAAAACACTTGTGTTACTTATATCTACTAAAGAGAGGAGAACAAAGTTAGAATATACTTACCTGAATGTGAACTCGTTGAGACTCAATATTTCTCTTGGCCAAATGGGATTCACAATAAGTTGTTATGGTTTTTCAGGATCACTAAAAAAGGACAAAACATATAATACTTATCTATAAGATAAGATTCTCCAATTATAAACCCTAAGTTATGACTCCTCAAGCAGAATGGTGGAAAAGCATACTGTGAATAAACATGAATGAATAATAACTCTTGATTGTATATTGAAATTATGATAAAATGATCTTATATTTATAGGTATATCTTGCCTTAAATCCTCCCAGAAACATCATCTATATAGGTTTATCCATGGTTGACCCTGTATGTTTTTGAAGACAATTCACTAGATCTGAGCTAGGTTAGTCAAAAGGCTAACAAACCCAAAAAGTGAAAAACACCCCTAAATTGTATAGGGTCAACCCTGTTTGACCTAATACAACTGACAGTCTAAAAGGGAATTAAGGAAAGAAAAGCAGGATGGAAAAAGGAAAAATAATGGAAGAGTGGGAAAGGGAGGAGTAATAGCTTGGGAAATAGTTTTAAGAAATGGTTGGATTTATATTAATGTGGTAATAAGGGACAATGATCTTGTGAAGCACCAAAGGTCAAGCCACCCCTTTCCTAGTATACCCTTTAGGGCATGTACTCAGAGAGATTGAGATTCAATAAGTTCATGTAGGATACAAAGCATTAATATTTGATAAAAGTTAAAAATATTATGTGTATACATATGCTCTACTCGAATCTCATCACATTTCAGTAAGGTGTAATAGGGGATGGTGCTTCGAGAAAGAACATAATAACACATAACACTGAGGATTAAAAAAAGTTATAGAATTTTAAATAAAAAATAATTATAAGTAAATGACTAAAAAGTAAATACCTAAAAAGTAAATAACTAAAAATTAAATGACTAAGAAGTAAATGTGATGCATACCTTGACTTACATTTACTATGGGATGGTTTTATATTGTGTTGTTAGTTTTGATTGTGTAGGATGTAGAGATTGATTTTAATAAACCCAAGAATACAAAACTAAAGAGCAAAAAAGAAATAAACACAAGAAAATCCAAGATAGCTAGTGCTATGAGGATGGGACATATTTTAGAAATTTGGCAAGCTAGGGTGACAAGTTCTATGTTATACCAAATGACCAAGTCAAACAACAAGAGTAAACTAGTTAACTAAAAAGCCAAGGCTACTAAATATAAAAAAACTCAAATAAGCTATCCTTAAGTAAGAAAGGAAAACTCACCAAGTCAAACCAATGATACATGTCAAAAAGGATTGTAATAAAACAAATCAATGGTAAAAGAAGAAACAAAATGGTATAAAAACATTGATGAGTGAGAAGTAACAAACCAACCTCACTCAACAATGGGAAAAGGGTATGAACTCAGGTGTCTGTAATAGCAAGACAATAAAATAATGACTAATGGTAAAAGGAAAGTAAAGTAAGTTTAGAAATGTAAATCATAGTGTAAATAACATAATACATAGTTGCTCAAACATGTTATTTTGCTTTAAAGATAGATAAACCTAAAACAAAGTAGTGTTATCATGTTTTTAAGAGATGAAGAAAAAGGAATTAAAGAATAAGGGAAAATAGATTTGGAATCACAATTTGTCTATCAAGAAGGGAAATGAAATGGGTGGAGGGGAGAATGAAGGAAAAACCAAGGTAGAGGAACTCTTTATCAAAGTCAAGACACTCAAATTAGGTTTCTGAAAAGAAGATGACTTTTGACCTTAAGGACTATGAATAACTTCTCTTAGCCATACAAGTCTTAGGTTAAAAAATGGAGTATATATATCATCCCATGAAGGTTATATGCTTGAAAATAAAAATATACCTACCTCCCCACAATGTGTTCCCCGTTCCTCAAGACCCTATATAGAGCCATCAATCTATTGTGAAGATTGGGTACTTACGTGAGAAAGTAGGTAACACCATATAGTTTTTTTTGAATTCCCCTATTCTAATCTACTATCCTACCATACCACAAAGGACCTCGGTTCTATGTGAGGCCAACTATGAAGTTTGAACTCTAATTAGAGATAGGATATGTGCTTAGAATTAGGAATTTTGGTGTGAATTTGACTTTTGATAGTTTTATGTTGCTTTTTACATATCATTTCCTTTTGATTCAAATGATTTGTATTTTAACTTTCTTGATGTCTTTTTCTATTCCTCCTCCATACAGATTTGGAAAACTAAACATGGGTGCTAAACATGACTTTCATTTGAATATTTGGGACAATGTTTCTAAGAGAAAGAAACTTCAAAGAGCATGGGTTATAAGAGTCTTGTAGATTTAGGTGAAATAAAAGTGTTATCTTGACTTCAACCTTGTTTTATCCAATGTGGAGATGAAATAAAATGAAAATCAAGATGAACGACACATGGAAAAATTTGAATTACTTCAAATTGCAAAAAATGTGAAAAAGGGAAAAAGGGATACAATGATAGTAAAGTGTGATTCCTTATCATGAGAATGAGGGAAATGGAGGAAAACATGCTAACATAGATTATTGTGCAGATTCCATCTAGCAAAAGAAGTAAAAACTAAAGTTGAGAACAAGTATCAAGAATATGAAAAGGTAGTAATTTTATGAGGAGGGGCAGGTCCTATACATGATCTTACACTATAACTACATAAAATAAGGAAAAGATAAATCAAATAGATGGTAGTTTTGTGAGGAATGTTAGGTCTTATCTACTATCTTACAAAGCAACTCACAAATGAAAAACCCAAGGGATGCTAAAATAAAATTGGCAATAAAAAAGTAGTGTGTTAGAAAAATAAGTAAACTATGGTGGTTTTATGAGGAATGTTAGGTCCTATCCATGGTCTTATACTATAACTCACAAAATAAAAACCCAAGGGGTGCAAAAAATAAGAAAAAATTTAAGAACAAAAAGAAGACTATGGTACATCAAGAAACAAAAAGACCAAAAAAGAGGACTAAAGGTTTGTGAAAAAGAGGAAACTTGCTACAGAGGGAGATACCAGTGCTTAAGTAACCTGTAAAAAGTGTTAGATAGATTTAGATAGAAAGCATGAAAAGAAATAAAGGTTTAGGGAAAGTAATTTTTGAGGAATTGTGTGTTGGTGGGCTCTTTGAAAACATGGCCTTCATTGGTTTGAAGGTGGTATGTGCTTGGACAAAGAATGTCTTTAAATAAATATGGACCCCATAATTTTGGGTGTATTTACATTCTTTATCATGAGTGTAGTCAAATTTAAGGAAAAGATTATGAATATTAAAAGTGCGAAGTTTAACACATTTGTTTTATTGTCTAGCAATACGAGCCTTGTATTGGTAGTTATGTTGTAAGGTAAAAAGATAAATTTCATCAAGATAAAGGGCATGAAGATGAGCTTCAAATAATTATTCATCAGGAATAATACCATGAAGAGATATACAAAGAAAGGGAAGTCTAACTTATAAATGAAGAACTAACTTATAACCATAGACTAGAGAGAATGAAATTTCCCCAGTGGCAATACATATGCTAGTCTAATCAGCCCAAAGTGCAAGGTAAAGATGGATATGCCAATCCATGCGAGTTTTATGAATTACCTTTTGGATAGTTTTGTTGAGATTTTTCTTAGTGGCATCAACTTGACCATTGCATTATGGATGATAAGGTGTGGAAAATTTATGATTGATCTTGAATTTGTTGCTAAGTTGTTTAACATGTTTGTTTTTAAAATTACCACCATTATCTAAAATAATGGAATGGGGAAAACCAAAGTGAGAAATGATTTGATTAATAATAAATTTGGAAATGGTAGGACTGGTGACATTAACAATGGGCATGGCTTCTACCCTCTTAGTAAAATATTCAATAGCGGTGATGGCAAAGACATGTCCATAGTGGGAGTAAGGAAGTTTACCAATGAGATCAAATCCTCATGTGGAAAAAGGCCAAGGAGATTTGATAAATCAAATTTTGGTTAGAGGTGAATGGATTAGATCATTATGAAGCTAATCAAGAATTACACTTTTTATCATATTCGATTGTATGCTTTTCAATAATAGGCTAGAATTAACCCATATGTAGGCATTTACATGTTGTATCATGTGTTTGTTCAAGAAGAGGAGGGACCTCATCTTGAATAACAGAATGGAGCAATGTACCTTCATCATTGTTATAATAAAGGATGTTGTGTATAAATACATACTTGAAATCTTGTTTACAAATGTGTGTCTTTTCATGAGAATATACATTAGGAGAATAAGTTTGGCATTCTAAAAATTGAATGATATCTTGGTACCATGGGCTTTGTTGAATGGTAACAATCTTAATATGATAGATAAGAAAATATTGTGGTTGAGTAGAAGATGGGGATTTTCTTATTTGTATAAGAAAAGAAAGATAAAAAATAACTTGATGAGGATGAAAGAGAGATGTTGATGAGGAAAGAGAAACAAAAATGGAATTTTGATCTATAGGATTAGGCTCAATAGTGAAAGAGATAAAATCCTTAGCAAGAGGGGTTATAATTTTATGATATGTGATGATTTTTTCACTTTTACATTGATAATAACTAATATCTTGATGATAAATAAGTTGAGAATCACCTAAAGCATGAAGGTATTGAATTTCTAAATCAAGACCAATTTACATGCCTACGATAAGAGCTTCATATTCAACTATATTATTGGTGACATAAAAGGTGAACAAAAAAGATAAAAGAATGATCTTGCCAATAGGACTCATGAGAATGCATCCTACCCTAGCTCCTTGAAGGCATTTAGTGCCATCAAAGTGGAGGGTCCAAGTATCCTCATGCAAATCAACATTAATTTTTGGATGCTCCTTGATAACTACCTTTGGTTTAGTAATAGTAGAGGGAGTAGTGGATTCATCAAGATGATTGGCTTCAAGATCGGTAGTAAAGCTATGAAATTAATCTTTGAGAAAGATAGATTGATTAAGACCTTCAATTTCAAGGATATTCTCATCTATAAGATCATCTTGAAGGGAATAAGTGGTTAGAATGGGAGATACAACAATTTGATTAGTTATGACTTACCCATTAACAAATTTTTAAGTGATGATGTGGAGATCAAATTACATAAGGAGGACCATTCATTTACCAATTCTATCTCTAGGAAGAAAGGCTTTGGAGAAGAAATGATGAAGGGGGTTAGAATGAACAATGACATAAGTAGTTTGGTAAAGCATATAATGTTGAAATTTTCATCTATGAAATAGTTAGCAAGGCAATCATGCTCAATTTTTGTATAATGTGTTTCATAATCGATGAGGCTATAGCTAATGTAGTAAGTAAAATAATCTCTTCCTATATCATCTTGTTGGGTAAGCATTGCCCCAATTAAGGTGTGAAAGAAGTATATAGAATCAAGGGTTTATCATTGGAAGGAGAATGAAGTGTAGGTGGGTGAAGAAAACACTCTTTTAGGATATCAATGTCTTTTTGACATGGATGCATCCATTCTAAAGTATTACTTTTCTTGAGAAGGGAATTAACAGAGTGGATGTGATAAGCCATTTTCGGGATGAATCATCTAATTTCCCCAAGTTTTCCCAAATAAGTATGAATGTCAAGAATATAACAAGGAATAGGAATGTTGATGATAGCACTTATTTTGGTAGGATCAACATCAATGCCATGGAGAGAGACTAAGAATCCTAACAAATCCTAAAAACTTTCCAGATGTGACTCCAAAGACACATTTATAAGGATTAAGTCTAATTTTTTATTTAAGGAGATGGTCAAAGATGATATCAAGATTGGAAATATGATTTTTATGATGTTTAAATTTAGCAATAAGATCATCCATATAGGCTTCAACAATTTTGTGAATAAGATCATGCAATATGTGAGTCATTACTTATTGGTAAGTGGCTCCAGCATTTTTGAGGCTGAAGGGAATTTTGACATAGAAATAGGTGCCCATTACATGGTAAAAGTAGTCTTATGTTGGTCCTCAAGAGTGATATGAACCTGATGATACCCTAAGAAGCCATCTATAAGAGATAACATTTCATATCCAACCATGGAATCAATAATGGCATTTATTGAAGGTAAAGGGAAGTTATCCTTGAGACAAGAAAGATTAATATTGCAGAAATCAATAAAAATGCGAATGACCATAGTGGCTTTCTTCTGAATGATGATTTCCTTTTGACATAAAGTAAAAACTTTAGGTGTAAATTTTATTTATTTTTAATGCATGGGCTTGGCATGAGGATAAGTAATGATGTGATGCACCATAATGATAGGGTCAATACTAGGCATGTCCTCATAAGACAAAGTGAAAGCATCATGATATTTGTCAAAGAATAATCTAAAATTATCATGTTCAATAGGTGAGAGCTCATGATAGATAGTAATTGGTCTAGGGCAAGATGGAGTACCATATTTGATATGAGTGGTTTCTTCGATAAGCATGGCATTACCATCTTCAAAGTGATATGTTTCAGTGGGTAAGGTATAAATTGGATTTGTTTTAGAATCAAATCTAGCAAAGAAGTTGTTGAAGCAAGGAGTTTTAGTTTTGAAATTTCCAAGTTTATGATGCTACAGAGGAAGTTGAGGTTTTTGGGAATAAAGTAACTAAAATATAACTTCATCACTAGGTAAAATAGGAAGAGGACCATTCTAATCAACATATACTTCAAGACCTAAAATTTAATTTCATGGTGATCATACTTAGAATGTATTTAACAAACATCAATGGCCTTTCCATCAAGTGTAATTTCAAGAGTAGATGAAGTAGATGGAGTAGAAGTAGTTGATGTCTTGGTGGGTTCAATGATGAGAGAAGAATCAAATGTAATGATTAGATTGATATGTTGTATAAGATATATAGATATTTTTAGAGGTTCAAAATGTATAATTTTCTCTACAACATAAGGAGTATCAATAAGAGGAGGATTGGTAAGAAGTACATGAACCTCAAGATCTAAGGTATGATCCAAAACAATGGTATGAACATCCTGATTAAAAACATGAATTTGGGCTAAGGTTTTATAATAATGCTAGTCATCTAAGTCTCTAGATTGATCTTGGGTCATGATATAGTGGTCTTCATTTGTTGGAGAAATCATACATGTTTGAGAATCTGAGGGAGATTTAGAGGATGAAATCCTAATGTTATTAAATGTATAATGAGACATGATGAATGGATCTTGAAATAATTTGGACACTCCAAAATCATTACAATTGAAGGCCTATTCTGGTATAGAAGTCTCCTAAGCATTGAATGGAGGGGGAAAATTGGTAATCTCATCCATGAGATAAATAGTATGGTCTCTTGGTAAGAGAGAAGGAGGAAGTCATTGTGAAATGTATAGAACTAACATAGTGGTATCGAAAGTATGTTGTAACTCATTGGGATCATCATCACCAAAATCCATAAGAGTAAATTGTAAATCAAGAATCATGTTGATGAACTCAGGTAAAGGAACATTATTGATCTTATGAATCATAAGAACATGATATTTTGATTTAGGATTAGGTAGTTGGATACTCCATAGGTTAGGATCACCTTCATGCTTATATCAGTTTTCATTATGCAAGAATTTAGTACATTGACAACCAAAAGAAGTAATGGTCCTCATTCAATGAGTCCATCAATGACCAAGGAGTATGTTGTAAGATAAAGGAAGATCAAGGACCATAAGCTTGGTTTAAAATATTTTATGTCCAATGGTTAATGGAAGCTAAATAAAACCAAGTGGTTTTTAATTAGTCTTATCAAAACCATGACAAGTAATATAGGTTTACTTAAGATGATCCTTGTTATAACCAAGTTGTTGTATAAGCCATAAAATGTGACATTAATACCAGAGCCTTCATCAACTAGAAATTTTTGGATAAGAGTGGTATTCATGGCTACTTTGATAAAGAGTGATGGATCATCAGCACAAAAAGGAATTTCATCATTAATCATGTCCTCTTTAAGGAATTCAATAGAGTATTTTTAAGAAGGTCAAATAGTTTCAATGTTATTGATATTGGTAGGTTGAGATTCAATCGAAGGTGTTTCTTAATCTATGTAAGATGGATCTTCAATCTATTAAATTTTTTGGATAAGGAATTTACGATGATACAGTGAAGTGTGAACCAACTCCATAAGTGGAATATTACAAGGCATAGAGTTAAGTTCTTTAAGAAAGTTCTAATGAGATTTAGAAGAACCAGAATGAGGTTTGAGATGTAAATTAGACTTTGGAGATATAAATGTGGTTACAAGAGCAAAAAGAGGATGTTTTTCCTTAGGTACTTTTTTATCAATATTTGTAGTGGAAGTATCTTTAATAAGTTGTTCCTCCAAAGATGGATTTTTAGGCTTGGTAATGGGATCTTTGTGAGCTGGTTTATGATGATAATTGACCTTAGTAGTTTTGACATGTTGAGAATTGTTAAAGTATTCATCATAATCGGTGTCAACGGTACAAAAATAATTAGAATTTTATTGATTATTTGATGATGATTTTTTATTATTAGAGGTATAAGATTTAGAATTTTATCATTTTTGAAAAGCAATAGAGTACTCTTGATGATGAAGATTGATCATAGCTTCATGGTTGAATGAATCACCATGCACATAAGAGACAACAAATTTAGTGATCCCTACAAAAGATTCATTATAATTCCCAATGTTGTCATGGAACCAACAAAATAAATTGGGGTGATACAACTTAGGAGGATCATTGGGATAGATGAAAGGTTTTGAGGGCAAAAAAATTTATTTCATTTGTGGAAATGAAAGAGGTGTATGAGAAGGTAAAGGAACATATATTTTGAAAACTCATTTAGTTTGCAGAGTATTACTAGTGATAGAATTATATTTTTAAAAATAACCTCTAAGAAGTTTAGTATTAGGTTCAAATTGCTTCATAAGAAAATCTTAATGTTTAGTTTGATCAAGAGTTTCATTAAGTGTTTGGGAAGCAAAGGTTTGAACCTTATATTGTAGAGTGGGAGTCAAAGTAGTGATAAATATTTTGAATAAGTTATCATTAGTCATGTTATGGTTGGATTTATGATCTAAATATTTCCATCTTTTGATAAAGTCATGAACTAATTCAATGAGAAAAAAAAGAAATAGGAAAGAAAAGAAAGTTTTTAACAAGTTGTGAACTAAAACAAGACAATTTTTGTAGCTAATATAGGAAGTAAAAGCTAAAGGAAAATAAATATTTAATTGGATTAACATTGACCAATCCAATTGAGGCATACAAAACAAAACCTTGGACTAATCTTGGGTAATGTAAGTTTTTGCACACATAATTGAGTAAAAATCAAGTAATCAACTTAAAAAGTAAAGAGCTAACTAATTGGTAAACTTAAGATGTTTTATTATATTATTAAGAAATGATTTTAAATGTGATTGGAAGTTGTCTTTAAGAAAGGTACTAGATATCAATCTAATGATGGTTTCAGGTAGTTTAGGTTGAAAGGGACTATAGTGGAAATGATAAAATCTTGGTATTGGGTCCTACCCCCTCACATCACATACTACATCGATAAGGGTGTTAGGTGATTATCTAGAATATAGCATTAACCATGCTTTATACTTGACCAAATTATCAAGTCATCTTTTCCCTTGGTGATGAAATCCAAGTAAGTTGGCTTTGGGTAGAAAAATGTTAAAGTGATTATTTATATTATGTGATTTGGTCATGTGTGCATAAAATATAAATAATAAACTAAATGATTAATTGAAAACCCCTTGATTAGACTATTTCAACTATTCTAAGCATGCAAACAATAAGAAAAGAAAGGTGTGAACTAATTACTAGCATATATAGATTAATTCCAACATGACACAAGGTATTGTGTTGACACTATATGCATAAAATACATAACATGGTTGATAGGTCTAAACCTGTACTATAGAAATAAGGTCTAAAAATAAATAGGGTTAACCAAGGTTAACCTAGTTATTTTGATAACACATAGAACACATAATTAGGTCAAAAAGGATGATCTAGTTGACTATGTAGGGGTAGTTTTAAAGACTGAAAACTATGAAATTAAAGACATAAAAGAAAGAGATAGGGATATATAAAGGAACCTTGGTGGATTAGAGATGCTGAGAATGAAGATTACTAGTCATAAACCTTGGAATATGCTTGTAAAACTTGTTAATTGGGTCGATTAGGTCAACTAATATTTATAAAATCCTACTGCTAAGTGCCTAAAAGTGTACAAGGTCAACCTTGGTCAACCTAGTAGTTAAATCTAGATGCCCAAAATTATACAAGGTTGATTGGGTTGACCTAGTAGTCTAAACTAGAAGTTTGGATGTCTAGAAACCTATACTAGGTCTTTTGAGTTGATCTAGTTGCCTGTTACTAAAAACCTACGCACATAGATTAAAATTGGGTTGATAGAGTCAATCTAGTATGATAGATATAGGATAAAAGTAATGTTAAAAATAATGAAAGAAAGTGGAATAAATCCTATGAGAGTTATTTTCATGTTGGGTTCACCAGAATGTATGCAATCATAAATGCATCATGTTTATAAATCAATCTTAGTTAGGAGAAGATAGAGCATACCTACACTTCTAATTGGGAATACATTTGTTAATTGGGAGTATGGCCAATATAGAGATTTGTTAGACCTAATTAGGGGATCACTTGTCATAATACACCATGTCAGGTAGGGTTCAAAAGCCTAGAGACTAACACAATCATGAAACAACCCTAAAAGAGTCCTAAGGTTTGATATTTCACTTAAGTTTAATAAACAAGAAAGTAAATCTAATCTATTGTGCACCAAATCTTGTGACATAATAAAATGGGTTAGTAAAGAAATCAAAAAATGTATAAGAGAATCTCAATTAAGCTAAGTATGAGTAAGACCCTAATACATGGAATATGAAGAGTAATATTATTTGAGCAAACACTTATGCTACTTCTATGTACTAAATAGAAGAGAATAAAGTTATAATATACTTACTTGAATGTGAATACATTGAGACTTAATCTTTCCCTTAGCCAAAGGGGCTTTAAAATAGGTTGTGGTTTTTAAGGATCACTAAAAAAGGCCAAAACATCCAATACTTATCTACAAGACAAGATTCTCCAAGTACAAACCCTAAGTTAAGACTCCTCAAGTAGAATGGTGGAACAGAAGATTATCAATAAGAGCGAGTGAATAATATCTCTTGATTGTATATTAAAATTATGAAAAAATGATCTTGTATTTATAGCTAGATCTTGCCCTAAATCTTCCTAGAAACATTAGCTATATAGGTTTAGCCATGGTTAACCCTGTATGCTTTTGAGGACATTTCACTAGATCTAAGCTAGGTCAGTCAAAAGGCTAATAAACCCAAAATGTGAAAAATACCACTAAATTATACAAGGTCAACCCTAGTCGACCTAGTATAATCGATATTCTAAAAGAGAATTAAGGCAAGAAAAGGAGTGTGCAAGGTAGGAGTAATAGCTTAGGGAATGGTTTTAAGAGCTTGTTGGATCAGTAATAATGTGGTAATAAGGGACAAAAATCCTATGAATCACCAAAGGTCTACCCACCCCTTTCCTAATGCACCCATTAGGGCATGCCCTTAGAGAGATTGAGACTCGACAAGTTCATGTAGGATACAAAGCATCAATATTTAATAAAAGTTAAAAATATTGTGTATACATGTGATCCAATACACTCTCATCATGTTTCAATAAGGTGTTATAGGGGATGGTGCTTTGAGAAAGAACATAGTAACACATAACACTGAGGCTAAAAAAAAGTTATAGTATTTTAAATAAAAATAACTAAAAGTAAATGACTAAAAATTAAATAAATAAAAATTAAATGACTAAAAAGTAAATGTGATGTGTACCTTGACTTACCTTTATCTTGGGATGGTTTTCTATTATTTTTTTAGTTTTTATTGTGTAGGACATAGAGACTGATATCGATAAACCCAAGAATACAACACTAAAGAGCAAAAACAAACAAACACAAGAAAAGCCAAGATAGCTGGTGTTATGAGGATGGACATACATAGGAAATTTGGCAAGATGGGGTGACAAGTGCTATGTTATACAAAATTACCAAGTCAAATAACAAGAGTAAATTGGGTAACCAAAAAGCCAAGGCTACTAAAGATCAAAAAACTCAAACAAGCTATCCTTAAGTAAGAAAGGAAAACTCACAAAGTCTAACCAATGATACATGCCAAACAAGATTGTAATAAAACACATAAATGGTAAAAGAAGAAAAAAAAATGGTATAAAAACATTGATTAGTGAGTATTAACATTCCACATCTCAGTCAATAATGGAAAAAGGTACATGAAAGTGGAAAATAACATTGATTGAGAAGTAACAAACGAACCTCACTCAATAATGGAAAAAAGGTATGAACTCAAGTGTTTATAATAGTAGGATAATAAAATAATGAATAATGGTAAAAGGAAATTAAGGTAAGTGTATAAATGTAAATTATGATGTAAAGAACGTAATCCATAGTCGCTCAAACATGTTGTTTTACTTTAAGGATAGATAAAAATGAAACAAACTAGTGTTAGCATGTTTTTTAGAGATGAAGAAAAAACAATTAAAGATGAAGGAAAAATAGATTTAGAATCACAATTTGTCTATCAAGCGGGGAAATGAAATGGGTGGAGGGGAGAATAAAGGAAAAACCAAGGTAGAGGAACTCTTTATCAAAGTCAAGACACTCAAATTAAGTTTGTTAAAAGAAGATGACTTTTGACCTTAAGGACTGTGAATAACTTCTCTTATCCAAACAAATCTTAGGTTAACAAATGGAGTATATATATATCATACCATGAAGGTTATATGCATGAAAAGTAAAATTTACTAACCTCCCCACAATGTGCTCCCCATTCCTCAGGACCCCATATAGAGCCATCAGTCTATTGTGAAGATTGGGTACTTGCATGAGAAAGTAGGTAGCACCATAGAGTTTTTTATGAATTACCCTATTATAGTATAGTGTCCTACCATACCCCAAAGAACCTTGGCTCTATGTGAGGCCAACTATGGAGTTTGAGATTCAATTAAAGATAGGAGATGTGATTGGAATTAGGTCTTTTGGTGTGAATTTGACTTTTGATATTTTTATGTTTCTTTTTAGATATCATTTCCTTTTGATTCAAATGATTTGGATTTTAACTTTTTTGATGGATTTTTCTACTCCTCCATACAAGTTTGTAAAACTAAACATGGGTGCTAAAGATGACTTTTATTTGAATACTTTGGACAATGTTTCTAAGATAAATAAACTTCAAAGAGCATGGGTCCTAAGAGTCTCAAATATCTAGGTGAAATAAAAGTGTTATCTTGACTTCAACCTTGTTTAATCCAATGTGAAGATGAATGAAAGGGGAAATCAAGAGGAATGACACATGGAACAATTTGAATTACTTAAAATTAAAAAAGATGTGAAAAGGGAAAAAAGGGATACAATGATAATAAAGTGTGATTCCTCATCATGAGAATGAGGAAAATGGAGGAAAACATGCTAACATAGATTATTGTGCAGATTTTATCTAGCAAAAGAAGCAAAAACTAAAATTGAGAACAAGTATCAAGAATATGAAAAGGTGGTAATTTTATGAGGAGAGATAGGTCATATACATGATATTACACTATAAATACATAAAATAAGGAAAATTTAAATCAAATAGATGGTAGTTTTGTGAGGAATGTCAGGTCATATCAATGGTCTTACAAAGCAACTCACAAAACAAAAACCCAAAGGGTGCCAAAACAAAATTGGCAATCAAAAAGTGGTGTGTGAGAAAAATAAGTAAAATATGGTGGTTTTTTGAGGAATGTTAGGTCCTATCCATGGTCTTATACTATAACTCACAAAATAAAAACCCAAGGGGTGTGAAAAATAAAGAAGAATATGTTACATCAAGAAACCAAAAGACCAAAAGGGAGGATTAAAGGTTTGTGAAAAATAGGAAACTTATTGAAGAGGAAGATACCCATGATTAAGTAACCTATAAAAAGTGTTAGATAGATTTAGATAGAAAGCATGAAAAGAAAGAAATTTTAGGCAAAGTAATTTTTGAGGAATTGTGTGTTGGTGGGCTCTTTGAAAACATGGCCTTCATTGGTTTGAAGGTGGTAAGTGCTTGCACCAATAATATCCTTAAATAAATATGGGCCCCATCATTTTTGGGTATATTTACATTCTTTATCATGAGTGTAGTTTAATTTAAGGACAAGATCACCAAAATTAAAAAGGTAAAGTTTAACACATATATTATGTTATCTGGCAATATGAGCCTTGTATTGGTAGTTATATTGTAAGCCAAAAAGATGACTTTCATCAAGAAGATAAAGGGCATGAAGATGATCTTCACATAATTATTTGTTAGTAATAATACCATGAAGATATATATAAAGAAAGGGAAGTTATATTTATAAAGGAAGAATAGACTTAGAACCATAGACTAGAGAGAATGGAATTGCCCCAGTGGAAATACATATGCTAGTCTAATAGTCCCAAAATTTAAGGTAAAGATAAATATGCCAATCCATTCAGGTTTCATGAAATATCTTTTGGACAATTTTTTTGAGTATTTTATTACTACCATTAGTTTGATCATTGCATTGTGCATGATAAGGTGTGGAAAATTTGTGATTAATCTTGAATTTGTTGCAAAGTTTTTTAACATGTTTGTTTTTGAAACTACCACCATTATCTAAATTAATGGTCCAAAGTGGAAAATGATTTGATTAAGAATTTTTTTTGAAATGGTAGGATTGGTTACATTAACAAGGGCCATGTCTTCTACCCACTTAGTAAAATATTTAGTAGCGGTGATGATAAAGACATGTCGATAGTGGGAGCAAAGAAGTTTACCAATGAGATCAAATCCTCTTGTGGAAAAATGCTAAGGAGATTCAATAGATTGAATTTTGGTTGGAGGTGATTGGATTATATCATCATGAAGCTAACAAGAATTAAACTATTTAGCATATTTGATTGTATCCTTTTCAACAGTAGGCCAAAATTAACCCATACGTAGGCATTTGCATGTTGTATCATGTTCACTATAGTGACCACCACAAATTCCCCCATGTGCTTGTTCAAGAAGAGGAAGGACCTCATCTTGAATAACATAATGGAGCAAGGTACCTTTAAAATTGAGATAATAAAGGATGTTATGTCTAAATACATACTTGAAATCTTGTTTACAAATGCATGTCTTTTCATGAGAATATAAACTAGGAGGATAAGTTTGGTGTTCTAAAAATTGAATGATATCTTGGTACCATGGGCTTTGTTGAATGGTAACAACCTAAATATTATAGATAATTGAATATGGTGGTTGAGTAGAAGATGGGGATTTTCTTATTTGTATAAGAGAATAAGGATCAAAAATAACTTGATGAGGATGAAAGAGAGATGCTAATGAGGAAAGAGAATCAACAATGGAATTTTGATCTCTAGGAATAGGCTCAATATTCAAAGAGATAAAATCCTTAGCAAGAGTGGTTATAATTTGATGATATGTGATGAGGTTTTCACTTTTACTTTGATAATCACCACTAACTTGATGATAAATAAGTTGAGAATCACATAAAGAATGAAGGTATTGAATGTCTAAATCAAGATCAATTTACATGCCTATGATAAGAGCTTCATATTTAGCCATATTATTGGTGACATCAAATGTGAAGAGAAAATATAAAGGATTGATATTTACAAGAGGACTCATGAGAATGCAACCTACCCTAGCTCCTTGAAGGCATTTAGTGCCATAAAAGTAGAGGGTCCAAGTATCTTCATGCAAGTCAACAGTAAGTTTAGGATGCTCCTTGATAACTACCTTTGGTTTAGTAATACTAGAGTGAGTAGTGGATTCATCAAGTTCATTAGCTTCAATATCGGTAGTAAATCTATGAAAGTAATATTTGAGAAAGATAGGTTGATTAATACCTTCAACGTAAATGATATTCTCATATGTAAGATCATCTTGAAGGGAATAAGTGGTTAGAATGAGAGATACAACAAGTTGACTAGTTATGACTTTCCCATTAACATATTTTTAAGTGATGATGTGGAGATCAAATTCTATAAGGAGGACCATCCATTTACCAATTCTATCTCCAGGAAGAAAGGCCTTGGAGAAGAAATGATGAAGGGGGTCAGAATGAACAATGACATAAGTAGTTTGGTAAAGTATATAGTGGTGAAAATTTTCATCTGTGAAATAGTTAGCAAGGCAATCATGCTAAATTATAGTATAACATGTTTCATAATCGATTAGGCCATAGTTAATGTAGTAGATAACATACTCTCCTCATATATCATCTTGTTAGGTAAGCATTGCCCCAACTAAAATAGGTGTGGAAGAAGTATATAGAATCAATGATTGATCACTGAAAGGTGGATGAAGTGTAGGTGGGTGAAACAAAGACTCTTTTAGGATATCAAAGGTATTTTGGCATGGATCCATTCATTCTAAAGTAGTACTTTTCTTGAGAATATAATTAACATAGTGGATGTGATAAGCAATTTTAGGGATGAATCATCTAATTACCCCAAGTTTACCTGAATAAGTATGAATGTCAGGAATAGAAAAAGGAATAGGAATGTTGATGATAGCACTTGTTTTTGTAAGATAAACATCAATGCCATGGAGAGAGACTAATAATCCTAACAATTTTCTAGATGTGACTCCAAAGACACATTTATAAGGATTAAGTCTAACTTTATATTTAAGGAGATGGTCAAAGATGATATCAAGATTAGAAAGATGATGTTTAAGATGTTTAAATTTAAAAATAATATCATCCACATAGGTTTAAAAAAATTATGAATAAGATCATGAAAGATGTGAGTCATTGCTTGTTGGTAAGTGGCTCCAACATTTTTGAGGCTGAAGGGCATTTTGACATAGAAATAGGTGCCTATTACATGGTAAAAGTAGTCTTATGTTGGTCCTAATGAGTGATATGAATATGATTATACCTCAATAATCCATCCATAAGAGATAACATTTCATATCCAACCATGAAATTAATAATGGCATTTATTGAAGGTAAAGGGAAGTCTTTGGTAAAAGAAAGATTAAGATTGTAGAAATCAGTATGAATGAGAATGACCATAGTTTCTTTATTATGAATGGGAAAAGTGTTGGAAAATCATTAAAAATAATCCACTAATTTAATAAATTTAGAATCAAGTAATTTGATTATTTCCTTATGACATAAATTAGAAACTTCAGGTGGAATTATTTTTTGTTTTTAATGCACAGGTTTGACATCTGGATAAGTAATGATGTGATGGACAATAATGGTAGGGTCGATACCAAGAATGTCCTCCTAGGACCAAGTGAAAGCCTCACAATATTTGTTAAAGAATAATCTAAAATTATCTTGTTTAATAGGTGAGAGCTCATGATAGATAGTAATTGGTCTAAGGCAAGATGGCGTACCATATTCGACACGAGTGGTTTCTTCGATAAGCATGGAATTACCATCTTCAAAGTGATATGGTGAATTGGGTAAGTCAAAAATTAGATTTGTTGTAGAATCAACTCATGAAAGAATTTTTTGAAGTAAGGATTTTTAGTTTTGAATTTTCCAAGTTTATGATGCTACCAAGGAAGTTGAGGTTTTTGGGAATAAAGTAACTCAAGGATAGATTCGTCACTAGGTAAATTAGGAATAATACCTTACTAATCAACATCTAATTCAATACATAAAATTTAATTTCCATGGAAATCATACTTATAATGTATCTAAATAATATGGACATCCTTGGCATCAAGTGTAATTTCAAGAGTAGAAGAAGTAGATGGAGCAAAAGGGGTTGATGTGTTGGTGGGTTCAATGATGAGAGAAGGATCAAATGTAATGATTGGATTGATAGGTGGTAAGAGATATATAGATATTTTTAGAGGTTTAGAATGTATAATTTTCTATACAACATAAGGATTAATGATAAGAGGAGGATTGGTAGGAAGTACATGAACCTCAGGATCTAAGGTATGATCCAAAGAAATGGTATGAACATCTAAGTTTTTGAAGCTCTCCAAAGTAATGTTTCCAAAGATTCACAAGGTCTAAAAAACTTATATCTCACTCATTATACAAATTATTTAGATTTGAATCATAGCTATAGGTAAATTTACATCTTAATAAGGTCAAATTATTTAGACTTAGGTAGATGAATAGATTCACCTTAACAAGCCCAAGCAGACTTGAAAGCACCTATATGCTTGTTAAGGTAGACTAAGTAAGGTAGAAACTATTAGGTTGAGGTGTGGAAGGTATTTAATATCATTAAGGATTAATATAAAAATCATGAATAATTATTAAGGATTTATAAATAAATACCAATATCATTAGACCACCCCATGATAAGAGCTCAATCTAGGTTTCCATGCACACAGGGCTATAGTGGTAAGATTGAAGAACCTTAAGGGGATGATGAGGTTAAGGAGTTTCATAGGGTTATAAGTAGTAATATAGGGTCATACAAATGTTTATTAAACTTAACATAGAAAATTAAACATTAAAATCCACCTCTTAAATTAAACACTCATAGTCAAATAGGCCTAAAACCACCACCTACAAGCTAGACTATGGAAATAGGGAAGATTGAGCAAAGGAGCCATTTTATGGTGTATTGAGTGTATTAAATGAAAAAAAACTAAAAAAATACATAAATAAGTTGTGAAAACTAATGAGTTTGTACAAAACATTAATTAAGGATAAGCTCATCTTACACATAGTTAAGAACAAACTGTATCCTACAGACTAGTAATGAGAAGGTAGAGTTGTGATTACAAAGGTGAGTGATAAATGGTTTGGGTATGTGACTAGATGGTTAAATGAAAAAAATAAGGTATTTTACATAATTATTTTCATGGATCAAAGGGGGTCTCAATGTTCCCAACAAGGAAGAGAGTGCCTAAATTTCCATTCAGGTAGACCTCATTTACCACCTACAATCATGGTCATGAGAAGAAGAGCTAAGTGTCCTAAACTCTACATAAAAAGTGACTATTGAGTGAGTAAAATAAGGGATTTAGACTTGTTATCTTAAATATATTATTAAAAATCTATATATTTGGTCCTTGAGACAAACAAAATAGATATTAATGGCCTATTTAGGCTTATTAGGTTTAAAAATCACATGTATAGGCCTATGCATATAAATTAAATAACCCTGCATGTTTTGGGTTGTTTGAAATTTTGAAAAAATGCATGGGGAAGTGAGGAATACATTTAAAAGGTCTCTGCGATGATAAAAACCTCAATTTAAGGTAAATTTTTTTAAGCAAGCCCTTAGGGCTACATAAGCTTGGTTACTCATAAACCCAAGGCAAGATTTTGATAGGTATGCAAGTAACATAATTAAAGAGATGCCTAATCCAAAAGGTGTTAATAGGAAATTTTAATATTGAATAAGGTTTTAAAATCCATAGTTAATATTAAATGGGATAAAATGATACTCAAGTCACTAATATAATTGGTTCAAGCACTTGGCATGAAGAGTAATGAGCATGATAGACCTACATGCAGAAAATAGTAGAGATGGTAGTCTAGACAGTTAGAGATAACTATAAAAGGGTGCAAATCAAGTAGAATGATAGTGATATGATGATTTTTAGGGAAAAAAATCACCTATAAGTGACCCAGGGTCTTGAAGGTTAGTTTAGGTCTAAAAGGCCTAAAGCCATCCTTAGGCCTTAAGACCTCATCTCCATATTGATGACATATACAAACCTCCCAAGTAAATTGAAGGCCATGAAAGGGTTTATAAGGATGTTTTAGGTCATGAGAATAATTTTATAGGTAGAGGAAAGTATAAAAGTGTCCAATTTACTCTTAATACCCTTCTTGAGTCAATTTCCCTAAGTTTCCATGTTGAGCTGCTAACTCAAGCATTCATATCTTACATGGAAGGAGGATTCAAACCCAATGCTCTTAGGGGAAGTTGGTGACCCATAGGCACTCACAATTTATGGAGTAAAGAGTTATATTAAGGAGCTCATATTTATGAACAAACCTTGACATTGAAACTTGCACAAAATGCTTAGTAAGGAGTTCGAGGTCTGCCAACTTTCACTCACATCTCACTGTACAAGTTGCATGGGACTAGGAGCTCTTTAGTAACTTTGAGGGGGTCTATGGGATATATATCCATCGATTTTTTTTTGGATTGGAGGCATGTATTTTATGAATCATCGTTAAAATACTACGCCACTAAAATCCTACATAAACCATAATAGAGACCCAATGGAGCAAAACATGAGATATTTGCATCTAGATGAATTGAAATTGTCTTAGCAACACCTAAGTACATTATCCACTATGAGAAGGTCATATGGTATTAGATTGTACGAATAGTTGTAGGAACCCCATAAACTCTATGTTTTTCATAGTTTTGTGGTATTTTCAAGGTGTAGAGTTGATGAAAAGTTGTAGATCAATAAGGAAGGTAGTATGAGATGTATTATAGCTTTTTAAATAATAAAATGCCTACAACTCTACCTGAAAAGGATTTTTCAAGTATACACCAAATGGTTAGTCTATAAGTGCTAGTGAAATCTGACCTAGTCACATAGATGGGCAAGCTTACAGGTGTCTACTTCTTGTAAAATCCTAATTCATAGTGTGATGTGATTGTAGGGACTTGAAACATGATAAATTACATACCCTTAAGGTTATATTTTTGTCCCATGGCCATCTAAATAGACCTACTTGGTCACCCAAAGAAGATGCACATTAGCATAGAGGGATGTTAAAGGAGTCATTATACGGTCATAAAATTGATGTAAAATCCTCATGAAGGAAAGAAGACACACTTCTCATGTCCATTATGAAGGATGGGATAGTTTTCAAGACTATTTAACATGTAAGAAGGAGGTAGATACTTAATACATCATGGGGGGATAATAATTGAGGCACTTTGATGTTTTAAACTATCAAGATAGAGATTATTGACAATATTTGAGTGTGGAAATGATTTTAATAGGGTTGACCAAGGATAAATCAGCCTCCACCACTCCATATCTAGGCCACACTCTTCATTGAAGACCACCAACCATGAAGGCAATGCATGAAGGGAGTCATGAGGGTGGTTGTAACTATTGTGTAAGTGTATTATGGTATTTTTGACCTATATGAGTCCAATTTTGTTTCATTTTATCCTTATCCTAGAAGTTTCTATATGTTTTCATAGCTCATATATGCCTTTGCATTGCTAAATCATGTGTTTAAACCCATTTTTAATCACCTTAGAGATATTAAGGTTTTTAGGGATGTTAAGGTTTATATTATGGATAATGGGGGTATTTTATCAATCTATTTCTTGTAAAATATATTATATGGGATGAACAAGAGTCCATATAAGTCTTGTAGGGTCTTGGTCAAATGAAATGTGAATTCCATGAGATCAATTTAGTTCCACTAGCTTTCTCTACACTTGAAACTATTTCTTAAGAGTTCTAAAGTCTTTTCTAAGATGAATTTTAAGTTTTTTACATACAATTTGTAATTTTAAAGAATGAAAATAGGTTTTATAATGTTCTTAATGTTAGATCAAGTTAGAGGATAAATCATACCTTTTAGGTTCAATGATCAAAGAAGGAGAAACTGAGCTAAAAGGGGTATTTATAATTATTTGTATGGCCATATTCCATAGTGAACACATGAAAGTGACCCTCCACCTAAATAAAACCTTTTAAACATTTAGATATGTTTCACAAGTTTAAAAATGGAAAAATACTTAGTTTTCACTTCATCAGGTCCTTTGGTAGCTTTTCAAGGGTCATGTGTGAATGCTTGTTCCATAAAAAATATGGAAATATGGATCTTGATATTTTTACCAAGCATGGGGACCAAAATGATATTAATATTAATTGCATTGGTCTTTATATAATATTCTATTCTATATTAACAAATGTTAAGAAAGTAAACTGCTTGGATAAAGCTCTAAACCCCACCACCTTAACTTTTAGGAAATATTATTACAAATATGAACTCATTGTTGTAGAAAAAATGTTGTATGATCATAAATATGGACTTAGAGGTCCTCTAATACCATAATTACAATTCATCTAGTGTATTAAAAATTAATAGACCTTCATATTTCTTCATGTTATAGGTTTGACTCATTGGGTGGAGCCTTCAATGTGACCAGTGAACATCTCTAGACTCTATATGGTTTTTTAACATAAACACACTTCCTAAAAAAATCCATAAATTGTTTATATAAGTTCTCATAATGTAAGGATTCCTAATGACTTAGTGGTCATGGAGAGAATGCACCTATAGGCTTATTTGAAGGATCATTCCATCTTTAATCCTAAGTAAGGAACAAAGATGTTTGAGAGATTATCTAAACTTGATTTGGATTTTCAAAAAAAATTCAATAGTCATTAATGAGATCACTAGTATTAATTAAAGGTTTAGAACACAAGGTATGAAATTAAGGTACCCTATGCATAGTCAATAAGTCACCTACAACCTAGAAAAATGGAAATGGATTGAAGGTGAGTGAGGTTTTAGAGTTTGAAACCTATGAGAAATATAAGTTAAAATATAAATATAAGATTTATAAGTTTAAACATGGAAAATCTAGTACCTTCCTATCAAAGACCTGTAAATAACATAGGTCTAATCACTGTATGCATAACAAGCATCACCTATAAGCCTATTAAGTCCATGGTAAGGAACCATATTTATCAACATAAAGAGTGATACATCTATTATGTATGTAATTTAAGTTTTAAAATGGGAGAATTTACTTTATCTTATTCAAATAGTGATATTTAACTCTATAGTGACATCTCATGATGTATACCTAGAAGGCATAAACAAACTCAAGAGCTCTTTTGCATTGGTAGACCTAAAGGTAGAATATTAACACTTAGAGGAGATAAATAGATTGATATAATGCTTTATGAATTTGTTTTTTTCTATTAAAAACATCTTTTTTATTTCACTAAATCATTACATAGTCAAATGAGTAAATAGGTCTAAGATACACATAGGTAAACCTAGATAATCTTGAGAGAAATGGAGTTTTGAGGCCTCTATAGGCATAATTACAATTTAAAAATTTGTAAGAAAATATGAAAATTAGTGGAATAATAAATAAATTATCACCCGAAGTCCATAAAATCTATAATCATATTCATTATTTTGTCTCATACCTTGCTTACTTCATTAGTAAGGGACAATCCTGAGACTAGGGGTCGGTTTGAGCCTAAAACACAAAATGGGCATGTTGTATTCTATGGAGGGCCCTTGAGTAAATTAATAAACATATAAAAGGTCTCAAAATACTCTTAAGATGCACAAAATCCTATTTTTCATTACAAATTACTTTTAGGGATAGCAAGGAGGTGACAGGCCTAGAACCTTAGGTTTTCTTACCAATGCACCAAATGGACACAATAGAGTGATAACTATTTACAAAGCACATAAAACCATGAGGATGATTATTTTTAATGTTTATAAAATTTTCACAGTATTATAATTATGATTTTATGGATAAAATCCAAATTATAAATCTTTTGAGCTTGAGAACAATACACCTACTACCCAAGGAGCAACTTTAGAAGTTCACATAATAACTCAAACTTTGTATGGGAATTTGAGCCATTTGAGATACATCAGGTGGTTAATAAAGAATATTTTCTAAGTTGAATTATGAAAATTTATATCTATTGATTTATTAATGATTATTAAGACTCTATATAGGATTTAAACCCTATTGAAAACTTTGGATGAATGCATTGTGAGAGATTTCTCTCCTAGTGACTCCAAATTCATTGTTTTGGCTCTAGAAATATTTAAAAGGGTATAGGAATGGATGAATGATTGAAAAATATTATAGGAGGTATTATGATAATTTTTTAAAATACTTTTATCATAAAATATTTTCATCCACTTATGAATTGTGCTTATAGGTGTACACAAGGAAGGCAGTTTGAGATGTACTATGATTAAGAGACCCAGTCATCTAAATTAGAAATAAAAAACAATTTATGATGAATTAAAGGAATTTTTTATAGGATTAAGTGTTTATTATGTCTGATAACATGATATTTATACATATTCCAAGGTTAATTTAAGTCTTCATGGCCATTCAAATGATCTATATGTCAAACTAGGTCCAACTGCCAACTAGTGCTAGATAACCAATGTTGAATGAATATTTGAGAGGCATGGAAAGTATTTAAATGTGTAAATTTATCATTAATATACATTAATAAGTGTTAATGAAACAAATAAATCCTATGTTTATCAATTACAAATTCTACAACAAGAATTGGATGATCTCTTCACTTCCCAAGATCACAGACTGCACTTCAAGAGTTGAAATAACTCTCCATTTCAAGAAGTCCTATTTCAAGAGTATATAATGATGAATATACATTGGTGAGGTTTAAATCCATCCTTTTATTTTTACATCCATGAATTTTTAAGACATGAAGAATTTTTTTGTAACAAATTAGATTGGTTTTCAAGAAGGCTTATGAACTCCTTATAGACTAACTCCTTCTAACTTGAAGGTAGTTTTCCAAAAATTTTTAGATCAAATGACACTTGTTTAAGAATTTATATTATTTCATATAAATATTAAAAAGCTAATCATATTTATACATTCTTATAATGCCTCAATATTCCATTCTTGACATGGTCTCTCTCTCTCTCTCTCTCTCTCTCTCTCTCTCTCTCTCTCTCTCTCTCTCTCTCTCTCTCTCTCTCTCTCTCTCTCTCTCTCTCTCTCTCTCTCTCTCTCTCTCTCCCCCCACAAGAAAGGTAGGCAAAGCCATGATATTTTTGTTACTAATATTCTACTTGAGATAATAAATTCAAACTATTTCAATATTTCCAAGTTCATATTTTAGTTTGTTGAATGAGTTGTTGATAGATGATAGTGAGAAAATTATTTATCCTCACATCTTGTCCTACTTGTGTGTACCTAGGTATGGATATAGTATCTTCTTACATTTCACTTAGAGTACAGTAAAGTTTAGTGTTGTATATAAGTGTTTAGAGTTATAATTAGTGTCTTATCAATCTTTTTAAGCTATCACCTTGTCTCCAATACCTATATAGTCCTCTAGGTTGAAATACTTATGTGAGAAACTCTCTCTTGAAGAATATAGACCAGATTGTAGTTCTACCACTTTTAAGTGAAAGTATAAGATAGTATTAGATCAAATATTATGTTGTTCCACATTTTTTAAAAAAAATTTCAATTAGATAGTTTTTTATCCCTTTTCATACACTAACTAGTTAGTAAGTGAGCAATCAAGATAAATTTAGGGAGTTAACCCTTCAATATAGAGGTTTACCCCTACTATATATAACTCAAATTTATAGTGGTAATACCATGTTACACTCAATTTGAATTAGGCTTGAAATACCTTTCAAAGTGTGAAAAAATGAGTGATAATAATTCTAACACACCTGATCGGACACTTATCTTAAATAATTATTATCAAGGTGAATGTTGGGTATGACAAGACAATGGTTGGATAAGTGTTTAATATTGAGAATTTGGCAACTCCACTGAGGGTATAACATCTTGTTGTAGACCAATTTATTATTTCTTTTAATTTATGCTTCATGGTACTACTATATCAACTGCTAGTAGAGGTACTCAATCTACAAATCCACTCCCTCATCTTGAGCTACCTCTTGAAGTTTAGTACTTAATAATTTCTTGGAACTTGATAATATTGAATAAGATATTTAAGAGAAATATGACTTTTAATGTCAAGAGAATGAAGAAGATATTGAAGGCAACATGGTTATGAAACATGCTTTCCTAGCTTTTTAATACTAAAAATCCTATAATTTTTTTCTTGTGATGATATACTTCCCAATGACACTAAGATTGTTCCTAATTTCAATGGGGAATGTCCTATTACCCCAATTAAACAAATTAGAGATATATCTAAATTCTACAATTTCTAGAATATCACATAAATTAACATAGAAAGTATATTACATACCATGTCTCTTAGGCAAAAATACCTTGATTGGTATAAAACTTTTCCAAGAGGATGAATTACTACAAGGGATGAATTTGGAGAGTTTTTGAATCAAATATTTGAGGATAAGAGTGATCATACATCACATATCCATCAACTAAATTTCATTCAAAAGGGCCTAAAGAATCCATGCATGATTTCAATGAAAGATTCCAAAAGACATGGAATATGATTCCACTTCCCATAAAAACCCCATACCAATTTTTTTTTCCAACCTACCTCATATCTATTGGGACTAATATAAACTATCATGTTTTAGTCCATGAGAGGATATGTTTCGTCTGATGCCTATGTTATTCTATTAGAGTTGAGAATGGTTTGATCCAAGTAGGTAAAATCCATCTAGAGGTTTCAATACCTATATTTCCTAACATTATTTCTACTCATCCATGAATTTATCAAATTAAAAAATATAAATAATAACCCTAAAGTTGTTCTAAAGAAACTAGATGATGCAATTGATTGGTAATCAAAGTATAAGGCCTTACAAGCTCAGATTAGGCAATCAAGGTCAACAATTTAGAGCTTACCAAAACTCCTAATATTACCCTCCACAAAAAAAATAGATTTAAAAATTAGTATAATGGTAAAGGGATGGGATAATTTAAACTTAATTTCAATAGGCCACCTAATGCTTATAATCTATATACTTCTCCCACCATAAGAGCGATGGTTTCGATCCATAACAACCTAGTTGAAGGAGAAGAATGGCCATATTCTTGAGGTCAGCCTCAAGGTAAATTCAATAATTATAATGATTGATAATTTCAAGCCTTATTAGATTAATTAGGTAATACTCCTCACTTAACATCATAAGATTATGGATCTATGCAAGAAGAACCAAGTGGAGAGTGTAGTCATCAAGGAACAAGCCTTATGAACTACCAAATAGATGATAGTTTTATTCTAAATCAAAGTACCTCAATTTTAGACAAAACAAGGTCAAATATAAGAGATTTAAGAGATTATCAAGACATGGATATAACTTCAAACAAACCCCATTCAAGGTAACAAGGTATGAATGAAAATGTGGAAACCTCTATAAGTCTTTCTACCTCCTCAAAATCAGAACTTGGGAAGGGTGGTCCAACCTTCATTGCCTCAAGATAAATGTACTTAATTTCCTCCTAGGATGCAATAAAAGGATAATTCTTGTTATTTGAATATTTATTGAATCATTAAATAATAAATATATAATAGTATCTCTTTGAGAAGTACTCCACATGCCCAATCAAAAAGAGTTGCTCCAAGAGTAGCTATCCCAACATTATATCAATCCCCAACCATCAAATCATTGTGTTGTATCCCTTAAAAATGAACCTTATAATATTATTTAACATTAAAAAAATTCTAAAAATTCCCCCACCATTATATCTCACCCTCATTATTGGGTGATAATTTGGTCCATAATTTCATTGTGGATAGTGGAGCAAATACTTCGATCATGCCTATACTAGTTGCACAAAAGTTGGGATTAAAGTATGAAAATTATAGAAAGGGAGTGTTTCAACTTTATGTAACACCATCAAAGTAAATAGGGCTTGGAAAAGGTTTTAAAGTGTTCTTACATGGCTACCCAAGTTTTCTAATTCTAAAAGACATAGTGGTGGTGGATATGCTTGCACATTTTGCATTTGCATATGAAGAGACTTTATCTCCAAGATGGGAGGCTATGTTGCTACTAATTTGTATTTATTAGATTTTATAATGAGGTATTGAGCTAATTTGATAATTAAAACACAACCATTATAAAACTTTCACATTGAACCATATGTGGAAACTAGTTATAATCTAAATTGCACTATTAATGAGTAAGAAGAGCATGCCCATGTATGATAGATCACCTTCCCCTCTTGAAGGTATCTTTCATAGCTTATTAGATGAATATGGTAATTATAACTATGATTATTATCCCTATGATTTCATGGAATATACTAATTTTGTGGTGTACATCCCACATGATGAAGGAACACCTATACCATCACTTACTAAGGAGGAGAAATAGAGTGATGGAATATAGAAGATGTTCTTTGATGGTTCAAGGATAAAAATTGGTGCAAGAGATAGTGTTATGATGGTTTATCCATCTAAACACCATTACTAATTTTCATATATATTCCATTTTAGTTGTACCTATAATGTGGCCAAGTATAAAGGCCTTGTTCATGGTCTTCAATGGGCAAAGAGGAAGGGAATAAAGAATTTTAAAGTATATAGAGATAGTGAACTAATTTTGCATTAAATAAAGTATATGAGTGTCACAAAGAACCATTTATTTAATTATTATAATAATAAGGTGTGGTATTGAATTGAATAATTTAGTGCATTCAACATACAACTAATCCCAAGATAATAAAATTGGCATGCTAACATGGTAGCTACTATAAGAGGATAATTTGAAACAAGTACTAACATCAAGAAGGAAGGAAAATAGTCACATATAATGGTCATTATGAGGAATTAAATTATTGATAATGAGTAATTTTTTAATGTTTTTTATAATGACAAGCATATTTTATAATTATTTCAAGATGAAGCTGAGTTCTCTTTAAGAAATAACAAGAAACTCCATGACCAGTATGAGAATCAGATTGTGGAATTGAGAACAAACAAGATATCTAAAGGATTGATCACTCTAGAGATAATATTAAATGAGGATGAAAAAAATAATAAAGATAAGGTGGTAATGTTCACAAATGAAGATAACTATGAAAGATTCTTAATCTTCAAAAACAAACTCCTCAAACTAGGCAAGGTATGCTCTCCATCTAAAAAAAAGCATTCATTGAGTTGTGTAGAGATTTACATGATTTATTTACTTGGGAATATAAATATATAAAGGGGTTTTACCCTAGATTATCCCACCATACTATTGATTTATATCTTGATTCCAACTATTTAGGCAAAAAAAAGGCCTATTAACCCCAAATTTGAGCAACTCATGAGAATGGAACTCACCAAATTTATTGAGTCTAAGATAATTTTCCCTATCATGCAGTCAACTTGGGTAACTAATAATATTCATGATAGAAATAAGAGCAGGGAAATAATACTTTATATGGACTTTAAGAACCTAAATAGGGTGTCCGTCAAATATCATTACTCATTACCCCATATGAAATAAATTTTGTAAGTTATTTCAGGCTCCCAACTCTTCTCACTCCTAGATGGATATTCTAGTTATAATCAGATTTTGGTGAATTAAGATGATAAGTTCAAGAAAAAATTCACTAAAAAATAGGGGACCTTTGATTATAGGAAAATGCCATTTGTTTTTTCAAATTTTGGTGGCACTTGTCAAAGGGCAATGGACATGGATTTCAAAGGCATATTCAATGAGATGCTTTTAGTGTACCTTGATGATATAAATATATTTTCAAAGGATTCAAATGACCATATGAAGCATCTTAGGTAGGTGTTTGAGAGGTGTAGATAGTATTGGGTGTCTCTTAACCCAAGTAAGTGAATATTTATTATTCATGAAGGTAGGCTTTTAGGACACATTATTTATAAGGATGGTCTAGCCATTGACCCTAAAAGGATAGAGGCTATTCTAAGCCTATCATTGCCCTTACACAAGAAAGGACTCCAAATATTACTGGGTAAGAAAATTTTTTGTAGAAGATTCATACCTGGTTTTGCATCTTTAGTGAATCCTAACACATCCATGCACAAGAAGAATAAGGTTTTCACTTTGACTAAGGAAGGTAAAAATAGTTTTGAAGCCATTAAACAAGCAATTACCTAAGCTCCCACTCTTATAAATCCTGATTTTACTAAGGAATTTATGTTATATACATTTTATAACCTTTATAATATCCTATATATGCTTATATAAAAGAGTTATGAGGGTGTTGAACTACCTATTACATTTTAAAATCAAACTTTGGAGGATTATGAAGCCAAATATACATTTGTGTAGATTAAAATCCTTTTTGTTGTAAGAGGAGTGAATAATTTTAGACACATGGATTCAAATAAAATAATTCACCTCATAGTCTCTCATCCTACCAAGGAGTTCCTCTTGAGTCAAGACCTCAATAAAAATAGGGTAGGGTGGATTATAAAGGTCATGGACTATGACGTTGACATTAAGGTGACTAAGTTAGTAAGAGGTAAGGGTATTTTTGAGAACTTGGCTTCAAATCTCAATGAACCAAAATATGAAGTGTTGGTTTATCACGACTGACTTTAACTATATGATCTTACACATCTACAAAGTTAGACATAAGAGATAATCATAATTTAAGCAGGTCCAAAACAAGGTATTTTAGATTGTAAACTATCCCTTATTGTCTTGTAGATGGTGTGATTTTCAAGAAAGATAAAAATGGTGTATTTTTAAGATGAATTGATAGTGATTAATTTGGTCTATTGCTTAAAATTTTTCATAATGGAGTATCAAGAGGTCATTTATCTCTAAGGACCACAACTACAAATATCATTAGGGCATGATACTATTTGCCTAGCCTCTTTAAAGGCTGATATGCTTGGTTAAAAATCTATGTTCAATGTGCTTTATTTGTAATCAAACAAAGACTTATAGTTCTACCATTGAGACCCATTGAAGTGTATCAAACCTTCATGTAATGTGGTCTTGACTTCATTGGCATGATTAATCCTCCATCAAGTAATGTCCATAAGTGGATCCTTATACCAAGTAATTATTTTATAAGATGGGTTGAGGAAGTTACATTGAAGGAGGCCAATGGGAGTTCTATGAAGGCATTGATACAAGGTTTGGAACTCTTTCTACCATCATTTTAGATATTTCACTTACTTTTATGGGTGATAAGACAAATAAATAAGAAAATAGTAATGCTATATATCTGATTTCATCATCCAACTATTACCCTAAAGGTAATAGTTTGGATAAGTCTAGTAATAATAACCCAATAAATATCATCAAGAGGACTTCAGAGAGTAACCTAAGATCTTGGAACACTAAGTTGAAGACAAAATTATGAGATGATAGGATCACACCTAAAATTTCAACATGTAACTCTTTCTATGTTCTTATTTATGGTAGGGAAGCTAGACTATCCATATCCCAAAATATACCTACCTCACAATTGTCACATCAATTATAATTGATTGAAAACACTAAAATAGAGATGATGTTGATAGAATTTATGGAGATAAAAGACTAGAGAGAATGATAAAAAATCCATGGATCATCATCAGATGTTAATGAAGGATCCTTTGATAAGAAAACAACTCCAAGGGTATTCCAAGAGGGTGATATAATATTGAAGTGGGATGAAGATAGAGAAAATCTTGGGAGACACACCAAGTTTGAAACCTTGTGGAGTGGGCCATACATAATCATCAAGTGCAAGAAAAAAAATTCCTTCTAATTGGAAAGAATAGATGGGGATGATCTATATATCTTGATAAATGGGATCCACTTAATGCCCTACTACTAATGATATGAAGGTAGTCATGTACATAGGTAGGTGTATGGTGTGTGTTGAATAAGTTCTTATGAACATTTTATTATTTATTTATTGTTTGGTTTGTTTCTTTAATTCTTTTTTGTGTGGTGTTCCATTAATTTTCTAAGCATAGTGTGGTTGATGTCCTTATATGGTGTGGTGTGTTTGGGTTATCTTTAGCTTGATGTAGTTTATTTCAAAGATTCTCTACCAGGACTCCATTTCCCAATGACTGAGGAAAATATATTAGTTGTTGAGGTAAGTTCATGTTGTTGGTGTTATGGCATAAATTTTTTCATTGATGTTAAGGTCAAGATGGATATCATTAATTTCAAGGTCAAAGTTGATGTCATGCATGGTGAATTGCTATGTGATAAGGAAGTATTAGGAAGATATAATTTGAAGGCAAACTATTATCTCTCTATTGAGAGATAATTTGAAGGTAACCTAGTAATTCTTTAGATTTTTAATGAAATTTCAAGGTCAAGATCAAGATACAAGGTAAGCATACTTTTGAGCACTAGTCTTAAGGAGCATTTTCATATCATGAACTTGTGTATGAATATGGTGGTATGGTAATATGGATACACATAGGTATGAATGGATTTTTAAGGATGCCCAAGCATGAATATGAAGTTTTGAGACACTCAAGAAAGTTTCAAATTAAATATTTAGGGTAAGGTCTTAAGCCTAAGCATGCAACCAAAGTAGTCCTAAAACTTGCCTAACCTAATGAGGAGTCTTGAGGAGTTATCAAGGTCTATGAATAATGTGAATTAGTGGTATATAATGTGATAATATGTTTTAATTTTTTTAAACATGTGCATAAGGTAGATAATATTTTATAAAATATCTCAAATCCAATTTATGGCTTATTCATTTACATGAAGAGACCTAGTGAGAAGGTATAGGCTTGGTAGCATGATGAGGAGAATAGTCTGAGGATTGTGAGAAGAAAAGTGGAAATATGTGATAATGGTATGAGGTTTTATGACATTAGTATAAATTTTTGAGATGGGTGTAAGTGGTTTCAAGGTATGTTCAAGGTGTAAGTGTGACTGGTAGTTCAAGGCCTATTATACAAACAGACCTCGTATGGCCTAATGAGGGGTCAAGTTTAGTTTATAAGGTGATATATATTATGAGATAATTGTAATAGGTGTGAGAGGTTTTTAAAAGTGTGTTGGTGAATTTTGAGGTCTTGAGTTGAATAAGAAAGCATGAAAAGTGGTTTTGAGGTTTTTTATGTGCATAAAATGAGGTATTATGGACCTAAGAAGGATTTTCTTATGATTTTTGGCACATGAAACATTTTCATTAGATCATAAGTAGTTCATGTTAGTTGGGTAAGGTTTTAGGTGTATTCTCTATGCATTATTTTTTGGAATTTGGGGTAATCCTTGATGAATGATTGCTAAGAATGGAACTAGTTTTTAGTGCCTTAAAACCTTAACAGTAACTTGATATGAAAGATATTGATATAAATGGCTCAAAATGTAAAGGAATCTCCTAGGTACCTCTAGGTGGTATTGGTATGTTAGATGAGTGAGTGAAAGCTAAAGGAAATCCCTTATTTCTCAAATTTTTGATTTAGCAGGTAGGGTTGACTAGGTCAAAGAATGAAAGAGGATGGAGGTTGAATCTTGGGACTTATATCTTATTACCATGGTGGTTTATAATAAAGTTATAGACTTTAAATATGCTAAACCAATCATGCAAGTTAACCTATCACTAAAAAAGCCTAGTGAGAAAGATAATGAGAAAAATAAGTAGAAGTGAGAATTAGATTAGGGATGTGTTTCCATGGATTAGGTATAGATCTAATTAAATAGGTTTTATATTAAATATATGTAACAAATATCCTTATTGGATATAATATTTTGAGATGTGTGTGTATGGGAGAAATTTACTATGAAATTGACTTGTCTAACACAATGAGGTTTGTGTATAGTGAAGCGATGAGATTGGTTTGTAAAACCAATATTATTATTGGAAATTATAATATATTTGTTTAAAGATGTTATGAGGATGATAAATGATCATATAAAACCAATATAAGTTCATGAAATTGATTATATAGGTGTTTTAAGACTTTGTTTTCATGATTATGTTTTGAAGACTGATAGTTTTCAGTAGTCATCTAACAGAGATGATGAATAGTATAATTCATATTGAGTTGTTATATATGTATCATAGGTTAATTTTAATGTATTTTTATTCATTATAAATTATTATGAAGGTGTGAAAAGTCAAAGGTTCCTGATTGGTTTTTTAGGCCTATTTGCAGTTTTGAGTGAGCATATGGAAGTTATCAGTTTGAGGTTATTTTCCCTATATGAAGAAGTATAATGAACATGGTGATGATTATGAGATCATGATATATATTAATAATTTATTTTTTTATATGGTTATGTGTAAAATTTGGGTGTATACTTTAGATATTCAAAATAGACTTTCTAGCAATGAGAAGGCCTAATTGTGGATAAGCCTACTAGTGTGGTTCAAAGAGTGAAATGAATTAAATGGTGTTAGGGACATAAGGTGAGATTATAATTGTTATAATTAAAGTGTGTGTGAATTTTTTAATCCATTTATTAAGACTCAATATGTTCCAAGGTGGTCAAGGTGAAATGTGTTCTTTGAAAAGGCCTAATTGCATTAGGTCTCCTTTAGGCCTAATGGTGGTTTTAGTCCTTATGAGTAATGGAAAAGCTATGTATTGGTTGTTTATATTGTGAAACATGTTTTTTTATTTATTACAAAGGTGATACAAGTATGGAGAGTTTTTTTTCCAACCAAGGTATTTGAAATCAAGAGTCAACTATAAAAAGAAAGTCTAATAGATCTCATTTATCTAGTTAGAATATTGAGGAGGTGAACAAATGAAATATAAGTTTTGAAAATAGGTAGATGGATTTAATAACATTAAATAGGTGTTTTTAATATTTAATTAAGTTATAATAGTGATTATATATATTATGAGCAAGGTTATGTGACCTAAATCTACCAAGAAGAGGGCTAGTTGAGCGAAGAGGCCTAATAGGCTGTTTGAGAGAGATAAAAGAGTGTAAAAAGAAAAATAAGGTGATAATAAATATTTTAGTGAGAAATATTTGTCCAAAGGTGATCATAGGCACTATTTTGTTGAGTTAGTGTTGAGTCACCTAGGGGTTGGTGCATCCTTGCAATTTGGTGCTTTTTAACGGAATAGTTGAGTTGGTGCTTGACTATTGAGGGGTTGGTGATCCTTGTGGGGTTGGTGCCTTAGTAAATATTGATTAATTTATTATATTAATATAGTAAAATATATGTTTTATTGGGTTTTATCCCCCATAAGGTTTTCCCACATATCTATTTTGTTCATATGTTATATGCTTATGTGGATGCTTATTTATGCATTGGTTGATGTATGTGTTTGAATGAATGATTCATGAATGATATGTGAAATTGAATGATTTTTCCAAGGTTAATGATTCAAACCCCTCATATTATTTTTAATCCAAAAATTTGTCTCATATCCTAGTAGGTAGGCTGAACTAAAGAGTCACCAAGAATGTTATCAAAATGTGATAACATTTTGACCTTTATGAGTCCAAGTTTGTTTCATGTTCTTCATCTCCTATAAGTGTCCATCTGTTTACATATATCATAAATGTATTTTAATTGATAATGATTTTAAAACCATTTATAGTCACCTCAGATATATTAAGGTTTTTTTATTATCATAAATTAAGGTTTTTGGGGATGTTAAGGTTTCTATTGTGGCCAATGGGGGTCTTTTCAAAGTTTATTTATTGTACAATCTATTAGAGTGGGTGAAATAGAGGCCATATAAGTATTTTATGGTCTTGTTAAAATTAAATGTCAATTTCATGAGGTCAATCTACTTTCACTAACTTTATTTACTCTTGAAACTACTTCTTTAGGGTTCTAAAGTCTTTTCCAAGATGAATTTCAAGTGTGGTACATATAAGTGTTACTTGTAAAGCATGAAAAGAGATTTGATAATATTCATAATGTCAGCTCAAGTTAGAGGATAGTCATACATTGAAATTTCAAGGCTCAAAGAAGGAGAGATTGACCTAAAAGGGGTATTTCTAATCATTTGTATAATCCTCTTCAAGAGTGAACATATGAAAAGTGACCCTAAAAATACATCAAGCATTTTCAACATTTAGAGATGTTTCATAGGGTTAAAAATCACAAAATACTTAGTTTCCACTTGAGGTCCTTTGGAAGCTTTACAAGGGTCATGTGTGAATGTTTGTTCTATACAAAATATGGAGAGATAGCTCTTGAAAGTTTTACTAGGCATGGGGACCCCAATGGGCTTGATATTTATGGCATTGGTCTTCAGATCAAGATATCATTATCTATGAAAAAATGTTAATAAATTTAAATTATAGGATAAATATATAAACCCTACCACCTTAAATTCTAGGTAATATTATTGAAAATATTAACTCATTTTTGTAGAACAAATGTTGTATGATCTTGAAAGGGATTGAGAGGTCTGCTAGTGCCATCATGCCAACTCATATAGTGCATGAAAATGTAATAGACCTCCACATTTATTCATTTTACTACTTTGACTCATTAGGTAGAGCCTTCAATGTGACTAGTGAATATATCTAGACTCCTTATGGTCTTAGACCTTGCAAGTTCAATGCTTAAAGAAGGAGAAACTGAGCTAAATGGGGTATTTATAATCATTTCTACAGTCATCGTCAAGAGTGAACATATGAAAAGTGAACCTAAAACTCCATCAAGAATTTTAAATGTTTAGAGATGTTTCATAGGTTCAAAAATGGCAAAATAGGTAGTTTCCACTTCATTGGGTTATTTGACAACTTTACAAGGGTAATATGTGAATGTTTGTTCTATAAAAAATATGGAGAGATAGCTCCTAATAAATTTAACATGCATGGGTAACCCAATAGGATTGATATTAATGTCATTGGTATTCAGATCAAGATCTAATTCTCTATGAACAAATGTTAATAAAGTTAACTACTTGGATAAATCTCTAAACCCCACCACCTTAACTTCTGGGAAATATTATTGAAAATACTAACTTGTTTTTGTAGAAAAAATATTGTATGATCTTGAAAATTTATTGAGAGGTCCTCTAATGGTATAATGAAAATTCATATAGTGTATACAAATGCAATAGACCTCCATGTTTCTTCATATTACATGTTTGCCTCATTAGGTAGAGCCTTCAATGTGACTAGTGAGCATCTCCAGACTCTTTGTGGTATTGTAACATGAAAACACTTCCTACATAATGATTAAAATGTTTTTATAAGGTCTCGTAATGTTAAGGTTCCTAATGAATCTTTAGTCATGGGGAGAATGCACTTATAACCTTATTTGAAGGATCATTCCATATTTAAGCCTACGTTAGGAGTAGAGACTTTTGAGAGATGCTTTGAACATGATTTGGATTGTCAAAAGAGATTAAATAGTCACTGATGATATGAATATTATGAAGGAAAGGTTTAGACCACAAGTTATATATTCAAGGTACCTTATGCATAGTCAATAATTCACCTATAGCCTAGCCGAATGGATAAGGATTGAAGGTGAGTTAGGTTTTAGATTTTGATACATATGAGAAAGTTGAATGAAACTATAAATATAAGAGTTATAATTTTAAACAAGGACAATCTAAAACCTACCTATCAAGGACCTATAAACAACCTAGGTCTAATCATTATATGCATAGAGAACATCACCTATAGGCCTACTTCGTCCATGGTAATGAACTATCTTCAATAACATAATGTGTGAGAGGTATGTTAGTTATTTAATGAAATTTGTAAAAAGGTATAAGTTACCTTAACTTCTCCAAATAGTGAACTTCAACTCCTTAGTGGCATCTCATGATGTAGGCCTAGAAGTCCTAAACAAGCTCAAAAGCACTTTTGCATTGGTAGACCTAAAAGCAACATCTTAACACTTAGAAAAGATACATAGAATAATAAACTAAAGGATGAATTGGTATTTTTCCTATTCAAAATACCTTATTGAGATCACTAAAGAATTTCAGAATCAAATGAGTAAATAGGTCTAAGATACACCTAAGTAAACTCAACCAGTCATGAGAGAAATGGAATTTTGAGGCCTCTATAGGTATAATTACACTTTTAAAATTGGTAAAAACTATGGTAATGAGTGTAATAAGACATCCATGATAATCCCTAGGCCATATAGGTAGAAGGCATATTCACTATGTTGTCTCAGACCTTGCTCACTACATTGGAAAGGGATAGTCTTGAGACTGGGGGTATGTTTGAGCCTAAAACATAAAATAGTCATGTAAAATTAAATGGATGGACCTTGAGGAAATTAATCAATATATAAAATGTCTCAACCTATTCTTAGGATTCATAAAATCATAGTTTTCAATCCAAATTCCCTTGAAGGCTAGTAAGGAGGTGACAGGCCTAGAACCTCAAGTTTTCTAACCAATGAGCAAAATGCAAAAAATGGAGTTATAACAACTTATAAGGCATATATAACCATTAGGAGGAATTTTTTTAAGGTTTATGAAATTTTACCAATAGTAGAATTTATTTTTGAGGGTTAAAACCTAGATTATACCTCTCTCAAGATCAAGAAAATTAGGGATGTTACTTGAGGAACATCTTCATGCATTCACATTATAGCTCACACTTTGCATATGAGCTGATCCATTTGGGATAGGTGATGATGTAAATAAAGGAGTTTTTATAAGTGGGATGTGACCAGTTGATGGCTCATGCTTTAAGAATGATTGTTAAAAGACAAGATAAGTCTTAAACCCTAGTAAAACCTTTAGATGAATGTGATGTGAGATATTTGTATTGTAATGAATCCAAATGGATTTTTTATCTATAGAAAAATTTCAACCATTTCAACAACTCTATGGTTATCCTCAACATGAAATTTTATGCTTATGCCACATGTATAGACACCATACATGCCCTCTCTTTTATGATTTTGAATGGTAAAGACATGGATGAATGATTGAAAACCATTTTAGGAGGTACTATGAGGTGTTATATAAATTGTTAGAGCATAAAATATTTTTAATCACTCATGAAATTATTCTTATAGGTCTACATAAAGAAGGCATTTTGAAATGTACTAGGATTGAGAGACCTAGCCATCTAGATTGGAAAGAACAACATATTTGTGATACCTTAAAGGAAATTTTAATAGGATGAAGTGTTCATTGGGTCTGATAAAACTATCTTCATCCTTTTTCTATGGTTATTTTTATTTTTCATGGCCATTTAAATGAGCCATATGTGTAACTAGGTCTAACTACCAACTAGTACTAGACATCCAATGTTAAAGTAAATCTTTGAAAGGCATGAAAAGAATTTTAATGTGTCAATTGGATAATTTAGATCCATAAAGAGGCAGTGATGAAACACGTTAGTCTTATAGTGATCAATTACAAGTTAAAAAATAATAATTAGATGATCTCTTTGTTGGTCGAGTTCACTAACTGCACCTAAGGAGTTGAGATAATTCTCCCTTTCAAGAAGGCCTATTTCAAGAGGTAATAATAATGCATTTACCTTGGTAAGGTGTCAATCCATAATTTTTCATGGATATCCATGCATTTTAAAGATATATGAATAAGATTTATGCAATAAATTAGATCATTTTTCAAAAAGGCTTATGAATTCATCAAAGACTGACTCCTGACTTGAAGGTGGTTTACCAAAGACTTGTAGATCAAATGACACTTTCTCAAGACTTCAGATGATTAATTATAAATATTTTGAATCTAATAATATGTATCCATTATTTTAACACCTCAATATTCCATTATTTTCATGGGATTTCTCTCTCTCTCTCTCTCTCTCTCTCTCTCTCTCTCTCTCTCTCTCTCTCTCTCTCTCTCTCTCTCTCTCTCTCTCTCTCTCTCTCTCTCTCTCTCATTGGTGCTATAAGTATTCCTAGTTTAGACATTATAATCTATCCATAAGAAATTTAGATGTAGTCCTATTTTTGTTACTCATATTTTCCTTGAAATAATAAATTAAAACTATGTCAAGATTTAAAATTTTATATTTTAGTGCGTTTAATGAGTTTTTGATTGATGTTAGTGAGAAAATTGTTTGTCCTTGCATCTTATACTACTAATGTGCACATAGGTATGGATATATTATCTTCTTACAGGTCACTTAGAGAATATTGAAGTGTGGTGTTTTAGATAAGTTTTTAGAGTTTTTAATAGTGTCTTATTATCCCTTTGAGTCTCTCACCTTGTCTTTTATACTTATATAGTCTCTAGGTTGAAATACTTATGTGAGAAACTCTCTCTTAAAGAATAGACCATATTGTAGTTGTAACCCTTTTAAGTGTAAGCATAGGATAGTATTAGATCAAATATTCTAGTTTATAACCTATTTATTTTATTTTTCTTGTAATTAAATTTTTTTTAATCCTTTTTCATATACCAATTAGTTAATAATTGAGTAATCAATATAAATCTAGGGAGCTAGCCGTTCAATCTATAGGTTTACCCCTACTAGAGACAACTCACAGGTCTAGGGGTGATCCCATGTTCCACTCAATTTGGATTAGGATTTAAATACCTATCTAAGAGTGAAAAATTGAGAGACAATAGGTCATTCATAAACTCTACATTTCACCTCAATTCCATATTTCCTTCTCTCACCTCATTATTCTATATATTGAGGCCTTAAGGCCATTGTATCTATCCCTTAGCTAGGTATGAGGACACTCTACCTAATTTTTTACTTTATCACCTATTAAGATAATATAATTACTATTAGATATTATTCATGTTAGTCTCTAGTGTGTTATATGCTTGTCTAATATGCATAAGTGGTAGATTTCCTCCCTTTATAGGTCCTTTCCTCACCTAGATGCTAGTATATGTTTTATGTAGGTCATATGATGTGTCAAAGGTTAGTGGCTATAATTGAAGTGTAATTTAATTGGAAGTGTATCAAAACATACCTTTCATCCATCACCTCCAAGTTTTAGTCATTTACCATAACCTTCACGTAAAGTAATGATGCATAAAAGTCTTCAAGGAGAGTGTTCAGTTCATGTATAGTTTATTAGTGTTATTTAAAATTCAAATAGAGTGGATAAAATATATTGTTACATAACCTCCCTTTAGTTTAGGTTTCTTTTCATACACTTTTCTATCCTTTTTTATCCTAACAAGCCTACAGGTTCAGAATTTGAGATTAATTGATGCACCAAGGGAGATATCCCATAAACTAGAGGTTTAGCCCAGCCATAGGTCACCCAAAAATTTGGGCCAATCCCATGTTACCATAGACATGGAGATATGCCTAAACAAACTCCTCCTAAGGGTGCAGTTTGGAGTGTTAATAGTTCTACCATGCCTAGTGGGATAAGATTCAATAAATTAGAGCACTCACTTATATCAATTGATCATATCAAGCATCTTCAAGAACTCGAGTGGTAGATTTGGAGTAAAATTTAATGCTATGAGGTTTCATAAGGTCTTTAATTAGGGATAAGAACAAATTTTGTTTATTTTTCACTTAATTCTTCATTTTGACTTATAATGTCTAATGGCTGGATATGGATATAGTGTCTATATTGATCGTTATCAACCATACAATGAACTTTATCAGCCCTAAAATGAGCCTCATAATTAATATTGTTTGAATTAAAAATATTGAGAGAGGGGGGTGAATTAGTTACCTTAAAACAATCATTCACTTTCACTTATGATCCATGAAACATTCATTCCCATACATATATTAACCACTACATAGACAAGAATTTATAAAAGCATACAACATAAGAACACAATAAATATTTGGGAAAATATCATGGGGGATAAAACCCACTAAAACACATATTTTTATATATTCTTATAATTAATTAATCAATATTTAATGAGGCACCAACCCCACAAGGAACACCAACCCATAACTAGTTAAGCACAAACTTGAAAAGAGGCACCAATCCCCTAAGTAACTCAACACCAACTTAGCTACTTAGAACCTATGATTAAATATAAACACATATTTATCACTCAATTGATTATTATCCCCTTATTTTTCTTTACAAACTATTTTATCTCCTGTAAACAACTTATTAGGCCTCTTCGCTCAATGAGCCCGAGTTTTGGTAGAATTAGGTTATATAACCTTGATAATCATCTACAAAAACATAATTATAACTTAATTATATTATAATCACACATATATAATTTTATTAAATCCCTTTACCTGATTTAAAAACTTCTATTTCATTCACTTATTCCCTTAATGTTCTAACTAGTCAAATTAGGACTATTAGAGCTTCTTTTTATACATGACTCATGCTTTCACCCACCTTGGTTAGTGAAAAAAATTAATATAATTTTATCACACTTATAATTTATTATAAAAACACATTTCACAAGTTAATTTATCATTACATAGGTCGGTCACCAGCCATAAGGACCAAAACCACCATTAGGCCTAATAGAAACCTAATGCAATTAGGCTTTCTTAAAGCACACATTTCATTTTGACCACCTTGGAACATCTTGAGCCAAAAAAAATGGATTAAATGATGTAAAAAACTTAATTTAGACCCATAATAATCTAAAATTGGGTTCCCAACACCATTTATCTCATTTTACTCCTTGAACCACGGTATTAGGTCTACTTGTAATTAGGCCTTCTTACTACCAGAAAGTCTACCTTGAATATCCAAATTATATAATAAAATTTTACACATAAAAAAATTTAAAAAAAATTTATATAATATAAATTACCTTATGGTTATCACCAAGTCCATTATATTTCACCACACAAGGTAAAAGACCTCAAACTGATCATTTCCATATGCTCACTTAGAACTGCACATAGGCTTCAAAACCCAGTCAAGAACCTTTGAATTTTCACACCTTCATAATATTTTATCATTCATAAAAATACATTAAAATTAGCATATGGGACATATATAACAACTTAATTTGAATTTTATTCTTCAAATTTGTGCATAATGACTTAAGAACACCATTCTCACTCACATAGAAAACTGCATATAGCTCCAAAACACAGTCATGGAAACAAAGAGTTAAAAAACTTGTGTAATTTTTTTTATGAAATTAAAATGGGTTTATATTATCCTTAATAATCATTATAAAATATTTAACATTATATATATATATATATATATATATATATATATATTACAAGTTTCAATATCAATATTGGTCTTACAGACCAATCTCATGTCTTCACCCTACATGGACCTCATTATATTAGACATGTCATTTTGAGAGAAACTTTGTGCTTGCATAAAATTATCTAAAAATATAATTTTCAAGGGGCATATGTGATATATGTATCTAAAAATAATACAATGCATTTTTATCCATCCCCTTTTCCTCATTAGGCCTTTTTAGAGATATTAAAACATACATGAATAGTTTAGAATATTTTAATTCCATAAAAAACTTAAATTATCATAAAATAAAAGTCTCACACATCATCTTCCAATCATTTTCATGCTTTGACTTGGTCAACCCTATCTTCTACATCAAAAATCCAATAAATAAGGCATTTCCTATCACTTACACTCACTCTTTTGATAGATAAATTCCACTTGGAGAAACTTGGGAGAGTTATATACATGTTATAATATTCAAAATATTTCATTCATTCCATTATAATCCATTTACAATAATATATTCCCTATCGAGTCACTATGAGGGTTTTAGGAGGGTTTAGACTGCCTTCCATTCTTAACAATTGTTCATAAAAGATTTCCCCTCAAATCCAAAACCAATGATATGAAATTTTATATAATAAAATAAAAAAACTTCCATTAATTTCTTAGGATATCATTAAAATTTTTCACAAGCCAATGAGCATAAGAAAATTCTTTTTCAGTCTGCTATACCTCATTCTATGCACACATAAAACCTCAAGACCACATTTCATGCTTTATCCTTCAAAATTTGACCTCAAATTTCATTAAATTTTTTTATAAAACCTATCACACCTATAAAAATTATCTTAATATATTTTTTACCTTAGAAAATGAACTTGACCCCTCATTAGACAACACTAGGTCTCTTTGCATATTAGGCCTCGAAGTGTCAGTCACACTTTAGACCTTGAGCACACATTGAAACCTTTTATATTGATATAAAAACCTAATAATTATATAAATGAAACATAATAGTCTTAACCACTTCCACACATATTTTAACAAGCCTTAGTCTACTCACCTCATCATGATACCAAGCTTGTATCTTATCACTAGGTCTCTTTAAGTAAAGACTAAGCCAAGAACTTACCTAGAAACCTCCTTTAAAAGTTTATATACCTTATACACATGTTTTCATAGTGTCAAACATATCCTCAAATTATCTACTAATGATTTTCATTCATGATAACACTTCAAGACTACTCATTATGCTAGGTAGAGTCTAGGACTAGTCTAGTTATATGCTTAGGCTTAAGACCATACCCATGAATGTTTACCTTGAAACTTTCCTAAGTGTTTCAACACTTCATATTAATGATTGGTAATTCTTAACATGCTATCATAACTATGTGTATCCATCTTACCAAACCACCATCTTCACACACATGCTTATTATATGACAATGCTCCTTAATACTAGTGCTCAAAATTTTGCTTACCTTATACCTTGATATTAACCTTGAAATGTCATCATCCTCAAAAAAAATTACCAATTTTAACTCAAATTATCTATAAATAGAGAGATAATATGTTACCTTAAAATTATCTATTATCATAAGACTCCTTATCACATACCACTTTACCATGTATGACATCAACTTTCACTTTGACACTAATGACCTCCATATTGACCTTCAAATCAATGACAACATCAATGCCATGACAAAAACAATAGGAACATACCTCAACACATATCATAACCCATACTATCCCTATGTTCCTTATTTATAGTAACATTATGGATTACATCATTCTTATGATCCTCCTCACTATCAAAAATATCACCCTTACCCTCCTTGTTAGCCCTATCCACCTCCTTGATAGCCTACCTATCCTCATAATCAATCTTGAAAACCTCATGATGTTCCTAATCAACCTAGGAATTTTATAAAATAGTTAATTTCATGCCTTAAATGAATCCTCTTGGGTTATGAGAGATACATGGTGAGGATTGATACACAAAGGGGTTATGGCCAAGAGGTTCCTATGAACCTTATTAAGAATATGATAGATTCATTAAAATAAACTAAGAGGGAATGGACATATCTTATGAAGGAAAATTAGTTAAGACAAATTAGTGACATGTTAGATATAAGTGGTTTGATTTCAAGTATAGAGGAGAAGCTAGTGGTACATAAGGGGAAATAAATCCAATGTCATCAGCTTCAAATGCCCTTTCCCTTTCCATATCATTCCTCTCTTGATCAACCCATACTTCCTCAAAGTGCTAAGTTAGATGAGTGTTAAAACCTTCTAAGTTCCCCACAACCTCCTCAATCCTTTCATACTTGCAGGTTTGTGCAAGAGAGTGTGCAAAATAAGGTAGAAGTATGTGTTGAGAGGACTAAATATTAGACCTTATAGGTCCATTCCCTTCTTAATCAGCTTGAGGAATTTATGATTAGATTAGACTTGACTTTGAGGCTCACCTAGCTAGAGAAGCTGCACTTAAAAATTAACACTTATCTCATTCAATTCTAGTAACAAGAATAATTTAGTCTTAGGAGAAGGTACCTTCATTCATTCCCCAAGTTGAAACACATGCAATATAAGAATCTCCTAGATACAAGGTTATAACTTGAAAATAAGTAGTAGAGTCATGGGGAAAGGAAGGTGAGTCAAGATTTTAAACATGAGTTGTGTGTCTTTTAGATTTAGTAATAAGGTCATCCACATAGGTTTCTACAATTTTATGGATAATCTCATGAAATATATGAGTCATTTGTCATTGATAAGTGGCTTTGGTATTTTTAAGGCCAAAGGGCATTTTAACATAGAAATAGATGCCCCTTTCTATGGTTAAAGTGGTTTTATGTTTGTCTTTAGGGGCAATGTCAATTTGATTATATTCCAAAAAGCCATCTATAAGAGATAACATTTTATAACTAGCTGTGGAATTGATAATGGCATCTATTGAAGGTAGAGGGAAATTGTCTTTAGGATAAGTGAGATTAATATTATCAAAATAAATGTAGATGTGAATGACCATAGTGACTTTTTTTTGAACATGTAATATGTTAGAAACCCATTCAAATTATTCCACTAGTTTGATCAATTTGGCATCAAGAAACTTGATAATTTCTTTGTGGCATAAAGTGAAAACCTCAAGTGGAAATTGCTGTTACTTTTGATGCATAGGTTTGGCATCATGATAAGTGAATATGTTGTAAAAAATTACTATAGGGTTAATATAAGTCATGTCTTCATAATACCAGGCAAATAACTTGTGATATTTATCAAAAAATAAACTAATTTATTATATTTGGTAGGTGAGAGTTTGTGATAAACTATAATTGGTCGAGGAAATGATGCAGTATCATATTCAATGCGAGTAGTTTATTCAATAATCATATCATTTCCATCTTGGAAGTGGTATGGTGTATTACATAAAGAGGAAATCATATTAGCCTTGAGATTTATGCTAGAGATGAAGTTTTTGAAACAAGGGGTTTTGTTTTTGAAATTCCGAAGTTTGTGATGTTACCAAGAAAGTTGAGGTTCTCGGGCATAAAGTAGTTCAAGAATAGCTTCATCACTAGGTAGAGTGATAAGAGAACCATAATACTCAACATATACTTTGAGATCAAGAATTTGATTACCATGGAGATCATATTCAAAATGTATTTGATGGATATCAGTGGCCTTGGAATCTAATGTAATCTCAGGAGTAAGGGAAGTAGGATTAGATAGGATTGGTGTGTCATTAGTTTCTTGGATGGGGGAGGAATCTATAAGTGGTAGAGAAGATGCATGAATTTTTAGAGATTTAGAAGGTATGATTTTTTATAACACCAAAGAAGTATCAATAAGCAAATAATTAGTAGGAGGTACATGACCTTTGGGATCAAATTCATGAACCATAGAAATGGTATGAACATCCTAGTTAAAATCATGTATTTGAGGTAAGGTTTTATGATAATGTTGAACATCCAAGTCTTGAGATTGATCTTGGTTCATTACGTAGTTATCATCATAAGTTGGATAAATGGTACATGCTTGAGATTCAATGAGAATTTCAAAAGGTAAAATCCCAATGTTATTGAATTTACATGGAGACATGATTAGAGGGTCTTGAAATAATTTGTCCTCTCCATAATCATTACATGTGAAGGCATCTTATATTAGATAAGAGTCCTGAGCATTACATAGAGGGGGGAAATTAGTGATCTCATAAATGAGAGGAATAGTAAGATCATGAGGTAATAAATAAGGAGGAAGCTACTCTAATATGTAGGGAGGTAGCTTAGTAGTGTTGCAAATATGTTACAATTCATTAGGTTCATCATCATCTAAATCAACAAGAGTGACTTGTAAATATGGATTGACGTTGATGAACTGAGGTAAAGGAGTAATATTGATCTTAGGAATGGTTTGGATGTGATATTGAGATTTTGGATTAGTAAGTTGAATACTCTAAGGGTTGTGATCAGCCCCATTCTTATACTATTTGCCATTGTGTAATAATTTGATGCATTGGCTACCAGAAGAAGTGATGGCCCTCATTCTATGGGTCTATAGATAACTACAGAGTATGTTATAAGATAAGAGAAAATTAAAGACCATAATTTTAGTTCAAATATTCTTAGGTTTGATGGTTAGGGGAAGCCAAATATAACCAAGTGGCTTTTGATTAGTTTTATCAAATCTGTGACAGGTAAATCAGGTTTGTTTGAGATGATATTTATTATAACTAAGTTGTTGGATAAGACATAAAGATGTCACATTCATACTAGAGCCTTCACAAAATAAAAATTTATGGATAAGGTTACTATTAATGTCTATTTAATGAATAGTGGTGGATCATTGGTATGAAAAATAATTTCATTATTAATCATATCTTCATCTTTAAATTTAATAGATGGTTTGGAAGGACACAAAGTTTCAATGGTATGCATGTTGGTAGGTTGAAGTTTAGTAGAAAGTGGTTCTTCATCTATAAGAGATGGATCTACAATTTCTCTTAACTATTGCATAAGGAACTTGTGATGATAAGGGGATGTACAAACTAACTCCATAAGTGGAATCTTACAAGGCATGGAGTTAAGTCATTAAATAAAGTTGTAATGAGATTTAGAAGAAGAACCAGTGTGATTTTTGGAAGGTAAGGTAGATTTTAAGGGAATAGAAGTGGTTGTGGGTTTGGAAGGAGGAGGTGGTTATTCATTGGATTCTAAAGATAAATTAGTGGTTTTAGTATTTTTAATAAGTTGTTATTCTAAATATGGTTTCTTAGGTTTTGTGACAAGATCTTTGTGAGCTACTCTATGATGATAATTGACCTTGGTAGTATTAAAATATTTATAATTATTGTAATATTGGTTATAATCAACATCAATAACAGAAATATCCTTGGTAGTTTGTTGATTATTAGATGTGGAAAAATAATTTTGGTTATTGGAATAATAAGCTGTATGAACCTATAATTTTTGAGAAGTAGTGTTGTATTCTTGACAACAAAGGTTTATCATGGATTCATGATTAAATGAATCACAAAGAATGTAAGATATATTTTCTATTAATCCATATACAAGATTCATGGGAATGACTAATGTCAGCATGGAACTGAGAAAATTTATTAAGGTAATACCACTTAAGAGGATTATTAGGATAAGTAATAGTTTTAGAGGGTGGTAAAAATTATTTCATTTATTGCATAGTAAGTGGTGTGTGAGAAGATTAAGGAATGTTGGATTTGAAAAATCCTAGTTTTGTTTGAGGAGTATTTTCAGTGATAGCATTAGTGGAAGTTTTAAAATATCCTTTGAGGAATTTAGGATTAGGTTCAAATTGCTTCATGAGAAATTCTTGACATTTAGCTTGGTCAAGAACTTCGTTAAGTATTTGGGGAGTAAAATTTTGAAACTTATATTAAAGAGAAGGATTTAAGGCAATGATGAAGAATTTAAATAAATTGTCATCAGTCATGTAATGGTTAGCTTTATGGGCCAGAGATTTCCATTGTTTGATAAAATCATGAGTTGATTTGGTGAGAGATTGCTTAGCATTGATGAAATGACTAAGGCAATTTTTTAGGAAGGTCATTATGTTAGAATGATTTAACTAAAAGATTGACTAAATATTCAGTTACCAAATGGAGTGTTGGGTAAGTTGGTTATACCATTCCAATACATCACCCGTGAAGGTTTTAACTAAAAGTTTAGTTGTGGTGAAAGTATTAGTTTGGATCCACTCTTTGTAAAGATGACCAAAGGCTTTAAGAAATAATGCAAGGTCTTTAGTCCCATCATACTTGTTAGTTGGACATATATTACCAATATCAATAGACATAATGAACGGAGCTAAAGGGTAATTTTTTATATTTTGAAGCATTTTCTTATTCATAATAGGTTGAGGAATAACATTTCATATGGCATCTCTAAGAGGAGGAGGAATGAAATTTGGGTTGGCTTGAAAATGGATAGTTGGAGTTTGATTATCCATATGGATCAAATGACATTGTAGTTACATAATTTGAGAGGTGTTAGAATTTCACATTATGTTCATTTTTTATATGACTTGTGTAAGAATTTGAGCCATATCGATCAGTGGGTTGGTGTTTGTAAGAACACTCACTGAATTAGTATTATAGGGAGAGTTATTGGAAGATGGATTATAAGTGGGATTATTAGATATACTTGTGTCAATTTATACCACATTATGTTGAAGTGTTTGAATATGGGAATTTTTTTATAGGTATAAAAAGGATTAGATCCAACTACTTCATCTTGAGGTGTGATTTGCACTATGTTACAAGCTATAAATGAAGGAGGGGAAGAGACACTCCAAGATTCAGGGTTCTCTTGGGAGGAAAAGATAAGGATAAATGAACATCTCATATAATATCTAAATGGATTTAGATTATCAATGAAGATTTTGATATGGCACTTCATGATGAGTTAAGATAAATGAATAAAATGCTAATGAAGAAAAATAGATAACTAAGTCAGATAGATAGGGTAGGCAAAAGAGTATATAGTCAATTGGGCTGATATAGTACTAAAAAATGGGGTAAACAAAGCCTGATAAGAGTATAGAGTCAAGTAGTTTGACCTAGTATTGTTATTTGACTGGAAAAAGAGATACAAGGTTGACTGAATCAACTTAGTATTACAAGCAAAGAGAAAAATAGTCTGTAAGGGGCTGTGTTAAATAGATTGATAGTGTACTAAAAATATTGAAAGATATTTTAATTTACATTGAAACAAGAAATGAAAGGAAACACACAAGAATTGGGTTAATGAGGATGATCCAATTGAGGCACATAACATAATACCTTACACTAATGTGGTCAATACATGTTTTTGCAATACAACATATAGTGAACAAAAAGAAAGCAGTCAACATGGAAATTAAATTATAATTAAGTGGTCATTTTGAATGTTATTAGATTATTAGAGTGTTATTTTAAATGTGATAGAGAAGTTGGTGGAAATTAAGGAACTAAAAATCAATTTATGGATGGTTTTAGGATGTTTAAGATGAAAGGGATCTGTGTTGGAAATGGTATTGGCTTGGTATTGGGGCCTACCCCATCACTTCACAATCTCATATCAATAAGGATGCCATTGATTTTACAATATTTAATATTAACCGCATGTTTATACTTGGCTAGAAAACTAAGTCAGCTTCCACCTTAATGATGAAATACAAGTAGTTAGGCCTTAGGTAGACAATTATTTAGATTTATTTTGAAATTATGTGATTTGGTAGTGTTTGAAAGAAAGATAAAAATAGTGAAACTAAATGGTATATTTAAAAACCACATAATTAGACTATATGATCTATTATAAGCATGAAAAAAACTAAAAATGAAAGTATGAAGTAATTACTAGGATATAGATGTTAATTCCAATTTGAAACACAATATAGTGTCAATTTAGATGATAGTGTAGCAAACATTATAGAACAAATTTGATAGTGTCTATACTATACTAATGAAGTAGGGGTATTTAAGAACTATGTCAATAGTGTCAACCTAGTATTGTAGATAGAAGATAGAATACATAACTAGGTCAAACAATTCAACCTAGTTTGTTGTATGAGGGTAGTTTTTAAAGACTTTAACCTATGCAAAATAGAACTATAAGGAATAACTAGAATGAAAGAGAAAGAGAGAAATAAACCTTGGTGGGTTAGAATATGTAGAGGAATGTGAGATTATTGTTGAAGTGCCTTGAATATTACTTTCAAATTCTTTGAACTATGTCAACTAGGTTAACCTAGTTCTATAGTTCGCTATTTACTAAAGCTTGTAAAGAATACTATACCAGCATAGTCAACCTAGTATGTTTTTTGGAAGATGTGAAGATGACTATACTAGCCTAGTCAACCTAGTTTAGTATATTATTTGAAATTATGTAAGAGTATTGTTTTAAATTTATTCGATCGAGTAGCCTATATCTAATGAAGACCTACACAAATAGAACATAGTCATTTTTGATGTGACTATGTGTTAACTCTATGCATAAAAGTTAGAAATTATACCAAACTTGTCAAAATTGTAACAAAAATATAGAAAAATGAAAAACATGAAAGAAAACTTGTAAGGGTTAAATTCACATTGGGCTCACCAGAATGTATGCAATAAAAAAATGCATCAAGTCTATAAATCAATCCTAACTTGGAGAAAAGAGATTCTACTTACACTTATGATTTGGTAGACATTAGATAATTGAGAACATGACCAATATGTGGAAACACTAGACCCAATTATGGGATCTCTTATCACAATAATAATACTAGGGAGGGTTTCAAATCCTCCAATCAAGTGTAATCATGCAATAACCCTAACTAAGCCCTTTGTTTTCATATTCACTATAGTAATAACAAGTAAGTAAATCTAATCTAGTGCTCACCAAATCTTGTGGCATAATATGGGGGTTAGAAAACAATGGAAACAAACATGCATAAGAGAATTTGAATTAAGCTATGTATGAGTAAGACCCTAATGCATGGATAAGAAGATTAATATTATTCGAAAGCCAATACTTATGATAGTTCTACCTACTAAAGAGAGGAGAAAAGTTAGAGAATAATTACCTAAAAGATGAACCCATAGAGAATAAATCTCTCCTTTGGCCAAAGGGGCTTTGCAAGAGGTTTTTTTGGTTTGTAAGGATCACTAAGAAAGGGCAAAGCATCAAGAATTCTCCAAAAGACTAGATTCTCCTAGTAGAACTATAACCTAATATTCTTTAAGTAGAATGGTGGGAGAATAGGTTGTAAATAAGTGAAAGAAAATAATAACTCTTGATGTCTCTTCAAGAATGGTGAAATGATCTTATATATATAGGCATATTTAACCCTAAGCCCTTTTGAAAGTTTTGGCCAATAGGGTTGACCTAGTCAACCTAGTACTATTATTGATAAAAATTTAAAAGGTCATGGGAAAGGCTAGATAAGAGTTGACCTAGACCCTAAATGAGTTTCACCAATAAGATTACAAGGTAAACCTAGTCAACCAAGTACTGTAAACTATCAAAAGGGATTTTAGTTTAGGAAATAGGGTATGAAAGATGGAAAATGACTGGAGGAGTGTGATAAAGAGGAATAATATCTTAGTGTAATGTTTTAGGAGCTAGTTGGGTTCATAATGAGTGGAAATAAGGGATAATAATATTATGAAGTACTAATGGTCTTCCCACCACTTTCTTGATGTTCCCTTTAAGTCATGTGCTCAGAGAGATTGAGACTTGTTGGGTTCTTATAAGATGGAAATAATTAGTATTTGATAAAAGTTAAAAATATTATGTGTATACAAAACCTAATCCAAGAGGTTAAGGTTGAAAAAGATTCAATCCCCATCCATTCCTCCTCAATAGGCTAAATAATTCCCATATGAAGGTCCATTCAAGACAATATGAAGAATGATATTAAGGTGTTAGTTATCAAGAGTGAGTAGCGTAGTGAGAAGAATCAAGCATCCATGACACCACTAGATGTAACCTCTCTTTTAAAATCATTTCAAGGATATTTCATGCCACTCTTTGAGAAGGAACATGTCCTTTAGGAGACAAGTGAATAATATCCAACTATAATGACAAATGATGAAGGTGATGCAAGTGAGCTACAAGAAGAAATTAGTATAGGGATACCTCTTGGAAAGAATAAATATGAATTAGTCTTCATAATGAAAGAGAGGGTAAACCTAAAGAATATTCTTGGATGAAAGATGATTCATGAGAGGAAGACATTTCAATTGGCCAAGAAGAAGTTGATTTCTAATACCTCCTTGTTTACATGGAAGTTACTCTCTTCCATGATAGTCTGGAAGAGTGTGAGAGTGAAACATTTGTCCAAATTTAAATAAATCAAGACAAGGAGACAAACTTTAAGAGTCTTCAAATGTTTAATAAAAATTATGTGTTTATGTTTAAGCTTCCATTTTCATTGAAGATGAAGGACCCATTCTTGGTTTCCAAGATGAATTTGTTAATAAGCATGAGGTCCAAATAGTGGATGAGAATTTAAATCATGATCATGATCACATAGAATGTCAATAGGATGATGATGATCTTTTAAAATAGTACATATACATTTATAATGAGCATGAAACTCTTATATGACTAACACTTCTTATTAGTTAGATTGAGGATACTTCAACTACTACCCTTGTCAAGTTTCATTCACTAGAAAAACAAGCTCAATATGATGAAAGGAAAGTTTAAATGTTGGTTTTAGTAATACCTAAAGCTGAGATAAGTAAAGATACATGTATATCATTACATAAATAACATTACTTTAGCCAAATTTTTCATTCTATAAATCATATATCGTATGGATCCTAGTCAATTTCACTCACACATACTCTTTGCTACTGAATAATAATATATTATATGACATTAGGGATTAGATGTATGATTTTCAAGTCAACACCCTCATATATATATATATATATATTACCTATTATCATATGCAACATTCCTAATATTTTCCACATATAAAAATAAGGTGTGATAAACACAAATTTTAGCAACCACCAATCCAAACAATCATTTAATGAAAGGAGTAAATAATGATTAATTAATAAGCTCCTTGTTTTTATTGTTAAGCATGGAATATACTGAGAGGGGGGTGAATCAGTATATTATATATCTTATAAAACTTTCCCTTTATCAAATTTCACTTAATCAAACATTCAAGATATGCAATAAAACTCAAATAATAAACATCACACAAGATAGAGAGAGACACCAGATATAATGTGGAAACCCAATGTGGGAAAAACCATAGAGAATCAATCTCAAATATATTCATGAGAAAAAACCCATAGGAGCACCATACCCCTTTGCCAAGTACAAACCTCAACTAAAATTCATGAGCACCAACCCACAAGAGCTTCAAACCCCTTTGCCAAGCATGAACCCAACAACAATTCGTGAGCACCAACACCTTTGTGTATACCACACACCTATCTCTCAATGTTGCTATCTTCAACAAATGATAGATCAATACAACATGTCCTTCCTCTCTCTCACCTTTGCTCTTCTAAGCTAGATATAACAAATACAAATCATATTCATCTCTCACAATTGCTCTTCTAAGCTAGATATTACAATATCAAATCAACCTCTATTTCTCATATTTACAAATGGCTTCTCAAGCCTTTATTTATAGCTTTCCAAATGACCTTTGGCCTTCCCCCTTTATGACCCTTCAATCCTCATGGAAAATGGTGCCAATATTAGATGACCCTTCATATCTAAGCATTTGAAAAGCCATGTGGTGGCCCTTCATGACCAAAAACGTCCTTCCCACTTTTTCCTTATCTTTGGTGACTCTTCGTATTCATCAAAGTGTCCCTTCATGAGAAATTGTGACTTTACTCTTATGTCTTCACTTAGTGACTCTTGGTATTCCCCAAGATTACTCTTCATGTGAAAATGTATCACATCCTTATTTTGTCTTTACCCCATGGCTCTTCATCTTCTCCATGGGCCCTTCTTTTGTCTCATATGCAACCAAAAATATATTCATTAATATTAAATAAATATTAACTCACATTAGCCAAGATAAACAACATTAAATGCAATGGGGCCTTTATCACCAATAATGCTAAACCTTTGACATCAATGACAATATTTCCAACAATCTCCCCCTTTGTCATTGATGGCAACCTCAATCTTGAAACTGCCACATCCTATCACCTACACATACCATCATTGAAAACATACAATAACTCCCCCTTACTATAGCAACCTGTACCTATTTTATGCACCTGTACCTATACCTATTATTCTCCCCCTTTGACATCAATGGCAAAGGGCTTACTTGGTGCTCACACTTAGCTCCCCCTCACTTGATGCTGAACACCAATGGTAGGATGTAATAGAAATTACTCCCAACTCCTCTCGCCGATCTTTGAATGTATCATTTGATCATGCCTTTGAGAAGATATCTGACAAAACATATATATTGTTCCCTATCCTTTAAGCATCTGCAATCAACTCATTTGAATATTTTATTCTAATCTCACAACCTTTAGCATGAAACCTTAATGTGTATCCTTGATCAAAAATTTGACTAACACTCAACAAATTATGCTAAAGACCTTTTACATACAAAACATTTTTAGTCTTAGTTATACCATAATCCAAACTCAAAGTACCTTTTTCAGCTATCTTGGGAGTGGTTTTATATCCGAACCTCACTGTACCACCATTGATCTTCTTTAGAGATATGAATTTACTTTTATCTCCTATCATATGCCTCAAACATCCACTATCAATTAACCATCGCTGATATTTACCTCCCACATGCAGTGTTGTCTGAACCATCATTGAATCTTCAGATTGTTTCTTCTACCATGAACATGTCTAAACCTTCTTCCTGATAAATGGATTTTTAACACTCTGATTCTTCTTCTTGATAAATGGAGCTTTGAAACTCTGATCCTTCTTGCCTGACTTGAACATGCTTCTGCAATACCAAGCTATGTGTCTGAAGTTGTTGCACTTGTAGCATACTATGGTCTCTTCATCAAAGCTTGATCGAGGAGCAAAAGAGTTGTGGCTGTAGACACCAAAATCATGTCTAACCCTTGTTCATTCCCCCCTTGGTCCATTCCTAAACCATGTAATTACTAAATTAAAATAATAAACTTATTTTGAATTAAACCCCCCCTACTTGGACACATCACCCATGACACCTCACCTAGGACACCTCACCTTAGACCATTTCCCACCTTATGACTCACCCAAGACCTATTCTTACTCCTCTCCAACTACCTAACCAACTCTCATGTGTATTTATCCTTACCTTCGACATATCTTCAACCGATTATGCACTTGGCGGATGTAGAATGGGCTTGTTGGCCCTTTTACGTGTTCTGCACCCGCTGACATCGGTCAACTGTTGGTCGACGCCGGCAGGATCGCCGACGTCGGTTTACTTAAACCGGCTTCTGACCCTATCCACAGCTAATCACAAATTCTAATTGAAATCACAAAATCACAACTTCTAATCAAAATCACGAATCACAACTCTGAATCTCAGGAGCTAATCATGAATCTAGAATCTGGTGTCTTTGACCATCCGTCAATCTACCAATCTCTCAGCCAAGCCTCTCACTCTCTTCCTCAAGTGCAACAATAGGTATTCTGCATCAAACTTCTACATCAACGACAGAACTTTCACACCAGTAGCACCAACAATAAGGACACCAGTCTGCAACACTCCTTCAGCTAGCCACAGGTAAGTATATTATCTGTTTGTACTTCATTGTGTTTTCTAGCCATTTGCTTTTAAGTATTATGAATTAGATTCAGCACTTCCTATCCCTAGACCTGACCAGACCCCATCCAAGCTAACTGCCCTAACCGACGTCGGCCATTACCCCAATCGACATCGACAGCCTAACTGACATCGGCAGATCTCAACAACCGATGCCGGTAGGAGCACCAATGCCGGCGACTGTGACCAGTTCGACAACATCTCTCAAGTAAGCTTTTGCTTCCTTTTCATTTCCATCTTTTATCACTTTCAGTCTTTTAATATTCTACTATTTATCAGACATTCTTTTTATTGACTAGTGGGTTGATATCCCTTAAGGAAGTCTTCATACTTCTGGGATCAAGCTTTCGCTTGGCAACCCACCATCTCCTTATCTAACACCTTCTTTTGTCCAAGTCTCTTTTATTTGCAGGTGTCATTCCTCCACAGCCAAAGAGGAGTTCTCACAACATCTAGATTACAGTGCGCAGACTACATCCAGGTACACACAAGCCTTGACCATTTCCTTAAGTTTCTTCATTTTCTCTTTTTGAATGTAGAAAGCGAATTAGAATAGAAACATTCTGGCACGCCTGGTGGGACCTTAGGGCCTTCCTTGGGTTTTTTTTCCTTCTTTTTCATTCAGGTGCATTAGGTTCCTCCCTCTTCACCTCCTTCTTTTCTTCCAAATGACATTATAAGCAGGAATAAAAAGAACTTTTCTCTTCTTTTCTTGCATTTCTAGACTAGTCAAAAATCATACTCTTGAACCCTTTCTCAACCTATTTTCATCCAAACTTAACATTTTGACTTGGGCTTAAAACTTATTGCATTGCATTTCTGCTTGTGCTTGCATTTCTTAGTCCACACTTAGTAATTAACAAACCACATATTGAATTAATCTAGTCCACTTTATGTTACACAACCTAAACCACTCGCACTAAATCAAACATCAAACTTACCTGAGACAAGGCCCGACTAGGATTTCATCACCCAGCAGATACCTTACCCGTCCCGATGATCCTACTTGGATTTCATCACCAAGGGGAAAGCCCACTCTGTTCTCTGGCAGAGTCTAATCTCTAGGGAAAGTATATTTTGGCTAAGCGAGCCCAGCTTACCACTGGACTCATGAAGTGAGGGGAGCTTGCTCCTTAGCACCAGGCCATGTACAGAACCTAACCCAGACTTCTTGAGCACCTAAACATACCTGAAACCATCTTTAGACTACTTCTTTTAAGACCCTTCTAACAGTGAACCTCCCCAAACATCACTTTAAGGCATAAGCCACATGATTCTAAAAATTTGATTCTTAGGATTTAACGCTTAGGGCCTGCCTGTCTCTCTCTATTTTTCTGTTCCTATCTGGTTTCTTGAGCTAGTGAGGACGTTTCTCTTTCTTTTTTTCAAGAATCTTCAAGTTTTTTGAGTTTCTGAAACTGAAAAAACACAGTTTCTAGAACTTGACCCTCTTCTTGACCACGCTCCCTCGTCCCTAACCAGTCCTATAATGGAGTTCCACTCGGAGACTGAAAGAACTCCTACAGGACCAACCCCAACTCAAACTCCCATCATCCTTGAAGGGGACCAATATTTTGAAAGATTCTTGGACCTCAACGTCACAGCCCTCCAAAACTATCTCGCAAATAACCCAATGTGAGACCTTTCGGGTGAAGTGGTGATGACATCGACACCATTCACTACCCAAGCTTTTATGACCCAGCCTTTTGCCTCAACCGTTTACCTGACCATGGCTAATACGCAAAGTTTGGCCTCCCCATCTATTTTTAGACCGACCTCCATCGGGGTTCCATTACCCCCTCAACCACATGCAATTCAACCAAGTTTTACATCATACCAAAACTTGATTGTCTCGACCCCTCACACTCTTGCCCCCATATATGCAAGAGTGCCAACCTATCCTTCTACCAGTGCCGTCACACAACCACCTTTGGCGGTATCTAGTCAACTTATGCCTTCTACCTTCATGACCCAACCACACTTGGCCTCCACATCTATCCCTGTGACTAGTCATCCGTACGTTGCCCCCTTATTGGTACAACCGACTACGTTGTATGCCTCCTCTAGCCTCTTTCAAGTGCCCTACAACCTGGGGGGTGCCCCATCTGCCAATCTATCAGTAGACATCATCAAGATGCTGATGGATAAAATGTCCAGTCTCGAGACCTCTATCTCTGGTTCACGCAATGCTCTTTTGTATGAGCAAATTTGCAATGAGCCGATCCATCTTTTCGTCCCTATCCGACCATACCCCAACCAATGGGAGCTTCCTAAATTTACTCACTTCCAAAGTAAGGAGGACCCGCAACAACATCTATGGGAATTTAGACATGCCTGCTATCTTATAGTGCATGATGATGCGTTACTTTTATGCACGTTTCCCATGTCGCTTGCTGGCCCTGCCCTTGACTGGTATAGCTCTCTTGCCAGACATTCTATCTTTTCATTCATTTAACTTGCCCAATTATTTCTCGACCATTTTTCTATCAACATCACCAAACAAGTCTCAATCACGGACCTCTATTCCATCAGGCAATTCGACGATGAATCAATTATCGATTTTGTCGCCTTTTGGAGAGGCTTGATTAACCAGCTCTCCTTCTCCTTGCCTCAATCTGAGCTCATCGAGCTCTTTTCTCGAGCATGTGCTAGGCACATCTCTTCTACCTTGCATATTTAGACATTCCACACTTTCGATGAAGCTTTCACCAAGGCTCAAAGGCTTGAACTCCGTGCCCTTGAAGAGGATAAGGTCAAATTGCGTAATACCAATGCAAAAACTAATGACCCTTCTTCTTCTAGACCTTCTTCTTCTGCTAACTCCAAATCCAAAGGAGTGGCCATCACTGTGGTCATTAGATCACCATCCTCAACAACTACTAATTACTCTCAACCTTCTACATCTCCAAGCATCACCAAACAATTCCAACAACGGTACATCCAGCGATCATACACTCCGCTTGGAGAATCATACGCTTCCATTTTGGAAAAACTTGTCAAGCAAGGGTTCCTCAATCTCCCTCCAATTCGACCACCTCAATTCGACCACCTCAATTCGACCCTTCAAAATCCCTCCCTACATGATATAGGGAGGTCAACTTCTATCACTTTCACCGTGTCCAAGGCCATGACATCGACAATTGCTGAACCTTCAAAAATATCATCCAAGACATGATCGACAAGGGGGATCTTATTTTAGATAACTTGAATGCACCACCCAACCAACACATTGACATCTTTAAACAACCATTCCCGAACCATCCACCTACTCAAAACAACGTCCAAAACACAATTAATGACCCTCAAGACCATGACATTCACATGGTCAACACTATCTTGCCTCTTGTCTCTCACCAACCTCCTCCATCACAAGATGAAGAACTTTCTTCTCTTATTAGTCCTCCACCTACTTCTCTTATACTGGAGGATGCCTTGACCACACCATTAGTCCTACCTTCATTCGAAGACCCTACCTTGCCTACTCCTCAAGCACAAGTAGAAGGCACGATCATCCCTGCTTCCTACTCTCTTGAGGAGCCACACTCTCCTATTTCTTCTCCACCAGGAGAAGAACTAGTCTCTTCACCCATTTCGACTGAGGAAAACCCAATCATGGTTTCCTCTTGCCTTTTGCCTGAGATTGCTACATTTCACTCACCTCCATCCACATCTGAACCCAAACCTGCATCTAACCTCGCCTCGCACAAAGGTGGCCCTCAATCCAAACCAAAGAAGGCCACTAGACCACATTGAAGGACTCCTCCCCCACCTTCGTCATTACCTTCAATCTTGGGCCCACATCCGTCCACTTTAATAGGAGTTCTTCCTACTCCCATACTTCACAGAGGCAAGTCGCCTCCATTACTCCCTCAACCTCTCAGACATATATCTCCTCCAAACCATCGACATATGCCTCTTCTACCTCTCAAACCAAAGTCATCAATCCCCACTGTGACAAAACATCCAGACCCATTAGCAGGTTCTTATGCCTTGCTGTTACAGCAATTGTTGTAGTCATCTCACATCAATCTCCCACCTCTTAAACCATATCAATCTCTTGAACCAAAACTGCCCTGGTTCGACAACACTTGCATTTGTGCGTATCATCGCATGCCTGGGCATGACACTGAGCATTGTTGTGCCCTCAAAATTGCCATTCACCAATGTCTGGGGAATGACATCCTTCTTCTCGACCACATTATCAACAAGCCTTCTATACCACCCCACTCATCAACTCTCAGATCAAGGCCATCTTGGTTTGACAACTCTAAGTTCTGTCACTATCATCACACTCTGGGACATGACACTGAGCATTTTTTTGCTCTTAAAACTGTCACTCGTCAACACCAAAAAAAGGATACCCTTCTCATCAAGGATCCTCTTGACCACCTCTTCAAAAAATTATCAACACCAACCCATGCCTCTCAAACTTCATCACCTAAATTGGAATCTCCACGCCAGACTATGGTCCCTTTGCCGCCTTTGACCCCATTATTCAACATCAACATAGTCCATTTGACCACCAAGTCTCAACTGACCTTGACCAATCTATCCAATATTCTCCCTAAGTGACTGGGGGAATCCAACCTTATCTTAACCTCGACTAAACATTCAACCAAGCCTTCGACCAAACATTCGACCAACTTTGACCAGACATTCGACCAAACATCGACCAAGTCTCGACCAATCATCAACCAATCTTTTAATCATGACCTCAACCAACATCAACCAATCTTCAACCAAATTTCAATCATCCAACATCAATCAACCAAACACTTATCACTTCTTCAAACCATCATCAATCATCATGACCAATTTGGAAAGAGGCAAATGGGGAAAATTTGATCCTAATTGACTTAGACTTTATCATAACGCACTAGCATGGCCCAGGGACTTATCAAAACCTGAGCCCCTTTTATGCCTTGCATCCATGACCATTCTTCTGTTAGTCAAGTATTCATTACTTGACGTTTTACTTGAGCTCATCCCTTGAGCAACCCCTTGTCATTTTCATCCCTATTCCTTTCAACCCTATTCCCCTAAACAAGTCCTATGTCAACCCCTTTTGTCAAGCAGTAATGCTTTATCCTAATAAAAGGGAACCCTTAAACCTCTAGAGGCTCGTCCATGGCTAAAAACTTTAGTCAACAATTATATCAAAAATAACATATCATACTAGGTCATTAAACACTCTAAATGTAGACTGCTCCCTTAAAGGACAGCTACACAATTGCTGTATTACTAGACTGCTCCTTTAAAGGACAGCTAGGCCAATTTATCAAACATATAAAGCAAAGTATAGACCACTCCCTCGAAGGATGGCTATGACTAACTCTTGCTATAGACAACAGTCTTTTTGAAGCTTCCCGCATTGATTAGCTTCACATATTTGACCACCAAGCAGACAACATCCCTATGCAGACTTCCCACTTCGATTAGTTTGCGCCAAAAATTTAAAAAAAAAAAAAAAAAAAAAAAAATGACTGACAAGCTATCAAGCCATGGACATACCTATAGTCGTTCTTGGGTCACCTATAAAAGGGGCAAGGTTCTTCCTGCCACAAAAGGGTTACCCCATCCTCTCATATCATAATCCTACTTATCACCCCAACATACTCAAGGGACTTCGAGCTCACTTAACGTCAAGTGATTCGATTACTTCTCTAGCACAACACTGGTCCATGATGCAACACATAAACGGAGATTTTGTTCTAACAACCCCTATCCATGCCGTCCTTTTTGGTCCTTGTCAATGAAAGAGCAATTCGCCTTTCACTTATCTTTTACACTTTGGTCACATTCAACAAACATTTTCAGACCAACATCATGACATTATACATCATCATTGTCCTTTTCACATAGTTTTTATGGACACCAATACACATGGAAACTATCAACTCGACACAATTTATGTTAAGCATAAACCAATACTTGCTGAAGCATAAATAAACCTCAATTCATTTTAGCATACATCCATCACGAATATGGAAAATTGCTAGGGATGAAAGACCCTCAACCAATGTTGCAGAATACACCATTTAGAAAAGGCTGTAACATCTTTTTCTCCTCATCCTTTTGACCTTGACCTTGACCAAGACCAGCCTATCAACCTCTTTGACCCTCTATCTGAACTACATTGGTCTAAGGCCCTTCCAACAAGGGTTATGTAGGCAACACTCAGTATTTTGAGGTTAGCTCGACCATTCCTTTGTCCACCCATCTGCTCGTTCGTCTCTCTCAAGACATCGACCTTTCATCTTCTATCATGACCAATCAACTAGCCCTATCAATGTCGACATCATTACTGACTCCTCATGGGGCACATTTGAGATCACTTATATCTCAACTCGACTAGCAACCATGGAGATCATGGCTATCTCTGCAGACCCTGACCACTTCCGAGACAACTCTATCTTGGTTTTGTTTGCATGCATGCTACCTCATGAATAGATAGAAAAATTGTTTGCAGACCTTATTTTTGGACCCTCACAAGTATAGGATAGCAAGCCGGTTGATCCGTACTACTTGTGACATTTTCATGTTTCTAGGAGCACTTCCTGAGCCCGGGATACCTAGAACACGATGACCATTTGGAGCTACAACTTCAATTGAATAACCTGATTAGCTATGACTAATGCTGGGGCCTGGTTATTTCAATTTTGGCACTCCTTGACCTTTTAACTGCGACCATTTGACCTACCTATCCCATGGAGTGGTGTATGTGCAATCATGACTTTTTGTAGCATTTTCACTGACTCTTCATCCTTCTCATCCACCTTTTTGTCAAATCAACACCCGACATCAGGTTCCCCTCCCTTGACTCCCACTTTGAGGGGGAATACCTTACCCATACCTCAAGGCAATCCACATCATCCCATACTTGGGGCAACCAACTCCTATTTTTGTCTTGCAGTTCGTCTAAAACAACCAACAAGACAAAAAGGGGCAAATGTAGACACCAAAATCGTGTCTAACCCTTGTTCATTCCCCCCCTTGGTCCATTCCTAAACCATGCAATTACTAATTTAAAATAATAAACTTATTTTGAATTAAACCCCCCCTCCTTGGACACATCACCCATGACACCTCGCCTAAGACACCTCGCCTTAGACCATTTCCCACCTTATGACTCACCCAAGACCTACTCTTACTCCTCTCCAACTGCCTAACCAACTCTCGTGCATATTTATCCTTACCTTTGACATATCTTTAACCGATTATGCACTTGGTGGATGTAGAATGGGCTTGTTGGCCCTTTTACGTGTTATGCACCTGCCGATGTCGGTCAACTGTCGGTCGACACCGGCGGGATCACCGACGTCGGTTTACTTAAACTGGCTTTTGACCCTATCCATGGCTAATCACAAATTCTAATCAAAATCACAAAATCACAACTTCTAATCAAAATCACGAATCACAACTCTGAATCTCAGGAGCTAATCATGAATCTAGAATCTGGTGTCTTCGACCATCCGTCAATCTGCCAATCTCTCAGCCAAGCCTCTCACTCTCTTCCTTAGGTGCAACAATAGGTATTCTGCATCAGACTTCTATATCAATGATAGGACTTTCACACCAGCAGCACTAACAACAAGGACACCAGTCTGTAACACTCCTTCAGCTAGCCACAGGTAAGTATATTATCTATTTGTACTTCATTGTGTTTTCTAGCCATTTGCTTTTAAGTATTATGAATTAGATTCAACACTTCCTATCTCCAGACCTGACCAGACCCTGTCCAAGCTAACTTCCCTAACCGACGCTGGCCATTACCCCAACCGACATCGGTAGACTAACCGACGTCGGCAGATCTCAACAACCGATGCCGATAGGACCACTGACACCGACGACTGTGACCAGTCCGACAACATCTCTCAGGTAAGATTTTGCTTCCTTTTCATTTCCATCTTTTATCACTTTTAGTCTTTTAATATTTTGCTATTTATCAGACATTCTTTTTATTGACTAGTGGGTTGATATCCCTTAAGGAAGTCTTCATACTTCTGGAATCAAGCTTTCGCTTGGCAACCCACCATCTCCTTATCTAATGCCTTCTTTTGTCCAAGTCTCTTTTCTTTGCAGGTGTCATTCCTCCATAGCCAAAGAGGAGTTCTCACAGCATCTGGATTACGGTGCATAGACTACATCCAGGTACACACAAGCCTTGACCATTTCCTTAAGTTTCTTCATTTTCTCTCTTTGAATGTAGAAAGTGAATTAACATAGAAACAGTGGCTTCTCCTTGACTCTACTTGACTTTCCTTCTTATTTTTGAAATTGTTAGCTCTTTTTCTACATTCTAATTTCTTGTGACCATATCCATTACAATAAAAACAATAGCCATAAAAATAAGACCTGTCTGTATATCTCTGACCTAATTGCCTTTTGTAGCTTTGTTCTTTCCAGCCTTCTCTATTTGGAATGTCCTTTGTATTTTTCTCTTCTCCCATTTTTGCTTCCTCTTGTGTAAGAGCTTCAGCATAGTTCTTTTTCTTTTCAAAACTGATCCATGTCTTATCTGAATATGCTTTTTGACTTTCCAATAACTTATTCAGCATGTTAGTGCTACCTTCAAATTTTGAATCACTAACTACTTTATCACTGATAGCTTTCTTAATATCTTCTTTTAAAGAGGCAATTTCAATAACATACCTTTCACAATTTTTTCTTGCTATTTCCAACTATGCTATGAGATCTTCTTCATTCTTCTTGGATTCTTCAAAGTGTGCTTGTAGATCTTCAATCATTTCCTTTTACTCTTGTTCATTTTTCTTGATCCAGCACTTTAATCTTTGATTCTTCTTCTGGATAACTTCTAACTCTTCTAGGGCACAATTGAATTCTCCTTCCATATCTACTTCAACTTCCTCTTCTTCTTCTTGATTATCATGTATGGCCTTGAATAGAATCTCTTCTTCTTCTGAATCATTGACTCCACTATCTTCAACTGAGCTAGGATCCTTAGAATATAGGCTCTTCTTCTCGAATCCCTTCTTGGATTTGCCTTTGAAATTCTTCTTGTATGTAGGCTTTTCTTCTTCATCATCATTAACCTTATCTGGGCGTCTAGCTAAAAAATGTCCAGTCTTTCCACAATTAAAACATTTAAAAGGTAATTTTCCTTGATATTTACCTATTCCTCTTTTCGGCCTGTGAATGAAAAGTGCTTCATTATCATCTACATCATCACTAGAACTATCACTTGATTCTTGAATCTTAGCTTTCTCCTTCTTTGATGTCTTGAAATCCACTTCTCTCTCTGAGGGTTTATCTTGTTCTATCCGCATCTCATATGCAGTGAGAATACCTTGAAGCTAATCCATCTTTAGCTTGGCTAAATTATTCATCTCCTTGACTACCAAAACCTTTGCATCATATCTCATTGGTAGAGACCTTAAAACCTTTTGCACTACTGTTGACTCTTCCAACATTTCTCCAAGACCTTGAATCTGATTTACTCGCAAGAGATAACTTGCTATATCTTCTTCTTCTTCCATCTTCAAACTTTCAAACTACCTTCTAAAAGTCTGCAACATAGCTTGCTAAACCTTTCCATCACCTTTGTAAATATTCTCAAGTTTTACCCAAGTTTCATGAGCAGATTACATTGTATAACTTTAACAAATTTAGATTCACATAAACCACATAAAATAGCATTTAGATCTTTAGCATTACATTCACTTGCCTTCTTTTCTGCTGGAATAATTGTAGATGTTTATGGCTCTTCATATTTTTCCACCACTGATTTCCATATGTTGAATCCAAGGGCTATAAAATAAACCTTCATTCTCATGCTCTAGAAAGCATAATTTATCCCATCAAACAAAGGTGCCTTATTTGTAGAAAATCTTTCTTGTGACCCAGCCATCGTGCTTTCCCGATCTACCTTCAAGCTATAAAACTTTTCAAAAAGGAACCTGATTTGATACCAATTGTTAAGAATAGAATATACTAAGAGGGGGGGTGAATCAGTATATTATATATCTTATAAAACTTTCCCTTTATCAAATTCCACTTAATTAAACATTCAAGATATGCAAAAAAACTCAAACAATAAACATCACACAAGATAGAGAGAGACACCAAATATAACATGGAAACCCAATGTGGGAAAAACCACAAAGAATCAATCTCAAATATATTCATGAGAACAAACCCATATGAGCACCATACCCCTTTACCAAGTACAAATCTTAGCTAAAATTCATGAGAACCAACCCACAGGAGCTTCAAACCCCTTTGTCGAGCACCAACCCAACACCTATTCATGAGCACCAACCCATAGGAGCACCAACCCCTTTGCCGAGCACCAACCTAGCAACAATTAGTGAGCACCAACCCACAGGAGCACCAACTCCTTTGTGTATACCACACACCTATCTCTCAATGTTGTTATCTTTAGCAAATGATAGATCAATACAACATGTCCTTCCTCTCTCTCACCTTTGCTCTTCTAAGCTAGATATAACAAATACAAATCATATTCATCTTTCACAATTACTCTTCTAAGCTAGATATTATGATATCAAATCAACCTCTATTTCTCATATTTACAAATGGCTTCTCAAGCCTTTATTTATAGCTTTCCAAATAACCTTTGGCCTTGCCCCTTTGTGACCCTTCAATCTTCATGGAAAATAGTGCCAATCTTGGATGACCTTTCATATCTAAGCGTTTGAAAAGTCATGTGGTGACCCTTCATGACCAAAAACGTCCTTCCCACTTTTGTCCTTATCTTTGGTGACTCTTTGTATTCCTCAAAGTGTCCCTTCATGAGAAATTGCACCTTTACTCTTTTTTCTTCACTTGGTGACTCTTGGTATTCCCCAAGATGACTCTTCATGGGAAAATGTATCCCATCCTTCTTTTGTCTTTACCCCGTGGCTCTTCATCTTCTACATGGGCCCTTCTTTTGTCTCATATGCAACTAACAATATATTTGTTAATATTAAATAAATATTAACTCACATTTGCCAAGATAAACAACATTAAATGCAATGGGGCTTTTATCACCAATAATGATAAACCTTTGACATCAATGAGAATATTTCCAAAAATCTCCCCGTTTATCATTGATGGAAACCTCAATCCTAAAACTGCCACATCCTGTCACCTACACATACCATCATCTAAAAACATACGGTAACTGTCCCTTACTATAGTAATTTGTACCTGTTCCTTATACCTATTTTCTACACTTGTACCTATACCTATTATTCTCCCCCTTTGACATCAGTGGCAAAGGGCCTACCTGGAGCTCACACTTAGCTCCCCCTCACTTGATGCCAAACATCAATGGCAAGAAGTAATATAAATTACAGCCAACTCCTCTCGCTGATCTTTGAATGTATCCTTTGATCGTGCCTTTGAGAAGATATTTGACAAAACATATACATTGTTCCCTGTCCTTTGAACATCTGCAATCAACTCACTTGAATCTTTTCTTCTAATCTCACAACCTTTAGCATGGAACCTTAATGTGTATCCTTGATCACAAATTTGACTAACACTCAATAGATTATGCTTAAGACCTTTACATACAAAACATTTTTAGTCTTAGTTCTACCATAATCCAAACTCAAAGTACCTTTTCTAGCTATCTTGGCAGTGGTTTTATCTCCGAACCTCACTGTACCACCATTGATCCTCTTTAGAGATATGAATTTAATTTTATCTCCTGTCATATGCCTTGAACATCTGCTATCAATTAACCATGGCCAACCATTACCTCCCACATGCAGTGCTGTCTAAACCATCATTGAATCTTCAGGTTTGTTTCTTCTTCCATGACCATGTCACAACCTTCTTCTTGATAAATGGATTTTTGACACTCTGATTCTTCTTCTTGATGAATGGAGATTTGAAACTCTGATCCTTATTGATTGACTCAAACATGCTTCTATAATACCGAGCTATGTGTCTGAGTTGTTGCACTTGTAACATACTATGGTCTCTTCATCAAAGCTTGATAGAGGAGCAAGAGAGTTGTGGCTTCTGCTTGAATCTACTTGACTTTCCTTCTCCTTATTTCTGAAATTGTTATCTCTTTTTCTACATTCTATTTTCTTGTGACCATATCCATTACAATAAAAACAATAGCCATAAAAATAAGACCCATCTATATATCTTTGACCTAATTGCCTTTTGTAGCTTTGTTCTTTCTAGGCTTCTCTATTTGGAATGTCCTCTGTATTTTTCTCTTCTCCCCTTTTTGTTTCCTCTTGTGTAAGAGCTTCAACATAGCTCTTTTTCTTTTCAAAATTGATCCCTATCTTATCTGAATATGCTTTTTGACTTTCCAATATCTTATTCAACATGTTAGTTCTATCTTCAAATTTTGAATCACTGACTACTTTATCACTGACAACTTTCTTAATATCTTCTTTTAAAGAGGCAATTTCAATAACATACCTTTCACAATTTTTTCTTTCTATTTCCAACTATGCTATGAGATCTTCTTCATTCTTCTTGGCTTCTTCAAAGTGTGCTTGTAGATCTTTAATCATTTCCTTTGACTCTTGTTCATTTTTATCAATCTGGTGCTTTAATATTTGATTCTCCTTCTGAACATCTTCTAACTCTTTTAGGGCACAAGTGAGTTCTCCTTCCATATCTACTTTAGCTTCCTCCTCTTCTTCTTCTTGATTATCATGTATGGCCATGAATAGAATCTATTCTTCTTCTGAGTCACTGACTCCACTATCTTCAACTGAGCTAGGATGCTTAGAATACAGGCTCTTCTTCTTGAATCCCTTCTTGGATTTGCCTTTGAAATTCTTCTTGTATGTAGGCTTTTCTTCTTCATCATCATTAACCTTATCTGAGCATCTAGCTGAAAAATGTCCAATCTTTCCATAATTAAAACATTTAAAAGGTAATTTTCCTTGATATTTACCTGTTCCTCTTTTTGGCCTACAAATGAAAAGTGTGTCAATGTCATCTTCATCATCACTAGAACTATCACTTGATTCTTGAATCTTAGCTTTCTCCTTCTTTGATGTCTTGAAAGCCACTTCTCTCTTTGAGGGTTTATCTTGTTCTGTCTGCATCTCATATGCCATGAGAATACCATGAAGCTCATCCATCTTTAGCTTGGCTAAATTCTTCATCTCCTTGATTGCCAAAACCTTTGCATCATATCTCATTGGTAGATATCTTAAAACCTTTTACACCACCCTTGACTCTTCCAACATTTCTCCAAGACCTTGAATCTAATTTACTATCTGAGCAACTCGCAAGAGATAACTTGCTATATCTTCTTCTTCTTCCATCTTGAAACTTTCAAACTGCCTTCTAAAAGTTTGTAACTGAGCTTGCTAAACCTTTCCATCACCTTTGTAAATATTCTCAAGTTTTACCCAAGTTTCATGAGCATATTTACATTGCATAACTTTAATAAATTCAAATTCACATAAACCACATAAAATAGCATCTAGAGCTTTAGCATTACATTCACTTGCCTTCTTTTCTACTAGAGTAATTTTAGATGTCTGTGGTTTTTTATATTCCTCCACCACTGATTTCCATATGTCAAATCCAAGGGCCATCAAATAATCCTTAATTTTCATGCTCGAGAAAGCATAATTCATCCCATCAAACAAAGGTGCCTTATTTGTAGAAAATCCTTCCTGTGACCCAGCCATCATGCTTTCCCGATCTACCTTCAAGCTGTAAAACTTTTCAAAAAGGAACCTGCTCTGATACCAATAGTTAAGCACATAATATACTGAGAGGGGGGGTGAATCCGTATATTATATATCTTATAAAACTTTCCATTTATCAAATTCCACTTAAGTAAACATTCAAGATATGCAATAAAACTCAAAAGATAAACATCACACAAGATAGAGAGAGACACCAGATATAATGTGGAAACTCAATGTGAGAAAAACCATGGAGAATCAATCTCAAATATATTCATGAGAACAAACCCATAGGAGTACCATACCCCTTTGCCAGGTACAAACCCCAGCTACAATTCATGAGCACCAACCCATAGGAGCTTCAAACCCCTTTGCCAAGCACCAACCCAACACCTATTCATGAGCACCGACCCACAAGAGCACTAACCCCTTTGCCAAGCACTAACCCAACAACAATTCATGAGCACAAACCCACAAGAGCATCAACCCCTTTGTGTATACCACACACCTATCTCTCAATGTTGCTATCTTCAACAAATGATAGATCAATACAACATGTCCTTCCTCTCTCTCACCTTTGCTCTTCTAAGCTAGATATAACAAATACAAATCATATTCATCTCTCACAATTGCTCTTCTAAGCTAGATATTACAATATCAAATCAACCTCTATTTCTCATATTTACAAATGGCTTCTCAAGCCTTTATTTATAGCTTTCCAAATGACCTTTGGCCTTCCCCCTTTGTGACCCTTCAATCCTCATGGAAAATGGCACCAATATTGGATGACCCTTCATATCCAAGCATTTTAAAAGTCATTTGGTGACCCTTCATGACCAAAAACGTCCTTCCCACTTTTGTCCTTATCTTTGGTGACTCTTAGTATTCCTCAAAGTGTCCCTTCATGAGAAATTGTGCCTTTACTCTTTTTTCTTCACTTGGTGACTCTTGGTATTCCCTAAGATGACTCTTCATGAGAAAATGCGTCCCATCCTTCTTTTGTCTTTACCCTGTGGCTCTTCATCTTCTCCATGGGCCCTTCTTTTGTCTCATATGCAACCAAAAATATATTCATTAATATTAACTCACATTGTCCAAGATAAACAAAATTAAAAGCAATGACGCCTTTATCACCAATAATGCTAAACCTTTGACATCAATGACAATATTTCCAACATCTATCTCATCAAATTCATGTATAGGTTATTCAAAATTCAAACCAAAATGTATATAGGACTAGAATAAGAATATAATATTTAAAAAAACTATATGCATTCCACAACATTTCTCTTTCCTCTCAAACACAATTCATTTAATATCTGATGGTATAAAACTGAATTAATAATGTAAACCTATTGAGTCTCAAAATAACTCAAAAAACACAATGTTGTATCTTAAGCTTATTATTTACTTTATTGACAACTTTATCCATTCTAAAATTATTACATCATTTCCTTAATACAATAAATTCTCATATTTTAACTAATACACAAGGTCAACCTATATTGTGTGTGTGTGTGTGTGTTTTATTTACCATATATATCATATTTTTTATATCTATATCAAGGGATCATTCCAAATAATATAGCTAAAAAAATTCAGAATAGTTTATGAACATAAAATATGTTCCCTAAAGTATTTTATACACCTTACACATTTCATTTTTGAAGCTTAATTCCAATATTTCCTTATTATACAATAAATTATCATATTTTAAATAATACACAAGTACAACCTATATTATGTGTGTGCATTGTTTTACACCTAACTGGTTTTTAATTTTCAAGGGAGCATTACAAAATACTTATAGAACTTGAAGAGTATATTAAGCATATACAATATCCCTACTTGTCCTATTTATTCAACTTCAAAGTAAACTAGAAATATACATATGAATTCATTAACCCATTTTGACGTATTTAAAGACTTGAATAACTTAGCTCAGAATTCCCAAAATAACCTTCGTTTATTCATGAAGATATGCTCAGGTTTGATCTCTTAGTGTTTTTGTAACCCATATGTTTACATACATATCAAAACCTACACATCTTTATAAAAGTATTCATTTATGTAAAACAAATAAAAAAGTTTCCTATAAACCAATTTTAACAATTATCCATACACAAATTCTATCATTCAAATTGATAATATACATGTCTATAAAACTCATATATATAGATAAATACATATTCATATAGTTCCACACACACACATACATCTAGTTTCTTCTATATTCAGGCTCAAATAACCCATCCCAAGTTTTTATAACTAAAATATCTAGCTACAAGTTTTTGGTTTATATTAACAATACACATATAGAATAAAAACTACCATACCATAATTATATTTTGTATAAACCAAAAAAATAATGTTATTATCTCTCTAAACTTCATGATAACCATAATGAAGCCCAAGACAATTACCATTAAAATTAACTTTGACTGGTTACTATAACTTTCGTATAGCATGCCCAAACTATGTAACATTTTATCAAGAATGCAAGAGATTTAAGTTCTAAAGTAAAACATATGTATGCCCAAATTTCAAAGAATCTATGTTTTAAGATGATAAGACTTGCCTAATATTTAAATTTTATAATAATGATAACAAGGCATAGGGTTTTTCCTCCCAAATGACTACCCAATTTTCATTTTCAAAAAATGACTCATCCTCATCTCTGCAGGCCTGTAGATGGAACCAAGTTCCATCCCTAGGTCTATAGATATTATTCATAGGTTTACTTAAATAAAGACTATAATTATTTTGACTTAGTTTTGTCATACAAGACTTGGCATCATGTTTTTATACTTATGAATGACACCAATCCCATTCTAAAATTGAAAATACGAAACCATGTTTTCCTTAATAACAAAAAATACCATTAAATTAATTAAAAAAAGATGCATTTCTAAACCCAAATCAAGAACATATTTTATTTTATCCCTTATTTTCAACTTACAATTTCAAATTACCTAGTTATCTATCATTTAAATGAACTTAATGGTAGCTTTTGTCCTTTCTTGATAAGTTTCATTACTCTTTTATCATCCCCATTCTCCTCTTTCTCCCTCTTCTTATACTTTTCCAAACCATATCTATGATTTTCATGACTAGTCACTCCTTATAAAATTGTAAGTGCTTCATAATAAACTCTCCACTACTTCTACTTAATCTAAATTCTAATCTTGATAACTTTAAATCCATGCCCTAAATTTCTGGCATGGTTGCCACATGCAGTCCCCATCATTTCCTAAAGGACGAGTCAGCTCAATAAACTAAAAACCTAATTTATTTTTCCAATTAGAATTCATGAACATAACTAAATAAAACCCAAATTTATTTTTTTAATTAAATTAAATTGGGTGATTTCACCTTATTTTACCCCCTCTTTATGTCACCAAAAAGGGGAAATAAGTAAAGCAATCATATAAGATCACTAAACACTCAATACTTATACACACTATAATGCATTCAAGGTTAACATAGTATAGTTTATTTTTTATATATATTTTAAGAAAACAAAAACAATCAACTCATGAACTTCCCATACTATCCTAATCATGACAAGTAATGAACTCAAACCATGCAAATAAGCTTGATTAAATGTAAGGAAAAACAATGCAAGCAACATTCAACTTTTTTACATAATATTTGTTGACATTCATTTCACCTAAGAAAACATGAGTGCAATTTGTGTGTATATAAGTTTGCTTCAATTATCTCAATCCCCAATTTTTATAACTTCACCCCCTCTCTGATGATACTCTCTCTCTCTATACCACTTGTGAGGGTGGGATAATCCTACAACCACCTCGATCATAGAAAAGGTAGTTAGTTTGAGATTATAACAAGTAATCAAATACTTGGTATATAAAATTATCAATAAACTATTGTAATGAAAATAAATTTTCAAATGAAATCATAGTCAAACATGATCATATTAAATTCATAACATATACAAATGTCTTATAATGTAATTGATCAAAATAACAAAATTATGCCTACTAATCATATAGCATAAATATCTAGCTCAACCATGAAATTTAAAACTACAAATCACTAGTTCCACATCCCCTACTAATACTTAAGTAGTTTTTGAAGAGTGGACTAGGATGTGACATATTTCCCCCCTAAAATAGGTCATCATCCCAATAACTTATTTCAAACAATAGTTCAGGAAATAAAATAATGTTCAGTATAAAATTCATTTAAATAAATAAGGAAATAACCTCAATAATTCATCATAATCTTTCTATGTGGCACTATCCTCAAAATATTGGTCCCACTAAACCTTGAATTCTGATTTTTTCTATTATGCAAGCTAATCTTGAGAGTATAAATTATCCTAATTGTTTATATTGTGACTACCCATGGATTCTAATCCTGTAATGCATTCTAGTACAAAACATGAAAAGGGTTAGCTATAAACTTCTTAGGATAAGATACATTAAAAAATTATTCTTTAAGCTAAAGATGGTGGAAAAGTAAGTATTTATAATATAATATTAATTACTTATATAACATTTAAGGGTCCTGTTAGTGCCCAAAATTGCATTGAAGCAATTGGGCCCTTGTCAAGTGAAATTACCCAAGCACTTAGCCAAATCAAGTATTAATGTCTAAGTTATTATCCCAAATTCCTATTTTCAAAGTTTTCCTACAAAGGTCAAGTTCATGTTTGAGAGGTTAGGTGATTTAGCTTGGTCTTTGCTTAGTGTATTTCTTTTGGCAACTTTGCATCAGGGATTTCCTTGTGTTAATTTGGTTTGTTTTTTCATGCAAAGTCCTTAGAGTCTTATTAAAAATGTGCTCATGCATATTGTCTAAAGGGATATTTCCTTTATTTTGGGTCATTTGTTTCAAAAAAAAATTCCATGGAATTTTTTTTGAAGGGTACTTAACCTTTTGGCATTTTACCTACACAAAAAGCATGAAATAAATCCTTTTTTTTTAAGAAGGTGCTAAGTCTTATTTGTTTAAAAAAAAAATTCTATGATAAAAAGTACGAAGGGAACTTGCTTTTTAAGCATTTTTCCCATGCAAAAATCTCAAAATAATTCAATATATTTTTCATTTTTACCAAAGTGTCTATAATATTTTTGAAGGTCATTTTGCCTTTGTAAAATTTCTGAAGGGTCATTTCCTTTAAGCATTTTTCACTTAAAAAATACCCAAAGGACACTTTTAGGATCTAAATGACCATTTCAAAAGGCTAAAGGGCAGTTATATATGGTAGGTACCCTTGACACAACTTATTAAGTGTATTTTCAAAGGGTCTAAAATGTAATTTTGTCAAAGTTTTTGTGGGGCATAAGTCTTTTTTATTTTGTACATTTTAACCAAGCAAAAAGTCTAAGAGAATTTCATTTCTTCAAGAGAAGTACCAAGATCAATTTCTATGGGTAAATTATTTTAGACACATTGTTTGAAACAATTGTCCTAATGAAGGCCAAGGAAATAAGTCCAAATTAATTTGGCAAAAGTGTAGAGGTCCAATTCTTTCATAAAAATTGTAAGAGACTATTTTGTGTAGGGAAATTTATTTAGACAAAATGTCTAAAACAATTATCCTAATGAAGACAAAAGGTTGAAGACTCAACTCTTGTGGGAAAATTGTGAAGTCAAATCCTTTGGGGAAATTATCTTAGACATTTGTTTCAAAATAATTGTCCTGATAGAATGCCATAAAGAATTATTGTAGGATAATTATGCCAAAGAAAAATTCCAAAAGTAGAAGTGCCAAAGCAAATAAGAATTCCAAAGATAAATACATTGATCAAAACTATCATAGAATAAAGTCCCAAAGGAATATTTCTGAATTTCAAGTATGATGGTCTCATGGATGTCTTTGATGGGTGCATGGACATCAACTTTAAGTTTTAGGGACTAGCTATTGGAATTAAAATTCTAGGATGGTCACATGAACATCAACTTTAGACCTCATGAAATAGAAATTTATTTTCAATTAGAGGTAGATCTAATGGCATGAATTTGTATGGAGTAAGATGATCTAGTGGTGCATGATCAAAGATGAATAGTCAAAAGAACCAAAGATAAGCACTAGCATGAAAAGTGTTAGGATTATGGGGCATGATTTAAAGATTTTTAATGTTCTAAAGATCTAATAGTGTGAGTTATTAGTTGAAATTTCAATGAGACCCAAGATCAAGTGAGACACTTCAATGTGTCATGAGGTCACTCAAAGTAGTAGCGATTATTTACAAGGTACATAGGAAGCCCATGGAGCTACCAAGTGACATAACCTTAGGTGCAATTAAAATTTAGTATCCAATAATTCTCCACCCTTCAGATCATAATCCATCAAAGTGCACTTGCTTTCCCAAGCTAGATCTGATAGTACATAGTCATAGTTGAAAAGTTAAGGACCATATAAGCAAACATAAAAGTGATAAGTGGCATGGTATCATGCCACAAATTAGAAATAAATAACTTCACTTAAATATTGATGATCTATGTCCATTCATGCACATATATTGATTGCATGAATGAGAATGGGCTTCTCAAAAGGTAATATGACTTAAGTCTTGCATTATTGTGCTTTTCCAAGTTCCTCTATGAGAGGAAATATTGTAGGTTTGCAAAATTTGAGCTGGGCCACTCCAAGTAAGATCTTCAAGTAGTCATGAATCAATAATATTTACAATTACATCATCATAAGGTAATGGGATTTATTTTTCATCCATAGGAGAAGGGAAACTATCTAGAAGATTTTAGATTTGCCATCAATTAATAGAAAAGCATCTCCAAGCAGTTGCATATGAGGGCAAAGTTTGTTTGGCTCCTCAAATGAGTATTATATTTCTAGCTTATGTGAAAGGCTTCTCCCACATATAAATCAAAATATATGATCCAAATCATCATCATTACTTATAGAAGTAGTTGTGATAATCATTTTTCTTACAGTTCCATGAAGATTTCATGTGTGACAAGGAATATTTTCCAACTGTGAGCATCTTGGTAGAATTGAAGTCTTATTATGCACTTATATAAATTATGACCCAAATTTATAAGACAAAGAAAAGTAAAAATGTATAATTAGAAAGCTTTTCTACTATTTGAGAGGTTGGTTGGCCATTATGTTGGTCTATGTTTTCCTTAGTATAGGCTCTTCACATTTTGATATCATTATTGTGTGTGTTTTATCTCTCTTGCTAAGGTGGTTGCATATGTACAACCATTAGCAAGCTCTAAGAGCATCTGTATATGACTTCCCTATCTAACATGGAGCAAATCCACCATGCTTGTTCCCATGGCATCATTTTAGAACATTGCTGTATATAAGATCTCTCTTTAAAGTTAATGAAAATGCATGTGGTTCTCTATTATTTTCTAATGATGAAGTGTAGTGATATGTCTCACAAATGTTATTGATAGGATATCTTATTATATTCTCATTACTAGTTGTCATCTTATGTTTAGTTTTGGATTATAAATCCATTTTTTCATTGTATTTGGAGTATGTTATTGAATACATTGTTAAGGCACCCTAGGTTTATGTACTTAATAGGAAAAGGCAAATCCCTCTTAGTAGTTTCATTAACTTGCATTTGAGGTTTCTACATATTTACAATAGATGATGTTATGAATGTTGAAAGAATCCCTGTTGATTGAATACCTCCATCATAACACTCTACCCTTTTTATAAATATAAACTCGTCCCACCCTATCCCACCCTACATATAAAACACCCCTTGCATATCTTAAGTGTTATTTTCCTAAAAATACATAAACATTGTACATCTATCATGTGTCTAAATTTTGTGATTTAAATCCTAGCATTGCAATCTTTTATTCAACCCCTATGTTGTTGAACTTTATTTCAATTAAAAGTCGCAATCACTTTCATATCTATCTTTAGTAGCTTGTATCTAACTTAGAACATTTACTCATTCCATGTGAAAACCATTCCTAGGTGGAATGAGCAAGCTTAGTTATGTTATAGTTATATTTGTGTTCCCCTTATGCCAATAATCTACATGGAGATTGAATTGTATAATCTCTCCATATGAGCAAGCTACCCCATAGGTCCTCTCACGTTGGTTCAGGTAGATCCAAAAGTAGCAGGGAGCTAACCATAACCTTTTTAGGTGCCTTTGAATCATTTTAATCCATTTTGGTTCATTATTGATGCCAAACCCTTCCCTAGATATAATGACATTCTAGTAGGGTTTTCATCATTATTTTCCACATTTATTCAAGTGTGCAAGGCTAGACTAGAGAGGTATACAATTGGGAACCAACACCAAAATGACACCATTGCTAGGGAGATTTAGTATAACCAATGTTATTAGGGACTCTTACAAAGACTAGAGCTATAATTATTTCAAATCTGAAGGTTCTTTGCTTGTTATTTTCTACAATCAGGCTATCTTGCCCATTAATGCCACAACACTCCACTTGGGACATGTTATAAATTCTTGAGGCTTGACAATTGACTTCTACTACATTTGTTGCAAAGAGTAGAGAATATTAAAAGTTGGAAGGTGTATTTTCCATTTTGAATATTTTTTTGAAAAAATTTAGTGTCTTTGATTTTTATCTCATTAAGTTGAGTAAAGATTATAATTTTTAGCATGTATCATAATAGTTTGTTAACTATTATATTCTAGAATTTTGATTCTAGTGGTGACTCTGACTTTATTTTTTGGTTTCAAGGAAAATCAATGCCTATTTTGAATATTCAACTTTCAATTTTGAGTATTATTTATATTTATTGTAAATTTGGAAGGATTGAGATCATCCTTCAAAGGTGACTCGTCAAAACCTTGTCTCACTACTATGTTTGCATCAAAGTTTAGGGAGACAAGTTTTGAGGCTCGAGTAAAATTGATAGATTTGTTAAATGCCAAAGTAAATGTTGTGGATTTTATTCTTGAAATTGATTTGTATGACAAGTTCTTCCACTCCCATCCCCCATCTAATACTATTAAACCAAGTGATTAATATTTAAATGAACCTGAATATGCATCACCTAAATATGAGACTTCTCAGGTGAGTTTTATGCCTCTATGGAAATGATGTTTGATACTATTGAAGAATAGTTTTGGAGTGAAATCAAGAGATTACTAATGCATAAGTTTGATTTTGATGATATTATAACACAAGAAAATGAGTTACCTAGTAATGATGTAATTGAAGATCCAAAATGTGCTTTGAATGAAGTACTAGACATGGGTGTAGAATTGGGAGTACGGACATTAGAGAGAAACTAGTTGATCTTGATACTAGGTTTGATAATGAATATACTATTTGGAAGATGTCATTCAATGAAGATGGGGTTATCTTCTATGCCCTAAAAGATGAAAAGTTCTAGACCCATTTCAAGCAGTACTTTGAGTACATAATTAACACTGTTGATCTTGATGCACTCTTGCTTGGTACTCACATGATTGTAGCTGAAAAAGATGTTTATTTATAACTACTAAAGGAGTAATATAATATGTTAGCTTGGTCTTATCCTAATTTGAGATCATGAAGAGAGGATTTGATTCAATGTGTCATCTTATTAAATATTAAGTATTACGTTTAGGCATGTGCAAAGATTGTTCTACTTCATCTGGGCCTCCAAGATATTGGAAAAGTTAAATATATTAAGGGATGATAGAATTTTGGAGCTAACAGATAATAAAAAGCATGCAAAGCATTTCCTCAACTGAGTCTAGACAATGTACCATATTATATATTATATTTTTATTTTGTCCTATTGTTTTGTTTCCACTTTGATTTGAGCCTTATTTTTATAGTTCTTTTCTATTCCTTTTATTATGTGTCCATTTCTAGATCCTCCTAATCTATTTTTTCTAAGTTTGCCATGTTTTTTTGAGCCTTAATGAATGTTTTATGAAAAAAATTCTAAGTCTTGAATCCACATCCCAATGGATTAACACCCAGTCTTGTGTTCTATGGTTATTTGCACAATCGTAAGGGGTATGCATTCTCAGGTGAGAGCTAGTGTTAGTGACCAAAATTGCATGAAAGCAATTTGGGCTCTTTTCAAATGAAATTACCCAAGCCCTTATCCAAATTGAGTATCAATGTCTAAGTCCTTAGCCCAAATTCTTATTTTCAAAGTGTTCCTACAAAGGTCAAGTTCATGTTTGAGAGGCTAGGTGATTTAGCTTAGTCTTTGCTTAGTGTATTTCTTTCAAGAACATTGCATCAAGTATTTTCTTATGTTAATTTGGTCTATTTTTGGTGTAAATTCCTTAGAGTCTTTCAAAAAAGGTGTTCATGAAAATTGTCTAAAGGGATATTTCCTTTAGTTTGGGTCATTTATTTCAAAAATTTTATCCATGGAAAAAAGTTCAAAGGGTACTTACCCTTTGGGAATTTTATCTATAAAAAAATACTAAAATAAATCCTTTTTTTTTAAGAAGGTGCTAAGTTTTATTTCTTTTAGACTTTTTGTCCATGATAAAAAGTCTAAAGGGCACTTGCCTTTTGGGAACTTTTCCCACACAAAAAGCCTAAAAGAATTCAATGTCTTTTTCATTTCTACCAAAGTGTCTACAAGCCTTTTGAAGGGTAATTTTGTCTTTGCCAAATTTCTAAAGGATCATTTTTTCAGGCATTTTTCCCTTACAAAATTACTAAAGGCCACTTTTGGGATCTAACAGACCATTCCAAAATGCCAAAGGGCAATTCTGTAGGGTAGGTTCCCTTGATAAAACTTCTGAAGGGTATGCTCAAAGGGCCCAAAAATTACTTTCAACAAAGTTACTAGGGGTAAAATTCTTATTTCATTCATCCATTTTTCTTGAACAAAAGTTTGAGAGAATTGTATTTCTTTGGGAGAAGTAAGAAGTTCAATTTTTGTGGGGAAATTATTTTGGACAAAATGTCTAAAATAATTATCCTAACAAAGGTCAAGGGCCTAAGTCCAATTTCTTTTAGCAAAAGTGTAAAGGCCTAATTCCTTTAGAAAAAGTGCAAGAGACTATTTTTTGTAGTGAATTTTTTTTGGATAAAATGTTCAAAATAAATTTTTCCTTGAAGAGAATAGGCTGAAGAATCAAATATTACGAGAAAAGTGTGAAGTCAAATCCTTTAGGGAAACTATCTCAGACATTTTATCTGAAATCATTTTTCTGAGAGAATGCCCTACATAATTATTATGGGATAATTGTGTCAAAGAAAAATCTCAAAAGTAGAAGTGTCAGAAAATAGGAATGCCAAAGACAAAGATGCTGATCAAAATTACCATACAATAAAGTCCCAAAGGAATATTTCTAAATTTCAAGTATGATAGTCTCATGGATGTCTTTCAATGGGAATGTAGACATAAAATTTAAGCTATAGGGACTATCCATTAGAATTCAAATGTCCAAAATGGTTATGTGAATATCAACTTTAAAGACCATAAATTATTCATTTATTTTCAAACAAAGGCATATCCAACAACATGCATTTACATGGAGTGAGATGTTTTAAGGATTCATGATCAAAGCTAAATAGTCAAAGGAACCCAAGACAAGCATATGCATGATAAGTCTTAGGCTCACATGGAATGATATGAATTTTCTACATGTTCCAAAGATCTAATAATGCAAGCTTGTAATTGATAATTTAATAGGACCTGAGATCAAGTGAGGCATTTCCACATAGCATGAGGGTGCTTAAAAAAGTAGTGATTATCTATAAGGTACATAAGAAGCCTATGATTCTTCCAAGTGACATATCCTTAGGGCCAAAAAATAATAAGTATTGAATAATTCTCCACCCTTCAGATCATGGTCTAGTAGAGTGTGATTACTCACCCAAGCTAGAACTGACAGTGCATAGCCATGGTTAAAAAGTCAAGGACCTTGTGAGCAAACATAAAAATGAAATGTGGCATGGTTGCATGCCACAAATTAGAAATAAATCACCTCATACAAGGTTGATACTCCATGTCAATTTATGCACATAAATTGATAGCATTAATGAGAGCATGCTTCTCAAAAGAGAATATGACTTAAGTCTTTTACATTATTGTGCTCGTCCAAGTTCCTCCATGAGAGGAAATAAGGTAAGTTTGTAAAATTTGAGTTGGGCCACTCCAAGGAAGATCTTCAAGAAACCATGAGTCAATAATATTTTCAATGCCATCATGATAAAGTAATGGGATTTCTTTGACATTCATAAGATAAGGGTAGTTGTCTATAAGATTCTAGATTTGTCATCAATTAACAAAAAAACATCTCTAAGTAGTTGCACATGAGGACAAACTCTATTTGGTTCCTCAAATGAATATTCTTTTTCCATCTCATGTGAAAGGCCTCTCTTACCTAAAGATTAAAATATATTCTCTAAATCATCATCATTCCTTGTATAGGCAATTATGACAATCATTTTCCTTGCATTTCTATGAAGATTTTAGGTCTATCAAGGAATATTATCCAACTAGGAGCATCTTGGTAGACTCTAAGGCTTATTTTTCACTTCTACAAATTATGACTGATTGATCCAAAAATCAAAAGATTTGGTTGAAAGATAATTCAAGAAACAAGAACAAAACAATTCAAATAATGCTATCTCTGATAAGAGATGTTTTATTGATCAAATTTCTAGACCCAAACATATGCTTATCTCTGAGAAGAGATGTCTCCTTTCCATTTTAAGTTATATCTTAATTTATACATGTTTTGAAGGTGTGGGGAGGATGTGGAAGGTCAACAATCTTGATGGAGATGAATTGGTTAGAATTCCATGATTTACAACAATATAGAATTCAATGAATTACTATTTTTAGAAACTTACTATTTTTAGACTACACTACTAAAATTGAAATTTGGGGCACTTCCATTGGATTTTAGGGGGTCAAAATTCATTTAATGGATCTCAATGACATCTCATGATGTTCCCCTCATTATTATCTTTTCAACGGTTCAAACGGCGAGTCAATTAGAGCTACAGTGCAAAAGTTATGGCTCCCAAAAGTTTCACCATCAATTGGGGTGGACCCATCACTCGAATTGTCATCTGAATTGTTGTCAGGATCATTCCTCCCTCCTTAAGAATCAATAGTCCCCATTGCATCAAGATTTTGTATCAAGTGTGGTAGTTGTACTTTGATTTTATTCCCGATGCATACCTGGAAGGGACTGTGATTTATGGAATTGTGCAGGGCCCAATTGTTCACCATTTCTATCTGACCATCAGTCTATGGATGGAAGGCCATGAACTTCTTCAGCTAAGTATCTATTTGCTTCTATTATTATGTTGTTTGTGTAGTTAGGGCTATAACATTGGCCCTTTTATATTCCTGTGGCTTGACCACCATGAGAACAAATTTCTTGGCACTGATCAGAGAGATAGATGTAGAAGGTGGTACTTCTACTACCCTATAACGTCATGTTCCAAGAGTGAGAGTGATCCTTCTAGTTCTTGATTCATATATACCATATCAATCATACATGAATGGCTAACCAAAGAGTACATCACAAACATCTAGATTGACCACATCACATAAGACCTCATCTTGGAAAGGTTTTATTGCATATGAGAGAAGACATTAGTGGGTGACACAAAGGTTTCTTCCTAAAATCAACCATCCAATACTGTATGGCTTTGGGTGAGGCTTCATGGATAGGTTTAGGCTTTTCACAACATTAGCAGAGATTAAATTCTTTTGACTTCCACTATCAATAATGAAATGTAGAGGCTTACCTTTCACCCATAACTTAGAGTGAAACAACCTTTCCTTGTCATCTAACATCTTGTCATGTGTCTGTGATGAAGCAATAATGGCTTTAGGATCGGCATCTACAATTTCTTCTTCAACCTCTTCGACTACAGGGTCTATATGAGGTAGAGTAGTAGATGTTGAGGATTGTGACTCAGAAAGTAGTGATTTGATAGCTTGGCATTATTCTTTAGATTGAGTTCCAGATTTGCGATAATCACACCACTTCCTCATCTTTCCTTCCTTTTGCTTCCAATTTTGGCCTTGTGTTTGACCTTCTTTGTCACTTTTCCATTTTGAAAGTTGATTCTTTATATTCATTCTTCCATGCTTCTACTCAATCTTCATTATGAACTTGTATGCCTCACTGATGGTTTCTAAATTCAAGAGTTCCATTTCTCCCCGTATGTACCATTGTAGTCCACCAGGATATTTGAGAACCTTATGTTTCTCACTTTCTTTGATGCCCAATCTCGCAGATAGAGAATGAAAAATGTCAGTGTAATCTTGAACATATTGTTCCTTACCTTGGTGAAGTTGTTGCCACTCTATATACAGATCATCATATGCTCCAATGGGGTAGTATTCTTCCTTTATAACATCTATGAAATCATCCCATGTAGGTTCCATCTCAAGGCCAATATCATCTACACTGAATCTCTTTTTGTACACTTCCCACCAATTTTTGATAAGCAATGATGCTTTCAGAAGAGCAAAAGTAATCTTGTCTTTATTGGTGAATTTATTTATAGAAAAATAAGATGACAATTGATCTAACTAATTTTTTACTACATCAACATTGATTTTGCCTTCAAATGTAGGGATATCAAAATTCACCTGAACCTTGAAGGGTGTTGGGGCACTGAAAGGATGTGCAGGTGCAGATGAGGAGCCAAAATTTCTCATTAATATTTGTTGGAGAATTTGAGAAAATTGTTGGAGCATCTGTGCTTGTTGATGTTAGAGGGCTTCATTCACCATTTCCTTAAAAGGATCAGATGCCTCAGTGTTGTCTAGCATTTGAAGTTGTTTGGAGTGAATAGGTGGATATTCTACTGGTTCTATTTTCCACCCAAGCTTCCTGTAATCTGACCTCAACCTTGGGATCATACACTCTAAAGACAAACTACTCTGATAGCACTGATACAAAACTTGAAATCTTTGGTTGAAAGATAATTCAAGAAATAAGAACAAAATAATTCAAATAATGCTATCTCTGATAACAGATGTTTTATTGATCAAATTTGTAGACCCAAACATATGATTATCTCTGAGAAGAGATGTCTCCTTTCCATTTCAGGTTACATATTCATTTATACATGTTTTGAAGGTGTAGGGAGGATGTGGAAGGTCACAAATATTGAGGGAGATGAATTTTTTCAACTTCCATTATTTACAACAATACACAATTTGAGGAATTACTATTTTTAGAAACTCACTATTTTTAGACTGCACTACTAAAATTGAAATTTCGGGCACTTCCATTGGATTTTAATGGGTAAAAATACATTAAGAAAATATTAGTGCCATCTCATGATGTTCCCATCATTATTAGCTTTCTAACGGTTCAAATGACGAGTGAATTGGAGCTACGATGCAAAAGTTATGGCTCCCAAAAGTTTCACCATCAATTGGGGTGGACCCATCACCTGAATTCTCATCTGAATTGTTTTCTAGATCATTCCTCCCTCCTTGAGAAGTAATGGTCCCCATTGCATCAAGATTTGTCATCAAGTGTGTTATTTGTACTTTGATTTGATTCTTGATGCATACTTGGAAGGGACTGTGATTTATGGAACTGTGCAAGGCCTGATTGTTCACCATTTCTATCTAACCATTAGTCTATGGATGGAAGGCTATGAACTTCTTCAGCTTAGTATCTATTTTATTATGTTATTGTGTTGTTTGTGTATTCAAGACTATAACATTGGCCCTTTTGGATTCCTGTGGCTTGACCACCATGAGAACAAATTTCTTGGCACTAATTAGAGAGACAGAAGTAGAAGGTGGTACTTCTGGTACCCTATAACATCCTGTTCCAAGAGTGAGAGTGATCCTTCTCATATATACCATGTCAATCATACATGAATGGCTGACCAAGGAGTACATCACAAACATCTATATTGACCACATCACACAAGACCTCATCTTGGAAAGGTTTTATTGCATATGAGAGAAGACATTTGTGGGTGAGACAGAGGTTTCTTCCTAGAATCAACCATCCAATACTATATAGCTTTGGGTGAGGATTCATGGACAGATTTAGGATTTTCACAACATTAGCAGAGATTAAATTATTTTGACTTCCACTATTAAGAATGAAATGTAGAGGCTTACCTTTCACCCATAACTTATAGTGAAACAACTTTTCCTTGTCATCTAACATCTCATCCTGTGTTTGTGATGAAGCAACAATGGCTTCAGAATAAGCATCTACAATTTCTTCTTCAACCTCTTTGACTGCAGGGTCTGTATGAGGTAGAGCAACAAGTGTTGAGGATTGTGACTCAGAAAGCAGTGATTTGATAGCTCGACATTCTTATTTAGAGTGAGTTCTAGATTTGTGATAATCACACCACTTCCCAATATTTCCTTCCTTTTGCTTCTAATTTTTGCCTCATGTTTGACCTTCTTTGTCAATTTTCCATTTTAAAGGTTGATTCTTTATATTCATTCTTCCATGCTTCTGCTCATCTTCATTGTGAACTTGTATGCCTCATCGATGGTTTCCAAATTGAAGAGTTCCATTTCTTCCCTTATGTACCATTATAGTCCACCTCTATATTTGAGAACCTTATGTTTCTCACTTTCTTGGATGCCCAATCTCGTAGATAGAGAATGAAAAATGTCAGTGTAATCTTGAACAAATTGTTTCTTACCTTGGCAAAGTTGTTGCCACTCTATATATAGATCATCATATGCTCCAATGGGGTAGTATTTTTCCTTTATAGCATCTATGAAATCATCCCATGTAGGTTCCTTCTCAAGGCCAATATCATCTACACTGAATCTCTTTTTGTACACTTCCCACCAATTTTTGATAGGCAATGATACTTTCAGAAGAGCAAAAGTAATCTTCTCTTTATCAGTGTATTTATTTATAGAAAAAGAAGATGACAATTGATCCAACCAATTTTATACTACACCAGCATTTATTTTGCCTTCAAATGTAGGGATATCAAAATTCACCTAAACCTTGAAGGGTGTTGGGGCACTGAAAGGATGTGCAGGTGCGGATGAGGAGCCAAAATTTCCCATTGAGATTTGTTGGAAAATTTGAGAAAAGTTTTGGAGCATCTACACTTGTTCCTATTGGAGGGCTTCATTCACCATTTCTTTGAAAGGATCAAATGCCTCGATGTTGTCTACCATTTGAAGTTGTTTGGAGTGAATAGGTGGATATTCTACTGGTTCTATTTTCCACCCAAGCTTCTTGTAATATGATGTCATCCTTGAGATCATACACTCTAAATAAAAACCACTCTGATACCACTGATCTAAAACTTGAAAGATCTAGTTGAAATATAATTCAAGAAATAAGAACAAAACAATTCAAATAATGCTATCTCTAATAAGAGATGTTTTATTGATCAAATTTGGAGACCCAAACATATGCTTATCTCTGAGAAGAGATGTCTCCTTTCCATTTCAGGTTACATCTTCATTTATGCATGTTTTGAAGGTGTGGGGAGGATGTGTAAGGTCACCAATCTTGAGGGAGGTGAATTTGTTTGACTTCCATGATTTACAACAATACAAAATTCAAGGAATTACTATTTTTAGAAACATACTATTTTTAGACTACACTATTAAAATTAAAATTTAGGGCACTTCTACTAGATTTTAAGGGTTCAAAATTCATTTATAAAATATCAATGCCATCTCACAATGTTCCCCTCATTATTATCTTTCCAACGATTCAAACGGTGAGTCAATTGGAGCTATGGTGCAAAAGTTATGGCTCCCGGAAGTTCTGCCATCAATTGGGGTAGACCCATCACCCGAATTGTAATCTAAATTGTTGTCAGGATCAATGATGGTTTTAGGACCAAGAAATGTAAAAATGTATAAATATAAGGCTTATCTTCTATTTAATAATTTGATTGGCCATTGTGTTAGTCATAGTGTTGGTCTATGTTTTCCTTAGTATAGGCTCTTCACATTTTGGGATCATTGTTGTATGTGTTTTGTCTCTCTTGCTAAGGTGGTTGAATATATACAACCACTAACAAGATCTAATAGCATCTATATATGACTCCCCTATCTAACATGGAGTAAATCCACCATGGTTGTCCCCATGGAAACATTTTGAAACATTGGTGTATATAACATTTGTCTTTCAAGTTAATGAAAATGCATGCAGTTCTCTACTATTTTCTTATGATGAAGTGTAGTAATATGTCTCATAAATGTTGTTGATAAGATATCTTATTCTATGTGCATTATTGGTTCTCATCTTGGGTTTAGTTTTGGAATATAAATCCCTTTTTGCATTATATTTGGAGTATGTTTCTAAATAACTTGTTAGGGAACCCTAGGTTTAGTATCTATTTTATTATGTTATTGTGTTGTTTGTGTATTCAAGACTATAACATTGGCCCTTTTGGATTCCTGTGGCTTGACCACCATGAGAACAAATTTCTTGGCACTATTTAGAGAGACAGATGTAGAAGGTGGTACTTCTGGTACCCTATAACATCCTGTTCCAAGAGTGAGAGTGATCCTTCTCATATATACCATGTCAATCATACATGAATGGCTGACCAAGAAGTACATCACAAACATCTATATTGACCACATCACACAAGACCTCATCTTGGAAAGGTTTTATTGCATATGAGAGAAGACATTTGTGGGTGAGACAGAGGTTTCTTCCTAGAATCAACCATCCAATACTATATAGCTTTGGGTGAGGATTCATGGACAGATTTAGGATTTTCACAACATTAGCAGAGATTAAATTATTTTGACTTCCACTATTAAGAATGAAATGTAGAGGCTTACCTTTCACCCATAACTTATAGTGAAACAACTTTTCCTTTTCATCTAACATCTCATCATGTGTTTGTGATGAAGCAACAATGGCTTCAGAATAAGCATCTACAATTTCTTCTTCAACCTCTTTGACTGCAGGGTCTGTATGAGGTAGAGCAGCAAGTGTTGAGGATTGTGACTCAGAAAGCAGTGATTTGATAGCTCGACATTCTTATTTAGAGTGAGTTCTAGATTTGTGATAATCACACCACTTCCCAATATTTCCTTCCTTTTGCTTCTAATTTTTGCCTCATGTTTGACCTTCTTTGTCAATTTTCCATTTTAAAGGTTGATTCTTTATATTCATTCTTCCATGCTTCTGCTCATCTTCATTGTGAACTTGTATGCCTCATCGATGGTTTCCAAATTGAAGAGTTCCATTTCTTCCCTTATGTACCATTATAGTCCACCTCTATATTTGAGAACCTTATGTTTCTCACTTTCTTGGATGCCCAATCTCGTAGATAGAGAATGAAAAATGTCAGTGTAATCTTGAACAAATTGTTTCTTACCTTGGCAAAGTTGTTGCCACTCTATATATAGATCATCATATGCTCCAATGGGGTAGTATTTTTCCTTTATAGCATCTATGAAATCATCCCATGTAGGTTCCTTCTCAAGGCCAATATCATCTACACTGAATCTCTTTTTGTACACTTCCCACCAATTTTTGATAGGCAATGATACTTTCAGAAGAGCAAAAGTAATCTTCTCTTTATCAGTGTATTTATTTATAGAAAAATAAGATGACAATTGATCCAACCAATTTTATACTACACCAGCATTTATTTTGCCTTCAAATGTAGGGATATCAAAATTCACCTAAACCTTGAAGGGTGTTGGGGCACTGAAAGGATGTGCAGGTGCGGATGAGGAGCCAAAATTTCCCATTGAGATTTGTTGGAAAATTTGAGAAAAGTTTTGGAGCATCTACACTTGTTCTTATTTGAGGGCTTCATTCACCATTTCTTTGAAAGGATCAAATGCCTCGATGTTGTCTACCATTTGAAGTTGTTTGGAGTGAATAGGTGGATATTCTGCTGGTTCTATTTTCCACCCAAGCTTCTTGTAATATGACGTCATCCTTGAGATCATACACTCTAAATAAAAACCACTCTGATACCACTGATCTAAAACTTGAAAGATCTAGTTGAAATATAATTCAAGAAATAAGAACAAAACAATTCAAATAATGCTATCTCTAATAAGAGATGTTTTATTGATCAAATTTGGAGACCCAAACATATGCTTATCTCTGAGAAGAGATGTCTCCTTTCCATTTCAGGTTACATCTTCATTTATACATGTTTTGAAGGTGTGGGGAGGATGTGTAAGGTCACCAATATTGAGGGAGGTGAATTTGTTTGACTTCCATGATTTACAACAATACAAAATTCGAGGAATTACTATTTTTAGAAACATACTATTTTTAGACTACACTATTAAAATTGAAATTTAGGGCACTTCTACTAGATTTTAAGGGTTCAAAATTCATTTAGAAAATATCAATGTCATCTCACAATGTTCCCCTCATTATTATCTTTCCAACGATTCAAACGGTGAGTCAATTGGAGCTATGGTGCAAAAGTTATGGCTCCCGGAAGTTCTGCCATCAATTGGGGTGGACCCATCACCCGAATTGTAATCTAAATTGTTGTCAGGATCAATGATGGTTTTAGGAACAAGAAATGTAAAAATGTATAAATATAAGGCTTATCTTCTATTTAATAATTTGATTGGCCATTGTGTTATTCATAGTGTTGGTCTATGTTTTCCTTAGTATAGGCTCTTCACATTTTGGGATCATTGTTGTATGTGTTTTGTCTCTCTTGCTAAGGTGGTTGAATATATACAACCACTAACAAGATCTAATAGCATCTATATATGACTCCCCTATCTAACATGGAGTAAATCCACCATGGTTGTCCCCATGGAAACATTTTGAAACATTGGTGTATATAACATTTGTCTTTCAAGTTAATGAAAATGCATGCAGTTCTCTACTATTTTCTTATGATGAAGTGTAGTAATATGTCTCATAAATGTTGTTGATAAGATATCTTATTCTATGTGCATTATTGGTTCTCATCTTGGGTTTAGTTTTGGAATATAAATCCCTTTTTGCATTATATTTGGAGTATGTTTCTAAATAACTTGTTAGGGAACCCTAGGTTTATATATTCAATAGGAAAAGGCAAACCCCTCTTAGTAGTTCCATTAGCTTGCATTTGATTTTTATACATCTTTACAATAGATGATGTCATGAATTTTGAAAGAATACCTATTGACTAAAGACCTCGATCACAACACCCTCTCATTTTTTATAGCTATAAACTTGTCCTACCTTATCTTACCATGCATATAACATGCCCTTTGCATAGCTTAGGTGTTATTGTCCTAAAGATGCATAAACATTGTACATCTAGCACGTGTCTACATTTTGTACTTTAAAGCCCAATATTACCATCTTTTATTTAGCCCCTCTGTTATTGAAGATTATTTCAAATGAAAGTTACAATCACTTTCATATCTATCTTTAGTAGCTTGTATCTAAATTAGAACATTTTCTCATTTCATTTGACAACCATTCCTGGGTGGAGTGAGTAAGCCTGGTTATGTTCTTGTTAGATTTGTTTTCCCTTTGTGTCCATAATCCCCATGGAATTTGAATTATATAACATCTCTATGTGATCAAGCTACCCCATAGCTCCTCTCACCTTAGTTCAAGTAGATCCAAAATTAGTAGGGAGTTAACCATACCTTTATAGGTGCCTCCTAGTCATTTTTCTCTAGTCTGGTCCATTCTCGATGACAACCCTTCCCTGACTATAATGACATTTTAGCAAGTTTCTCATCATTATTTGACACATTTATTCAATGTTTCAAGGCCATATTAGAGAGGTGTAAAATTGGGAACCAATATGTCCCACATATCTAAGTGACAATTTTTTTGAGTTTAACTAGTCGAAAAGCTTTATCTCCAATTAAGAATTACTTTGTTGTTTTTTAGATCAGCGTAACTTTTCTACATATCATGGCTTTAAACAAAATTTGCATAAGCCTTATTATCTTTAATTTTTCTTCCATTTCCATAAGCATATTAAGTCTAAAAATCACTCTATCTTATAATTTATCCCAGCTTATTGGTGTTTCACACCTGTTACCATATAATGCCTAAAAAGGAGCCATTTTCAAAGTTGATTGGAATGAGTTTTTATAATCAAACTAAACTAATGTAAATATTCCTCCCATTTTTATTATTGGTCCATGAAATACATCCTTAATATATCCTCAAAAAATTGATCTACTCTCTTTATTCATCCATCCTTTTATATATGGTAATCAATACTAAATTTTAGTTGTGTACCCAAAGCTGAATTGAGTGTTTACAAAAACCTAGAGGTCATCCCAGGGTCTTTGTCTATTTTTTTTTCTTTTTAGAAACTCATACAATTTATATACCTATTTTAAAATAAAATTAAATCATTGGTGTATCATCAATTATATTACTTGGAATGAAGTGACATACTTTGGTAAGTTTATTCATAACTACAAAAATCAAGTCATGACAATGTATAGACATAGGCAATCCTTGAACAAATTCCATGATAATAACTTTCCACTTCCATTCTAGTATTTATTGTGGGTACAATAACCTAATATAATGCACATATGTAGCCTTAACTCACTAAACTTATAATCATCTAGACACAAAGTCAATCACATCATTTTTTATTCCCTTCTAAGAATATAATGGTCTTAATTATGCTAATATCTTAGTCACTCCATGATGTCCTAAATATGGATCATTGTGAAAATATTTTAGCACAATATTCCTCAAATTTTACCTATCAAGTACATGTATTCTACCATTATATTTCAAAATCTAATCATTCTCAAATTGAAATCCATGGTACCTATGATCCTAAGAATTTTCAGCCAATGCTTTCTTTACTTGTCCATCGAATTCATCTCTGAGTGAGAATTTTATTACATGATCTTTTAAAGTACTCCTTATATTAGATAATGATGCAATGTACCTTCTATTACTAAGGTCATATGAAACTCTATTCTATTTGACCTTAATGTAGTTAATGTTGAAATCATGTTCTAAAAAGAATTTAACTCTAAACTCTTATGAGCATTAAGGTTATCTTGGGTAAATATATACTTGAGTACCAAATTATTACTTTTAAGCTTAAGAGGCTTTCCAAATAAATAATACCTCCAAACTTATAAATCATGAAGTATGGTAGTTAATTCAAGGTCATGAAGTGCATAATTTATCTCATAAGGATTCAATTTCCTTGATTCATAGGTTAAAAAAGAACTATCCTATAGAAACATCCTCCTAAACCATCTCTTGATGTATCTATTATAATTGTAAAATGATCCTTTAGATTCAAAATCCATAATAATGATGCTACATTAAGCCCTTTTTCCAATACCTAAAAGGCTTCTTATCGCTTATCAGACCAAATAAAATGTTACTCTTTATATTGAAGAAAGGTGATCGGATTAGCTTTCTTAGATAAATTTGGCACAAATGTCCTATAGTACCCTATTAAACCCATGAAACTATGCACATCATGCATGTTTTAAGGTGATGGACACTTCATAATGGACCTAATCTTGGTTGGATCCATAGTGATTTATTATATAGATATACTATGTCCTAAGTATTGTACTCTTATTTGAAATAAGGCACACTTAGACAAATTCCCATAGTTTGATACATTCACAACAACTACAAGACCAAATGTAGATGGGTAACATGATATTATTCAATTTTGGAATAGATAACAATATCATCAATGAAAAAGAACACAAATTGATAAAGGTAATCTCTAAACACATTATTCATGTGGTTCATTAATGTTGCATGTGCATTTGTTAGTCTAAAAGGAAGTATTATGAAATATTAATTTCCATAAAAAGTTTTAAAAGATACTTTTAGAATATATTCCTCTCTAATCATCAATTTATGATACTCGACATGAATATCAATCTTTGAAAATACTATTTCACCATGAATTTGATCAAAAATATCATTAATGTGAGGTAAGGGATACATGTTCTTGATTATTCCCTTATTTAGCATTCAATATTCAATACATAGACAAAGGTTTATGTCATTTTTTAAAAAATAATATAGGTTCATCCCATGGTAAAATACTTGGTTGAATAAACTCTTTGGCCAACATCTCCTAAAGTTACACCTTTAACTCAACTAACTCAGTTGTAGTCATTTTTTAGGGAGCCTTGGATTGTGATTCTGATAGCGGAATGATATCAATGGTGAAGTGTAATTATGTCTTGGGAGTTAGACCTAGTAATTCTTATGGAAAAACATCCTTAAATTCTTAAGTCTTCAATTGATGGTTTCTTAGTTTCACCAATTTCATCCATATTTATAAGGAACACTTGACATACCTTTTGTTGAGCCTTATTCAACTAAATGGATGAAATTTTCCTAAGTTTTAACTCTCTTTGATATCCTTAAATTTGGTTCTAATTTCCCAAATCATTTAAACACTCAAACTTTTTTAAGAAAACAATCAACATTGGCTTTATGTTTAGAGATCCAATTCACTCCTAGGATCACATCATATGATATTAGTGGTGTTCCATAAAGATCAACAACCATAGATAATTTTGTAAATTTTATTTCCACCTTAACAAGACATATGCCAAATTTTACCTTGGATTCATTTCCATACTAAACTGACCAAACCTTTTCCATAATACTAGCTTTCCTAGATAATTTAATTAACATTCTAGGAGAGATAAAACATTAAATGGATCTTGTATATATCAAAACATAAATAGGATGCCCCAAAAAATTACTTGATACTTCAATGTGAGAAGCTTGAAAATTTACTTAATGATAGCCAACTACTATGTGAATACACTATTGAAAAGTTCCTTGTTGCGATGTGGAGATATATGAATTCTTATTTCTACCATCTATCTTCTACATAGGATAAGACTTAGCATAATGGTCTCCTTCAAATTTAAATCATCCACTAGGTGGTCCCTTTCTCTTAACTAGATAAACTCCCTTGAATCCTTATCTAAAAACACCACTAGGTTTTCTATTCCCTGAAGCATTACTAAATATTGCATTTTGGATATTGAATTGGTTCTTAGAATTCCCATTCAATTTCAAATTATTTTTCTTAAATATTATCTTTGAGCTTCCAAAATTATTTTTTGAAAGGATTTTAACCCAAGAAATATCTTTAATGACAAGTATAAAAGTGAGAGAAACAAGAATGAAAAAAAGGCTAAGTTACCTCTCAAAATCAAACCAGAAAGACAAGAGATTTAAAGTTGGAAACCAAATGTATCAGAGAAAAACCCACATGATCTTATTATAAGGATTGAGACAATATATCCAAAATTATGAGATTGATCAAAATCATAAGAGAAGAATAAAGAAAGCTAAAGTGATTATTAGTGAAGAAAAGAGGAGATGAAGATCACTTTTATAGAGCTAGAGGAGGAAAATGAGAGTTACATAAAACCCCATTTTGACCTTACAAGCCATCCAAGTGTGTGCCACTTATGTTCTAATCCCTTACAAAGATAAAGAAGCTGTGTTCCAAGTGGAGAGAGGAGTTACTCATACAAGTAACTCCCAAATCCTAAGAGATAACTAAGGAGAGAGTGACACCTAAAGGAATCCAGATTTATGTGAATAAAAAATTCACATGAATATAAATTTCTCACATATGTAAAAATAACTTAAGATAAAATAAATTATCCTAAATAAAAGGTAATTATAACACTCCACCTTAAATTTTATTTAGGGGTTTTAAAAACAAACAAGAAGGAAACTTCACTAGATTTCCCCCTTGATGGGAACTTCCTTTAATCCTAACTTGTTACAAAATAAAACAAACTTGTCTCTACATAGTGGCTTAGTGAATATATCAACCATTTGTTCTATAGTAGTAAAAAAAGAGATATGAATTTGATTGTCTTCAAGAAGTTCACACTGAAAGTGATATTTAATCTTAATGTGCTTGGACACTACATGAAAAATTAGATTTTTTGTTAAGGAAATTACACTTTGATTATAATAAAAAATTAGAGTATCCAAATGTTATACGTGACCCAAATCTACAAAAAATATTTTAATCCAAATAGACTCCTTTTGAAGTATGATTACAATCTTTATATTTAGCTTCTATGGAAGAGAGAGATGTAGTTGGTTTATTTTTACTATTCCATGAAATAGTGCCAAAACCCAAAGAGAAGCAATAACCACTAGTGGATCTATGATCATTAAGATCACCAACTCAATTAGAATCTGAGTAACCTATGAAAGATAGATTAATATTTGAGGTATACTTGATGTCATAGGTTAAAGTACCTTTAATATAATGAATAATTCTTTTATTAGCTTTAAAATGAGTACCCTGAGGTTTAGACATGAAATGAGAAACCAATCCAATTGAAAAGACAATATCAAGATGAGTATGAGTAAGATAATTCAAACTACCAATTAATTATCTATATAAATTTAGATCAAAATTTTCTATTTCTATGTCATTAAGTAATTTAACACCAAGTTCACAAGGAGTAGAAACTAGTTTGCAATCTAACATACTAAATGTAGATAATAAATCATATGCATATTTAGATTGAGAAATAGATATGGTATCATTTTCTTGCTAAACTTGAATGCCTAAAAATTAATGTAAGAAATCCAAATCAGACATTTTAAAGGTATTATTCAAATCTTTTTTAGTGTAAGAAACCATTGAACTATTACTACCAGTTAAGATTAAGTCATCAACATACAAACAATGATAACTATGCCATTTAAAGTATTTTTGACATAAATATTATTATCATTAGAACTATGAGTAAAGGCTTGAGTTATAAATAATTGATAAATTTTAGAGTACCATTCTCTAGGATATATTTTTAAACTATAAATAGTTTTGTTGAACTTACATATAAGATGTTCATTTCCTTGTTGAATAAAACTAGGAGGTTGAGACATGTGAATTTATTAATGCAAGTCAACATTTTAGAAGGCACTCTTAACATCCATTTGACAAATAGGCCAATGCATTTTATCAACTAAAGATAAAACAAATTTAATGGTGGGCATTTTAGCAACAAGAATAAAAGGTTTCATTATAGTCAATTCCTTCAATTTTATAAAAACCTCTAACAACTAATCTAGCTTTATATTTTTAAATTTCATTATAGTCAATTCCTTCATCATGATAGGTTTTTTCAAATTTGGGTGACCTTGAGCTTGATTTAACGTTTGAGGATCATTATTGTTCATAAGTTTAGACATCAAATCATAGTTACAAAATTATTACCTAGTTATACGAGTATCATCAAGATCAACATTAATTTATAAATCTTCTATAGTAGTCTTGGCCCATTTAGGCATAGCTTTAGGTGGAGCAAGGCTAGAAGAAGGAGAAGGAATTGGAGGAACAACATCATTATGTAACACATGATTATGATCATCACTAAATTTAAAAATAAAAGAATTAGAAACAATATCAAGAGAATTGGAATTAGAAGTTCAATCAAACACACCATTTTCAAAAATATTAACATCCCTTTTAATATTGATTGTTATTAGTTTAAGGATCATAAAACCTATAATATTTAGATGATTCATTGTAATCAACAAATATAAAAGTGTATCCTTAAAAATCTAATTTTTGACACTTTTCAATTGGAATATGAACAAATGCATCACAATCAAAAATATGTAAATGTTTTAAATTAGGTTTTCTACCACTCCAAAGTTCTTTAGGTGTAATGTTTACAATATCTTTAGTGGGAGTCCTATTAAAGAGATTAAAAACATATTACATGGATTCAACCCAAAATTTATAATAAATATTTTTAGCATGTAACATAAACTTATCCATTTTAGTGATAGTCATATGTTTAGTATATGAAAGTCAATAAAAGTGTCTAAAACTTGATCTTTAGTTTTTTAATAAATAAATCCAAACTTGCCTAGTGCAATCATCAAAAAAAGTTAAAGAATAATTAACATCATTAATAAAGGGAATTTTCATAGGGCCTAAAAGATCACTATGAATTAAATTGATCTTTTCAGTAGCACACCAAGAGTGATTTTTAGGAAAATAGTCTCTATGAATTTTACCAACCATACAACCATTACAAGTATAAGTATTAGGAGAAATGTTAGGAAAAAATTGCACCATATTGAGTTTATTAATTAGTTCAATACTTTGGTAATTAATATTACCTAATCTTTCATGACACAATTTATCATCATTAGAAATAACCAAAGCATGAGAAGATGAAGGAGAAGATAATCTAGTAAATTTAAACAAATTATCATTGCCAAGAAAAGTAGTAGAAACTACTTAAAAATATTGCTTAATAAATTTAACATAACAAGTATCATTAATAAATTATACCTTATATTCATGTTTTCATAATTGAGGTACAAAAAATAAATTCAATTTCAAATCAGGAACAAGCAAGATATCATGTAATTCACCATTAAATTTTTTGACATTTTCTATGGATTCAACATTGCAAGAAGCATGATTTGTAAGACTTAAATGATTGTTAGAAATATATGTTTGTAAAGAAGTAAAAAATTGAGAATTAGATTTCATATGTTGAGTAGAACTAGAATCAACAAAAGAAGCATGAAAAGAAGAAGTAACATCAGCTCTAGTATTAGACTTCTATTTTGCTTGTGTCTTATTTTTACTAGTCCTAGCATTGTCTTTGACTTTGAGATTTCCATTTTCGATATCTAATTTACTTTTAAATAAGTGATATTCATCTTGAGTTTTTTTTCACAATAATTACACTCTAACATTTTTTTAGGTTTAGAGTTAGATTTTTGATCTTTCTTATCATGTGTATTATTAGCCTTAGCATGATCTTTGTCATTCCTATGTTGGTGTTTAGAAATAAAGGCATGTTAATTAGTCTTAAGATTACCAAATTGAATCAAATTTTGTTCTTATTTATGCAACAAAGTAAAAAATAATTCAAATGGCAACATAGTAGAGAGAGTAGGAAAATCTAGTTGAGAATGAATATTAGTGATAAACTGCTGAAAAGATTGAGGCAAACACTTTTTCATGATAATATGAATCAAATTAAAATAAAAAAATTTAACACCTAAACTAGATAGTTAAGAATGAAAGGAATGAATTTTAATCAAAAAAACATCCATAGTTTTGAAATCATTATACTTTAAATCAAACGATTGATCTTGAATTTGAATTTTTCAAGATTCATTCACAACATCATAAATATATTTGAGTTTAGATGAAGCAGTGGAGGTAAGAGAAAAAACATCAATATGGATATATAATTTAGGGGTCATGGGCATGGCAATCAATCATAAGACCTCATCATTTTTTTCATGCTATTTCTCTTAAATTTTGGCAGAGGTAGTCTTAGTATCCAGTTGAGGATCCATGTCATCTACTATGCATACCAAATATTTGAAAGTGAAAACGTATTGTATATGTGATTTCCTTAAATAATAATTGGTGGATGTGAGTTTAAATTTAGGTAATAATTGAGTCACCCAATAACCATAAAATGAATATCCAAAAAAATCACTTAAACAAGAAATGCATAGGTGGGGTAAAAAAACACAAGAAAGACTTGAGAGAATGCAAAATAAATAACTATGACAATTTGGAGCCAAAAGGAGGAGATGTGAATTAAAAAAAATTGGTTTATTAATTTGTCCAAGTTGATAGGTAAAAGTAATAAAAAGTCTAAATTTTAATTAAAAACTTAAATGAAAGACTTGCACATGTTTTTTTTAACTTTAAAAAAGGAACAACTAAGATTAATTAGAAAATTTGTATTTTACATTAAAAATTAAGGAATAATTTTTTTTATAATTAACTGTAAGAGAAAGAAACATAATTTTTTTTAAAAAAATGTCTCACTTGAATTTTCTTTTTTAAATTTTAAATTATGACTAAAAAAACTATTTTTTTTCATATTCTCTCTATCATGCACATACATCCATTATCTATCATGAATCCATTATACCTAGGATTCTAAGCATTCTCAAATAATGTTTTTTTGACTTCATCATAGAGTTCATCTCCTAGCAATAATTTGATTACTTAATATCAAAAAGTACTCTTGATAATAGCCATAGATTCCATTTACCGCCTATGTCTTAGATAATCTACTACTTTATTCTTATTGCCTTTGATATAGTTAATATCAAAATATTAATTAGATAATAACTCTAACCATCACCTTTGATGATAATTTAGGTTCATTTTAGTGAAGATGTACTTGAGTCTCATGTTATCAAGCTTGAGATCAAATAATTTTTCTAATATATAATGCCTCTAAAATTGCAAATCATTCAAAATTATCATAAGTTATAGGTCTTGAGTCGAATAATTCATCTCATACAGCTTCATTTTCCTAGACTCATAGGCTACTACTAAGCCATCTTGCATAAGAACTCCTCCAAGTCCATCCTTAGATGCATCGGTGATCACTAAGAATTGATCATAAAGATCGAGAACTTTTAGCACTAGTATTGAAGTAAGCCTCCTTTTCAGTTCCTAAAATGCTACTTCACACTTAGCTAACTAGATGAAGCTCTGATTCTTTTGCTAAAGCGAGGTAATTGGACTAGCTATCTTAAAAAACTTTGGAATGAATTTCATGTAATAGCCTACTAATCTCATGAAAATCCTTATCTCATGCACATTATTTGGTGCTAGCCACTCCATTATGGCTCTTATCCTTTTTAGATCCACTAAAATACCATCCACAGAGATAATATGTTCCAACTACTACACCTTATTTTGGAAAAATGCACATTTAGACAACCTAACATACAACCTATTCTTCCACAAATGTTGAAAAACAAATTCTAGATGCTACAAGTGTTCTTCCTTGTCCTTGGAATAAATGAGGATGTCATATATAAAGACTCAAAAAAAATGATCCAAGTAATCTCTAAACAAATTGTTCATAAAATTCATAAATGTGGGTGGAGCATTTGTCAATGCAAATGGCAACACTATGAACTTGTAGTTCCCATATCTAGTTCTAAATACTATTTTCAGAATATCCTCTTCATGGATTTTCAAATGATGATACCCTACTCTAAGAGCAATCTTAAAAAATAATTTTTTCCCCTCACATTTGATCAAAAAAGCATATATCATTTTTGGTAAATTTGAGTTCATGAACTAAAGCACAAAAAAATTTATGGATGATCAAAGTTGGTCTCTTAGGCAGATTTGGACATGGTTGGCTCTGCGATAGAAGTTTATTAAAATCCATGTTAATGGTTTTATATCTTTCAAGTGTGAGAGTTCTAGGATTAGTGGATCAAATGGTTAGATTTTCCTATGGAAGGATATCATCTAGTTCAAATTTGATATTCTATGGGTAAGTACAGAAGAAGTTATTAAGGTGCAAAAATAACTTCTCATGCATATTGATAGGGTTCCCATAGTCATTTTTAGAAGTTTTAAATCTTGAGAAAGATAAATGGTGAGCATTGATTCTAAGGAGTCAGGATACAATGAGATGAGGATAGGTGCATGACATTTAATTATTGAGCAAAGTTATAGGATAAAGATCTTATGGCTAGTAGACATTCATACAATTTGATCAATAGTGAATATTTATTGATAAAGACCTATTTGATCCACATAAATTGATGAAGCATATCAATTCAACATTTTGAGATGGCACTAGATGAGTTTAAAGTAATAAAAGTTTGATGTTTAGATTTGGTAGTATATGCATTAAATATTAGACAAGATCAATGGTGTGAGATTGATCTTGAGTTGAGAGTCCATGAGATTTGAGCATAGTGTTCAAAGTTTAACTATGACCATTTAAATTTGAATATTTAAATTTACAAAAGAAAGATCAGTGTCTAGATTTTAGACCATAAATTTTGATAGAAGATGGAATTGCTTTTGTAGTAAAAATAAAAGTGGTAGAGGACTTCAAGGCTCATATCGAAATATAGACTTAAAGATCTGAAAGTGAATACAAACATAGTTATGGTCCTCCAAAGTTGACTATTTGTTACACTATGTTCTATGAGTGATTTGAGAAGGATGTTTAAGGCTTTTTTTATGGTGTAACAATGTCTCATGATGAATTAGCTTTTGTATCATGTTGTATAATCTATGAGAAAGATCTATGTGGTTTTTGGAGGTGTGATTAATTTATCTTGAGTATGAAAAATGCTTAAGAAGTTGAATGAGTGTTCATTCATGGTGATTGTGTACATCAGGTCTCTATTTGAGTTGTTTGAGAATATGCAGATGTGAGATAAGTTGAATATGATCATTTGAGGATGTTGAAAGTGAAATAAAGAGTGGACCTCTATAATTGGATGAGGTTCTATGTTTATGTTTTGATTGAGGGTGAGATATATGGGAGAATAGGTCTCCATGAGACCTATAAGAGCTAAAAGTGCCTTGCTTAAAAATTATAGTTGCTTAAGGGTGACCCATAGATGTTATTGATAACTATGTAGATTGTATTAAGACTAATCTTTTTATGATATATATCTTAAGGGTTAAGACATACCTAATGGCCAACCAAGATGGTGTTGATCAAGATTGTTCTATAAATAGTAGAATAAAAGATGTTAGGTTCTAGATTTAAAAGAGAGAGAATAAGGAATGATTGGAGAGAGGCTTGTGTGTGCTTTATGGAGAGAAGGAGGGGTATAGTACCCTAAGGATGAGTTAAAGAGTAGATCAATTTGAGGACTATGCATATGAATTATAGGTCATGTTTATGAGGTCATTGAGCATGAGTGAAGAGGTTTAGAGTGATCCAAAAGGATGTTTTAGATATCTTAAGTATGAGTGAAGGATTATTGGTGTCTATGAGAGCTTGATGGATGGTTTGAGAGACTAATCAGAGTGTGGATAGTGTGTATGACCATTTAGTCATGTTATTAAAGACTATGATAGAGTTTTTGTTGTGAATAATGCATTAAGTGTATAGGATTAAATAATTTGTTGTTGAGAAGTGCTATGTGATCCAAAAGGTGGCATTGGATACATTGAGATATTTACAATCATATTTCTATCATTAAGTTTCAAATACATTATTACAAAGGTGGATGTGTTTTTAGGTTTTATCATGGGTGATCAACATATAATTGGGTAGTACCCTCCTCACAAGGTGAAACTTAGTAAAGATCTAGTTATTGTGGGTGCTCAGCTAGATAGGTATAATAACACCTTGCGGGATTTCAATCTCACTAAATATAGGAATGGTAGTTCCTTGATTAGTAGCTTGCTAGTCTAAATTAGTTCTTATTTTATAAGATATTAAACTAATTGAAGGTTATAGTGGGTTTTATTACCCAAGGGTTTCCCATGTATGTCTTGTGTTATGTGTTTGATCTTGCATTTTCTCTCTTGCTCATTGCTATTAATGTTTTTTATGATTCATGAGTGCTTATGGTTATTGATTAAGTATTTTTAAAGATTAGAATTGAATTTGGATTATTTGGGATCACTGATTCACCCCCCTCTTAGTGATTTTACCTCTAACATGTTCCAAAAGAGAAATCTTAGTCATCCATACACAAACATATTCAATTTCCATGCCGTATAAAAATATTCTTCAAGCATCAATCTATCCCTTTTATGTTACATAAGCCATCATGGCTTAGACTAGATCATAAAAACTTCCATATATCAAACCACTAGTTAGGTTTGTGAGACCTCATTCTCTTTCATAAATCTCTATCAAATATTCTTCATGACAAAGACCATTAAGCACCTTTGCATGTAACATTCATCAAACTATGTCAAGACTGCTATGACATATTAGAATTTTGAGTAAGAGTACTCTAATCAGTCTTGTACTTCACATACTTTATCAAGGACCTCATACACTATCCACATGCATTACATGATCCTAATGTCACCTTTACATTCACCAAGATCACTCAAATAAACATTTTAATGACTCAAAACAACCAACTCTATAGTCACCTTACACTCACTATATTTTCATGGTTTCACTATGATTTTTAAGCTTTGACATTTATGATCTTCCTTAAGGATTATATAACATCTTAAATTGCTCTTAAATGATCCTTAGATTATCTTTTTTCTCATAGACAACTTTCCCTAATGTTCACATTGATTTTGTAGACCAATCTATGTTCCAATTGACTGGTAGATATAGATGGAAAATGTGGAATCATACAACTTTTATTAATCACCTAGATCACTTCAATTCCTCATGATTAATTTCAAGACACTCCATCTAATGTTAATTTAACTTCACCATTATTTAAAAGTTCATTGACTTCATGAAATATCTTCTAGATCTTATTTTCCCATGAAGTTTTGAAACCCTCATTACATGCCAGTCATGTCATATGCTCAAACACCCTTGTCCACCATTGATCATGCCCATAAGGTAAAATTATCTTCTTAGGTATTTATACACTCATATTCATATTTAGATATTACAAATACTAAAATGAACAAAGTGAACATACAAAAATCTCCCCATTTATCTTATACTTGATACCCTCATAAGATCACTAAAACATTTCAACCTAATCTCACTATGCATATATGAAACTCACATTATTACATAGTTAACCACCTTTAATAAGATCTTGAAACCAATTCCAAACCTTAACATGTATCAATCTCACAACCAATGGTCTTCATGACTGCTATAGATCTTCTTGGCATACACACCTACTCTCAGAGCATGATTATATCCCCTTATCTCTATGAGATATTCATACACTAAAATTAATGTGACTTGGTTTCATCAAGTCATCATATAAATACCTTTTAACCAATCTCTTACAATCATAACTTGTCAAACACCTAGGCTTACTTACTTCACCAAGATACCTGTACATACCTTCTTACAAGGCCTAGGATGAGGTTTTTCAAGAAAACTTGATGCATTGACCTATTCCTTTCTCTCAACATGTATTCAATATCTTTTTAGACTTGGATATTAATTTAGGGTTGACCTTTGACTTGGCTTCTACATAATCCTTCTAAGCTAGAAAATAACACTTTTGACATTCTTTCAAATCTAACTTATATCCTAAAATAACACATAGGTCACCTTAGTTTATCAACTGATCATGCCTCATATTATAATTCTTCTTATTATTATTCAAATCAGATAATACCATCATTATTTTTTAGATTACAATCATGATAAACACTGTCATCATCATACTTTAAGCATTAGCTTCTTAGGATCACCTTTAGGCTATTAGGCTTCATTTGAAAGACCATGATATGATACCAAATATTGGAATAAAAAATATTAATATGTGGTGGGATTAATTATTTCCCTTAAAATAATCATTAAATTTCACTTATCATTCATTAATCATTCAATCAAACACATACATTAACCAATGCATAAACAAGCATCCACATAAGCATACAACATATGAACACAAGAGATATGTGAGAAAACATTATGAGAGATAAAACCCACCAAAAAAATATTTTAATAAATTCATATAATCAATTAGTAAATATTTATTAAGGTAACAACCCCACAAGGATCACCAACCTCTTACTAGTCAAGTACGAATTCAACTAGTCCTTTAGCAAGCACCAACTTACAAGGAGGTACCAACCTGCAAAGAGGCACCAACCCCATTAGTGAATTAGTAAAAAATAAAACACATAAATTTTTTTTATCACCTTTTAAAACCTATTTATCACTCAAATAATGATTATAACCTTCATTTTCTCTCCACACTCTTCTATCTCTCTCAAACAACCTATTAGGCCTCTTTGCTCAACTAGTCATCTTCTTAATAGATTTAGGTCAAATGACCTTTCTCATCATACTAAAATATTATATTATATATTCATGATTGATATTTTAATCTTAAATTATGGTATACATAACCTCCTTATTCTCCTCAATGTGCTCTTTTATTCTCTTGTGCTCACATTCCTCTCACTTACCCAAATAGGCCTAGTTGGCCTTCTTCTTATACCAATCACTAATTCACTCACTTTATCTATCAAGAAAACAAGTAATACATAAGATTAAAAATTAAAAAATGTTTTATTAAAGGTTAAATATAATATAAAATAAAAAAATTATAACCATTTGGTCATCCAAAATCACTTAGACCACCTTCTCTTCTTAGGCCTCGTAGAGACCTAATTGCAGTTAGGTCTATCCTTTTCAAAAACAAATTTGGACCTATATGATCTACATGGAATTAAAAAAATAAATAAAAACTTTATAACACATATATATCAACCTAAAATAACCTCATTCATTCTCAATAATCCAAAAATCCTTTGCTCAGACCTTGAAAGCATCATTAGGCCTTAAAGACCTATTAAGCCTAAAAATTCCAAAAAGCTGTTTTTAAAGATGAAGCTCAAACAACTTGTAGAGACACATTATAGGAAAAATACAAATATTTATGCAAAATTAAATAACCTAATGTTAATCATAAAACTCATTAGACTCCATCACTCAGGCTTAAGAGACTCAGGAACACCTCATCAAAAGTCTCACTTAGAACTACCAATTTGCTCAAAACCTAATCATTAAAAATTTGACCTTAGATAATAGTATAAGAACCTTAAAAAACTAAATATTCATTTATAATATCCCATATAATATATAAAACATCATAAATTTATGGGTACACTTCCAAACTAAGAATAATGACTCAAGAACATCAATCTTACTAACACACATAAAACTGCCTGAATGCTCTAAAACACAATCTTGATGAACTTTTTATCTATATCCTATAATGAAACTTTAAATAAATATAATGAACATTAATATTTAATATTTTACCTATATAAAATATCAAATATATATATCACAAGTTCTAGTTTCAACTATTGGTCTTGTAGACTAATTTATTAAGTTTCTCTTTCATAAAACTTACACAACCAGACAAGTCATTTTGGCTTCCACATTAAAACTTATTAAACTAAATATAAACATTATATAAATAATTTATAGATCATATATATACAAAAACACATCAAAATTTTCACTACATACATTAACTTATGATATAATGTCTCAAACTCGTCACTCCATCTTGCATACCCAAAACTTCCATTCTTGCCATAGGACTAGTCATAGTGATTATGACTTTCAACACATATGTGAGAAATTTTAAGAAATATTGATACATGTTTATGATCCTATGATATCATTAGGTAACTCTCATATATAGATATATCATATTATAGTGATGATATTGGTCTTACAAACCAATCTCTCAACTTTACATCTTGACTATCTCATCTTCACTAGACAGGTCATCTTGTGAACAACATTTTCAACATTTTAATTAACCTCAAAAACATATAACCAATATGGAGATGTTTTATAGGTCTTTAAAAAAATTATGTAATTTTATCAACTCCTAATCCATGACAACACTTCCATAATCTCATTCCCACTTTTACATGGTTTTTCTCATTGTCTTCCTGACTAGGATTTTTAGCAATAGGTCAACTTTCATGACCATTTTAACATTTTTCAAGTCTAAAAACAAATCATAAACCAACATCGTAATTAATTAAACTTATATAACTTTTTACTCCAATGATTTTCATTCATTTACTTGGTCAAATCTCTTTTCTAGTCCAAAGTTTTGAAAAACAAACACTTTTCTATGGGGTCCACTCACTCACCTAACAAACCAATGCCACCTAGAGGTAACTAGGATATTATTATACATGAATATAACATCAAAATAGGCAATAAAACTAATTATGATCCATTTTTAACAAGATATTTCATATCAAGTCAATGTGAGGGTTTAGACTACCTTCTACTCTTAAAAATTGTTCATAAAGGATTGCCCTTCAAATCCAAAAAAAATGATATAAAAATACAAATATTACCCTTCCCCAACTACCATGTACTACTTAGGACCCCACACATATGTTTCAAGTTCAAACAAGCATGAAAAAATCCTTCTCAAGTCTTCAACACCTCATTTTAGCACTCGAGAGACCTTAACTTCACTTATTATGCCTTTTACTTTAATATAAAACCTGAAACTTCATGAGCACTCTTGAAAAACCTCCTCACATATATAAAAAATATCATATGAGCCCTATCACATTTTAATTTTAAATTTATCCCTCATTAGGCCACATTAGGTCTCTTTTCACATTAGGCCTTTAACTAACAGTCAAACTTAGACCTTGAACACACCTTGAAACCTCTTGCACTAATCTCAACACATCATAATGATGTCATACAACCTCATACCATGCTCACACACTATGAATATTATTTTCACAAGTCTCAAACTACTCACCTTATCATGCTACCAACCCTATGCCTTCTCACTAGGTCTTTTCAAGCAATGACTAAGCCTCAAAATTGATCTTGGAACTCTTCTAAAGACTTGTTTTCTTCATTCTCATTTTTACATAGATTTACACAAAAACACATTCTTATATTGATAAAATTCACCAAACTTCCCTAGAGAAGGATTCTCACATGGCTAGACTAGGCTAGACTAGGCTTCTCAAGACACCTAATAATCAAAGACTTAAACTCAAAAAATCTAACTCTCAATGATATCAACTAAGAACATTAGTCAATAAGGATCATCTAAATAAAACACCACTATTAATAGTATCATGATATTTTCACACCATAACATTGTGTCAAGACATCATATTGAAATCAAAGACTACTAAACATGCTCAAGTCATCATAGACACTCAGCATGAAACACCATAATAACATTTATGGGACATCAATAATACTTAAATACCTTTGACATCAATGAAAACATTAATTAATTAATCACAATAGGAACATATTTTTGGCCAATTTATAATTATAGAACTAGAAATTTACCAACCCCATAATTTAGAGTCATATTCCATCTTTGACACTTAGTTGTTAGTCATGTTGTGAGTTCTAATGGGATGTATAGTCAAACCATTATCTAGTCACATTACAAATTTGACTTAGCAGTCTTTGTAGGTCCTTGCACCTCCTATAAATCTTGATTTATGTAATGTCATGATGTCTAAAGTGATCAATTATCCCTTATCCATCTCGAAGGATCCTCAACTCGATGGAAATGTAGTAATGAAGCCAAAGTTGGAGAAGGAAGACTACAAAGGTCTAAAACCACATTAGTCAGACATAATTATCAGAGGTATGACCATTTTTGATATTTTGAGAGTCATTATAAATAATATTATGTGATATAATTAAGGTTTCATTTTGGTGATCTAGTTGATAAGCCTCTTTTAGAGCCATGTACTTTATCCTAGTCAATGGTTTTAACCATGATAAGGTGTTTTTTGGCCTTAATTGACCACTATATCACCCTATATGCCTAAAAAATACCCCATGAGACTCTTTAAACCATTATAAGATGGATTCATACCCAAATTAGATACATCATTACCAAGTTAATGATTATTTCCTCTAATATGGGCCCACCCATGCCAATTTGTGACCTTTCATCTCCCTCAGGTCATACCACTAAGTCAAATACTATATTTCATTCCTATTTTCCATTAAAATCATTAATTAAATACGTTTTAAAACTTAAATAAGGATATTTGTAGGAAAATGGGTACTTTATAGGTGTTTTTTCAATAGTACAAATCTATACTATATGGATCAGATCAATCAGGAGCATGTCCTTGGAGGGTGAGTTTAGAGAGACTAGATGGTGGAAAAAGTAGAGTGTTTCATCTTGACAAGGCCTATAGATCATTAATTCCCCACTTTGAGATCATTGGCAAGCTTAGAGGACCCCATAGGTTCATGGTTATTCCATACAATAGGAGTAAGATGGGGGTCTAAGATTTTACTCATAGTATGTACACTTAGGTGGATAACCATCCATGACATTTTTATGGGAGTTGAATTATTTTCCTCTATGAAAATTTATTAATAATTTATGCAACCTTTGCATGTTGCTTATCCGCATGGGCACTTTTGAGACTAATGGGTTTTAAGAAATTTTGATTAATTTTCTAAAACCAATCAATTATCTTATTTTCTCAAGTCTTGTAGTATCCTTATATGTTGATTTTATCATGGAATCCACTCATGTGATATCAAAAAGTAGGCCAATGTCCTTGACTAGTTTCTATGCATGGTTTCCAAACCACTCTATACAAAAGATAAGGTTTTCATGCCTATGTTAGGGGCTGTAATAAAGTTTTCAAGGTTGTAGAGATATATCATGGTTTTCAATGCCTTCTCACCTAGTTTCAAAGTTTGATAGTCCTCTAGTTACCCTATCAAACATCATGAATATCAATATGTGTATGGTTGATTAAAATTGTATAATAGACTATGTATATGGTCTAATAACACCTATAACATATTAATGTACCTCATGGGATATGAAATAGGTAGTAATATGGTGGTGGGTAGTCTTCATGCCTTTAAAACATATTCTTAATGCCCCACATGTTTTGACAGTCCTTATAGACCTATTATATGCCTTTATCAAACTCTATCACATTTGTTCAAAGTTTAGGGTTTATTCGTAGATGTTAAGGTAGTTTTAAGATTCCTAGGTTCTATTTTGAGGCTGTAAAGATGCCTTTGCCTCCAAACCTTTATAGTTACTTTTTTATACATTATTGTATCCTCATGGTCTAATTAGGGTTGTATTAAGGGAGTTATTGTGTTCATTCCATGCCCATTCCATATGAACATAGTTCCACTATAATTTGACTACCATTATGTTGTGTCATCACTATTTATTATTCTCATTCCACTCTAATGTGTCTACACTTTCACTGTTCTTATTCACTTAGGATTCCCAAAGGATTAAGTATCTCAAGTTAGTCCCCACATTACACTATAACCATACATACCATTGAGGTCATTAGACATTAGACGTATATTATCATATGATAACCTGGGAGTGCAAGGGAGGGCACCTATAGCTAGCCATAAAAGCCACTATAGCAAGGCCTCAAAAAGAGCTATATAAACTGATCAAGATGCAAGGGTTGACATGAACACAATGGATTAAACATTATAAAAGGGTATTTGATATGATTTGGATCACCCATACCATAGGACTCATATACCCTATAGGTTTTTTTCCATCTAACATGGACCTAGTAACAAGCCTACAATATCTATGGTGAGAAAGGATCACAGGGTGGAATGTTTAGTCTATATCGGTGTCTCCATCCCATGTGAACCTAGATAAGTAGAATCAACATAAAGGAGACAAGTATCACATTGTCAAGGGTGTATATTTGATGGACACCACTCTTGAGGAGACAATATGTTATCATCATAGTCATAAGAACATATAGTCTATGCAAATGTGAGGTATGGGCTGAGTGGAAGGATGGGTTATGCATGGAATTATTGCTGAAGAGATATAATATGAGCATGAAGATCATCATAAACATGTGATAAGCATTTACCAAAGCCATATTCACCTACAAAAACTTGATTAGAGTTTGTATTCATATATGCAGGCCTAAATACATTTTTGGTCAATAGTTTAGGGATATTTTGAGCCAAAATGGTGATATACACCCATTACAAGCACAATTAGGTCCTAAATTAAATCTATAAGGTGGTAATGATCTAATGGAGAATCCTATATGCTCATTTGGTTGAGACAAATAGTGGACATACTTTTTGTCTCAAAGTAAGGCTTATTTGTATAGGTAAATAGTGGGGTCAAGGACATATCCATGCTATGAGGGGTCTGTAGCAAACTTGAGCTCCATGGAAAGTCTATTTCCAAGATGGGATGATTCCTATAATCCCCTAAAACCCTTATTAGGGTGTGAAACTCATATTCATGATCAAGAACCATATAGGTGTACTAACGAAGTCATGCAGGTAATCATGTAAATAGACATCAATGATGACTTAAGAACTCTACAAGCTATTGTAACCCATAAAATGGATAGATTAAATAATGGAGGCAAGATTCAGAGCCATCAAAGAGGTTTAAAGGGTTATAAGTTGGAAGGAATGGTCTAAATGCATAAAAAGTTAACTCAGGTCACTCTACCTATGTGAAAGCATTTCGAGGCACATGTTCACATGCTCACCCACTTCACCACAAGAACCCTATGATAAAAATATATTAAAGTAAATTAATCCTCCATAAGAACTAAAAATTTAGGGAAATTTGATTGGAAATAGGGGATAGACTATATGAACAATTGCTATGAAGTTTGGGAGTGAAAACTATTGATAACTAATCCTAACATCAACTTCTAATGCTCATATATCCATGGATACTTTGCATGGGAATCCATCATATTCATGGTAGGATGGGGGTTCATGTCCCTAAGCATTCATGGACTTTTTGGTAGGGCTAGACATTTGTACTCTATGAGCCATCCTTAAGATGGTTGACACCTCTAACCTTGCATAAAGCACATAAATGATTTGATGGTGAAAATTAACCTAAAAACCCATCAAAATACATTTTTTATTCCTTAAAACTATCTTTAAGTTCCTTTGTGGTCCCCTAAGCACCACCATGGATACCTGGTAAGCATGTGTAGGGTCATCATTATACAAAAGAGGCCTAAAAAGGCCATTTTGAGCTCAAAGGTAAGGGTGTAGAAAGTATGAATGTGTAAGATGAATTAGAGAGGGGAGTAAGAACATTAATATAGATAATTAAGTCTCTTATAGGTCTCCATATTAACCTCCATGACTGGTCTAAAGGTATAAGGTTACAGGTCTCATTATACTAGGGTAGGTGCATTGGAAAGAGAGAAATTAGCATGATCAAGGGAAAAAATTCAATCTATAAAACATATAAGACATTTTCCCAAGTCATATATGAGTTATTAATGGTTCATATAATGATGTACAAGTCAAGTTTTATATCAGAGGTGTGCAAATATAATGATATCCAAGATCTACCATGATTACGCCATCAAAGGAGTGGAACAAAGCTTAGTTTGAAGAATTAAAGGGTTATGGATCCTCTTTGGGGCATCATTGAATTTTTATAAATCCCTTTAGGCTAACCCAAGCCTTGTAGAGACCCCACAATGCATCTTTCCACTTGCATACCTATAGAGGCTTCTTAAAGGACTAGTTCTCCAAAAAGGAAACACCTTCAAGCATTCACCAAGGAAAAAAACGGTGTGTTTAGGACATCCAAATGTTTATGGGAGGTGAAGGGACTTGTTATCTTGGGATTTTTGTAGGTATTTCATAAAACCAAGATCATATATTAAAAACCCAAGTCTAAAATCCCCAAACCCTCTAAAATATCCCTTAAACCCTAATAGCAACTAGTTTAGAGAGGTTTAACTCAAAAGCCATTATTTTGCTTAGAGGTACCTAGTTTATCACTCGAAACCTATAGGAAACTTAGAGGGGATTTAAATCATCACATTGGATGGTATATAATGTGTATGGATGCCATTAATATAGGTCAAAGATAGTTTCATGAAGCAATTGGCATGCACATTGATGTGAAGGCTTCTCAACACCCAAAAGGACCTAATTTCACCCCCATATACACTGAATAACTACCAAAGGGAGGAATGTGGATCTATTTTATGGATGATCAAAGAATGATTAAATTCAATTGAGATAGTTACAACCATTTCAACACCAAATTCATATCATTAAGGGAGTGTCAATGATCAAAGAAAGAGTAAATGCTTGTGTAACTACCCCATGCAATTTTGGGCTCATTTATGACCCCTTATACACCTAAATTCCCCTATCTTGGCTTAATTTTTCTCTATAAATATAGGAATTGATCTCTTATTTTCCAACCCTTGGTTGGGTGTAGAAAATCTCTACCAAAATCTTTGTGTAACTCTTTTGAAGTAATATAAGATAAGTTTAGATTCTGGTTGAATGCTAAGTGTATCTCACTAAAGTTTGATATATATAATGAATGTTATCTTTTCATCTTCTACATGTCCTTCATGTACCTTGATTTTAGGCATGTTAGTTTCTTTTAGCTTGTGTGAAGTGTTAGTTATTGATATTACTCATGAAGTGTCAAAAAGCCTATAGTGTTTTACATATACCTTTTCCTTTTTGTCTTTCAAGTTGCAAGTTTCTACCCAAAATTCATTGAAGATACTTATGTTTTAAAGATTTTTGTGGAGTCTAGTTAACCCTTATCTCTATGAGGTTCATCAATATTTTTCAAATGATATAGTTTAGAGTGGATCATTCATAATCTAGTGCATCACCATCTAGAATAGACTTTGCATTTAGTTTTCACTTCTTTCCCTTTTCCTTGTGATAGATTTATATATTAGTAATTTATTATATTGTTATATTAGGGGAGCTATCCATTAAATTCTAGATTTTTGACCTGTAACTAGACAACCTAGACTCTTAGGTCAATCCCATATTAGACTAGGTTTGAGTAGTTGACTTGAACAATTCTCTTATCAGCTAGGGTGAAACCTAAAACTCCAAAAATTCTATCACACTTGATAGGATTAAAATTCATTCACTTGGAAATAATATTTGGATACTTTGGTAATGTGTGAGGATACTTAAAAGTCTTGGAGAAGTCATCAACATATTGGAGGGAAAGTTTATACACCAAATCTCCACTAGGTCTACCTCAAAAGGTAATCAAGTTCAATTCATTAAATTTCCATTAGATATTAAAAGGAGGAAGAGTGTACCTATTTCAAAACATAACCTAACACCCCCTAGGTTTTTTACATCTCAAAACTCTACAAATTATACCCATACACAGTCCTTTAAAGGTCCACCAATCTAAATGGAAAGGCTTAGATTGCAAGATTTTATCCCCTTTAATGATGGTAGTCCTCTTAACCTTTAGCAATATGATGATATAATTGATTCCTCCTTGAATATTATACCATAATTTATAGTTGAAAACTCCACCACTCCTTTGGAGCACATAGCTAACATTACAAACCTTTGCTTAGTGTATAACATCACCCAAGAAAATGTATCCATGAGACTACTAGCCACATCCTTGAAAGGCAAATCCATATAATGGTATAGGGGTCTAAATCCTACCTCAATAAATACATAAGATTAGTTTTGTGAGCTTATTTACAAGCATTTTGAGGATAGGAGTGACCATGTGTCACTAGTTAAATATCTCACCTCAATCAAGATGAGAATCTATGGTTTATTTAAACTATAGATTCTAGAAAACTTGGGATAGAATCCCTTTCATCATTAAACCCACACCTAATTATTATTTTCATTAATACTTGAGAGCATTAAACTTAGATGTTGTAGTCATGGTCCATTCTATGGGTGGGACAACTCTACTTGAAGCTTATGAGATATATATAAGAGTAGAAAACTATTTGATACAATCAAGGAAACTCATGCCAAGACCTTTCATTTCCCTCTTTCCTAAGCTCCAACTAACTCCACCTTTCATTGGTCCATTTCATAATCCAAGCAATCAAGTACAACCTGATGACAATCAAGTGGATAGAATTGGGAAATTGAAGGCTTGTTGAAAGCTCAAAAAAAAGCTAGTGGATTTAAAGAGGCAATAACATACCTTATAAAGACCATACTAAGGCCCATACAAATCTCAATATACTTCTCAATACTAAAACATAACCATTTACCCATCAAATAAAAATCCCCAAGGCCAAATTAATCAAGCTAGACCTTAAAATAGCTACAACCCCAAAAATTAAAGTAGCTCAAGAGCCTTGGTTCCTACAAAAAACAACCTTACACAAGGAGGCCAATGGTATCAGTGAGGGGGAAATATAATGAGATGATAATGGCTACAAGTGGAGAAACATATCAAGATCTTAGTTGGTAATGTGCTCCTCCATTTCAAGGCCATAACATAATGCCTCCTCCACCATAAGATCCTCTAATGAATCAAGTTAATGTGCCTTCCATGACATCATTAGGGGCTCCAATCCAATAGTAAGGAAACATGGGTAAGGCACTAGCTGACACCACTTAAAAGAATTTTCAAGAAGGGGAGCATGTTTTTGAACATGTAGTATCAAACATGAGTTAGATTGCACAAAAGGAATATGAATTAGTTACAACCCATACAATAGATAAGAATAGGATGATGGAGGATAGTTTGAGGCATCTTAAGGTCTCTTCCACACCTCAATAAGTTAGTCAATATCTTTCCAATTAAAACATAGCCACTAAGACCCATACAATTCAACAAGTACCTCAACATCATGGGTAGCATCAAAAATTTTATTTTATCCCTCAAGTCACTCAAGTATCAAGTGACACTTCTACCTCCAAACTATAGTCCAAGAACACCAATATTCCACTCAATATTATGGATAACATGAAAATTTCCAATGTCACCATGTCAATGTGAGATGTTATATCTATTTTGGGGTAGAAATAAATCTTCCAACAAGATCTCTCCAAGCTCTCTCATGTAAATAAGGTAGATAACAAGGTGAGCACTATTTTTGTCAATATTAGTCAGCCTAGTCAAGTTCATGTTCCTAATAAATATCAAGCTAATAATATTGTTCAATCCCCTAAGGTTTTTAAGACCCCTCCATTTTACTTATTAGTCATCATAGGGGATTGTCTTTTCCATAATTGCATGATAGATTCCAATGCCTCAACTTTAGTCATGCCCAAAGCTATAATAGACAAACTTGAGCTTAAGTATGTGCCTAATGAAAAGGGTTTTCTATAGCTATATGGTTCCCCCACCAAAAAATAGGTGTATCAAAGAATATTAATATTACATTAGCAACCTACCCAAATTGTGTCATTACCTAAGATGTTATGGTTGTTGACATACCCCCATACTTTTCCCTATGCCTACCTAGGAGCTTTACTACAAAAATTGGGGGTTACTTGTCCTCTGATTGGTCATACATGGTCTTTATGAATAGATATGGGACTAGGTTAATTATTAGGTCTGAAAATATCTCTAAGTTCCATCTAGATCCCTCTATGACCAACCTTGAAAATGTCAACTATAGCATACTTAATGGAGATGATAATACTAGTGAAAAATAACATTATGATCACCTTGATGGAATTTCAGACATCTACTTGGATGAATAGGTAGCTAAAAATCATGTATTTGATCCTTATAAAGATATTGAAAAGGCATATTTAGGAGTGTATTATATGCATGAGGAAGGTGTTGCTATACCTTGCCTACTAGACACAACTCAATAATAAGATGGTTTGTAGAACTTATTATTTGATGTCTTAAGGTTAAATAATGGTAGTGGGGATGGACTCATATTTATTTCAAGTTCAAATCAGAAATACTACTTAGCTACAAAGCTTCAATTTAGTTGCACCTCAAACACAGCTGCGTATGAGGCTCTTATACATGGCTTGCAAGAGGAAATAAATAGAGGTGTCAAATTCCTTAAATTTAATGGTGATAGTGATATTTTTATGAAATAAGTAAGATGAATAACTAAAATTAAGAACCATCAGTTGAATGCCTATAAGGACTATGTATGGGACTTCATATAATATTTCTTATTAATAAACATACAATCCATACCAAGGGAGGCAAACCAACATGTAGATAGGCTTGCAACCATTGGAGATCAATATGAAATTATAGAAGGGGTAAAAGGTAGTAAAATTCAAGCTAATATGAAGGTCATATATAGGCTAGATTTACCTAATAATGAGGTGAGTTGGCAAGTATTTGATAATGATAAGCAAATTGTGTGTTTTCTCATGGAAGAGGAAAAAATTTACCACAAGAATCAAAACAAGTTCCAACACCAATATGATGATCAGATAGTGAATCATCATTATAAAAAATTTCCTAAGGGACTTTTGACATTGGAAAACATATTCAATGAAGATGACCAGATGAGAAAAGATAACGCATGTATCTCAACCTAGGAGGAACATTATGAAAGGGTAGAAATATTTAAAGATAAGTTATTGAAGTTGGGAAAGAATAACATAGACGAAGAGAGAGATTACTTTTTTGCCTTTTTCATAGAGTATTTAGATGTATTTTCATGGGAATACAAGGATTTTAAGGTATTTAACCCCAAACTTGTACAACATACCATTGAATTGGAGAGCAATGCAAAACTGGTGAGGCAAAAACAAAGGCATGTCAATCCAAAGGTAGAGGAGTTGATGAGAAGGTAATTATTAAAATTGATTGAGTTAAGGATAATTTTTCCCATCAAACACTCCCCATTGGTGGAAAATCTTGTGCTAGTGAGAAATAATAATGGGGAAATATGCTTGTGTGTTTACTTTAGAGACCTTAATAATATGTCTCGAAAAGACTATTACCCATTGCCCTCAATAGAATAGATTATTCAAAAGGTTATAAGATATCAAATGTTATCATTTATTTATGGCTAATTTTTTATGATAATATTCAAGGAGGAGGATAGGCATAAGACTACCTTTGCCACAAAGTGGGGTACTTATGCATACATGAAAATGCCCTTTGGACTATCTAATCGAGGGAAAATTTTCCAAAAAGCATTATATTTTGACTTTGAGGGTTTATTAAATGAAATGGTGATCATATACCTTAATTAAATCAATATTTTATCAAAGTACCCAGTAGATCACATAGCTCACTTGAAACTAGTCTTTGAATGATGCAGACAATCCAGAGTATCATTGAATCCTAAAAAGTACATCTTTATTATTCATGAAGGTAGGTTATTGGGCCATGTAGTGTATAAGAATGGTATTTACATATAAAATTAAAGATATGAGTCCATTCTATCCTTACCCATGACCAAACATAAGAAAGGTTTGTAGAGTTTATTAGGGAAGATTAATTTTATAAAAAGGTTTATGCCAGGATTTACATAGTTAGTCAAGCCTCTTACTCACATGTTGAGGAAACATAAGGAGTTTACATGGATAAAATAAGGTAAAAGGAGATTTAAGGATATAAAAGATTCCATATCTCATGACCCTACACTCCTTAATCCCAATTTTAATAAATAATTATATTTATGTGCATTCTCTACATCAGATGTAATCTCTATCATGTTAATGCAACAGAATGATCAAGGCCTAAAATATCCTATTGCGTTATTTAGTAAAGCCTTAGAAGGATATGAAAAGAGTTATATTTTATTATTATGGTGAGAGGTTTGGAGAAATTTAGGCACATGGTCTCTAGTAGAAAGATCATATTCATGATAATACACCCAAGCATTAAGGAATACATTCTCAATATAGACCTTAATGAAAAGAGGGATGGGTGGGTAAAAAAATTTATGGAGTATGAATTTGAATTTATATATATAAATCTCATCAGGGGTAGAGGGTTATGTGAACACCTTATAGCAGAGGTAAAGAAAGGTAAAGATCAAGTGTTGACAATCCATGATAACCAACAAACAACTATAGACAACACACCTTCTAGTTGGACACATGATGTGATTAGGTTTCTATAATTAGGCCAATGTCATATGGGATTATAAATATCTCAGAAAATTCAATTTATTTTTAAAATCATACCTTATGTCTTGATAGATGGAGTACTTTTCAAGAGAGACATAGGAGGCATGCTTTTAAGGTGTGTAGAGCCATGCCAAGGAGACAAGTTGTTTGAATAGTTCCATGATGGTACAATTGATGGAAACTTTAATGCTAAGAAAAAAACCTCAAATATCATTAGAGATGGGTACTTTTATCTCACATTGTTTAGAGATACACACTCTTGGGTAAGGAAATGGCCAAAATTCATTGGAAAATAGAAACTACCTGCCCTTTCCTTGTAACCAATAAAAGTAGAATAACCCTTCATGTAGTGGGGATTGTATTTCATAGAGATGATACATAAACCTTCATGTAAAGGATATTATTATATCACTATATCCACATACTACTTCACAAGGTGGGTTAAAGTTATTGACCTCAAGCAAGCCAATGAGAATTATGTCTTAGACTTTTATGACAACCTTGTGACTAGATTTGGTGTGCCTTCCATAATCATCTCTAAAAATGCATTGGAATTGAATATAAATAATGAATGTGAGTGGGATATTTCACATGGAATTTATCTCAAAACATCCTATAAATACTACCCATAGGAAAATAGACTAGTAGAGTCCACAAATAAGAACTTATTGAGGATTATCAAGAGGACTATGGAATATGTCAGAGGAAGTAGAATACTAGATTGAGGAATTCCCTATGAAAAAATATGGTGACACAAAATAAGTATACTAGACACTCCCCAAACCTCCTTATCTATGGGAGAGAAGCAAGACTTCTTATCTCTCTTGAATTTCCTGCAATAGAGCTTGCCCACCAACTTGAGCTCCTAGAGGATGATGCTATGCAAATAAGCTTGAATGAATTAAAATAGTTGGATGAGGCAAGGGATAGTTCCATACACATCATGTGTTACAATTAGTACCAATTTAATAAGTCATTTTATAATATATCCTCCTCTAAAACATTTTAATAAGGTGATATAGTCTTCAAATGGGATGAGAGCCTTGCAAAGCCAGGAAAACACTCCAAATTTGATAGTCTTTAGTGTGGACTATATATCATCACATGTTTCAAAGAGAGAAATTCCTTTGATCTTATTAAATGTAATGTATATATCCTCCCATCCCTATCAATGAGACGTATCTCAAATTATGCTACTAATTCTCTTTTATGTTATTTTGTACATAGATAGGTAGGTTGCCTTGCATAATGCCTTATTTGTTGTTTTGTCCTACTATTTATGTACTTGTTTTTGGTGTCTTTAATTATTTCCTATTTTTTGGGTGTGTTTCATCACTTCAAAAATTTACAAGATGAAGGAATAACCTATGCCATAGTCATGCTTCATATGTCTAGTCATGATGAGCAAGTTTGATTAAATTTTTAGGTTCCATGACTAGTGGGCTGGTCAAGCCAACTGAGTCAATATAAATGTTGGTTAATTTCTAATCATATACCTCTAAATTTACCAACCCTATAACTTGGAGTCATATTCCATCTTTGACACTTGGTTGTTAATCATGTTGTGATCTCTAAAGGGATGCCTAGTCACATTTCAAACTTGCCTTAGTAGTCCCTATAGGTTGTTGTACCTTCTATAAATATTAAGTCATGATGTATAAAGTGATCAATTAGTACTTATCCATATTGAAGTATCCTCAACTTGATGAAAAAGTATTAATGAATCCAAAGCTGGAGAAGGCAGTTTGTAAAGGTGTAAAACCACATTAGTCATGTATAATTATCAGAGGTATTCCCATTTTTGAGTTTACAACAGTCATTATAAAAAATATTATGTTATATAATTAAGGTTTCATTGATTTTGGGATGTTCCATATGAATTCACATGGTAATGTAGTTGATGAGCCTCTTTTAGATCATGTGCATGGGCTAAGTCAATGGTTTTAACTATGATAAGGTGTTATTTTGGCCTTAATTAACCATTAAATCACCCTATATTCCTCCAAAAGACCACTTGAGCCTCACTAAATTATTATAGGTTAGTTTCATACCCCAATTGGATCCATCATTGCTAATTTAATGCTTATTTCCTCCAATATGGTCCCACACATGACAATTTATGACCTTTCATCTCCCTCAAGTCATACCACTAAGTCAAATGTTATCTTTCCTTCTTATTTTCCATTAAAAACATCAATAAACTACATTTTAGGGATAAAATAAGGAGACTTTCAAGAAATTGGGCACTTTTCATGTGTTTTCTCAATATTATAGATTTATACCATATGGATCAGCTTAGTCAGGAGTATGTCCTTGTAAGGTATGTTTAGAGAGACCAAATGGTGGAATAAATAGAGTGTTTTAGCTTGGTAAGGCCCCAAAACCATTGCTTCCACACTTCAATCTCTTTGACAAGATCAAAGGATCCCATAGGTTCATGGTTATTTTATATAGAAGGAATAAGATAGGGGTCCAAGATTTTACCCAGAGGAGGTACACTAAGGGGGATAACCATCCATGGAATTTTTTTGGGAGTTGAATGCTTGTCCTCTATGAACATTTTTTATGAATTTATAGAGCTTCTACATCTTCCTTATTTGCATAATCACTTTTGAGACTAGTGGTTTTCAGAGGAGTTTGATTCATTTGATAAAACTAATTAGTTGTCATATTCTCTAAAGTCATGTATCATACTTATATGATTATTTTAGCATGGAATTCACTCATGTGATCTTAAAAATTAGGTTAATGTTCTTTACTAGTTTCTTTGCATGGTCTGTAGACTAATGTATGCAAAAGATAAGGTTTTGGTGCCTTTATAAGGGGTTGTAAGCAAGTTCAAAAGGTTTTATATATGTATAATGGTTATCAATGACTTCTCACCTCCATACAAAGTTTGATAGTAATATAGTTTCCCTAGCACACCTCATGAGCATCAATCTATGTATGGTTGAATAACATTTCATAATGGACTGTGTATATGGTCCATGAACAGCTACAATATTCCAATGTACCTCATGGGATATGAAGGAAGTGGTAACATGGTGGTGGTTAGTCTTTATTCCTTTAAAACATCTTCTCAATCCCCCATGTGCTTCCATAGTCCTTACAGATCTCTTCTATGCCTTTAGAAAACTCAATAACATTTTTTAAAAGTTTAAGGTTTATTCGTAGATGTTAAGGTAATTTTGAGATTCTCAAGTTCTATTTTGAGTTTGCAAACACCTTACCTCTACCTCCAAACCTTTATATTTGATTTTGTATACATTATGGTGTCCTCATGGTCCCCTTGGGTTCATATTAAGGGAGGTTTTGTGTTCACTCCATGCCCATTCCATATTCACATAGTTCCACTATAGTTTTATTGCCATTATGTTGTGTTATCACTATTTGTTATGTTTATTCCATTCCAATGTGTCTACACTATCAACCTTTCCATTAACTTAGCCTCCCCTAAGGATTGAGTATCCCAATTTATCCCACATATTACACTATAACCATCCATACCACTGAGGTTACTAGACATTAGACCTACATGGTCATATGACATCCTAAGAATTCAAGGGAGAGCACCTACAGTCAGCTATAAAAGCCACTATAGTAAGGCCTCAAGAAGAGATATATAAGTTATCTAAGATGCAAGGGTTGACATGAACACAATGGATTGTACATTATAAAATGGGATTGGATGTGATATGTATCACCCATACCACATGAATCAAACACCCTACAAGTTATTTTCCCTTAACATAAACATGGTAAGAAGCCTATAGAAGCCATGGTGAGAAAGGATCATATGGTGGCATTTTTTGTCTATATTGGTGTATCCATACCATGTGAACTTAGAGAATAAAAATAAAAATAAAGGAGACAAGGATCACACTATCAATGGTGTATACCTAATAGCCACCACCCCTTAGGAGATAAGATGACATCATCACAGTCATAGTAACATACAATCTATGCATGAGTGAGGTCTGGGTTGAGTGGAAGGATGGGTTATAAAAGGAATTAGTGTTGAAGAGATATAAAATGAGAATTAATACCATCCTAAACATGTGATAAAAATTTAAAAATTCCCTAGGCACCTATATAAACTTGATGGGAGGTTGTATTCAAAGATGCAGGCCTAAGTGCATTTTTAGTTGATAGTTTAAGGCTATTTTGAGAAAAAATGGTGATATAGACCCCTTAAAATCAAAATCAATCCTCCAAATTCAATACATAAGGTGTTTATGACCTAAGGGAGAAGCTTTCTCAATTTATTGAGACAAATTATGGACATACTCACTATTTTGTCTCAGACCAAGGCTTGTTTGTGCAGGCAAATAGTGTGGTCAGCAACACATCCATACTATGAGGGGTTTGCATCCAAATCAAGCTCTATGAAAGGTTTAGTTCCAAGGTGGGATGATTCCTAGTATCCTTGAAAATCCATATTAGGGTCTGAAACTCATATTCATGATCAAGAACCATATAGGTGTATTAGCATAGTCATGTATGGAATCATGCAAATAGACAACAGTGACGACTTAAGACCTTTTCAGGTTATTATAAGCCATACAATGGACAAAGTGAATAATGCAAGAAATATTTAGACTTATAAATGAGGTTTCAAGGGTTAAAAGGTGGAATGAATATTCTAAATGCCTAGAAAGCTAACTTGGGTCAGTCCACCTGTGTGTAAGAATTTTGAGGGACATGCTCACATGCTCACCCACTTCACCAAAATCACCCTCTGATCCAAAGCTCCCAATGGCATGTAAGTCTCACTAAACACTAAACATTCATGGAAAATTTATTAACAATAGGGGGCTATATTACATTAATGATTTCTAAGAATATAGGGACTCAAAACTACCTACAACTAACCCTAACATCAACTTATAATGCTTATATCTCCATGGAACCTTTTCATGGGAGTCCAACCTATTCATGGTAGGAGGGGGGGTCAATGCCTAAGCATTCATGGCATTTGTTTTAGGGTTAGATGTTCATATTCTATAAACCATCCTTAAGATGGTGCACATCTCCAACCCTACACAAAGCACACAAATGATACGATGGTGAAAATTCACTTCAAAACCCATCAAAAAGAAAGTTTTCATCCATGAAATAATCTTTAAGTCCTCTGAGGTCCCCTTGGCACAACCATGGCTCCATGGTTGGCACGTGGAGGGTCAGGATTATATGGAAGAGGCCTAGAAGGCCAATTTGAGCTCAAAGGTAAGGGTGCAAAAAGTATGCATGTGCAAGATGAATTAGAGAGGGGAGGATTACCCTTAAGATACTTGACTAAATCTCTTAGAGGCCTCCATATTGACCTTCATTATTAGTTTAAAGGTAAAATATTGAACATCTCATTATACTAGGCTAGGTGCATTGTAAATAAAGAAATTGGTATGAAGGAAATGAATTAAATTTCCAAAAAATATAAGACCTTTTCCCCAGTCACATATGATGAAAACATGGTTCATATACCAATTTATAGGTCAAGGTTTATATCATAGGTGTGCAAATAGAATGATATCTAAGCTCTACCATGATTATTCCCATCAGAGCTTAGTGTGAATAATTAAAGAGTTATGGATACTTTTTGGGGGCATATTTACATTATTCTAAATCCATTTAGGCTAACCCAAGCCATGGAGATACCCCATAGTGCATATTTCCACTTGTAGACCTATAGAGGCTTCTCAAAGGATAAGCTCTCCACAAAGGAAACACCTTCAAGAACTCACCAAGGAAAAAAGTGGTATGCTTAAGATATATAAATGTTCATGGGAGGTGAAGGAACTTATTAACTTAGGATTTGTGTAGGTATGTCATAAACCCAAGCTTAGATCTTCAAAACCCAAGTTTAAAATCCCCAAACCCTCTAAAACCTCCCTTAAAACCTGATAACAACCAGTATAGAGAGGTTTAAGTCAAACCCGATTATTTTTCTCAGAAGTGTCTAGTTTATCACTTGGACACTATAGGCAACTTATAAGGGATTCAAATCATTGCATTGGATGGTATGAAATGTGTACAAATGCCTCTTAAAAGGGAAAATTTGTAATGTTTTGTCATTTTTTATGTTTTAGAGCCAAGGAAGGATTATAAACCATGGATGGAGTAAGTTTAAGACTTATTCAATTTATACAACATCAAATCAGCCCATGAAACTAATTGAAAAGGTTCTCACCATCCCTTTAAAAAGTGTTAGTCTATGAGGCAGCCTATTTAGCCTAGTAATTCAAAGCCAAGGTATTTGGTAGGTGGGAAACTCTCTAATAACCCTAATACCAATGCAATAAAGGAATTATAAAAGTTATCTAAGTTTCATCAAAAAATATTTAGGCCTAATTTCAATTTTTGAATCAATGGCATGGTGAACATGAGCAAAAGTTTGGAAAACAAACTATACATGCATAATTACCAAGTTCAGTGGAAGGATATAGTGAATGGAAGGTGGGGTGAGGACATTGATTACATTTGGGTGATCTTATACCAAAATGGGAGCCATTACTATAGGTTATAGATAGTTTCATGAAGCACTGAGCATGCATATTGATGCAAAGGATACTCAACACCTAAAAGGACCTAATTACACCACCATATGCATTGAATAACTACAACAGGGAGGAATGTGGATATATTTTAGGGAAGTTAAAGCATTATTTAAGGTAATTGAGGTAGTTATAGCCACCTCGATTCCAAATTGATCTCATTAAGGGAGTGTCAATTCTCAAAGAGGGAAAAAATCTTGTGTAACTTCCCCATGCCATTTTAGGCTCACTGATGACCCCTTATACACAAGTTCCCCTCTCTTGGCTTCCTTTATATATATAAATGTAATAATTTAGATATTTTATACCATCCCTTGGCTAAGTGTAGTAATCTCTACCAAAATATTTGTGTAACTCTTTTGAAACAATATAAGACAAGTTCAAATTTTGGTTGAATGCTAAGTGTACCTCAATGAAGTTTGATCTATAGAATGAATGTTGTCTTTTCATCATATACATGTCCTTAATGTACCTATATTTTAATCATGTTAGTTTATTTTAGGTCGTGTGAAGTGTTAGTTATTGAGATTTATCTTGAAGTGTCAAAAAGCCTATAGTGTCTTGCATAAACCTTTTCCTTTGTCCTTCAAGTTGAAGGTTTATACCCAAACTTCATGAAAAATAATTATTTTTGAAACATTTTTGGGGAGTCTAGTTAACCCTTGTATTCATGAGGTTCATTAGTAGTTTTCAAATGAGATAGTTGAGAGTGGATAATTCATAATCTGGTGCATCACCATCTAGAATAGATTTTCCATTTAGTTTTTACTTATTTCCCTTTTACTTATGATAGATTTAGATATAAAGAAGGTACTATATTTTCACATAAAAGGAGATATCCCCTTAAATTATAGAGGTTTCACTTGAAATTACCTAACCCATAATCTTATGTCAATCCCATGTTGGACTAAATTTGAGTAGGGGTTTTAAACAATTCTCTTCTTAGCTAGGGTGCAACCTAGAACTCTAACACATACCTCAACAATATCTATGGTTTTGGCTTTGAAGTTGAAATTTTACTCATCAATTTTATTTTTAAAATTTACTTTTTGAGTGAATTTTTAAGTCATTTTTAGTGAATTTTTAAGTCATTTTTAGTGAATTTTAGGTCATTTTAAACATCTTACAAGGCCCAAATTACCTTTGGAATTAGGGACACTACCCATAGACCCCATAATGGGATTTACCCCTTGATGCCACTAGGGGATGCCTCCCCTAAACCCCCATATTGTTTCCCCCTCAACCAAATAAGTTATAGATCCAAATCATGATTATTTTAGTGGTTTTTATTAAGTCTTATTAGACTAACATTTTGTTTATTGAAGGGGTAATCTAGTGGCTATTTTGACTTACTATAATCTTATCTTGTAGGTCATATTTTGGTCTAACATCTTGTCTTTTAGGTTACCCATAAATATTATCAATTAAACCCATTAATCACTTATCTTGTATATTGCCTTTTTATGAGTGTCAATCAAACTACTAATCATTTTCTAACCAGCCACCTATCAAAGATATTTTAGAAAATTAAAACTCATTTTTGTTTAAATCATTTTAATCACTAAATCATGTTGTCTAAATTTCTTTGTGTGTGTGTGTGTGTGTGTCTATATATATATATATAGTATATTCTTGTATAGATCTCACATCTTAATTAATTGGTCAATTAATCTTTTTTTTTTTTTTTATCTATCACCCAAGGGCTATGGTGGTGTGTTCTCTCCTCCTTTTGTCCATTTAGCGATTCTTGGATGATAAAAAACCACCCATAAACCCTCCCATTTTTATTTTCTAGGGGAAATGTGACATAGAATTGACACCCACCCACTTGTCATAGTCTTAGGGGGATAATGACCATGGATTTCACCTTCACACACTAATTCACATTCCATGTTTTAATGGATTACAAATATCAGGGATAACTATCATTAGGCTAAAAGGTTGACCCCATATAGGTCATCCATGAAGGGGAAGATTTAATTATCTAAACCAAGCATTAGACAACACCCTATATGGATTTGGGCCCCACCATACCTAACATATATTAGGGACTCCTTTAGAAACCTTTGTGTAAACCTATCTTAAGACCTATTAGCCTTAACAAGCATTTCATGGTCAGAGTCAAGATCAACTTCTAAGAATACATTAAGTGAAGATGAGGTTTAGAGGGCTTGGTTGATTTTGTAATGGGTCACCAACTTACAAACTACTTTTGAATCCATTAGATAGTGTAGACATCAGGTAACACCCCCATTAAATTGACTAAATTAGGACTTATGGTGTGTTTCTTGAGTGTTGTGTTTAGAACCATCTTGTTTGTGAACCAAGTTGATTTATCCCATTTGTGTCATAGAACACCTAGACACCCCTAGGATAAATCCAATTCTAGACTTACACAAAACATTCATTTACCTCTTTGGATGTAACATTAGTCTTGAAATCAAGTCTTAGTGGTCATCGATCACCTTCAATTTTCATAATCACCCTTTGAATAAGTATTATTAATCTACATAACCTTCTTAATTTTTTAGTTTATCACCCATCACTTCCTCATCATTACCTCTTCATACCTATCACCCATCCAATCATCATTTTTCTAGTGTGGAAGTTACTTGGTCAATTCACCTCCTTGATCTCTTTTGACAGATTAAATAATTTTAAGGTTTTTGAATTTTTATATTCCTTAGTCATTTTAGTCTTCACATCCCTTTAAATCAAATATCAACACATATCCATATCATATTATTTGAATAATTTTACTTTTGATTTATAGACAAAATTAGTATTCAGAGCCACCTCCTCTTCCATCACCCTACATTAAAAACACATCTTATCACTTTCATTTCATTACTTCCATCATGGATCATGTTGATGTGAACCTGAGCCCAAACTCTTATAATGGGATGAGGATATAATGAAGAGAATTAATTCTTGGGTAACCTAGGTGACCAAAACTAAGATCATGATGATATGCATGATGGCATGCATACTCCTAGAGAAGAAGATTGACTAACAAATGAATTTTTCCAAAGTGATGAAGTTATAGTGAAATTTGATCAATATATTTATGAAAACTATAAAAAAAATCTTAGTTTAAGTCATTAGAATGAGGGGCACACTACCCATAGCTTTGATCATAATCTTTTGCAATACCTATTCCACCCATCCACATAGCCTAATAATCCACATCATCATACTCATACCAATGAATCATGTGAAGAAGAGGACCTTATGGACCATGAATAATAAAATGAAGACCAAGAGTAATAATAACCTCTTCAAAATAATAGTATTAAGGATAATAGGAAACAAATCACCTTAGAGGATTGGTTGGATCAGCTTATGCAAAAAATCAATTCCTTAGCCTCCTAATTTTATGAACAAAATCAAAGACCATCCTCTCTAAGACCAAATGTATATAACTCAAATACCAATAATTATACACCCCACACAAGTCATGAACAAACTTATAATCCTCTTATGGATCCATCATTTTTATAAGAGTGAAAAATGATGAAGGAAACTCTACAATAGATTGACCCTCATGCATAAGTTATAAATTATAAATATGAATATTTTTACTTCTTTTATTTAGATATGAGAATCCTAAAAATCACTTTCCCACCTCATTTTGAGGTACCCAAATTCAAAAAATATAGAGGGAAAGGAGATCCATGTGATCATGTTCAATATTTTTATGCAGCTTGCCATGAGGTTTCATAAGATGACATTTATTTGTTAGAGGTATAATAATTAAGAGGGGGGTAAATTATTGAGTATATATATTTAAATTTACAATCCAATATTTTCAAACTATTATATAATCAACATATATAAACTTTATCAAACAAAATTAACAAGATAGTTCATTCATTCAATGCATATACAAGATGAAACACATAACACATAGTTTCTATGGGAAAACCTCATGGAGAATAAAACCAATCTCAAGCCTAAAACACATGGAATACTTGTCCTATAATAAATTAAAAACAAGAGATTGATCAAATCATTTAGACTAGAAAACCTTGATCATATCCTCCTGACCAAAGGCCTTTAGTGAAACACCTATTTCACAAGGAACAACTACCGCTTAGGAAGATCAACTCCGTTAGACCCTCCTTTGATCACCTCTACCTTAGAAATTATGTATTAAAAAATTTATAATGGATCTCTATTTATCTAACCCCTATAAAAACTTCCCATCTATCTCATATAGGTCTCTCACATAGGCATGCCATAATCTCTCTCCTTCTTCACTCAAACTATCCTCATATGCACACTCAGACCTCTTTTCATATCATTAAACTAAAAGAACAATATTTTAAAATCATAAATATGACATATAGGTTATACACATAGTCAAATATATACTCTACTTATCAACTCATTCTTTAGACACATCTACTTCTCCTTCACTCCACAATTCTCACATGCACACCTTGCACTTGTCTCGCTCACAAGTATCTCTCAAAAACATCATAAGAAACCATCACATTTGGTTTTAAAATTTATATATCTATCATGATTATTAATATCATATTATTTCCTATTATCCAAAACACATGCCTTCACCCTTAAGGCATCTTACATGGGTCACACTAGAGCACAACTTTCTTGTAAATAGGCCTAAGTCACTCTTTAGGTCATATGGATACACATTCATCTCTTTGACATTTCCATGAGAAAAATAAGAAAAAAATAACACTTCCATAATTCATGAACACATTTCACATGATGTATAGGTACTCCTTAAGTGCCAACAACCATTGTGGTACCCTTCTAATTAAGCACAATTTGCTCAAACAAATTTTTGTGCACACAATCACCTTGAACAAATACACAATCAACTTCTAAAGCTTTTTTCATACTTAATATGATTATTCAAATATTCATAATGTACACAAATTATCCTCATATATTATAAAACACTCCTTAATATCTAATTCATCATGAGATATCAAAACAACATCAACACAAGCTTGAATATCCTTCATGCGTCACTTGTAGAACATATTTGAACACATAGTCAACTTTGAAACTCAATATATTTGTCTATACATAAATTAAAACATTAAAATTTATATTTCCAAATACACCTAGGAGTCTCTACAAATCCATTTTTTACTACAGTGTCAAATACTACATAGATCAAAAGTTATGGTTCAAAAACTAAATATTGGTCTTTACTCTATTAAATTCAAATATTTGAATTCAAACGATCGTGGTTAAACATCAAAAACTATGCTCACATATTTTATCCTCATTGATTTAGATAAATCATACACCATCAATATTATTTTACATATCTCAACCTTTAACTCATAGTGCACCAATGCTAAATGATAAAATTTGAACATGTTGACCTCATCTCATGTGATCTTGCAATATTGACTCATCATGCACTGTTGATCTATACAGATCAATTAGGACTTTATCTTATAGATCTCACCATTAAATCATGCTCATAACCCCCATGATCATGACACTCTACAACTTCACATGCCTTCTGAGCACTTATACTATTAAACATCATGCACTTCTTACCATCTCACTCAACATACACCATTAGATAAAAATTGTATGATCTGATGCACACCACTTGATCTTAGAAGAAGATCAATGTTTATCTTTGTTAAATAATGAAAAATTTGACCTCTTTGACTTGCTTCAAACCTTAGATCTTCATTGTATGATTATCTATATACCATTGGATCTTCATTTGGTATTGATATTTAACTATGTTAACCAACAAACACTTTGACCCATTTGACTTGATGCACACCATATATCTATATGTATGAAATCTTGTGCAATGTTGGATCTCTATCTGGTCCTAATATTTAAAATTTCTAAAAATTTACTCTGTATGGGGACCATTTCTTGTCTACTCAAAAGGCTAACTTTGCACCTCCATATCTTTTGCTTCACTCAAGCGTATATTATAAAATTTAGACCATATGATATCCTCACAAAGGAAAATTAAACCATGTGTGAATATACTCCTAAAAAAATAACATGTGTGAGATATAATGACATTAAAATTCCTCCTTTGATTTATCTATTCACAGAGCCAACTATGTCAAGAACTATTTCAAAAAACCAACTTCACACATATATAGCTTTTGTCGTGCTTTAGTGTTAGACCTAAAATTTTGTGCATATAAACTAGGCATAAATATGAATAAACCGATATGATAAAATTATCCTAAAACATACACATGTGTGATATATTCCATCACCAAAATTCTTACTCAATTTTTCTTGCCACATTACAAATTTGACTATGGGAAAATAGTGTCAAAATGCCTAAGAGCCCAACTTTTCACTTTCATATCTTTTATCATGATTAATTTCTAGACTTGAGACTTTACAAATATAAACTAGGGACTAATTAAATTATAAAAATATGACCAAATCCCCATGACTCATCCACATGTGGCAATGGTGATGTCATCAAACTACCTACTTAGATTTTCTACCACTAGACCCAAAATGTCTATATGAAAACAATGATCAACCAAATGAAATCCTCTCATAAACATAAGAAACCAAATCATTAGCAAATTTTTATAAGACCCTTTTATCATTATCAAATAATAATATTCATCCTTAAACATCTCTAACCAATCCAAAACTAAAGATCAATCAAGCCAACTTCAAGCACACTAGGACAAGCACATTGCACACTTTGTCATTATCACTTAGGATATCAAAGCACTTCATCCACTCACAAATACAACTCCATGAAATCACCATGAAATCATTTAAAAATATTCAATAATATCCCCCCTTTTCATTGATGTCAACAACCATCATATAACAATATATAGCTCACCTTGTTTCTCTCTTTTCAAGCACTCCCACAATAGGAACTTTCTCCCCCTTTGAAACAATGATAAAGTTGGAACCAAATAATCCTAAGGACATAAAAATAACATAAAATAGGAGAGGACAAACTTATAAATATGATACAAACTCCCCATTACCTTGAGCCTACCTCTTCTTGTCTTGAAAACAACCTCTTATTTCATGCCAACATTCTCTTCAACCATGCTTTATGCCAACACTCTCTTCAACCAAGCACTGCAACCAATGAAGAAAGAACACACAAAAATAATGAAATATGATTTAAATCACTAATAAATATCTAATAGGGGCTCCCCCTAATATTTTTTATCCATTTCATATCTTGAGCATCTTCAGATCTCCAAACACCATGAAGAAACACCATACAAGATTACAAGACTTGTCTCTCAAACCACCTCAAGGACCACAAACATAACTTCATGCCACTCAATAAATAGAAAACATGCACTAAAAAAACTTAATATCTTACCTTGAAATACTTAGTCCTTTCTCTTTTGGATAATTTGATCAAAAAACACTTTCTTCACACTAGGCATGTGTAGTCTCCTTATAGCTCTACCTAGAATTTAATAACCCCACAACTTTCACTAGACACACTATCAAGAATTCAAAATTAATATCTAGAAAAATATCATATTCCCCTTCAATTCCACTAAATTTAATCACCTATATCATTATATGTAACATACTTCCTTCATAAACCAACATGTCAATTGCACCTCCATCTTGGCAAAAACATGAATAACTTGAAAACCACAAACCTTGAAAAATATATGAATCTTGATTTGAAAACATATTTAGCCTAATAAAAATATTAATAATCCTTAGAAATCAACTCATAAGGCATACCACTTTTATATCAAATCCCAAAATCCTATAATCTTAAAATAAACAAAGTTAACAAGCCTCTTTATGGTCAACATCCACCTCTAAAACTTATTATACATCTGAAGATAACCATTAAACACTTATAGACCAATATTTCAACTTCCACACCTTTGGGAACCCATACATCCTATCCTATGTATTTTTAACTGCAACAAGACAAATAAACCTAGGAGCACACAAAAACCTCCATACCTTCTTTCTCAGATTTAATTAGTCAGTCCTTTAATCCTGGGACCTAACCAATTACAAATCTCCCCCTAACTTCATGATTCACTTAGAACATGTCATCTTTTAAAATTATTCAAATATTGTCCAAATATATTCAATACTCATATATATACACCTCCTCTTTAAAACACTGTGAACTTCCATGGCATTCACAATTTATTCAGCAAGCCTTTAACATGCTTAGCAAGATATAAAACATAAGTATAGAATAAAGGCCTTAAACTTATAGGATCACTTGGCATATACCACAAGATGATATGTAAATAGATATTTGAAACTCACCTTTATACTAGAGCATCCAAACCATGATCAACAAGATAACTCTTTCTCAAGATAAGACCACTGAGATTCTTCACAAGTTTCTTTTCTACAACAAAAGATATATAAAAGAACGCACAAACATACCTTGTTTTCATACCATCTCATCAAAAAATATCTGACATCCACCAAGCTTCCTCTGATTGACAAGTGTCTCTTTGAAGTCTTAGATAGAGACACCCCTTTGACAAAGTGATGCTAAAATTCCCAAAAATTAGGAGACTCCCATATCTCCATATCTTTCTCTAACTTATAGTCCTTCCTCATCATCTAATTTATTTTTAATGGATACTTGACTTCATTCTTTGCTTCAGATTTGTCAATAAATCTTGAAAGCATAAACTCTTGAATTTATTTCATTTCTAATCCTTTTTCCACCTTGGTAAACAATCCATCAAACTCTTAGGCTCAATAGGGTTAGTGTCCTTAGTCTTTACTGCCTCAAGTCTCCATACTATTGTTTGACTCTTCTTGTCTTCTAAAACCATCTTACCTATTTGATCCTTGAAGTTTCTTGATTTGCAACATATCCTTCTAGAGTAACTTCTCATCATCCATATTACTAAAAGAATTGGTAATGATCACCTTTGGTTTCTATATCTAAGTTTGTCTTTTTTTAGACCTTCTAGGATCTATATATCCTTTGACATAACTTAAAGACCTCTTAACACCATTTGGACATAATCTAACAATATGCCCACTCTTATGACAATTGAAACAAATAACATCATTCATACCTTTTGACATATTCTAATTATGATCAATCTTTGACAATAATTTCCTTCTATCATAGCTCCATGAGTGTCCATACTTGACTAACTTCCTTATATAGTCCTTAGCTATATGACCATACTTATTACATGTATAAAAATGACCATGAAATAAACTATCATATCTTGAAACATTTGGTTATATAATAGAAGTTTTTGTATTACTTTCAAATCTTGCATTCTCCTTGACATACTCAGACATCTCATGCTTATTTTCTAGTTTATCCAACTTGACTATAACAATCTCATTATCACTTTTTAATGAATCCATCTCAATATTTATTAGAGTGTACTCATTATCTCTTTCTATCAGATTTTCATGTGTAGTCCTTAATTGATCCTAAAGAATACTGATCTCTTCATCCTGTTTGGCCTTGTTGGCCATGTCTTTCAATCTATATTCTTGCCCTTCAATAAACTTGATCTATTCTTGCTACTTATATTAGTCTTTCTTGGACATGCCTAAAAAACTTCCCTCAAGAGATCTAACATGTTCTTCAAGAGCTTTGATCATATTCCTCATTTTATGATTCCTCTTATTCTACTCATTAGTTCACCAAGATCACTCATGAGCTTAGATTCTAGATCAAATTATTCTTCCTTTCTATCATCTTCTCTATTGTTATGATAAGTTTATTTATCAAACATGATGTCCTATTTTGAACATAATCTTGTCTTAGCATCTACTAGCTAAACCTTGAGATCATTGATAACATTCTCATCCTATTTAACATCTTTATTTAAAGTACATATCTACTCTTAAAGTGACTTGATCACATCCTTCCACTATTGATTCTCTTTCTTTAACTATTTAGCCATCTTTGTACCAACTCAAGATCTCTTTTAAGATATTAAGCTTCCTCCAAAGTACATGATCTGATACCAATTATTAGAGGTACAATCACATAGATCAAGGGTTGAATTAATGAGTCTAGAAATTTCAATTTAAAATCTAATACTTATACTATTAGATATTCAACATATATCCACTTGATCAAGTAACATTAACAATAGATTTTATTCATTCAATGCATACATAAGATGAAACACATAACACATAGTTCATATGGGAAACCCTCATGGGGAATAAATCCCACTCTCAATCTTGTAACACATGGAATACTTGTCCTATAATAAATTACAAAAAAGATACTATTCAACTCCTTTAGACCAACAAATCTTGATCATATAATCCTAACCAAAGGTCTTTAGTGAAACACCTATTTCACAAGGAGCAACTACCCCTGAGGATTATCAACTCCCTTAGACCCTGCTTTGATCACATCTACCTTAAAACTAATGTATTCAACACTTGATGATGGATATTTGTTTATCTAACCCATACAAAAACTTCCTCTCTATATCACACAAGCCTCTCATATAGGCATCCCATAATCTCTCTCCTTCTTCACTCAAACTATCCTCATATGCAACTTAGACCTCTTTGTATACCCTCAAAATACAAGATAAATATTATCACTTCAAACATATGACCTATAGGTCATAAACATGTCAAAAATATGTTATTTTTATCAACCAATCCACTAAGCACATCTACTTATCCTTCACTCCATAATTCTCACATGCACACCTTGCACTTGTCTCACTCATAAGTCTCTCTTAAAAACATCAAAAGAAACCACCACATTTGGTTTCAACATTTATATATCTATAATTATTATCAGTATAAAAATATTTATTATCATCCAAAACACATTCTTTCACTCTTAAGGCATCTTACATGGGTCACACTTAAGCACAACTTTCTTTCAAATAGGCCTAAGTCACTTTTTAGGTCCTATGGAGACCCATTTAGCTCTTTGACATTTATCCAAGAAAACTAAAAAAATAACACTTAAAGATTCATGTAATAATTCCACATGATCTATAGGTCCTCCTTAATTTCCAACAACCATCACAATACCCTTTTACTTAAGCATAATTTTCTCAAACAACATCCTATGCACATAGTCACCATGAATAAATACATAGTCAACTAATAAACCTTTTTTTGTATTGAATATGATTATTAAAATATTAATAATTTGAATATATGGTACAAATATATTCTAAAACACTCTTTAATAGTTAATTCATCATGAGATATCAAAACAATATCAACACAAGATTGAACATCCTTCTCGGGTCACTTGTAGAACACATTCAAACATAGTCAAATTTGGAGCTCAATATATTTATCTATACATACATTCAAAACCTAAATTTTATATTTACATATGTGCCTTGGAGTCCTATAAAAATTAATTTTTTACTTCATGGACAAATAATACATAGATTGAATGTTATGGCTAAAAAACCAAACACTAGTATTTTCTTTGTTAAATTTAAATATTTAAACTCAAATGGTCACAGATAAACATCAAACACTATGATCACATCTTGTGTCATTGATTATTTATATAAATCATTCATTTTTGATCTTATTATATGTATATATACCTTTATCTTATAGTTTTCCAATGCCAAACACTAAACTTTGAACATGTTGACCTCATCTCGTGCAATCTTGAAATATTGACTCATTGTGCACTGTCAGTCTTTATAGATAAGTCAAGTATTTATCATATAGTGATCACAATTTTATCTTTATTAGAAACCCATGATCATGACACTCATCACTATCATGTGTATTTTTAGCACTTATACTATTAAACATCATTCACTTCTTAACATCTCGCTCAACACATACCATTAGATCAAAATTATTTGATCACCTACACACCTCTAGATATTATAAGAAGAATGGTATATATATATATATATATATACATACATACATATATATATATATATATACATACATACATATATATATATACACACACACACACACACACACACACACACACACACACACACACACACACACACACACACACACACATATATATATATATATATATAAACCAATGAAAACTATTACTTCTTTAACTTTATATGCACTATATATATTCATTGTATGATTTCCCATACATCTTTGGATCTTTATTTTCTCCTAATCTTTAATTCTATTAACCAATAATCACTTTGACCCATCTGACTTGCTGCACACGATATATCTAGATGTATGAAATCCTATGCACCATTGGATCTCTATCTAGTCTTGATCTTTAATATTGTGCAAAAATTACTATGGGTACCATTTCTTATTTTCCTAGAAGGACAAATTTACACCTCCATATCTTTGGCTTTGCTCAAGAGCATGTTCTAAAATTTGGACCATATGATCTCCTCACATAGGAGAATATAACAATGTGTCAATATAATCCTATAAAACTAACATGTGTGAGATAGAATGACATTAAAATTATTCCTTAGATTTATCTATTCACAAAGCCAACTATGTCAAGAACTGTTTGGAAAGACCAACTTTGCACATGCATAGCTTTTTTTGTGCTTCAGTGTTAGACCTAAAATTTTGTACATATCAACTAGGCACAAAGATGAAATAAATATATATGATAAAATTATCTTGAAATATCTACATGTGTGATATTTTCCATCACCAAAATTTCTACTCAGCGTTTCTTGCCACATTGTACATTTGACCATGGAAAAATACTATCAAAATGCCTAAGAGCCCAAATTTACACTTGCATATATTTATCACACTTCATCACTAGACTTGAGACTTTTCACATAGAAACTAGGGACTAATTTAATCACAACCATATGACCAAATCCCCCTAAATTATCCACACATGGTAATGGTGACATTAATAAACTACTTAGAGTTTTTGCCACTATACCTAAAATGTTTAGATGACAACAATGATCAACCAAATGAAATCCAGTCATGCACACAAGCACTAAAATTATTATTTAATTATAATATGACCCTTTTCTCATGCTCAAATCACCATACTCATCCTTGAACATCTCTAACCAAGCCAAAACTAAAGATCAATCAAATGAACTTCAAGCATATTAGGAAAAGCACATTGCACACTTTGTCATTATCACTTAGGCTATCAAATAAATTCATCTACTTACTAGGAAACATACATGACATCACCATGAAATAATTTAAAAGTATACAACATTACCTCCTATAAAGTTTCCCTAAAAGTCTCACAAGACCAACAGTAGAATGGTTTATACATTTACCAAAAGGGTCTGTATCCAATTTTGGAGAATTGACTGAGTAATTTGTGAGATATTTCTCATTTAATATAGAACATGATGTTTACATAATATACCTATAAATAATAATCAAAGGAATGGATAAAGTTTGGTATCCTTCTTACAATGTTGGAGAAGTTTAGCAAGCCAATTCTAATGTATAATACTAAAAAATATTGGCCAAAATATTTGTTAACAACCTCAAAGCAGAATTAAAATATCAATTGAAACTACAATGTGCTAGATCCTTTAATTATATTATTAAAAAGGGGAACCAAATTGATAAATCCCTTATTAAAAAGGGAGTAACCAAATTATACACCTGAAATGAATAAAATCATAATCAAGACAACTCCTTTCTAGGTAAACCAAAATTATTCAATCAAAATAATAATGTTATGGGGGATGGAGTTACGGATTCAAAAAAAATGTTCAAGTAGTGAAAAAAGGGACTCATACAAATTATCAAAGTATCTCCTCCATCAGAGGGCCACAGGGCAAACCAAAAAGCTAAATAAGGAAATGGCCTCTTACCAGTCTTGGGGTAATTATTAAAGTAGTCCTCTAACATTTGGTAGCTACAAACAAGATTACTCTCCCTGAGATATGACATTTGGATAATATAAAACTTTGACTTGATTGGTATCATGAGGATGAATTATGTCAATATCATAGATTTAAAGGTTATGACACTAAAAAATGTATGTAGTTAAAACATTATATTCAAGATCTCATTGAGAAGGTTGACATTGAAGCTAAGGGGGAGAGCACTCCTAATCAATCTAAAAATTAGAAGCTTTGTATTTATCAAGATCCTTTACCCAATCATGGTCAGAGATAAGGAAAACCACTTAGAGACCAAGGTCATGCCTCTACCTCCAATTGTATAGACTATCACTCAATCCCATGCCATTATGTCAATACCATTCAAATTCATGGACCTAAAGAGCCCACTCCACTACCATAAACCATACTAAAAATCAATAAGGCCACAATTGACTATGTAGTCACTACACAAGGCATCAAAATCATAGTTCTTGAGGTAATACCAAAGGACCCGTCTACATTTGTATCTTAAAAAGTTAATATATCTAAGAAAGTCTTTATAGATTATTACAAGTCATATGATATAATCTAGGAGCATGAGAACACCCCTACTCAAATATCACTTATGGATCTTCTCAAAACATCATCCATGCATCAAGAGATCCTCAACCAAGTCTTAAATGATCTTAAAGTCCCTCACAATATTGAAACTAGCCAATTTCAAGCATTAGTGGGCCACTTGTCTCCATAGAAAATAACTTCCATTACCAAGGACATGCCTTCCATTGCCTTGCATCATAATTAGCCACTATTAATATTAATTTCCATCTCCAACCACTACATCCCTCAGGTGCTCATAAATGAAGGGTATACATTGAATTTATGTAATTTGGATTTCTTAAAGAAATTAGGGTATTCAAAAGCATCATTATGGCATAATTTTATCATGATTAAATCATACAATGATAATGAAAGGCCATCTATAGGTACCATGTGTCTTCCTATTGTTTTAGATCCCATTGTTCATCAAACCTTAATTCATGTAGTGGATGTTGATTTTCCATACAATCTACTTCTAGGTAGCCCATAGATCCAAAAAATATAAGTAGTCCATTCTACTCTCCATCAGTATCTAAAATTCCCTCATTTAGGCATGGAAGTCATAATTAATATGGAAATATAACATTTTTATAATTTTTATATGGGTCAATCCCAACTCACATGCTATTATCCTAACATAGATAATTCTATTGCAAATCAAACAATTGCCAAATATGTCCACCTTGATGATCTAGTGTTTTGTTTCAATCCATTACTAAATGTCACCCATATTAAAATCACATCCAAATGTTATGTGGAATATGAATATAAGACCTTTTATTTTGGGTATTTATCTCTCTCTCCATGTAGATACAGGTCCCCAATAATGAGGAAGACTAATCCTACTAGTTATTAATTTAGATCAATGACCTTTTCTAGTGTAGTATTATTATTATAAGAATACTTTGATGATATTGATGAGTCGTGGCTTATTTTAGATAATAAGGATCTTACATTTCATAGGAAAAAATATCCCTAATTTATAAAATGTTATAGAATATGCATTATCAAGGAAAATGATTAGGGAGACAAAAACAATGCAGGATTGAGCCTATAGAGGTTCAAGAGAATCCATAGTATCTAGGTCTAGGATACAAATATCTTGACACTAACCCATACAATATCATTTTGTATACTACTTTAATCCCTGAGTAGTCTTATTATAATGAATAAGTTGATATAGGATCCATTTATTATCTCTATGAAGAGCTTTCTGCTACTAACCTTTTCCATAATTCCACCATCTCTACCATTAACATATTGCTCCATTACCCTTCCTTAATATATTGGGATTAAGAACATGATAAATCCTTTGACATGTTTCAAATTGATGAGGCCATACTCAAATATTTAGGATTATGGGATTTTATGCCTTTTAGAGATCATAAAAAGGGCTTCTTCATTAATCTAAATTAGTCAGCTTATTTTGGAACAACAAACATCCTTAAATCAAATTAAAGAGGAAGAATACAAAGAGGATAATCTCCCTCAAAATACATAAGATTTTCCACCCACTTTGGATGAATCATAATTCTATATAGAAATAGACACAAATCTCATAGAAGATTTTACTTCAAGTATCCAAGATCTACCATCACCTCTGACTTATATTTAGGATCAGTCACCCTCCCTCATTGAGGAAGTGGTTGAATTCAACATTGGAACATAAGAAAACCCTAAAATTATTAAATTAGGGGCAACTCTTATGCTCAAGGAAAACCAAGTAATTATTAAGCTACTCAAATAATTTATAGATATATTTGCATGGTGTTATTTAGAAATGTTAGGACTTGATCCCTCCTTAGTTGTGCAAAATTTAGTTTTTCATCCTAATGCAAAGCCAATCATGAAAAAATTGCATAAGATGCACCCTAAAGTGGCTTTATTAGTTAAGGAAGAATTGCAAAAATTCTTAGAAGAAGAACTTATTTCACTGATTGATTATTCTAACTAGATATATAATATTGTTCCTGTGGCCAAGCCATAAGGTGGAATTCATATTTATACTAACTTCTATGACATTAACAAAGCATGTCTAAAAGATGATTTCCCCTTATTAAATATTGATATAATCATGGATTATACTACAAGATATGAGATGTAATCCCTTATGGATGGATTTTTGGGATATAATCAAATCAAAATCACACCTAAGTATCAACATAAGCTAACCTTTAATACTCCATGTGGAACCTTATATTATCAAGTAATGCTCTTTGGTCTCGAGAATGCAGGTGATACCTATTAATGGGCAACGACTATTATCTTACATGTATGATGCAAAACATTATTAAAGATTTTGAAGATGACATTTTGGGGAAGTCAAGACTCTACTTTGAGCATCATGTGGTTTTAAGAAGAATATTTGAGTGGTTGTATTAATATAAAGTCAGATTGAATATAAATAAATGTGTGTTTGGCATTATCTTGAGAAAATTTTTAGGGTTCATTGTGTCTAGGAGAGGCATTGAAGTGAATCCAACAAAATTCAAGGCTATTATGGAAATGCCTCCTCATAATCTAAAACAACTCAAGAATCTTTAGGGAAAGATACAGGCCATTCGACATTTCATTTCTCATCTAGTAGATAAATTCCACCCTTTCACCCATCTCTTAAAGAAGGGACCCATTTTAATTAGAAATCTAAATGTTAGCAGACCTTTGACAATCTTAAGCAATATTTGGCCAGTCCTCTAGTGTTATCACCACCAGTCATGGGAAGGCCTCTACTTCTATACATATCTACAACACCGTATGCAATAGGTGCCCTTCTAGCATAACATAATGATGAAGGAAAATAATCAGCTATATATTATCTTAGTCACACATTGATTTCATATGAGCTAAGTTATACTCCCATTGAAGAGTATTTTTTATCCATTATCTTTAATTCACAAAAGCTTCAACACTATATGATCAATAGCCAAGTTTATCTCTTAGCTAAATTTGATCCTGTTAAATATTTATTATCAAAATACGATCTCATAAGAAGAATGGCCAAATGGATAATGTTTCTCAACAAATATGACATAGAATATGTCCATCAAAAGACATCAAAGGACAAGAAATTATGGATCAACTTGAAGAAGCATCTCTTGCAGATACCAAACCTCT